>NW_023590789.1:4231783-4415974 GCF_014843425.1 Jatropha curcas | reverse complement strand
TATTTAATGAAATGGTATTAGGAAGTGTCATAATGAATGAGTTATTGTTCCTCTATGTTGTTTGGCTTTCTTTCCATGGTTTTTTGAATCACCACAAATCTGGAGTTTATAATTGAGAGATATGACTCAAAATAGTAACAGAACTGGGTGCGTAGGCTGGAAAAACACGACGCCGAGGCTCGCGAATTTCAATTGTGAGCTCGCGAATTTGGGCCTGTGAAGGGTTCTCTGACTCCTGCATTTTGGCACTTCTCCGCACTCGCGAAATTTCATTGGCGCGCGGTCCGATGAATTTCGCGCCTGTAAACTCCTCTGACCCTCTTTTGTTTTGTGGCTTCTTCGCAGCTCGGGGCGACTTTTGCATGGGCCGGCGCTCACGTGAATTTGTGTTCTGATGCTCTTTTGGACTTCAATTTTTCCTAGTGCAATTGTATTTTCCCGCATTGCTCAACTTGTATGCCTCCAATCATTTTAAAACAAAAAGACAACATGAGAACATGTATCAAACCAAACATGCAAAGCATGGCAAACTGAATGTGAAATGAGGTACAACACTATGGTGTACTGAAGTTATGAATTCTATGCAATTGGTATTACTTTGCTCAGCTTGTTATGCCTTCAATCATTTTAAAGTCAAAAAGACAACAATTTGAACACAAATGTATAGAACACAAAATGCATAGCATTGCAAATGGTGTGAAACTAACATGACACAAGTTGCCCACCTTGGCGAGGCTTATCAGCGTACAGGTAAGGCAGTAAGGTTTTATGAATTAATTGAAGGCAGTTAATTTTTATTGACACAAGCATGTGAAAATAACATGACAACAAAGCATGCAAATTAATGACGCAGTTATATGCTTTTGTTTTAATATATTGGAACATATCATAATATGTCTCCATTGAGGTTAGATTAGAAACAAGCAACTTAAAGATAAGCCCGCTAATTGTTCGCGACATAGGATAGCAGATTCTGCGCCGCCCATTAAGGCCAGTTTGGGTACTGCCGGCTACAGCCGTTGAAGTGGATATGATTACTTATATGGTCATAGGCAGCCCAGTTATAACAGTATTAATCATCCAGTCTTCATAACAGTTTTTCTTATCCAGCTCCCATTGGTTTCACTATAACGCTTGATGGAGCTATATAGTGATTATTGAGCTACAGAATTGCATAATCATACAAGTATAATGAGCAGCAAGTATGATAATGAAAGTATCATGATATAATGTGTGCTTTACATTCCATATGTGAGTAATGTTTATTTCTACATATGTATGTGCTTATATGTTTTCTTTATTCGTTGGCGATATTCACTGAGGTTTTTAAATAAAAGTTGCAGAATTCATACAGCAATAAAGAACACCCAAGGTAAGATTATGAATAGAGTATATTATGCGCATATAATATGCTTACAAGTTTTATTTATTTAATTCCTTAAGGAAGCCATACAGTTTATAAGATGTTATTAATCCATAACTTTATAATGATGTTTACTAAAAGGTGCCATAAGTTACAGACATAATGAACAACAGGGGTAAGAATCAAATGAGGAGTATCATGATATGTGTGATTAAAAAGTTCATGTAAAAGGAGTTATGAGATGGAATTATGAACTATATTTAATTTAATGTTATCTGGCATTTGAGAAGTTTAATAATCTTAATGCTATAAAGATAATTATGTTGAAAATTTACTGAAATCTATGATTTTCAACTGCTTTTTTATTTGAAATTTTGTAAATTTTAAGTTAGTTGTCATCCGACACTCTTGGTTAAGTAGGGTGTGAATTACCCTGAGCATCAACTGAGTTTTATACCTCAGCGCCGTCATTTTAATCAACGCGTAGGTTTGAAGATCGTGGTTGCTAATCTTGAAGACTTGAAGATTACTACTCAAAAGCAGAAAGTGATTAATGTTGGTCATAGTAGATTGCCACCGCAGTTGTATTAATTAAGATTATGGCATGTATTAAGATTTATGGCATGGTATAATTATTAACATTTGTTTAGAAGCTTTATGTGATTGGTAAATATAAGTGAAGCATGTAATTATTTTGGTGTAAATAGTTAGAGATAAGAAATAATACTTTGAAATGTTGAAGATGAAAATATTTTATATAGTTGGTGTGATAGTATATATAGATAGTATTTCAAAATCACCAATAATGAATGCTATCGTTAATTCGTCGGATTACTTCGAAATGTATTGTTAGAGATATATATATATACAATTTTCTCGTAAAAATATTATCTCACAACCGGTGTATTGTGTCTCCTGATGATTAGTTGGAGATATTTGGTAGCGCAGATTATTATAGAGTTTAATTATTTGTACTAGTCCATAATTTAGCCGCAATACAGTATGATATCCGCATGACAAGGACCATAGGTTCAACTAGATTGTAGCGGTCCTCGACTCGGTTTCATTCGGATTAACGGGTGGACCGGGAAGGGAAATGTTTACAGTTGCCGAATCAATCTTTCTTCAGTTTGTACAACCTCCATTTTCGTTCTTCCTTGAGTGTTCTCTTCCCTTTTGGAAGTTTACCAGCTCATAAAAGTGTGCATTTCTTTTTCAAAAAAAATTTCATCTCCCTCTTTTGCATGGCCTTTTAACCCAGCAATCTCTGTCTATGTGCCAAGAATTGCACATCTTGGAAAGCTTTCTGGCTCCCCCTCATCAAGTAATCCAAAATGTAATGAAAACTAGGGTACCTTGTAGATGGTTTCGCCGTTTCTCTGGTTGGAACCTTCTTAATGGGTCAACTCCTTCTGGTGGAAATGGGGTTCTCTGGCCTGCCCTGCTCAACACCCTTCTTGCCATCATTGTTATCAAATCTACCAATTGTTTCTTAATCCCTAGCGACTAGCTCTTCTTCTTCTTCTTGTTTCTGGATGCTAAGCATTCCTTTCCTCCTGTGGCATCATCCGTAGGATGCTTCTTGTTGTAAATATCAATAACACCATTCACTTGTGAATTCTTCCACAAAGTTGTAATCTTTGCCACTCGATCTCATTCTCGTTGGAATAACTACGTCTCGGCTCCGCTGACAACTTTTCTTTTTCACTGAGTCCCCACAAACCTGTGCCCAAACTCTTCGTCTCCAATAACCAACAAAAAAGTGCAAGGAACTGAAACTGACTTGTCATCAAGCTTTGATGTCTACTCATTTGGAACATGCATAAATGCCTTGCAGCCAAATACCCTTAAGTGAGAGTATGAAATATTTCTACCTGTCCAGACCTTCTCCAGGATACCAAAATCCAAAGGTGCTGAAGGTAGTCTGTTGATTAGGTAGACATCAGTATTGACAGCTTCTCCCCAAAATGGCTTAGGTAAGTTGCCCATTTTGAGAATGGATCTGACTCTTTCAATAATTGTGCGATTCATCCGTTCAGCAATGCCATTGTGTTGAAGTGTATCAGGAACTGTCTTTTCATGCCTGATACCGTGCTGACTTCAATAATCTCTAAACTCCTTAGAGATATACTCACCACCATTATCCGTGCGCAAACACTTCAATGCCACTCCAGTCTCCCTTTCCACTATCGAATGGAATTGCTGAAAGTGCTTGAATACTTGGTCTTTTGTAAATACTTGATCTTTTGTGAGCAATAAATATATCCATGTTTTTCGTGAGAAATCATCAATGAAGGTTAGAAAATATCCACTTCCTCCAAGTGATTCTACCTCCATGGGAACTTCTCGCAAGTGATTCTACCTCCATGGGGGCCCACAAATACGATTCCCGAGTGTATCAAACTCCACTTGTTGTCTCTCCTTCTAGAGCTTGTTCAAAAAATGAGACACTGACGATGTTGCTCTCCCAAATAACAATAATCACAAGGGTTTATTTTACCTTTGGCTAATGGTAAAATGAAGGGACTCTTTAGCCAATAGCCAACATATTCAACCCTTTCTCACTAACGTGTGCCAGCCGCCTATGCCACTAATTTGGTGAAGCATCATCTGCAACTGTATTTAGTTGTCCCACACATATTATTGCATGCGTCTTATATAGCGAGCAACACAATTTTCCTCTCGCCACCACCAAAGACCCTTTGGTGAGTTTCCAATTACCGCCACCTGCATGATGGTGATAGCCTTCCTTGTCCAGTACGGTCACAGATAACAGGTTCAACCGAAGATCGGGAATATATCTCACATTTTTAAGTGTTAATGTGCACCCGAAACTTGTCTTTATGCAGATATCACCGATTCCCACCACTTGCAAGACACTATTATTTATTGTGAGACAACTATTATTTTCATTTTTAATAGTGCTAAAAATCTCCTGCAGTTATAAGTGGAAAGTAATTCTTTTTTGGGAACAACAGTGGTTATGAAGCACGCGGAGTCTACTATCCACATCGGTATCTGCATGTTCTCCAACATGACAGCAATCTGCAATGCGATGAGTGAACCTAAAGACACCTCAACCATCTTCGTCCTTAGACTGTAGCAGATTGCATTTCTGTCATTCTCCTGTCTTCGGTCCTGCATTAATCTCTATTTGAGTAAAGCGTACGACAATTTGCTTTTGAAGATGAAACCCTCCTTACCAAGGCAGATGGTTTAACCTTTCTCAATCTTCTGGACTTGGATCTACCACCTGACTTTACATGCCCTTTTGGACCTCTATTCTTGCTCCGGCCACCTATTCTCTGTTGATAAGGGCGCTTTGTGAACTGGTATGGCAAACAATCTCTTTCTTCGTAGTTCTTCATTAAAGTAGTCCTATTCCTTTACCAAATAGACATCCGTTACCACAGCATTTGAGCTGAGTTACTTAATGACACAAAGAGTATTCCTGCTATCCGATAGAGATCCAACATTTGTAAGGCCACGCTTGCATCGCTCGTCTTCTAAGGACATACCGCTAACTGCTGAACTCAGTTACGAGTCGTCAAAATCGTTCAGGTGTTTTTGTGTAAGTTCTGATCGTCCTCTGAAAGCTTCAAGTTCATGACTTTACGCATTGCATGAAGACTTTTCTTGAGCATGCCATAGCCTCGTACATATTCTCAGTAATTTCTTTCAAGAAGAACTTGGGGATCTTTTTCATTTCTCACGTGATTGTACAAGGCTAGGCATTCTATCCATTGGCGTAATTGTAACCCAATTGTCTGCTTTTTTTAATTTCTCCCACTGCCTTGTTCATTTCTTCTGGCTTTAACAGACTGTCACCTTCAATTGGATCGTACCAAATTTGCAATTGAGGTTAGTCCTCGATTCTCTGGATTTTCCACATTGATAATTTCGATTTCCGTCAATTATGAATCATTGCCGGCACCCCGTCCGTTAGCGCATGGTCCAATTTCGGAAATCTGACCAAAATTTTACTAAATTACGAAATTCACTATTCACGTGAATAAGTACTTTGTAGAAAAACTGACAGGAAATTTACCAACCAAAGGCTCTGATACCAGTTGTTTGGGGATTATAACTTATCCGAGTGGGGCCCGCGGAAAAATACCCGGTAGTTAAAAGAGTAAAATAATAATTAACCTGTTACCTACATATACTTCCAATACCACATATACTTCCAATAATTTCGTATTGGATATTGACGATCGAATCCACCAGAAATAATAACCACGGTAAAAATTAAATAATTACAGTAAATGCTAGATGAAAAATAAGAACACCGAGATTTACGTGGTTCACCCTTCAACTGTTATGGGCTACGTCCACGGGACAAAAACTGCGAATAATTCTTCTACTAAAAATAGTAGGTACAAAAGAGATTACAAAATAGTGATACTCTAAATGTTTTCAAAAACACCCCAAAATTACAATCATCACCATTTTGCTCTCTTTCTCAATTTTAGGAACCCTTTCCTAAAATTTTATACGCTTTTTGTATATTTCTATTCTATTTGTTTTTGTACATTTTGGTTTGAGGAAACCTTCTCCTAATAGGAGAAGGGGATGCGTTATTAACGCGTCCACCGAATGGACGCGTTAATCACGCAACCACTTTTTTTTCTTTTTTTTTTTTTTACTTTTTTTTTCTTTTTCCTTTCTTTCGCAGCCTCCTTTGAACAACAAAAATAAACGTGCCCTTTTTTTTTTCTTTGTTCAAACTTGTATGGGTCCCACATGCTAGAGAGATGAGAAAATGCTACCATTGTGGTAAGGAGGGTCATTTCAAAAGAAATTGTCATTTACTCAAATAGGAGCATGCAAACTGAAGACGAGAATGATAGAAATACATCTGCTACAGCCTCAGGAGAAGATGGTGAGGTGTCACTCATGATGCAGATTGCTGTCATGTTGGAGATGCAGATACTGAGTGGATAGTAGACTCTGGTGCTTCATACCACTGTGTTCCCAAAAGGAAATACTTTTCCACTTATAAAGCATGAGACTTTGGCACTATTAAAATGGGAAATAATAGTGTCTCACAAGCATTCTTCATGTCCAACAAATGCTTCAGCAAAACTCCCGCTTTGTTCCAAGACATCTGATGAATTGACATCATAAAAAACTGGCAGAACAACATGGCCAACTGTTTTCCTACGCTCCATGATCATTGCAAGCTCATCCAGGCACCATGTTGAAGAAGCATAGTCTTCTGAAAGTACAATTATTGATACTTCTGATTCCCATATCGCCTTTTCAATTTCTGGCTCAATACTTTCTCCTCTCTTAATTTCATCAACATCTCTGAAAGTGTGAATCCCTTCCCATTTTAAAGCTGTATAAAGGAAGACATGATAAGTTGCTATTGAGGCATTAAAGGAACAGCTTTATCATCACCCCTCGCTGTTGACCACAAGAAACGATAAGCTTTTTTACAAATTAAAGAAACTCTTTAGGCTCCCTCATACTCGCCATTGCACAAAACTAAAATATAATCACTATATCATAATGAATAAGGCCGCATAAGAGATCATTATATAAGAGAAAGACGATAAAAAGAAAAAAAAAAACAAAAGAAAAAGAAGCTTAGATGAGAGCAAAAGAGATAGCAAAAGAATAAAAGTCATTGAAATAAAATATAGCAATATAGCATAATCCCAAAGTAGGAAAACAATGCTGTTCTCCTTCGAGTACGCACCCTTCTGCTCTTTAAAACAAAGTCATTGTCCAGTTGGCTCAGTTATTGTCTTTCAGGTTAGGTATAAGAAACAACATAGAAATAAGCAAACTGAACCCGTATATAGAATGCCAATCCTAAAAGAAATGTGAAGAATATTAAAATATATTGAAAGCATCGAAACCAAGTTTTCGCCAAAGGGTCATAATCCAAATAGCTCATGCCTACATTACCATTCCCAAGCTCAAAGATTTCACCCTTTGAGTTAGAGTAGAAAGACAAACCTTATGTTATGCAAATCTCTCTTCCTTCCTTTTACTTCCTTCTTCTCATCTTTCCCATCTTTTGCAAATGCTGGGGAAATTTTGTTATTACGAAAATTCAATTTTATCATAAACAATTCTACAGACACTTGACATGCCAAATAATTCAACCAGTAAAAGTTATTTCTCCTTGACAGCAATGAAGCCAGAACTGAATCTGAAGTCAAGCAACTAAAAGGCACACTCATCAGACCTGAGAATACAGAATTTAACTGCACCTGTATATGAAATATAAATGCTAAATGCTAGACAGATACAGTAAATGTACTTTTAGGGGTGCAACTACTGCTTTTTGCAGAAGTTCTATTATTATCTATTTAGTAATTTTTCATTTCTTTTTGTAAAATCAAACTTTAGTTTACTTGAGTTACATAAAATAGTTATTGTTTACAAAATATTTGTAATAGATCTATTATTTTGTAAATAATTCTTTTAAAAAAATAAAATAAATGGCAACTTTTGCATTATATTTAAAAATATTACAAAACACTTATTATTTTGTAAACTTAACAAAATATTTGAAATATTAACAAATTATTGGCAATACAACTTATTATTTTGTAAAGGAACATTATTTTTTATACAATATTTGAAAAGAAACTCCAAATATTTGATATTCTTTATTTTTAATGAGTTCTCCATTTCAACAACGATTTCATTAGATACCTCACAGTTGCAATCCTTCTTTTTCCTGATTCAATTTCTCTACCACCATGAAGCCTTGTTAAAATTCAAATATCATACACTTTTTTTTAGTTATGGGGAGAATCCAAGTGCTCTTTTTCGAATCCAGAAAATAGCTTTCAGAAATCTTTTTCTTTTTAAAATAATGATCAACCTATTGATATTGCTGTTAGCTTTTAGCTTTTAGCTAATAATTTTGTAATAGAGTTTAAATTAGAAGTATTTAGTAAAAATAATTATTTAACTTAAAGTGATAAAAAATAACGTTAGTTGTTTAATTAGTTGAATTCTAAGGAAAAAAATGATAGGTATGATTGTCAAAAAAAATTTAATTAAAAGTTAAATGCTAAACGTTTAAGTGTTTGAAGATAGAATTTTAACTTTGTTAAAATACTAAAAATTAGTTCAAAAACTATTGTCAAACAAGACTTCGGTGCTGTATAATTATTTGCTAATTAGAATATGATTTTCATTTTCACGTTGGTTTGCACTCTGCAGTCTCAATCATGGAATAAATTTCGAACCCTTACTTTTATTTTTCTTTTTCCTTTCTTATGAAAATAAATCAACAAAAAACACATTTATTAAAGTATTAATATTTATTCATAACCATAAATAAGATACACCAGATGCGAAGCTCTACATCTTATTATTATTTTTCATAATTTCTTTATTATATATGAGATACGCAGACCCTTCTTCTGATTTGATCCAATCCACCTCTTAGTTCTGCAAAATACAGAACAAACAAACAATCAAACATATTCAATATTTAGAACAAAAAAGAAAATCTGCAACTTAGTTGTTGTAAACCAAAATAAATAACACTTACCTTCTTCCTTCCACACTTCTCATCATCGCTTTCACTGTCACTACTGCTGCAACTGTCACTGTCACTTTGACCAGAAATGCCATCTTTGATCTTTTGGAGCAGACCCCTTCTCTTGTGCTCACCATTGTTCCTTCTTGTCTTTCCATGGCAATTGTTAACATTTCCAGTTGCAAGGCTCTGAGCAGTTTGGCCATGGGTGTGGGTGTGGGTCTTGGTGATTGTGGATTGGGTTTGGCAGTGGGGTGTTTGGTCTTTCTTGAAGACAGAGCTAACCATCTCAGACATTTTATGGCCCAAAGTGTGGTTTTGTTGGTTTTGGTGACACTGGTTGTTGCATGTTTGCTCAGCTGGTTTGTAGCACTGGACTGAGGCCATTGTTTGGACCTAGTGTAAATGTTAAGAAGAAGAAGGGTTGTTTGAACTTGTGTTTGCTTTGGTGTTATAAGGCAAAATTTGAAGCATCTGCATATATAGGATTGGAGTGAGTGGGAGAATAATGCTTTTAGCTTTAATGCATGCTTTGAATCTCCTTTTCTGCAATGCTATATATATATATAAATTCACAAATTCTTCAAGTCTAGAAAATTTGAGAAAAAAGAATATATCTCGTTAATTTTTTATCATAAATTGCTTGTCGAATAAATACCAGTTTTGTTTTATTTTATTTTTTTATATCATTTATTCCTAGCTCATCAATAAAAATATAATTTTGCTCGCATTATATGGAACTCATAAGAGAAAATGTTTTTCAATTATGACTTTTTCATTCACAAGAATTAAATACTTGATCTCTAATTTAAAGTACCTGAATTCTTTTCACTCGGACTAAACCCGATTAGTCTTTTTTATTTTATTTTTGAATTGTTAATGTCATGTAAGATATGGTAGGATATTGAATAAATTATGTATGAATTGAGAACGTAAATTTCGAATCAGGTTTTGGAACTTGAAGGAATTTTGTCTTTTTCAAACCATTTTATGGATTCTTATTGTTTTTTTTTTTTTTTTTTTTTTTTTTAGAATATGGTAGGATATTGAATAAAATTTTATGTATGAATTGAGAACGTAAAATTTCGAATCAGGTTTTGGAACTTGAAGGAATTTTGTCTTTTTTCCAAACCAATTTATGGATTCTTATTGTTTTTTTTTTTTTTTTTTTTTTTTGATTTTATTTTTAAGCGGTTCAAATAGGAAAGAAAATAGATTTCTTTTTTAGTTATTTTTTACTCTAATATCAGAAATGATAAGTCTCTTCCAGGCCCATGGGGATTTTTTTTTTTTTTTTTTTTTTTTTTGATTTATTTTTACGGTTCAATAGGAAAGAAAATAGATTTCTTTTTTAGTTATTTTTACTCTAATATCAGAAATGATAGTCTCTTCCCAGGCCATGGGATTGCATATGCAAATTAGGGTTACTCTTATATCAATAGATAATCAAGAATTTTCAGCTGCCAGTTTTCTATCCAGAAAATCACCTTTTTTTTCAGTGCATTCGATGCGTAAAATTAAACACAATCCAACTCATATAATATATCAAAATTACATAAAATCTTGAAGAAAATGAATCCCAACTACTATTTAAGAAATGATTGTATAGGTATAAAGGAAGTAGAATATTATTAGTTAAATGTTTTATATATATAATAATTATAAATTTAAATTTAGAGGTGTATTGAATTAAGATTGTATTAGATTTTAAAAGAATTGTTAATTTTGATGAAATTGAAGGATTTCCTACGATTTCTACAGATTCCACTAAAATTTTACATAGAATTTTATGGAATTGGTGAAATTTTCTTTTATAGATTTTGATTGGCTTTAATGGAATTACAATGATTTTTATATATTTAATCAAAATTAATTTCAGAACCTAATTGAGCAAATTAAAAGGTTTTTGAGCCAATTGAAAAACTATAAAATAATGAGGGACCAAAAATGCTTCGTCTTCTCAAAAATCGTTTCTTTTTTAGTTAAAACCTTATCGTCGTGGACAGAGAAAGACCTATAATAGTCAGCGTCACAGCTGGCCATCCCGCACCTCAGAACAACCGCGATGTTATCGGAAGATCGCAGGTTTTCATCCCTTAACTGAACAATGACCGTTAGGGGTGAGCAATAGGCGGTTCAATTCAAATTAAATCAAACCGATATTGGAATACAAACCAAAGTTTTTTATCAACAGACCAAACCAAATTGAATTTGCATTCTCAATCGAATTGAACCAATTGGTTCGATCAATTTTGATTGATTTTACCATTTTGATTCAATTTTAAACCCAACCAACAGATTTCTATGAATCCAACACGAACAGAATAATAAATTCAATTCAAACCAAATAAACTGACAACCGAACATTTCCTGATTTAGTTGACCGAATCAAATCAAAATGATTTGATTCAATTTTGATTCGTTTTGGTCAATAAGTTTGCACACCCCTGACGACCATTTAGCTAGGTTTTATAAATTTTATAAGAATATAAATTAAATACCACACAATCTTAATACACTCCAAAAAATGCTAGATCGAATGCTATTAAAATTTTAATAATATTTTTAAAATTTGAGAGAGTACTAATCCAATCCCAACTTTTTGTGACGCCGTTTTCCATTGTTTGCCTACGCACACCCACAAATCCAAACATGATTAGTCTAGACTAGATTCATTCATGGACTCCACAACAGTCAAACCACCACTAACAGTTTTCTCTATTAAAATCGAAATGGAACTTACCATTCAAAAATATCAAACCAGACTCAATTCAATTTGATAGTTTAGTTTTCTACTGTTAAAACAAATTGCTCTATATGCAAAACCATTTCAAATTAAAAAGTTTTGGACCACCATTTTTTTTCAGTTTATTTTGCCTACCATACACCAATCTGAAATAATCAATCATTATTTCCAGCCTTGTAAGCAAAATGTCACCAGCCAATTAAAGGAGCACATACAACAAAATTTCATCAACTCACTTCTACAAATTTAAGGCAATGAAAATTCAAAGTGGAAAGATGAAACCTACAGACATAATTACGCCAAAAGCTATGGTTTTTCATTAGTGATTGCAATGACCAGAACAAACTATTGCCCTTTGGGAAGGAATGTATTATCTACCTATGCCGTTGTACTTGCCAATTCTTTGACTGGTACAATCTTCTGTGGCTGCAGGCACAGGCACAAAAGAAAGGTTGAAAGTATTTCAATATAATAATCTGTCTAATATTCAAAAAATAAAATAAAATACAAGAATCTATCTAGTTAAATAAAGAAATAAAATAAAATAAAATAAAAAGACTAGGTAACTGAACTGCATATTTGCAAACATGCGAAACTGACCCTTATGCATGTTCTATCAGTTGTTTTCCTTCCAGAACAATTGAAACATTATTTTGTTTTACTAGCATGTTAATCAATCTACCATAAATCAATTTATATGCATAAATTAATCCTACAAAACATAAAGTTATGTTCCATAGATCTAGAGGTTATATCTTTCATAACATAATACTAAAGTTGACAAACACTTCTGATTCTGCCTTTTACACCAACAATCCTAAAGAAAAAATGGCTTGAAAAGATTTCAATGATTTTGTCGGTTGTTGCCATGTAAACTGGAGGATGCGGTGCTCATAATAAATGGAAAATGCGATTCTCAACAAATAACTCACTAGCATCTATCATCATCTTACCGCTGCTAACTCCTGCTCATGCTTTGGAATGAAAGCAGTGTCAACCTTGCCATTTTTGAAATCCTGTAAGCAAGGAATATGGGATGATTAATTCATAAAACAAGACCGAGTTGAACAAAAATTCAAGGCCTTCTCAATTAAAAGGTTAAAATAACAGCTTTCATACCTCAATCTCAAGAATAAGTTTATGGTAGTCTATTGTTGTAGGAACTCCTGGAGGGCAAAAGAGAGATTTCAATAGAGTGTAGATACCGAGGATAAAACAAATTAGAGCAAACGGTGAGAGGGATGTGCTTGATGGAATGAAAAGCCTGGCTTTGCAGGCACAACCAGATAGATTAGTAATATGAATGCAGCTGCAAAATACAGCAAGCGCTCACACCAAACCTTGACATCTACTAAACTATTCAAGGAACGCAGAAGGAAAATGTTATGTTTGTGATTTGAATTCTCTTTACCAATTAAAACCACACAAAACAATGATATTTAACTCTCCAGCAATGTCCCTGAAGTTCAAACCTTCAACACTCGATTCTGTCATAATCTAGAGATAGAATGAATGCACTGCTACCATCCTAATAGAATATTGCCATAGACAAGGGCCATGGGAAGGGGAGCATATAAAAACTTGGGACATTTACCTGTAATAATAGTGTCGTCTAGTGCTCTTTTCATGCGTTCAATTGCCTTTTCTCGGGTTGGAGCCCACACAATAAGCTACAATAAGTTGCCAAATTTGCAGAATAATCAGAACTACATTAAAGCCAAAAGTTTCAAAATGATGAGCAGTCACACATCCATGGTAGCTTTGAAGTATAGGTTCAAGACAAGGACCAGAAATCCTAGTTATCAAAGGGTGGAAAAGAAAAAAATACTTGACAAAAATCGGACTCCTATCCTTGTGCAAGATGAAAAGCATCATATTTAACATAGCTTAAGTGAGAAATCAAAGAATGAAATTATTATAGTTAATGAGACATGCAACTTTTTCTGATGCTAGAACCCACGCCATAATCTGTGCTATTTATCCTTAGCTAGACAATAATTTTTTTTGGAAAAATGAACCTCAAAACGTCAATAAACCTATTCTTCAAGAGCTTAGGTCCTTCATGTGCAATTATAATTGCCATCCTGCACATACTGCGATTCCCCATCCCCATCCAAGAGAAGGTAATATTAGAATGCAAATACAAAAGCTCATCCTATTAGGTAGAAAGACTTTAAAGTAGCAATACCAAAGACTACACTTAATAAATAGATGATTCACAAGCTCCCTCTAGACCTATTATGTGCAAATCAAATAGAAGAATTGCAAAGTGGACTATGACAGCTGGACAGCTGGCACTAAAAGGACATTCAAGTATCCAACTGAAAGTTTAAGGTGTTAGTAAGCGCCACATATTTTTAAAAGTCCACACAGATAACCAAACCCTTATACTCACAAATATAAGGATAATAAACAAGAAAAAGAAAAAAGACTATCAGTCCACTATTACAGAACTTCTGCTAGCAGGTGAACAATGAAGGGAGCTTCCATTTCACCCTGCTGCCAGTAACTTAAGTGCCAAAATAACTGTAAATACATTGTGTGAAAAAAGAGGAAAACAAAGGGAGGCCAAACCAGACAAAAAAGTGACTCAGTTATGGGTGTATAATAATACATGCACAAATTATCATCAATGGACATGTACCACAATTGAATCAAGAAGTCAAATATATGCATTGAAACTAGAATGTGGATATGTATTCTCAAAGATTACAGACCTGCACATTAACAGGTGATGACATGAATTGCACATGCATGGATCTTGTGACATCCAAAAACATAAACAGAAACCAAAGCTTTGACAAACCTTTCCCAGTAAAGAATCATAACTTGGAGGAACCACATAATCAGGATAAACATGGCTATCCATTCTAACAAATGGGCCTCCAGATGGCAAGTATGCTGTTATTCTTCCTGTTGTTCAAAACAAAACAAGTAATCAGGACAAACTGAAAATATATGAACCCGTCTTCTCCCATTTCTTTGATTCCCATTGTTTGGAAAGACAGTTATAATTAGTCAACAGATCAAAAGTGTCTTGAACAAACATTTCAAATTTTACCAAAGACAATAAAACCCTCAGTTAATAGGTGATGAAGCAGCCAACCTAGGTGATGAGGACTTCACTTCATTCCAATGCTCAAGGATAAATAGACTTTGTTCAGAAAATGCAATTTATACATACACTGAAGCGATAAGATGAATTAAAGTTTAGGATAATTCAAAGTTATCTCCTTGGCATTTCCTCATAATTAAAAGTTATGACAATTTTATTAAAGTTATAGCCCCTCCAAACTTATGGTTCATGCACAACAAGTAAAAAAGCACGTAAACATTTTGATACTGTTACTAATAATGTTATGATCAATATCAGTTCTAAATTTTAATTATTAAAATGTTATAACAAATATAACAAATTATTCTCATTGCAGGTGTTCACCTCTAATTTTTTCATCCAACTATATTTCTCTCGTTCTCTTCCACAAACGTGGCTTATGCATTTTTATCCTGTATAATCTGAGAGTTCAGGCGTTATGTTGATATTGTTTTACTTTAATAATATATGGGGGGTTATTTAAAAGATAAAGATTTGTGTTTGGAAAATGTTATCCAAATTCAGAACTAGAGTAAACTTTAGAGAACCTTAACAAGTAATCCATGTCTACGATAATAGGATGTAAGGAGCAAATGAATCTTAGAATCAGAAATGGTATTAAGGAAAAAAATGGTAACAACACGTGTGCACATGAACATTTACGTACCTGGTCCAGGTCGGAATCCCTTAAAAGCATCTTCTGCATTGATACGGCATTCAATTGAATGTCCTCTAAGCACAATATCTTCCTGCAAATCATAATGCATTACACTTGATGATTAAATTCTTTCTAGAATAGTAGAATCTAATTTCTTCTTTTCCATTACCTGTTTGTAGCGAAGCTTTTCTCCCATGGCTACACGAATTTGTTCCTCAATCAAATCAACTGAGGAAATCATTTCAGTAACAGGATGTTCAACCTGTGATTTTTTAAGTCATTATTTAGCATAATCTCTGAACAACCTCCTATCAGGCGTCTAAAGTACAGATATGCGCATCACTAAAGAAAGTTCAACCTGGATTCTAGTGTTCATTTCCATGAAGTAGAAGGAACCCCTTTCGTCCAAAAGGAACTCAACCGTTCCAACACCAATATACCCTATGGATGCTGCTGCAGCAACTGCTGCATCGCCCATAGCTTTCCGTAATTCAGGGGTCAATGCAGGAGAGGGTGCCTCTTCCAGCAGCTTTTGATTACGTCTCTGTATAAGAAGCCATATTCAGCACAGCTTATTAACTCCACAAGACACAGAAAATGAAAAGGAAAAGAATCACAAAAGGGGAGAAAGAAAAAAGGTCATTCTTATACAAGTTTGGAGATTACCAGGAACACTAGCATAGTTAGAAAAGGGGGTTTGAGAAAAAAACATACCAGCTATAAGAATCACAACATGCCATAGATATATACATCATTGACATTCAAATATTTAAATGATTTAAGACCATGATTTTATTTTCTGACATTCATGTCAGAAATTCAGAATTGACATTTTCTTTGTTCTTTCAGGCATAAAAACCCTGTAGTCAGTGCATATATTGATATCATAGCAAAATAAGTGTGAAAACTAAAAAAGAGCTGGCAATTGCTACTGAACAGAATTTTACTGTGAAGCAAGATATCAAGAGGCTTAGGGCTAGATGGACTTATTAGTTATCTGTTGAGCGAAATGCATCAACTTAGGCAGGTTCAATAAACAAAATTAAAATGAATTTGCATCTGTTTCTTGAAGTTTACCCCATTTGACTGAACTTTATTGAAGATACAAAATGAAAGGGAATTGTTACAAGCTTATGGTTTTCAGGCTTAAGGCTTTCAAAAATGGGACTAGAACCCAACAATTTGATTCTTTTTAAACATAGATCCAAGTGGATCTCAAATAGGACGTACTTTCATGGATAACTTTGATCCATGCAACATATACAAATAAATTGCAAGGTATATAGTTTCCTAAATGCTGCTAAATGACACTTGAAACTAAAAAATTTGTATGACTTTATGTCATATAATGAACTTGACATTAGATTGTGCAGTCACATGTGAGTAAATAATGAACTTGTGATACAAGCACACTGATTAATTGAGGCAGTTAATAGTACCTGGATACTGCAGTCACGCTCACCAAAATGGACAACATTACCATATTTATCTGCAAGAACCTGCAAAATCATAAGAAAGGTGAATTCAAAAGATAATAGTAGATATTCATCATTTAGAATCAGGCATTATATAAGTTCTGCCATGATTTTTCCTCCTTTTATGCTGTTAAAAGTATCAGCCTAAGTAGAACACTAATTTTTAAGTAGTGCATAATTGAATACAAACAAGATAATTTTTCCTACACAGATAATTTTCAAGTTGAATCCTTTAAGTTATGGCAAAAACAGTTAGCAATTAGAACAAACAATAAGAATGGTGTTCCTGGTGCATGAACAATAAATCAATCCCACCCATGAACCAATAATTGATAACTCTAGGCAACAACTCGTTGAAAAAAAAAAGTACCTGGAACTCGATATGCCTTGGATTTTGAATGTACTTCTCCAAATAAACTCCGTCATTTCCAAATGCTGCAGCAGCCTCACTCTTAGCTTGCTATAAAGCGAAAAAGAAAATAATAAGATATGGAAAAATAAATTCAATTTAGACAATCCAGCATTCACATAATCTTGTAGAAATATTAAAACATAAATATAATAATATAAGCACTCATACTAAGATAGTAGTACCTGGAGCAACTTCACAAACTCATCAGGCTCTTTAGCTAGACGCATTCCACGTCCTCCACCACCTGCTGTTGCCTGCAGATTGTAGAACAGTTGTCAGATCACAGATGCGTCAACATGTTTGTACTTTTCCTACTTCATTTTATTGATATTAGTAGGAATAGAAAAATAAACGTATAGTCTTACAATTAGCAATTCCAAACTCGATTATTACAAAATTTGCTATTCTAACTGTTTTCTTTTCTTTAGTACCAAAGCAAATACAACTAAGGATAAGCTATAAAACATAATATTGCTTCAATGATATTGCCAAATGCAAGTTCCAGCTTTACATGGAATAATTGTAATTTTAAATAAATGAAGAGACAAAGCAATCATATTTGACCTTTATAATATTTTAAACTTCAATCAAGCACCCAAAAGAAAAATGAAAGCACCAACAAAAAAAAATTTGTAAATAAATTGAAATAAGCTCTTCCTCATCCATTTTTCTGCAACAGTTGAAACTTGCAAGTAAGAGCGATGTAGCCAACAAGAATGTTAGTAGAAAGGATATGACTTTTTTTTTTTCGTCATTGCATTTTAATGAGGAACGCCTCCCTGAATTACATGGCCTCAGTATACCATAAAACAATAGAAAATGGTTTAGCAATTCAAACATTATCATAAATGTGGTGTATCTGGCAGTCAAATTGTAACACCTGAATAATTTTGAAAATTAATTACTTAACAAGCATTGTGCATTTTTTTCTTATGCTTTGGTGTTGCCTAGTGAACAGAATGGAGACAAAAGAGTCATATAGCAGACTCTAGTTAGTTGGTGTTGCTATCTTCTGCTTTGCCCTGTTCAATAATATATCAAATGATTTCAAAATTCCCCTTTAAGAAATTTTTTCTACAAGAAGTATTCCAAAAAATTTTCCCAGTTATACTTCGCATTGCATTGCTATTAATTTGATCACAGCGGATATTAGAAACAAATGATTCATATAGCTGAGCCCAACTAGCTTGGGCCTAATCTTAGTTGTTGTTGTTGTTGTGCATTTTTTAACTCTAGGAACCAATTTTTTATGTCATTTGGGACTCACATTAGCTTGTCTTCTAAACATGCAACCACAAAGACCCGTGCACGTGTAGATTGATGGACTCAGTATAGAGTAACCATATGAAATTTTGGTTTTGTCATGATACATAATTAAAGTATAAATTTTCTACGCCCTCAAATTCAAAAAGATATTAATTTGTACCTTTCGCTCAGGATTCCATATAATTGGCATAGGTGACACATGCAACTCATATAAAATTCAAAACACCCTAAAAGATAAATATTGAACTGCCTTCTCAAGTTTGATGGCTTAAGTTTACTATGTTGTCAAAAACAAAAAATTCAGAGGGTAAACACTAAACAGACAGTCCATCCTAAATTGCATAAACACGTACATATTGAGTATTTTGCTGATTTGCAAGGACATGTGAGAAAATTTCCAAATAAAATTATGGGAAGTCTGTAATTCTCTTGTTCTGTAACTAGTAGAGGCCCTAAAAGTGACACAAATATTAAAAGCCCTAACTGTACACTGTGAACAGCCAAAAGCTTTCTCTTTGTTCCATTTTAATCAGCCTATAAATTCATTCTTCCAAAGATGAACATACCTTAATTCCCATCTGTCTTAACTGATACCTGCCCTTTTTCACTAACTACACCATCTAAATCTCAGATTCAAGTTGCTGTCTTGAAGTTCCACATCCAAGTGTGGTGATTATAACTCTCAGAACCAACTTCACTCTTTTAAAACTCATTCATCAAATCCCAATTCAGTCTACAATATCCTGGAACTCCAAATTTTTAGTTTTTATCCTAAATCCCAATTTCATAAAATCCAAACTGACTACAGAAACTACGCCGACTTTTTAAATGTGTCGTAAGTCAAAAATCATATAACCATTGCAGGAAAAATTACTAGCAGAAAGAAATTATTTACCTTGATCATCACAGGAAAACCAATTTCATGGGCCAGCTTGACTGCTTCCTCTGTATTCTGAAATAATAGTCAATATTAGAATCAATTCCAAAGAAGAAAATCAAAAAATAGCAAACTAGATGAAAGTTATTTATGAGGAATAATGCGAACTAAACAATGTAGTTGTTCTACCACCATGGTGCTTGCAATCATAATAGCCAAAGTTGATACCTGTAGCAACCCATCACTTCCTGGTACAGTTGGAACACCGGCATTCTTCATTGTTTCTCTGGCAGTTGATTTGTCACCCATGACTCGGATACTGTCAGGCTGCCATTTTGCGAATTCACATATGTTACTAATTATGGAAGTAAGAAAAATCTATAAGCAAGTGTTTCTAGTAAATAATTTTAATGCATTAAATTATAGTCAATTCTTACAGAATAATGTCTTGACTAACCAGAAAATAATTTTCTCAAGTATATTAAATTTTCAAATATAACACAAATATGGTTCAAAGTTATGCAAAGGACAGCCAAATATTACAATGTGGACAAAGTGCATATTTCTAATATTTCATAATACAAACCAATATGCCTTAACTTTATAGTTACAATAAATTTTCCAAGATACATTTTGATGAAAACTAATCCATATGGTTTAATATTATCTGAAACTAAGCATTAAATTTTTTTAAAAATAAAAATTTGATTTAATATTTATTCATGGATATGATTATCAACAACAGATTATATTAAAAAATAAAATAGATATGTTAAAACATCAAAGAAATTTTCTGAAACATTACATCAAACATTAAAGAATAGCACATCAAATTTCTGAACCTTTTATTCACATATACTAGCTTAGCTCTAGGGAATGAAAGGAAATTTTCTGACTTAATCAATTTCTTGATTTCTACTTACATTAGGCCCAATAAAGTTGATTCCATGTTCTCTACACATTTCAACAAAAACCGCATTCTCAGCAAGGAAGCCATAACCAGGGTGCAACATTGTACATCCACGACTGATAGCAGCCGACAGAACATTTGGAATCAACAAGTAGCTGTTGAGATGCAGTTCAAAGTCAAATATACAATTATTTCCATTATCATTCAAAAGAGTAACACAATTGTGACAAGAATCAATTAAAGGGAAATAGCTGACTGTTCAAGCACCAACTTGCATTTTCTATCTCAAGCACAATAATGTTCTAGAAAAAAAGAAGGCTAAACACAGTGCTATTTGGATCAATAGGTAACATATGGGTGAGGAAAATCAAATAATCTAAACCATGAATACTATTGGACGCTTGAGTTAACTGAGTGCCCCAAAAAAGAAAGACATTAATACAAATAAATACGCTTCTTAATATAGTATTACTATCTATCACTTTATTCAGATAGTTTTTCCTTTCTTTTCTTTTCCTTTTTTTTTTCCTGTGAATATTTATGTTACGTGACCAAGTCATTCTTTTCACCTGATTAGCCCCAACAATGAAATGTACCTACTGATATTGAATTGAAAAAGTTGACGAAAGGAAGTTGCAACCACTTACGACTGACTGCTTGGTGCTTCACCAATGCAAACAGATTCATCAGCCAATTTAACATGAAGAGCATCCTTATCAATAGTTGAGTAAACAGCAACACATGGAATCCCCAATTCATGAGCAGTTCTAATAACACGAACAGCAATTTCTCCTCTATTTGCAATCAAAATCTTATCAGCACGACATTTAACCCCAATAGCACCTCCATTGCTGCTCTTACCTGCTTTATGGCTAACTCGCCCAGCCCTAATTCTTTGTCTGGGAAAGTTAACTTTACTTCCCACCATAAAACTACATTGAGAACTCCCAATTCCGCTACTTCTCCCAGTCAATAAACCCTGCATAAGTTAACTAAAACATTCAGCGATTTATAGATATATAGACGTTTTTGAATCAGAATAACTTGAAAATCAAAACATTAAGACCGAAAAAAGAAGAAAATGAGGAGGAAGGAGGAAAGTAAATTACTGGAGTTGTTGAAATAACAGCAGATTTGGGTTTGCAGATAGGCAATGTGGCTTCCATCGTTGAAATGCAAGCGGAGAAAACGAAGAATTAGACTTACAGAGAGAGAAGAGAGAAGAGAAAAGAGATTTGTATAGTCAACTTAGGTTTTGTTTGGGTCTTAAGATATAGAAGAAGAGGAAAGAAAAGAGGTCGATAGAAACGAGGATAGTAGCAGTGAGAAAGATTGAATGCTCCGTCTGGTTTGGTTGGCAAAGTCACCTGCTTCTGCTTGACTTTATCTACGGTTCTCCATCTCTGCAATTCTGTACAATATACTAAAACCGAATCAATCCCACGGTGAAAAAAACACTTGGGAAAAAAAACGAGTAGTTACTTTGGCGGGGCAGATAAAATAATATTTTTTTATTTATTATTTTAAATACTGAGCTTTATTTGGCCATAAATGGAATCTATGAAATTTTATAATTTTATATTTTAATTTTTATATTAATATGTATAAAAATATTTTTTTTACTCTCGATAAATTTCATTTTGTGAAATTTAACATAAATTAATTGATTATATTATTTGTAAATAAATTTTATATTTTTAACTTTTTTTTACTCTATACTTTACAAGTATAATAAGACACGGAGATTTAGCAATGGTAATATTAAAACTTAAGAGCTTAGTATAAATAAATTTTATAGAACTTTAAGAAATGATTTGTAAATCCATATTTTTAAATTAATTTTGTAATTTAAAATTAGTTATTTAGTTAAATTTACCAAAATTGATAAACTTTACATATAACTTTCAAACTTAATAAGAACATAAACCAATAAAAAGTTTATAAATAAAATTATTTAACAAAATCATTTGCAAATTAGACAAGTAGTTAACCAAAAATAAAAGATATTGCAACTGTTAATTCGTTACACATAATTTATGTTTGTAAAATCAAATTTACAGTGACTTCTGTAATAAATACAGTGACTAAGTTTCATTTTTTAAATACTTTTTAGGTTTAATTATATTCATTTAATTCTATTTTTTTAATTTTTTTAATTTTAATAATTTTATTTAATCTCCAAAGTAATAATAAAAGAAAAGAAAAAGAATATACATATTTTATTTCTGGATCTATTTCAGAGTTCAATGCTATATTTATTTTTTGTAATAACATGTTCTTTGCACCTATCACATGCACATAAAACCGTGTGTATATCTATATACAAATAAGTGAATAAGAAAGAACGGTATCAATTTCAAAGTTGCAATGAAGCCAACTTCAGTATTTCATCAGGAGTAGTAAATGGATGATGGTGTAGAAAATAAACTGAATGTCCAACCTGATATGGTGACAAGTCTCTATCAGTAATATTCTGATGCCAAAAAGAGTTATTTTCTGCTATGCTTTTGCTGTTTATTTCAGTATCCTTCTTATCTTGTTCGTAGACAATGCGAATTCCACATTCTTTCACATAAAAACCAGATGGCATTCGCACCGAAACATTCACTTCATCCCCTACTTCTAACTCATCTCCAAACTTCCAGTAGCTTAGCCATACCATATCCTCATTTTCTTCTGGGATTCCGTAGAAGGTTGGACTATAACTCCAGATTATACCCTTGGTTTCATTATTGATTATAGCATAATGACCAGCAGCATGCAACCAAAATACCTCATCATCGCGTGCATATACTATGCATAAATTTAAACCGCGGATTGTGTGACCAGAAGTTGGAGTTACTGTAAAAGATATTGAGGAGCCTATGCTTTTATGGCTGAACCAGTAAGGAACCTCACTCCCAGCAATGAAGAAGCTGAATATGCCACATTCTTGTAGTACCTGAGCCAGCCATCAACATATCAACTTAAAGAGTTATATTTGATAAAATTAACCAGGGGTCTTTTGGCATTGTTGTTTAAGCTGTAGTTTAGAAAAACATGATGTTGAAATTGTTGATTAGGCTATTAAAGTTGGTTCTTAATGTTGAATTTCACATTTCTGGTTGTAAGAGACTTAGAACAACGAATCAACATTAATATTGTATTTTTAACATCATTTAAAATGGTGCTTTTTCAGAAAAGCAATTTTAACCTCACTGCCAAAAAGTGTCGAAGAATAAAATTGCCATCAAAATAGATAAAAGAAAAATTAAAATAGAACCTGGGGAAGGGTCCTCCTTTCTCTGTTTGCCATGGCATTAAACATTGTCATTTCTATGCTCCCAAGGCATGTCAAGTTGAACAAGCCCAGATTATTCATCATTTCCATGTCCATATTTATGATTGGTTCTATCTTAAACAAACCTTGTACTTCAACTAGTTGACCACAGCCAAAAAGTTCCACCTGCAAGGTTGACAACAAATTTGGTAGATCTGTAATTCTTTCCAATGATGTACAACCCTCTGCCTTTAATTCCTCTAAACTTGTTGGAAGATTTGGAAGAGATTGGAGCTTTGTGCACTTATCTAAGCAAAGGTACTGGAGTGTGGTGAGGCTGTTGATGCTTTCCGGAATGCTATGAATTGGGTTTCCTTTAAGATCTAAAGATTCCAAGGAGCGAAGACTGCTCAGATCATACGGAATAGCGGTATCTAATAGATTGCAGTCTGCTAGACTTAAGTTTATCAAATAACTTGGTAAAAGAGCCAAAGTGAAATTGATTGATTGTGGACTTTTTCTTGGTAATAACCAAGACCAAAAGGTTGAATACCAAGGTGCATTCCTAGATTGTAATGGACTTAAGGCAGTGCCATCTGCATAAAGAACCTTCAATGATTGCATTTTACTCATCTCCTCAGGCAACTGATCGAGTTTTGAGCAACCAATCAAATTAAGTTTTTCGAGAGATTCCAATAAACCAATTTCTGCTGGAAGCCTCTTCAAATTTTTGCAGTCCCTTAAATTTAGCAAAACGAGTCTTTGAAGGTTGCCTATGGATTCATCAAGCTCAATTAAGTTTATGCAATCCTTGAGCTTCAATTTCTCAAGAAAAGGAATTCCAATGAAGTTTGGGGTTTTAACAAGGCTACGGGAATGACTCAGGTTAAGGATTTTCAAGGCAACAAGGAACTGTTGAAAAAAAGAAAGTAATCAGCAACATAACGTGCTAGTTAGCTAGATACATCGAGTGAGAGGTCAGTATCATACCCTTGTTCCTTTCCATGCATTTAGTAGGTTGCTGTTGCGCATATCAAGAACAACAAGCTTCTCCAGGCCAAAATTATTTGGTATAAATTTTAAAGGGAATCCACGCCAAAACAACCATACTAAGCCTTTAGGAAAATCTCCATAGTCTCCACTGCATTTAACATTACTGAGCTGCAGCAACTTCAGTTTGTCTATCCTTGCAAATGCCTTTGTTTTTAGGTTTACTTCATAAAATGATTTACTTAAATCATTATTCATAGGTTTCCAAGGGAAGAAACCAAGGTGACGTCTTTTTGAATCATTTTCTTGGTCAGGAAGGGTTGATTCATGACCAGAATCTTCAAAATGGTTTATTTCAGCATTTGTATCACCAGAATTGTCTTCCTTGAGCATCTGCAGGTTTAGAATAAGGCCCTTCACTGTTTCTGTACCCTGCTTCCCCAAAGAAAAAGTAAAGGATAAAGTGAAAATGGCAGTAAAAAAAACTGATAAGCAATAAACCATTTGCTTATGAATAAATATGAAGTTTTCCACTTACAGTATTTTCTCTTAATACATTGAATGCATCCTTGTTATGCCAAAGTCTACTACGTTTCCCGGGATCCTCAGGTGATTCTTGGCGAACAATTTCTCTTCCCATGTCTCTAACTAATTGATGCATCATCAGCTTGTTAGCTTCATTAATTGTTAAAAGACACCTACCAATGAGATTGTTAATACCAACTACTGTATAGAATTTACAACCGTCTAGTATGCTAAATACATAATCTTTGTCCATTCCAGTGAAGAAACAAGCTACATCAAGGAACAAATTTTTATCATGATCATCTTGTAGAGAGTCAAAGCTTACTTTGAGAATCTTTTGAATTTTACTGTCAGCAATTGCTTCCAACTTTTGCAATGCACTCTCCCATACATCAGTGCTTTTGCCTGAAAGAGATGAACCCAGAACTTGAAGAGCTAACGGAAGCCCACTACAATGATCCACGGCCCTTTTGGATTGTTTTTTGAAATCTTCAGTAGGATGATCTTGTCCAAAAGCATGCCAACTAAAAAGCTGAAGTGCTTCTTTATCATCCAATTCATGAACTCTAAACATATTCCTAACTTCACGAACTCTTAGTAGACGTTCATGTCTAGTTGTTATAATAAGTTTGCTTCCAGGAGAGAACCATTCCCACATTCCAATTATTGCGTTGAACTGGTCCAACTGATCCAAATCATCAAGAACAAGAAGAATTCTTTTGCGACATATAGCATCTCTTATCTTAATAATTCCTTCATCTACGTTATATATTTTGTTTGTTTTGCCTTTTAAGAGATCTGAAAGAAGTTGCCTTTGCAAACGAACCAAACCATTAGATTTTTCAGAAATTTCTCTAACATTTGCAAGAAAGCTTGCACCATCAAACTTGTCATAGTTCTGGTTGTAAACAATTTTAGCAATAGTTGTCTTGCCGATTCCGCCAACTCCATAGATTGTTGCTATACCAACATCATTTGAGACATCTTGTAACCACCAATTAATATCAGCAATACGAGAATCGATTCCAACCAAGTAGGGAGCAACATTCAGCACAATGCGGTTCAGTTTATTTCCAACCTCTTTAACAATATTTTGAATAAACTGTGGCTGATACCTACCAAAGTCAACAAGCATGTTAAAACAATCATATCTTATGTTAGATTATTATGATTTGCACAAGAATGATTGCAGAATTAGATCCTAAAGAGAATAATTGGGCCAGATAGTTCAGTTGAGAAATTTTAAAGTGCATATTTGATAGAATTGAGAGAATTGCACAATAATATATTAGCAAGGCATTTATGGAGAAATGTGAGAAGGTTGCCTACATCATGATGAAAAGAAATTCAAATATGCCAGAAGATTAAAAGAACATCAGTCATGAGAGCTAGTGAATGGAGAATCAGTATGGTACATCATGATTTAATAAGCTAAATGATCAATTTGAGAGAGAAGGCTTAAGATAAGGTTATGTAATACAGGAGATGGATATATACCACAAATTATACACATGTTATATCTTCATCATAAATTGCAGTAATAATATATGGATTATAGAATCTATCAGTTGCGGCCATTCGTAATCATATGTCCATCTACAGAAAAAAGAGATTTTTAAATGATATTCAGCTTTTTTTTTTTTTCAATCCTACTCATATTCTCCAATTTCAGTATGGTTACTCTTTTAATTTTTGTCTTTTCAGTTTTATGGTCACAAGCAGATCATATGTGCTAGAACACAATTTGAAAGAAGAAAAATACTTAGTTGCAGTATAGCCCAAGAATAGAACTCAGTTAACAACGGTAATGGTAAGGTTCTCTACATGCCTTTCACTCCATTTCTGTTAGCACCTCTAAATTTCAGTCATTAATACATAAAATACATCAGTTTTACACAATATAATCACTTAGCTCAGCATATGGATTGCTATAATCAATGGGTACTATACAATTCTTCACCTTTCCTTCATTCCATTAGTCCTATTAATTGATTCTATGTTCTAAAGTTTCACACAAACTTATGAGATGGTTGTATTTCTTCCATTACAAATGTTCCTCATATTGTTAGCCAAATTAAGCAAAAACTGCATGATATCTTCATCACATTTTGATTTTTTTAATAATGTCTTCCTTGCACAACTTTTCTTTCAATCCCACGCAAACGTAAGTACACAATAAAGAAAATTCTGATTCATGTTAAGTTCAATTTTTCTCCTGAATTTAGTTTAGAAAAAAAAAAACTAAAATTCTTCAATTATTTTCAACTGATTTAAAAATGGATTTTTTTTTTTGTGGGGGGTTTTTTTTTTTTGTGGGGGGGGGGGGGGGTTGTTGGGAATGTTTACCTATTTTTCTAATAAGGGGGGGGGGTTGTTGGGAATGTTACCTATTTTCTAAGACCTTCCCTCCCATATCTGCAACTTCTCTAAGAGCTTTTCTCCATCCATCCACCATCTCCATCTCTTCCTTGAAGGCAATTTCATGTCTTGCAAAAGCCGCACCATAGCTTCCAATCTGGTTCCCAACTTGCAATGGATCCACATCATAGAAAACCGGAACCACAATATGCCCAACAGTTCTCCTTCTTTCCATAATCATCACAAGTTCATCAAGGCACCATCTTGAAGAGGCATAATCTTTGGAAAGAACAATAACAGAAATTCTTGATTCTTGAATAGCTTTCTCGATTTCTTGCTCAATGTTTTCCCCTCTTTCAATTTCATCATCGTCTCGAAAAGTGTGAATCCCTGCTTGAACCAGAGCAGTATAGAGATGATCAGTGAAATTCTTGCGGGTGTCTCCGCCTCTAAAGCTCAAGAAAACATGATATGTCCATCGAAACGATGGTTTTGATGAAGAAGTTGAGGGTTCTTGATTTCTTGGTGCAGCAGCCATTTCAAGATACTGGAAAAATCAATGTATTGACATGCACAAAATCACGAAAGAAATAAGAGAAGCGGAATGTGAGCAAGAAAAGGAAAATGTAGAGAGGAATATAAAATGGTAAGAGTTGACTTTGTGAATGAGTTCCCATTTCCAGGAACTTTCTCTAATTCTCTTAGCATGATTTGTAGTTTCTAAGCATTTCAAGAGCAAGATGGTACTCTAGATTCGCGGGAGCTCATGGATAGCTTACAGGTCACAAGTAGTTTTCTCAAGTCGCCAAAACCAATCCAAACTGAATCAAACCTAATAATTATAAACTAATTTCTAAAAAAACAAAAATAAATCCTAAAGTAACTTTAGTTAATTAATAAAAGAAATTTCAACTTAAAAAATATATATATAATTTTTAAGATTTTAAATATATATCTAATATTTCTATAATTTGATTTAATATTTTCAAAAATTTTTAAAATAAATAAATACATACAAATAATTAAGCTTTTAAAATTTTCAAAACTTTACTTTTTAAATTTATTTTTTAAAATAAATATATATGATAATGAGCCAATTGAAAATTTAATAATTTTTTTAAATTTATTTTTTAAATGTGTAATTTTATTATCTAATGTAATTAGAAAGATATTATTTGGAGAAATACACAAAAAAAGGCACTCTTTTAATAATAATTTAAAATGTAATTGGAGATATTTTATTTTAATATTTTAAAAAAAACATTTTTCAATATATATAATGAAGCTTTCAAAATTTTTATTTTTTTCAAATTTATTTTTTAAAATAAAATAAAATATTTTTGAAACTTTTACTCTTTTTTAATTTGATTCAGTATATTTTTAAAAAATTTATTAAAATACATAGATAAATACATATAAATATTTAAGCTTTTTAAATTTTTACTTTTCAAATTTAACTTTTAAAATAAATATAGAAAATGAGGGATTTGAAAACTTTTTCAAGATTATTCTTTGAAATAGTAGTGAAACCGCACTTCGGCGTGAGTAGTAATATATTATTTAAATAATTATTTTTATTGAATTATACTACCAATTTTTAAAAATGTTTTATTTATAATTTGATATTGAAACTAAGAATATAATAATATTTGAAAATATTTTAAATAAAATCTGAAAAAATGTGTAAATCCAGATTATCATAATAATTATATTAAAAAATTATTTATCATATATTTTAATTTGAAATTATTTTTTAAATAGTTCATATTGTTAAAAATTAATATAAAATTAAATTAAATATATAATATATGGGTATTTACATTACTAATTTTTCTTTACTTTGAATAGTTCAAAAACTTATTTTTAATTTTATTTGTTTTTACATATTAATTAGTAAATCAAAATCAATATTAGATTACAAAAGTTATAATTATTATTATCTTTTTTTTTTCAAACGGACCATTGTTATTGTCATTGAATATTGTCATTGAGTGATAAAATAATAATATAGAAAAATAAAAAGAAAAATTAAAAAACATATAAAAATGTAGAATATTAAATAAAAAGAAAATCATTTTATCAATATGGAATCAAGATGTGTAGTTCTTCTTGTTCTAATTCTTTGTTTTATTAATATAATGTTTCTTTTTTCGAATACCTCCTAATGAATAATTAATCTATACTATTAATTAATTCTTAAGTTAGTGAAAATTTTGTTAATTTATGCCTTTTAAATTATTCATTAAGAGTTTCTTTTTCTTTGGTACTTGTAGAGGATAATGCAAAAAATAAAGAAAAATTCAAAAATTTCTAAAAAAGGGAAAATATAATGTTGAACAAAAAGAACGCCTTAAAAAATTTTTTCTTTGTTTCAACTCTTATATATATGTGTGCGCTTTTCAAATAAATACATGCAGATATAAGCCATCTGAAAATTTTTATATTTTTCTTTTTTTTTAATTTATTTTGAACAAATATATTTAGATAATTCGGATTTTGATTTTTTTTAATATATATTCATACTTTCTAATTAAATTCTTTTATGTACTATCTTTCTTCTTCTTTAAGATATAAGATTTCTTATAAATCCATGTTTCATTTTATATTTTATATATTTTGGATGAATTAATTTTCGTTATAAGTAATTAGCTTTCTATATAATTATTTTGTTTCTCTTCAATTAATTACATTAACATAAAACGAAATATTCTAATAACTTAAGTAAAAATAAAAACTGAACTTTAAAGTTTTTTCGTAATTTCATTATGAATTTTTGTTTTACTTATTTTATAAATCAATTTTTTAAGAAAAAATTATAATTTTACAACTAATCTTAATTTTAGGAAAAATTATTTATGTTTTTATTAATAAAATGAAAATAATATTTAAAAAGAAATTAAAATTTGACTTTGATTCTATGAGATCTTTAAAATTTTCTTTCCATTCTTCATTTTATTATTTTTTTACATTTTTTTTTACTTAGTGCTTTTTCTTTAGTTTTTCTTTTATGTTTTTATTTTCATAATAATCATATAAATTTTTGTTATTTCCTATTTTTTTTTATTTTTTATTTTTTTTTACAAAACGGCAGAAAGATCAAAAGGTGACTAAATATAAGAGTTGTAAAATAATAATATTGACACAAATTGATAATATGTATGCTCCGTTTGGTATAAATGAATTTAAAATGTGGAATTCATTTGTGAATGAATTTTCATGTTTTATATAATTAATTTAAAATATGCAATTCAATTGAATTTCACATAAATATGTATGGAACAAATTCATAATTTGAAATTCATTTGCTTTTGTTTCGTAAAATATTCTTGAAAAAATAATTTCACAAAAAAATAAATAATAAATACCAATTATATTTATGTTATGCTATATTTTTTATATTTTTGTTACAATAAATATATAAAATAAAAATAATATTTATAAAATTGTTGCATTTAATTTAGTGATAAATGGATATTTAACTTGAATCTCTCCCATTGATCGTAAAAAATGCTAAAAAATATAAAAATAAAAGATGGAAAAATATTAAAATATAATAAGAAAAAAATTTTCTAAAAAAATAAATTTTGGTCAAATTTGATAAAATAAATAATTCAAATAAGTAAAAAAAAAAATTAAATTTGACTTTGTAGATAGAGAAGGGTAGTTTTGACATAAAAAGTTGATTTCTTAATTTTATGGAACTCATTTGGAAATTCTACCTATTTTTGTGGAATTTAGTATAGTCATATATGATTCCATGGAATTGAATGCCTACAATAGCAATCTACATTTTTTTTTTTTGATAGATTTCTAAATGAATTTCTAAATATGAATTTCTAAATGAATTCCACAAAATTTGTGGAATTCATTTGCTCTAAACAAGGGGGAATGACAAATTTTTTTTTTTTTTTTTTGAATGGATCAATTTGTTTAGTAGAGATGGTTATTTGAAAAAAGAATATGTAAAATTATAAATTAATAATATTAGTAAAAGGTCATTCAATTTATTTTACTCAATTTATTCTTTGTTTTTTTCCTTTTCATGTGGATTGATATTCCAATTCGATGCTATACTACTTCATATTATAAATAATAAATAAATAAATATAAACAATAAGTAAATGACGAGGAATAATGTGTAATGCTTTATAATTTATTGAAAAATTAACTTTTTATACCATTTATAGCATATTGGGTATTTTATTTTTTTGTACAAATTCAAAAGGTAAATTGTACGAAAAATTACTTTTTGAACAAATTATATGTTATGCGCAAATTGAGAGAACAAACTTATTCTTTATAGAAAAACTAGTTATTTATAATTTTCTATAAGGAGAGCATATACACTGTTAGTGGCGAATCCACGTGGTGAAAAGAGGGGTCAATTGTCCCCTCTTTTTTTGAGAATTTTTTTAATATATATTGATATTTCCAATTCGATGCTATACTACTTCTATTTAAAATTAATAAATAAATAAATATTAACAATAAGTAAATGACGAGGAATATGTGTTAATGCTTATAATTTATGAAAAAATTAACTTTTTATACCATTTATAGCCATATTGGGTATTTTTATTTTTTGTACAAATTCAAGGTAAAATTGCTACGAAAATTATTTTTTGAACAAATTATATGTATGCGCCAAATTGAGAGAACAAACTTATTCTTATAGAAAACTAGTTATTTATAATTTTCTATAAGGAGAGCATATACACTGTTACGTGGCGAAATTCCACGTGGTTGAAAGGAAGGGGTTCAATGTCCCCTCTTTTTTTTGGATTTTTTAATATATATATATATATTATATATATATATATAATATCATATATAATCTAAATTAATCTATAAAATTTTAATTTATTTATGTTTTCAACCCTTTTAAAAAAAAATTATATATTGATCTAGAAAAATTAATTTTAGATCTGCGTCACTATATGATGTAATACCCCGAATTTTTAATTTTTCGAAACTTTTGAATTTAATTTAATCAAAAATCGAAATTTTCCACATGTGGGGCTACAAATATGAAACACAGTCTCAATCAAGCCCACTGTGATATATGGGCCCAAGCCCAAAATTGTATTATCGGAACTTTTGATTAGAACATTTAAAAATATTCGAGAAATAATATGGAACTTTGGGCTACTAATTTATTATAAGAATATGATCATATAAATTAATCATTCCTAAAAATCAAATATTGATACTATTATTATGGACCTGAACTAAAACAATCAAAATTAATTCGAACCGGATCCAAAATTAATTAATATGTCGAAAACCACACCGCAATAATCTAAAAACAGAGTGAAAAACTCGAAAACCAAAAGAAAATGAGACCAAAATTACTAAGTCGACAAACCAGTTCGAATCAAACCGAAATGGTCTAGAAAGGCAAACAGAATTTTTTTTTCTTTTTCTTTTTTCTTTCTTTCTTTTTTCTTTTCTTTCTTCATCTATTTCTGTACATCCAGCGCAGCGACAGATGTCTCGCCCATACTCCGTTAAGCACACTCACAGACTCCCCGGCACCTCTGTTCATATCACCAGCACTATGCACTGACCTCGCTCGCCAAACTGCACCCCTATATACCCTGTCTCACTCATAGTCTTCTCTCGTCTCTCTTCATACTCTCTCCTCTACTCCTATCCTTTGACTCTCCATCTCACAGAACAAACTCTCTTGTGAGACCGAGTGATAGTACGACATCAATAGAGCGTGCGATTGCTGTCTCTCGAGCCAACTCCCTCCAACTCTCGCTCGGCCGATTATTCGTTTCTCTAATCTCTGAGTCAATAGATTTCTATATACTTAATTTGTGTAGATATATGGGAATATATATTCATGCTAATTATCATTATATGATATATGATTCAATGAGTAGTATAAAATAGTTTTGCCACTTGATGAACTCTATATGGATATTGCTCTCTCTGAATGTTGATATCGAACGTATAAATATTATTAATGAGTCTCGAGATTGGTATCCAAATTCGGCCATCCGCTGTAGGCGGCGTACTGAGCATTGCCGGGGGCGTGCGTGACAAAATAATTAAGAAGAAGAATGTTTTTATTTTTGATGAGTAGTATTTTATTAAGTGCTCTCCTCGTATTTGTTATTCCTCGGATGTACAAAAGTCTGTGAAACGTGACCCTACTAACGTACGGGAAGGTACTGGTGTATAAAGAGTAAAAATAGTAGGTTTGAACATTGTGCTCTCGGTACTAATCTCCAAATTAATATTCATTATCTAGAAAGTAAACACATAACATAAATTAAGGTTAAATCTAAAATAAAGCATTAGTTAGTCGGCAAAATAATAACCCTTTACCTCTAATTGTTGAGCAGAGTTCAATATAATGTAGTACTGTAAATATATAGCTTCGAACTCTGCTCAATACTCTCACTGACTTCAGATAGATACTCCACTGTAATGGTACTCGAATAGTCATCTCTCGAAGAATTTGACTGTAAATATATAGCGTCACAGCAATTATTAGTCTCCAATATATATAAGTGGATTGGATGATAGCAATTGAGTATTAGACCTTATAAATCGTTTCTCTCTTCTCTGAATATTTGACATAGACTATGCACTAGCTCTTGAATCTCGACTTGCATGCATATTGAGTATTAATAATAACATAGAAAACTAAATAATGTCCTCTGTAAATCTCGCCAGAAAATTCTTTAAGAAAGCTGTAACTCAGAAAGAAAAATAATAATAATTAACGGATTAATAATCTACTGACTCATGTGGAAAATTTAATGAATAGAGACAGATAGAACAGATCGCTCGCTGATGACAGGCCGATAAAAGTGCCTATATAAGATGAATGGTCTAGAGTGGACGGCACTCTGATTATTATAATGATTATATATAAGAAATGGATCGCGCATATGCAAAAAATTATAAAAAATTTAATAAGTAAATATATATATTAGCACGCATAGATATATATATATATATGGAAGTTACGATTAATATATATAATATAATATTATTAATATATATATATAAATTATTTATTATCTCACTTCATCTCCTCACTATATATATATATATATATATATATTACATTATATAGAGATATATATATATATATAAAGTGAATATATATTATATATATATATATAATAATATATACATATATGATATAAATTTATTAAAAAAAGTGAATTTAAAGACTGATAACATATAATATATATATATATATATATATATATAATAATATATATATATATATATATATTTTAACTTGTTATTTTTTAAGGTCTATAAATTCCGAGCGAAGGAAAAAACGGCCCTGGAAAATGGATAGATATATACAGATATACATATATAAGAGGACGCACTCAATGTAATAAGATATAAAACTAAAATAAATAATCGGCTATAGATTCCTCCGCATTAGAGATATAATTATAGGCAATGCTTTAATATAATTTGTATAATATACCATAATATATATAATATATATACATCTAGTTGATTTAAGATTTATTTATATATATAGTAACATATAAATAATACTTTAGCATATAGTTTGTGATGGAAAAAACAATTAGGAATGAAGTGGACCAACATAGAGAGAATATGTGAGGAATTGGCTAATATGGATCCTGATATGAATGATAAATAAATATAAATAAGACGGGGAATAGAGATATACGCGCCATATAGATTAGCAATATAGGCATATATAGAAACAGAGAATTATATACTTGTTGATACTATAATATTTATATATACCGCAGATACACATGATTTGTGAGATTAATAATGATTCTATAAAATAGACGATATGCCTTATATATATATAGAAGAGAAAAAAGAGAGAATGGAAAAGCAATGAGAGGGAACTGGTCAGTAGAAGATTAGACATATAGGGATATGGGATCGGCTCCCTGGTGCAACATGTAATGAGAGAGGCAGCCAATGTGTGAGGACTGCTCTGGGTTATATTAGGTTGGGTAGACCAACTGAATAATTACGTGATGTATATATATTGAATAGTGATAAATATTGTGGTTTGCTGTATGAATATAATAGCCATATTGATGTGAACACTCCAATGAAATCATAAATTTATCGATAGAACAAATAAATAATATTAGCATCTGTATGAATATTGTAGTGGGGTGAGAGAGGTATAATCTAACACTAATCAATATAGAAGTTTGGCGAACATCACCCCTGGACCTAACCCTATATTAATTTTTTATATCCAAGTAATAGAATATATATGGATATAGAAATAAAGGTAATAAGATAGATAGAGATAATATAATAATTGATAACAGATGAGATATCACATGATCATATATAGATAGAAAAATAGTAATAGAACAATTATATGGGTTGTAAATGAACTGTATTAGTGATACATAATTGAAATAAATTATTGGGCCTGTATCCACAGTTATGATTGTGGAAATGAGGGTTGCATAAAATAGGCTTACTACGGGCTTTGGGGGCCTTAAGCCCACCCAGGTCCTAGTGCCGGTCCGGTCCATGGAAATGGGTCGTGACAATATACTACTCGCCCTGTTCCATTAAATTTGTTAGTTTTTTTTTTTACTTTTTACAAAAATTAAGAAAATAATTGAATCATCTCAATTTTAGAAAAAATATTAATAACTGACTAATTTATCCTTTTAATTAATACTCAATTAATTGAGATAAAATTTAGTGCAAATATCTAAAATTAGAAGGAAATATGGTGATTTTGCCTTTTGAATTTGAACTTGAATTATATGTTCAAAATTAACATTTTGACCAATTTCCTTCAGAACTCATCAAAAGAGACTCAATATTCTATAAAAAGTATGTAAGTGCGAGTATGAAAGGACCTAACTTGGTTCATGTTGCTATGATATCTAAAAACTTAGCAAAACAAAAGATTGCAAACTGCTCCATATTCTGAATCACCAAACAAAACAAAACAGCCTCTTTTGATAAGTTATGGAGGAAATTGGCCCATAAAGTTAATTTTTGGTTTTTAAGGGGCAAAATAGAAATGAGCATGCCAAAAGACTGTGGAAAGACATGATAAATAAATCAAATCAAATAATTAAAATACGATAAACCTAGCTCGCACTAGTTAATAATGAATAATGGCAAAGGAAAAACCAATCAGCGTTGGTCGAAAGAGGCAAAAAGCAAAATCGAAATAGAAGCCGTATCCAGTAAAATTGAAAGACGCAAAAAGCAAAACTAATAAAATTTATCTCTAAATTATATTTTAGTATCTGAATTTTCACTTTTTTTTTTTTGATATTTTATTTTATTTTGATATTTTAATAGAAAATAATATCGATTGAGTATTTTAATTTGTAAAATTTTTATAATTAAGTGTTTTTGGATAACGCGGCAAACTCGAAAAATGATCCTGCATGTGCTGGATCCAGTTTCTATTATGTAGTAGCTTAATTATCGGGCAGGGGCTAGAATATTTGCCAAGCAAGCCACTTGTCACATGGAAACCTCGAAAAATCTCTATTATGACCTCTTTCTAACAATCTCATTCTCTTTCTTGTTTCATCCGGTCCACATCTGAAAACATCTTTCATGGCAAACTAATTTATTTTTTTCTTTATGAACTGCAATTTATTTTCCATGTCTTCTATATCAAATAATCCACCTTCTCCAAAACGAAGAAATAACTCAATATCATAACTTCAACTTCTCAAACCTTTTTGCTTTTCATAATCTCTCTTTGTTTTTCATGATTTATGCCTTCTCAATTCAAGAGAGTCTGCTATGATATATTCTGTATAGATACTTAAAATTGATTTTATCATGTGAAGGATTCAAGATGCTGTTGTGGGGAAGGCATTGGGGACTTCAAAATAATGGCTTTTCTTGTCAGTAGGTCAATATTGATTTGAAAAATAGAAATTTCGAGAGCAGTAGAGACTTCAAAGTAATGATTTTTCCTCTCAGTATGTTAATATTGATTTGAAAAATAGAATTTTTTTTTTTTTTGTTGATTGTGTGTGCTTCACGCACCCTCTTCAGCCAAATAAATGGCTATTTGAACTATTTTTTACAAGTTATGAGGTTTTTGACTAAAAAGTTCATATTGAATAACTAATGGAGGAACAGGACCTCACTTCACTAAACCAGACACAGAATTAGCTCTTGCTAGAGAATGAACACACTGATTCGTTGATTTCTTGGCAAACAAAAGTGATAGCAAATTGACCTCATTAAGTAGAGTTCTACAATCATTAATTAAGTAAAGACTAAAAATAAGAATAATCTGAAAAAGAATATCTAAATGCTTGCATAGCAATCTCCATATGCTCAAGTGTTTCCTTTACCCTTCAACCAACTAAGTATTAGCACATGTGTCCTTGACCTGCCACAGCTTTGGTGTAGAGATACTGATTTTCTATTCTTTGATTTTGGTTTCTATTACAGATTTTCTGCGTGTTTAAATTCAAATAAATCTCCTCTATTTTAGGAGATATTAATTGTTACTCTTGTATGTAAATTTAGTTCAGTTTCTCAATAAAATCATTAAGTCATTTCTGAATTTTTCTTTGTTTATATGGTATCTGGATTAGCTCTAGGGAGTAACATTCTCTGAATATCCAACCCAATCTAATCAAACGGCCTCCAATGAAGCCACTCATAACTCCCTCAAAAGCACATCCTCCACCACCTAACCAAGTCCCATGCAAATAGTGTAGCAGCCAACCCACACCCACTCTTGTAAAACCGTCTCAATATACATGAAGCTGGTACATGTTTTTGTGCCCAAACTGTTTCTATTCTACCAATGCTCCCAAGCAAACAGTAAAAACTAAACATAGTTTTTCCTTTCATACTTAGTTTTTGAAAATAGACTGCGTTTGGTCTGCAGGACCATCAAATTCGCTTAAAGCCTAACCTGAACCTCTATCCTTTTTGGGTGCAGTGATCAAAGTCGCTCAGAGCTAATACGGTAAAAAGACCCGCCAAAGAATATCACAAATGAAATTCATTTTTTATAGATGTTCTCTTTCTCCAAATCTACGAAGAAAGATACACAGTTTAGATCGCATGGAACATAAAGCACGCATTTGTTCACATAAACCAGAACTTTCCCCTCTCTGGTTCTCGAATTCAAGCAATATGTCGAATGCAGATGAACCGTTCGATGAAACGCCTGAGTTAGATGTCATTTCAGCGACAGCTTTAATTGGGCGGTTTTGTAGGCAAAACCGATATAAAGAAGCTGTCTATTTGTTCTCAAGAATGATTTGCCTGAATATTAGGCCGAATCAGTTCACTTTTGCGTCTTTAATTCAGTCTTCAACTACAATACAAAATTTTCATTTAGGTAAGCAATTTCATGCATCTGCAATCAAGATGGGTCTTTACTCCATTGTATTTGTAGGTAGCGCAATGCTAAATTTCTATGCCAAATTGAGTTCAATTGATGAAGCTAGGAAAGCTTTTGACGATATTCAGAACCCAAATGTTGTCTCTTATACAACTTTGATGCATGGGTATTTGAAGAAAGGAAAAATTGGGAATGCTCTTCAGTGTTTCAAAGAAATGCCCGAAAGAAATGTTGTGTCGTGGAATGCAATAATTGGTGGATGTAGCCAGATGGGTTGTAATGAAGAATCTGTAAATCTTTTTGTAGAGATGCTGAGGGAAGGGATGATGCCTAACGAATCGTCGTTTCCTTGTGTAATTAGTGCAGCTTCAAATATAGCGGCACTTGGAATGGGAAAAAGTTTTCATGCTATTGCTATTAAGTCCTCGTGCAACTTTAATGTTTTTGTTGGCAATTCTTTGGTTAGCTTTTATGCAAAATGTGGATGCATGCAAGACGGTCTCTTGGTTTTCAATGAACTTCCTAATACGAATATTGTCTCTTGGAATGCTGTGATATGTGGTTTTGCACAGAATGGAAGAGGTGAGGATGCTGTAATTTTCTTTGAAAGGATGAGAGCAGCAGGTCTGAGACCTAACAGTGTTACAATTCTTGGTCTTTTATGGGCTTGTGATCATGCTGGTCTTGTTGACAAGGGTTATTATTACTTCAATCAAATAAGGGTCGAGGAACCCAATGTATTAAAACCTGAACATTATGCATGTATAGTTGATTTATTCTCTCGGGTTGGTCATTTGAAAGAGGCTGAGAGGCTTCTTCATGACTTGCCTTTTGATCCAGGAATTGGGTTCTGGAAAGCATTGCTTGGAGGCTGCCGTATCCACTCAAATATGGAATTGGGTGACTTAGTGGCAAAGAACATCCTGGCTTTAAATCCTAAAGACGTGTCATCATACGTAATGCTGTCAAATGCCTATTCTGCTGCTGGCAGATGGCAGAATGTGTCGATAATGAGGAAACAAATGATGGAGAAAGGATTGAACAGGGTTCCAGGTTGTAGTTGGATTGAAATTAAAAACAAAGTTCATGTCTTTGTTAACAATGACAGAAATCACCGCCAAAAGGATGAAATTTACAGTTTCTTGAAGTTTTGCACTGAAAGGTTAAGAGAGATTGGTGATTGCAGATTGTTAGGGGAGTTCTAACTTAAGATTTTTTACCAGTTATTTATATGGGAGAAAAGCGATTGAAGTGGTTCATTTTGGAATGAAATTACACATGTATAAAGGGGACTAAAATCTAGTTCAAGCTTAATCAAGTTGAGTTCACTGCTTTTTGGCTTGAAACTGAAAGCATGTACTATGATCAAGTTATTCAGATTGGTAGATGGTTTTCTAACTCCGGTTTGCAATTCAAGAAATTTGGTTTTGCTGAAAGACAGGAAGCAAACCAGTTTTGTGAGAAAGCTTTGATTATGTATTGATACTTCGCTTTAAAGGATGAAGCTTGGTTTGAATTGAAAGACAGGTTGCTGTTCCTAACATCAAGGAGATCAGCCAATGATCCAGGAACCGCAGGCTACTCAATTGGGCTCAATCCACTGGGCCACTACAAATCTTTGTATGCAAAAGTAAACACAATTATTGGCAAATTGTCTCATTTTGTGAATGCACTAAACTATTGTTCGATCAAAGATGAGTATTCTTCCAATGTATCATTTTTGGGTCCAATGGAATTCATATGTATAGGAAGAAGCCCTATTGAATAGAGATTTTTTCTTTCAACCATCTTAGATATATATTGCCTACTTTGCGGCTGATGTATTTGATCATTCAGGAATGCAGAAGCGCCTTGCTTGTCCATTCTATCTTTAGGATATAAACTGAAGGTAGATAATATAAGAAAACATTATTGGCATTTTGTATCTAAATATTTTTCTTCTTGGACATCAGGGTGTCAAATGCTTTTAGTTATTGTCAAGGATTCACTTAATAATTTTGTTTCTCAGTTTTCATTAGCTTAATATCTTGAATATTTTCCTAGAAAAAGACCTCATGTTTGGCGTTTCATTTATTTATTTTTAAATTTCTAACTTACATTTAATTCTAATATTAAATTGTAGATATGAATGTAGTTTTAACGCAATGTCTGTTGATGTACTGGTATAGAACTAGCGCAGATAGAGTTGTATCAAGAGCTTTTGGTGATGCTAGGTTTAAGATGAAGAAAAATGAGTTCAGTCCCTCGTTTCTGTTTGATTATCATTATTGGCCTGGCTGCTCCAGACGTTTTTCAGTTTGATCAAACGATAGATTGGAGTTTGATGCATGAAGAATGTGTATTAAATTTTATTAGCAGCATGTGTAAATGATAAGCTTTCAGTTCTAGAGTCTAAAAGATCGTCTTCTGCCGAAAATTGCAGCAGATAAGCTTTTAAGTATCTGTATCATGTATAAATTGTATATATACAAACAGAAAATTTATTAGTTTCATTATTGTGATAATGATATTGTAGTTCTTGTATTAGAGATGCAAATTAATGGATTCTAAATGGTAGTTGTTATCTCAAAGTTGCTAATCTGTTTGCATATTTCACTGTCCATTTTCTGTAATCGCATGCATTTTTAGACCTCAAAATTAAATTTTTATAGGCCATCACATTAGAAGATGAACATGACCACAAGAAATATCAATAAGCATATATAAATAGGAACACCCCAAGACCGTGTTTGGTTGGTTATGGAATTGTGAAAGGAATGAAATTCTTGGAACATGACATGATCCCTAATTATGGTTTATATTTTTATGTTTGAACAATGTCAACTTATATTGTTTTCTCAGGAAATAAAAAAAATTGTACTGAGACGATATTATTTTTTAGATAAATAAAATATTGTGTATATATATTTGTCACGACCCATTTCCATGGACCGGACCGGCACTAGGACCTGGGTGGGCTTAAGGCCCCGAAGCCTGTAGTAAGCATATATTATGCAAACTTCATTTCTTATTCATAATTGTGGATGCAGGCCCAATAATTTATTTCAATTATGTATCACTAATACAGTTCATATATTTAATATGAACTTTTATTATTCATTTACAACCCAACTGGGATCCCTAATTATGGTTTATATTTTATGTTTGACACATGTCAAACTTATATTGCTTTTTCTCAGGAACATAAAAAAAAAAATTTGTACTTGAGCACGATATTAATTTTTTACGGATTAAATAAAATATTGTTGTATATATATTTGTCACGACCCATTTCCATGGACCGGACCGGCACTAGGACCTGGGTGTCAGGCTTAAGGCCCCCGAAAGGCCTTTGCTTAAGGGCTAAGCATATATTATGCAAACTTCATTTCTTATTCATAATGTGTGGATGCCAGGGCCCAATAAATTCTATTTCAATTATTTGTATGTCACTAATTACAGTCATATATTTAATTATGGAAACTTTTATTATTTCATTTACCAACCCAAACCTGGAACTACTAACCATTGCGGGGAAACTCTACTGTTTTACATTTACTTCATTATTCCATCGGCTAACAGAACAATCTTCTATATTTAATTTCGACTCGGCTGGGTCCATAGGATTTTTCTTTCTTCCTATTACCTAAAAAAAAAAATAGAAGGCAGGAGTGAACGCCAAACTCAATGAGTAGAGTTAAATAACCCTCTCACCCCACATAATCATACAAATGTTAAATTTAATCAAGTTAATTACTCAACTAGCTATATGATCATGCAGTTATACACACATATGACATTACAACAGCAATCACAAATATTATCATCTTCACATAATCACATCACGTGAAAATTAGTCAGTGGCATCACCGAAATCGCCGATGAGCCGTCCTCCCACAAGGCCCATTCACTCATAATGTGTGCACCAGGGAGCCAATCCCCCATACCTGGCTGACCGGTCTAATCCTCACTTGACCCAACTGCGTTCTTCTAAGTCCTCAGCTGACCAGTCCTCTCCATTTGTTTTTTCCATTCTCTCTCTTTTTGTTTTAATATTACCCGCACAGGAGGCAAACTCAGTGGTCTCTATCCAATCGTAGCATCATCAAAGTGCTCACAACAGGAGGCCACCCTGCGCGGCCTACAATCCAAAATCTAGCATTATTAGTTGTGCCGCAACAACAAGAAGCCCATCCTGTGATTTTCCCATATAATCCCATTATTCATCAGGTGCACACGGTGGGCGCCCGATCTCCCCATTTTACCCGGCTGACGGTCAAATTCCCATAATCATACTCCATTATTCAGGGAATTCCATATCACACAGGACCGTTCCTCACAAAACCCATGCGTGCGTCTCACTTCAATCCCAATCCACACAAACAAGGCATGAGTATGCTTCATAGCACAAGTTAATCAAAACAATTTTTCAAATATCAACAAACTAGTTGCACTTTCTCATAATATGGCAACTTCAACAAAATAAATTGCATTTTGATTAACATTTCAGCCGTGAAATGCCATTGAACTGCACGCGTGCGATGATACTAAGCTTATCTTAACCACCTACTCACAGTTCTTTATTGTCCTCTAAGGGCCGCACTGCCTTCTACGCCACGCTGCTTCCAGCCTTTTGTACCTCGCAACTTTTTCGGATATAAACCTCTCAAAAACTAAACAATAAAATTCTAAGTTAAGAATTTAAATTTGAAGATTCTCTATTTCATCATCTCGCTTTATTAGTTTTTTTGCCGTCTACCAGGTCATATTAATTCACTTATTAATTTAAACTATATATATATATAGTATATATATATATTATATATATATTATATATATATATATATATATATTATAGATATATATTGGCATTTCCTTATTCTATTCTTAAATTTATCGCCCTTTCAGAAATAAAACGCTTTAGTTATTTGTTAAGTTATATTCTGTATAATACATTACGGGAATAATATTACATAATCATTTTAATCGTACTTCCTATTCGAAAATTTTCTGACAACATCTTTCCCTATAATCCGTACCTACCCAATTTTCATATTTTTTCCGCATTGTCCAACACCACAATTTTATCCACTCAGGGCAATTCATTATCCAAAACAACTCCCGGTCCACCGTAACCATCCACGCCTTTAGATAAAACGTTTAGTTATTTGTTAAGTTATATTTTATAATAATACGAATAATATTAATAATCATTTTAATCGTACTTCCTATTGAAAATTTCGACAACATTTCCTCTATAATCCGTACTACCCAATTTTATATTTTTTTCCGCATGTCAACACACAATTTATCCATCAGGCAATTCATATCAAACAATCCCGTCCACCGTAACCATCATTTATTAGTCATCCATCATACATACATAGGCACTTGTGAATCCTATCTCTAATTCATTTTTAATTTCCATAATATCACAAATTACTTATCTATACCGTAAATTATAATTTTCTTCTATTTATACTTCTTCCAAATTCCGGCAATTAACGTCTATAAGTATTAGTTAAAATTCTTCTTTCATGATCAATATTATACTAATATTCATGCACTACATTTAATAATATCCAATTTAATCCATTTAAATACTCAATTAATTCATTAAATTCAAAATTTATCAAAAAATTGCGAATTGAGTCTGACAGTATATCGATTGAAAATCGGATTACGATTCCGAAATCCGTGCAAAGAGGAGGTCATTTTGACTCTTGAAGCTTTGCCGGAGTGTCGCCGGGGCCTCGCCGGACCGCCGCCGCCGTGCATGGTGGTCGGAAAATCGAACTTGCTCGAAACTGAGCACTCTTTACACCATTAGACTCGTTTTTCTGCTAGGAGTCCGGTTCTGAAGTCAGTTGAGCGAGATCAGTCCCTAGCTAGCCGGATCGGACCCGACAGTTGCTTGGTGTCGCCGTTAATGGTGGTTTCGCCATTCAAGCTTTGTAATCGGAATTAGCGGAGGGAAAACACTTACAGGGAAAAGGCGACTCGATCGACCCCTACCCCTTGCACTGACGTCGCCGGAATTGCTTGATCTCGCTGGAAAACTCCATCGCACGCTGGCGCGGCCTTCCAGTTGTGATTTCTCTCGATTCAGGCTCTCATCACACAAACCAAGGCCACCGGAACGATTGTCTCGCCGAGTTCTTGAGGTTAGAGTCCTTGTTTGCCGGAAACGATGGCTGTTTGGCCGGCAAACGGGAAGGAGAGGAATGAGGGAGGAGGCGCGCAACTGAAGGAGGAGGAGAAGAAGAAAAGAAAGAAAAAGAAAAGAAATGGGCCGGTCCGGTTCGATTTGAACTGGTTCGGTCCGATTCAGTGATTTGGTCTCGTTTCGTTTGGTTTTCGAGTTTTCCAATCGATTTTCGGATCCTTCGTGTGGTTCTTGACAAATTAAACTGATTTTTAGGTCCGATTTGATTTATTTTAATTGTTTAGTTCAGTTCCGTAATATTTTTCTCACTTTATTCAAGAAACATAAAATATTAATAGCAAAGAGATTTAATTTTAGGCTGATTAATTTATATAGTAGTTATATATATATAAACACATTTATAATCGATTAGCAATTAGTGTTCCATTTTATTTCATCGAAAATTTTAAGTGGTCCAATCGAAAGTTCCGAACATTATGTTTTTGGGCTTGGGCCCAATTTAAAAATTTGGACTCAAATTGAGACTGCATTTCAATTGCAGTCCACACGGCCAAAATTTCTGATTTTTGATTTAATAAAAATTCAAAAGTTTCGAAAATAAAAATTCGGAGTATTTCAATATTCATATATATGCCCATTTTAAAAAAACAACTTTTATTTAATTATTTAAAAAATTAACTTGAAATGAGATTTTTAAACTCAGACATTTGTTTTATTTTATTCATTAAATAAAATTCTCTTATTTTAAATTCACTGGAGATCTAATGGGCCGAAATAATACTGCAGGCTATACATGTCTCACTCGAGACCTCTCACTTTTCATTTAAATGAGAAGACTAAATATTGAAACATTTTAATAGTTTAAATTTAATTTTTTATACATAAAATATATTAAACAAAATTATATATATAATTTCTATGTCTTAATAGTTTAGATGAATTTTATGTAATTTGGTAATTATGTAATTTATTAAAATTAAAACAAATTAGTAATTGAGTATAACGTTAATGATTATAATTAAAATTAAAAATACTAAACTTCTAATGATAAATATAATTATATCTTAATTTAAAGTATGAAACCTAATTAAAATTATAATAATTTAAAATATAACTCGTATAAAATATTAAAAATGAATTTATAGGCATTATAACTGAATCTTAATTAAATGTCCTCTTATTGTATTTTTTTAGTATCATAATATATGTTTAATTGCACCTAAATTAAGGATTATAATGATTGTAATTAATTATGATTGTGAAGGAGGAGAGTACCCCACAAAAAACAGAACTCAACCAGGAGCACGAATGAAACTGGGCCAGCTGACCCCTTGACTGTCACTACGAAGCAGATGAAGGACCGAAGCAGGGGGTTGGTGGAACACTTGTCGACCGTTACCAGACAACACAGCCAAGTTGGCTAGAGAATCCGCCACCTATTAAAAATATTGAACTTAATACTTTACACTACTATTGTTGTTTTTACAATTATTATAATTTGAAATTTCATTAGAGGCAAGACAAGCCATTGTAAAGGAAAAAACATTAAATGTTACAATATCAAGAATTGAACTTTGGACCAGAACACCACCTTTGCCACTAGGCTAGGAATCAATTACATTATGATATCCAAAGTCTTTTAAATAATAATAATAAAATAATATAATAATAACTAATAATAAAATAAACTAATAATAATAAATAATAATAATAATAATAAATAATAATAATAATAATACATAATATTGATTGTTAATCTCCTTGCCAATCTTGGTTCTTGGAAAAAGTGGAGTTCAAATATTATGGTTTCTATTAAGAATATAATGATTGATGTTAAATTTCTTGTGGTTTTTTGTTATAATTCGTTTCTATTTAATGCACTTTTTAATGTGTAAACCTTTTTTTTTTTTTTTTTTTTTTTTTTTTGAGAATAGTTTTGTTACTGCTTTTTTATTGGATTAGTTTACTGTTATAATTGTTAATTCTGCTTCTGTTCCAGTTTTAGTATTATTATGTTTAATTGATTTTAGTTTGTTCATTATCATTGTCAATTTTGAATTTTAATGGATTTTAAGGTGTCAAATTGTTTAATTGAGATATTGGTTTGATTGTATTATTATTTATTTAGGTTGAACTTTTTTATTTTTTTTTTTCTATTTTTAATATTATTAATGTTGTTAACCATTTGAGGTTTGAATATTTAATTGATTTTCAGGTTGAAATTTAATACCATTGTTATATATTTCTGTTACATTTTTTGGGTTCAGAACGGTTTTCAAATGGATTGAACTGAATTTAAGGTTAAACGGGTTTGGGTTAAGTATGCGGGTAACTCCTAAACGGATTCTGGTATTTTTGGTTTAATTCCTTAGCGGAATTCAGGACTGGTTTCAGGTGCTTAAATAGATAAGCGAGTTCAGGCTCGGATAGTTTATTTCTAGCGGGTACTTTCTCCACTGCTATTCCTAAGCGATACTGGAAAATCTGAATGGTAGAAACGCATTATAACTTAGTTTTGGTAAGTTCACTCTTTCCTTTTTCTTTTTATTTTCTCCTCCGTTTCCTTTTATTTTTGATTTCATTCAACTACCTGCATACTTTTGCCTCGAGTTTTTTTTTTTTTTTTTTTTTTGAGAATTAGTTTGTTATGCTTTATATGGATTTAGTTCAATGTTATAATTGTTAATTCTTGCTTTGTTCCAGTTTAGTATTATTATGTTTTAATTGATTTTTAGTTTGTCATTATCATTGTCATTATTGAATTTTAATGGATTTTTAATTGTCAAATTGTTTAATTGAGATATTGGTTTGATTGTATGTATTATTTATTTAGGTTGACTTTTTATTTTTTTTTTCTATTTTAATATTATTATGTTGTTTAACCATTTGAGGTTGAATTATTTTATTATTTTCAGGTTGAATTTCAATACATTGTTTATATATTTTCTGTTACATTTTTGGGTTCAGATACGGGTTTCAAATGGATTGAACTGAATTTAAGGTTAAACGGGTTTGGGTAGTATGCGGGTAACTCTAAACGGATTCTGGTATTTTTGGTTTATTCCTTAGCGGAATCAGGACTGGTTCAGGTGCTTAAATAGATAAGCGAGTTCAGGCTCGGATAGTTGATTTCTAGCGGGTACTTCTCCCACTGCTATTCCTAGCGATACTGGAAAATCTGAATGGTAGAAACCATTATAACTTAGTTTTGGTAAGTTCACTCTTTTCCTTTTTCTTTTTATTTCTCTCCGTTTCCTTTTATTTTTGATTTCATTCACTACCCTGCATACTTTTGCCTCGAGGAGGGAATCTTTTGGTCGGGTTGAAGAGATTCTCTTAAAACTTACCGGATTACCTCCTCGACGACCAAAGCGAAGTTGATGATTTGGTAGCACTTTGTTTCCAGTTTTATTCAATAGGAATTTTTGATTACAAATGCTGTTTCTGGTTTGATACTAATTTAATGTTAAACTTTTGGTGCTCACCTTGCCAATTCGTGTTGTTTGCTTAATGAAATTCCCAGCAATTGATGTTGGAAAGTCATGTGCTTTAATCATTTTGGTTCCCATTTTTAACTATCTGATCTTGACATTGAAGTTGCTTAATTAGATGAACGATATGTAATCTGTTTCAGTTGTGATTGGTTTTTGCTCAATGGGTCTGCGAGATTGTTCTTATTGGTTTTTTACCTTGTGGATTAGATTGAGGTAGTATGTACCGAGTCATTTAGAATGCAATATCAAGGCATTAATGTAAAAACCTTTCTTTCTTCTTTGATCGTGTGTTTGTATCTTTGTGGGTTTTGAATTTAAGTGTCTTAGAGCTTTGTTTTAGCTTCATTTTTATTCCTGATTTGCTTTTCTTTCTTTCTTTCTTTCTTTTTTCTTTTTATAGTTTTTTGGCAGTTGTGTATTTACATTACCATTTGAAATTTGGAAGAAATAACTTAATTCACTTAAATGTTGTTCTTTTGCATGTAGGCATAATTCTTTATTGGATTTGGGATGTAGTTCAAGCCAGATTTTTGAGTTTTGAGTTTTACTTTTGTTCTCAGGATTTTGATTTGGGTTATTATAGTTCTCTCTCCATTCTGTTTCAAAAGAAAGTAAAATTGGAGAAGAAGGGAAAGAGATAAGTACTGATTTTGATTTAAAGAAGTGTTGGGCCACCTTTTTTTTCCCCTACTGAAAATTTGCAATATGCCTCCAATATTCCAACCATTGAAAACCATTTCTTGGGAACACTTCTACCGTAAATTCAGATTTCCAGAAAACTATTCTTCCCTTCTTTACATTCACTATCTTCACATCCCACATAACCGAAATCCTGAGAAGAATTACTTTCAGGAGTCCAATTCCCAATCCACTGCATTTCACTTTGTCCATTCAGCTGCAAATGCTCACTTAGTAACTGAATTCGGACCAAAACCAACAAGTGAAGTAGCTATCGATGTTCAAAACATCCTTAAGAATTATAGAGAAAGCGCAACTAGGAAGATTGAGCTTGCTCTCACTCAATGCAGCCCCACAGTGACAGAGGATTTAATCTTGAATGTACTAAAGAGGCACCATTCTGATTGGAAGCTGGCTTTTATTTTCTTCAACTGGGCATCTAAAAGAGGCCAAGCTTTTCTTGGGTCTAGTGTTTATAACGAGATTCTTGACATTCTTGGCAAAATGAGGCGGTTTGAGGAATTGACCCAAGTGCTTGGTGAAATGTCTAAGAGAGAGGGACTTGTCAATGAGGAAACGTATAGAATTCTAGTTAATAGGTATGCAGCTGCACACAAGGTAGAGGAGGCAATTAATGTTTTCAATAAGAGGAGAGATTTAGGACTAGAGCTTGGCTTGGTCGCATTCCAGAAACTTTTGATGTGTTTATGTAGGTACAAGCATGTAGAAATTGCAGAAACTTTGTTGTATGCAGAGGGAAATAGCTTTGACCTGGATATCAAGACGATGAATATTGTTCTGAATGGCTGGTGTGTGTTGGGAAATGTACACGAGGCGAAGAGATTCTGGAAAGATATAATTGGCTCTAAATGCAAGCCAGATTTGTTTACTTATGGAACTTTTATTAAAGCATTAACCAAGAAGGGAAAGTTAGGTACAGCAATGAAACTCTATCGAGCATTGTGGGAGACACAGTGCAAACCAGATGTGGTGATTTGCAATTGTATTATTGATGCATTGTGTTTCAAGAAGAGGGTTCCTGAGGCTTTGGAAGTCTTCAAGGAAATGAATGAGCGGGGCTGTTTACCAAATGTGGCTACCTACAACTCGCTTATTAAGCATTTTTGCAAAATTCAGAGGATGGAGAAGGTTTATGAGCTTTTGGATGAAATGCAGGAAAAGAAGGGGAGTTGCATGCCAAACAATATAACTTTCAATTACTTGCTCAAGGCATTGAAGAAACCAGAGGAACTTCCTGAGTTTTTGGAAAGGATGAAGAGAAATGGATGTGCAATCAATGGCGATACATATAACTTAACCTTGAAATTGTATATGGATTGGGATTGTGAGGAAAGAGCAAGAAATACTTGGAATGAGATGGAAAAAAATGGATTGGGACCTGATCGGCGATCCTATACTATCATGATTCATTGGTTCTATGACAAAGGTAGAATCAAGGATGCTCTGCATTACTTTGGGGAGATGACGTCTAAGGGAATGGTGCCAGATCGAAGGACTGAGATATTGGTCGATACTATGAATATGAAGTTGAAGGAGAATGCCGAACACATGGAAGAAGGTGCGATATGCGTGACAAATCATCAAGGCTTTTGCACAAAAGGAGAAGGAAGATAAAAGTGAGGAAATAGTGGTCCATTGGGGCACTGTGATTTCCCTTGCAGAAAAAGCACTCAATTTACAGAATCTAATTGGATATAGAATGCTTGAAGATCGTGAGCTCTGAATTTATCTTTTAGGTAAGCAAAAAGTTTGTTTGATGTTGTTTATTAATAAGGAAAATTTTGTTTTGTGAAACATTTTGTGATGAGAGCTACCCACTTTCCTTGTTTTCATTAAAACTTGGTGACACTTTGAATAAGAGAAGTTGAGGACAAAATTTATCTTGGATAATAAATTTCTTCAATAAAAAAGGTTGCTTTTCAAAGTCGCAGAAATGTGGCTTGCATTTTTGTGAAATTGGCATAAAAATATTTATATCTTCATTCATTTGTCTTATTCTTGCAAGATGCTTTGAAGCAAATCTATCCTCAATTGGGTCTGTTCATTCTTTTGAGCATTAAATTTTAGGTGTTAAATAGATTGACTGTTGCTTCATTTTTAGCTGTGATTTGCTTTTATTTTTCAACAAGATGTTGGACTGAACCTTTTTTTATGGTTTATTTCTTCAGTATATCAAAACGCAATTATATTTTTATTTCTTCTCTTGTATGATTTTTTTTAGATATGCAAACACACACACTGTTTGATATATAGTGGAGTACAAACACATACATAGAGTCAAAAGAACAACTTGAGGAAGGCAAAAGGTGTACTGTGAAATTAAGAGAGAGAGAGAGAGAGCATAATAATCATTTAAAATATTGAATATATTAATTCTAATTTTAATTTATCTTAAATTTAATTTTAAGTCATATAAGGTGGCAAACAATCATAAGCAATTGTGAATATATTATATATGCATTGTATGTGTGAATATGAGATTTAGAGTTGGGTTTAATTCTTTTGGTTTTGGAATAATTTCTAGCTAGATTTTCACTGTGAAATTTTGTTATTTAATTATGAGAAAATTACTATAACGTCCTTGTATATATCGAAATACAACTAATCGCTCTCTGCATTTCTAATAATACCTTTTGAAGTCTGTATGTTTTAATTCCGTCTAACATTCAGATAATGTCTGTTTATGTATTTGACAGCTCTTTCCAATCCTCTTTGACGTTGACAGCTCCAATTAACAGAAGCGGAATTGACCTCATTAAAATAGGCATCTTGAAAGATTTGGGCAAGTCCTCATCTACCCCAAAAGTATAAAAGCCTTTTATAACACTAAATGTTGTATGAGTATTGCTTGATACCAATTAATGACATGGAAAATAACTTTACAGTCAATTCAGTTATCCCTGTATAGATATATCTATAAGTTTTCAAAATCATTTTTCAAAAATGGTAGTTTTAAACATAAAATCTACTTGTAACTATCCCTAATTAATCCTTGACATTGTGGTGTGAATCTAAATTAAGTGGAAAGTTTTTTTGTGCAGAATGTTAGATTCCTTGCAAAATTCACGACAGAGGCTGGAATTATTATTAGGAGGAACCAGGTAATGTGCATTATGGAGTGCAAATTCAAATGTTGTAATTGATTGAATCTATGAGATAAGATTATTTGTATCTCTCAGTCTCATTGTTCATTTTGTAGACTGGCATAAGTGCAAGGCACAGAGGAAGCTTGCTAGGGAGATCAAAACAGCTCGTGCTTTTGGTCTAATGCCTTTCACAACAATGGGAACCTATGTTGCATGGAAACAGAAACGTGGAAGCTTGGAAACGTGGAGCGGAAACGGACACAGGGAAACAGTATTTTTAAAAATATAAGAAACAGGAATGTGGGGAAAAGTGTTTCCAAATTACTCATTTATTGAACGGGTCCAAAACATTTCCATGGAGTTTCCATGCGTTTCTGTGCAGGAAACGTTTTCAAAATGCAGAAACGGCAGCCAAAGGGAGTTTTCGTGCAACGTAGATGGAAACAAAGTCATTTGTTTTTGGAAAAAGTATGGAGAATCTTGAAGAGGACTTCGAATATGAGACATACAATACAGTTGATGATGCAAATGGCAAAGATGACTTTGTTGGAGCTTAGGTAGATTTTGAGCCTGTCTCTGATTTTTGTATCATCCAATTATGGAAGTCCTAGTTGCGTCCTAATAATTATAATACTGTAGATGCCTTTCGCAGTCATCATAAACTCTGTTTGCAATTATAATTTGTCTCCCTAAATTGAAGTTCAAAGCATATAATACAAAGGACAGGTTTAGAGTTTAAGAACTCGTTTGGATCAACGGAATTTAATCCATGAAAACATTTTGTGGATTTATCCGATTCATTTCTTTATATATATGAATTCATGAATTTAGCTTTCTTGGGAATGTAATGTCAAATACTGAAAACTTACTTTTGTTATATTATAAGCTAGAATGGTTAAATTTTCTGTTAAATAATAGTGAAATATCAAAAACCCTCTTAAAGATAATTCGAATATAAAAAATAGATAGCGCAAAATTATAAAAATTGAGGTTAATGGCCTCAATATACATTGTACATCATATGAACATAGCTATACCCTCAGTAGTCATTTTACCAAGTCAAAACTTAGTAATTGCAGCGATTGCTAACATAGCTAATAATATTTTAATTAAGTCAAAATTTTATCTCCATTAATTGCAGATAATGTGGCTATTATAATAGATTTCAGAAGTTGAGGGAGCTTTTGATGAAACATTAATTACTCTAATATTTAGCCTTTTAACGTTTAACGTTTATCTTTTAATTTTTTTTTTTTTGACAATCATACCCATTATTTTTAAAAAGACCCCAAGTCAATTAACTACTCATTTCATAGTCGCGTGATAGAAAAAAATATTAACCGAAGATCCAAACTGTAGAGCCATATTTAGTCTGCAAAATAGAAAAGGTTTAAATTAGCAATTCCACATGGAACTATTACAAACTGAAGTATTACGGTTTTCTACAAATTCCTGAATATGAGTAGGAGAAATATAGACAGACGAGGTCTAAGTAAATGATTTGCTCAAAGTACATATACCATTAAAACCTTATTTTGGACATGATCAATTGTTTTCATGTCCAATTAACGTTAAAAGCATCTTTGCATAATCAAAAGAAGTGTCTCCCTTTATGGCATCCTCTAAAGTTACACTATTCCTTTTATAATACTCTTCTTTGATGCGTTTCATATCAACATCAGCTCTTGTAACTACAACTCTAGTAAGAGTTTCTTCATCTGTTCCTATCCCTTTCATGGAAAGTCGAAGAACTTTCTCGAAGTATTTCTCTGGACACTTTAAACACTTGATGGTGGCTCTCAGCAATGCAAGATACTCTTCATTCTCCTTACTCCTCAGATCCTGCAATAGGCCAAAATTGGTATCCGAACTGAATTAGTCAATTCAATTGATTTTAGTTGATTTTTGTCATATCGATTTGGTTTAAGTCCAACCGATAAATTTCTAAACGATTGATTCAAACCAAATAGTTGACTGAACCAAAACAAAATAGTTTGGTTTGGTTCTTGATTCCATTTGGTTGGTAATTTTGCACACCACTAGATATTAGCGTCTACTTTTAGACCTTTATTTAGAAATTTTTGAATGCAAATAGAGAAATGAATACCTTGTTAATGGAATTCCCAAATTGATCATTGTAGCAGTTAAGTGTTGCATTAATTTGTGCTTTGCTTCTGGTACTCAAAATGCTTGTGAGCTCTTCAGCACTAAAAGCTTTTTTTGAAATTTTCTCATGAAGAATCTTAGCTTCTGATTTTGCTAGACCCATATTCACTTCACCTCCCTCATAACGATATGCAGTTACCAAAGGCACCAAAAGCTGTAGAACAATACTAACAATCATAAATAACAATGGCTAATCCATAAATTTTATCTTGATCTTTCAGCGATTATCTTTGTAGTCCCCTAAATTTTACAGCGAACTCATCATGACGATGTACTTTCACATTTCAGTAATAACTATGTCACTCGCCAAAATGAAATGTGAAAAAATATAGAGTCATGATCAAACCCCTATAAAGATATTTTACTTTAGTAGGAGACGTAATTGTCAGTAAAATGTGAAAGTATATAGTCATGATTGACCCTCACGAAATTTAGGGGTCATAAAGCTAATCTGGCTAAAATTCTAGGTCAAATTTATACATTAGGCCAAATAACAATTCTTTAATTAAACAAAAAAGAGGTTTTAATGAGTAATGACATAAAAGTTTTAAATGAACTTTCAAGTAAATCAAATAGATAATCAAATCATAGACTAATTGGCTAACAACTAAAATTCGCAAAGATGTGACAATCAAACGTGATCTGGTTGATTTTATCACTAACGTGAGAAGTGCAAGATCTTGAGTCCGAATCCTCTTAATCACAAAAATTTTCACCAACCTAGTGATTCAAGAGGAAGGTTAAACTCATACGATGTTTATTTCGAACATTTGAGCTTCTTGATTAATAAAAATAATAGACAAATATTTTATGGGGCAGCCAAGAATCCTGAAACAAACAAGAATAGTCTCACGTTCAAAGTAATATTACAATCAAAAAACAAAGATAAATATTAGTTATTACCTTGCGAAAATCTCCAGTTGTGTGACAAGCAAGATCTTCTTCAAGAGATTTATTAAAACGATTTAGATATGCTTTTCTTGCCAAAAGCAATTCATCTGAAGTTCTTGCACAAGCAATTTCCATTATCACATAATAACTTCCATTCTTTTTCCTTGTAATTTCATTGGCAAATGATGCATCCCTCTCAGCAGGATCCAATGTCCACAGTAGCACTATCCTCTATATAATTATTTTAATCAAAACAATTTAATTAAATTAAATCTAATAAAAAATTCAAATTGGAAATTTTGAAGTAGTTTTTTTATTGGGATTAATTCTTATTTCCCTACTGCTTCAAAAATGTATTATTTAGTATCTAATGTTTAGAGAACTTAAGTATTTATTTCTTTGGTTTGAATTAATGTGATTTTAACCATTAATTATAAGGAAAAAGGTTAAAAATGCTTTCCTGCATGAATGAATCTCATAATTTTCTAGATTTTATCCTATTAAAACCTCTCAAATCTCTAAAATTTTCTCTTATATCTGCAATCATTTAGCGTGTCTCCTTCTTTCTCCTCTAATTTGGTCGCTAATTTAGTGACCGATTACAATACGATCACTAAAATTTTTAGCAACAAGCATATTAACTACTTTTTTTTTAGTCTCTAATTGGTCGCTAAATATTATTAGCAACCGAATTTTCTTTTTTAGCAACGGATTATTCAGTCGCTAAAAATCATTCTTCCTGTAATGATGCACTTTTGAAGCAGTAGAGACTAACTATTGTATCAGGTCAAATTTGAGGATGCAAACGGTTTGCCCTTTAGAGTTCTTTTTTTTTTTTTTTTACATTAATTATAAGGAAACAGGTTAAAATTAAAGCCTTTCTGCATGAATCGAATCTCATAATTTTCTAGATTTTATCCTTGATTAAAACCTTCCTCAATCTCTCTAAAATCATTCTTCTTAATATCTGCAATCATCAGTTAGCCGTGTCTCCTTCTTTCTCCTCTAATTTGGATCGCTAATGTATCAAGTGACCGAAAGTTACAAATACGAGCTCAGACTAAAGATTTTAGCAACAAGTCATATTAACTACTTTTTTTGTTATGGTACCGCCTAATTGGTCGCTAAATATGTATTAGCAACCGAATTTTGCTTATTTATTAGAACGGATTATTCAGTCGCTAAAAAAATCATTCTTCCTGTAATGATGGTCAAGACTTTTGAAAGTAGTAGAGAGACTTGATTGTATCAGGTCAAAATTGTGAGGGTTACTTGGCGATCATACGGTTTGCCCTTGTAAGTTCTTTTCATTATTTCTTTTCTTCTTGTTGTTGTACTCACCTCCCAACAAGTATGTGGTCTTATAGCTGGGGAACTAAAACCCGGGGGCCTGCTTCTCACCATGCCCAGCTTACGTTGCAACGGAAACCAAATACCATAGGTTTCCCCATCTTATATACGGAGAGTTTTTTTTTTTTTTTTACTCCTCCCCACAAGTGTGTTTAGTGGGGACTAAACCCGGGGGCTCTTCCTACATGCCCAGCTTACGTTGCCAACGAAACCATAATCCATAGGTTCCCCTTTAGAGTTATTAGTTATATGCCAAAACCAGTAATAATCTTAATTAGAGTTAAAAATTTTGAATAACTCTGTCCTGTAATTTAATAAATAATCATTAAAAAAGAACTATATAATTGTCGCTTCAGCAAGTCCTTGCCTTTTTTTTTTAGTATTAAATTTTATTTTTTGTTGCCCTTTTATAGGCTCAATTCTTAGGATTATTTTGCTCTCGTTTTCAAGATAAATCTATGGATCTACTCTTAATTTAATTTCTCTTCCCTTAGGGTTATTTCCAATACTTGAAGATGTATTTTTTAATTAACCATATCAAGTATGTTAAACGCCTGTAGACCTTGAAAAGCCTGAGGATGTTTAAGAAGATAATATACTAACCTCAAAGTCACCTGATAATCCTTTTTCCAATGCTTTCAGAAGATCCTCTTTATATGTTTGCGCATAAGCTTCACGAATTAACTTGCGTTGAGCTGCACTTCGATTGCCCAATATTGATATAATTGCACCCCTATCTATTCCCCATCCTGCAGTCAACAACACATCATGTAACGTAATATCAGAGAACATTCTTATTTATTTACTTAATTCATTTTCTAGATAAAAAAAAAAAAAAAAAATTAATGGACCTAAAAGAAAACCATCAAATGATTTTTTGAGTTTTTCACAGTCTTGAGACACTGAAAAGCATTCATCTGCCATTGTTGACATTTTAACCTCTCTTTTCTGAAAATGTTCATGTTTTATTGTGTTTTCTAAATATGGTGTTTTTCTGTTTGTGTTAATTAGAGAAAGAGAAATAACAGGTGTTATAGATTTGGTCATGGAAGAACGCTATTTGCGCTTTGACTATTTATAAACAACTGCTTGTCTACCACCACTCAAGGTATGCCAAATTGGTATGTGAAGTACTTAAAATCAATTCGAAAAAAGTTTGTTAGATACTATTTAATAAGTTTAACAAGCTAAACTTGAGTATGCTTATTGAACTTGAATTTGAGTTTGAGCTTATAAGGGATGAATTTTTCTTTTAATTATAAATTGTAAAATGAAAATATAATTCTAATAAATCACAAGTAAAAGTAGGTGATACAAAGTTTAACTTTAAATTAAAATTTGATTAATTTGCAATTATCATCAATTTCAAGACCTTCAAGTGAGTGCATTTAATTTTGCGATCTTTAGTGATATTCTTTATGGTTTGTACTCTGATTATAGTCCCAAAACCACCGGTTCAAATTGTAAAAAGGAATGAAATTAAAATATTTTGTTTTATTAGTTTATTTCCTTGATATCAAGCCAAATTGAAAAAAAAAAAATATTTTTTTTAATGTAATTGTTTGATTAGGCATCCAGAAGTTGTTGCCATTTTCTTTTTGGTCTCTCGTTATTGTAGTTCTTCTTGGCCTGGGTTCAGTTATATATTTCTATACAATTTGCTATTTATTGTATAAGAACTTGAATGCAACACGTATTGTTTGTGAGCATTGTCCTTAAAATCTTAAGACCTACCGATTTCATTTCAGATATTCTCAGTTTAGAACAGCGTCTATGGACTACCAATGATAATACTCCACCTATAACGTGTAAAGATTCAGAAGGGAGTGAAAAATGAAAATTTCTATTGATATTTGATATATGGAGTGAAATATTATTTTCTATAAGTATTTTTTTCATAAATTTAGAGAGATTCATTTTTAGAAGGAGAATATGGTACATTTGAGTGTACCTAAGATTTTTTTGCTTAATCTACAAAAATACTCGGAGCCTCTGCGACTTGTTCAATAATATGCTAAACCGACCTTCGTCCCGCATCCTAACTTAGTAACCCTAAATACAAAATAGGCTAGAGTTTTACAACATTAATAGTAATAACGTGGGTCCCACCTAAATAGTTAACCCAAGCCTCTAAAATCAAGCAAAACACACCGTTTTTCATAAACCTAACATAGAAAAATCTCTAATTTCCCAATTCCTTCTCCTCCTTCTCCAACTCTAATCAATTGAAAAACTCTCGCTGCACATAACACTGACTTACGAATTCTCCATCCATGGCATCTATCTTTGTATGCCGGTCTTTGGACATTCCTCTCCTTCATCCCATCAAAAGTCCTTTGAGCATAATCCATAATCCTACATTTGGAACACATACCAATAAGCACAGACCGTATATAAACATCCCATGAGAACTGAGATTTCAACATTAAACAATGAATTTGCCTACCCGTTTTTAGGTCCTTTAACCCTGCACAAGCACTTAGACCACTACCAAATGAATACTCATTAAGCACGAAGCCCTCCCATGCATCCGGACAAAACAATCAAAGCTTCTCCAATCTGATCATGCTATGCAAAGCAGCATTGATTAAATTCCAAGAGCACTGGTCAGGATGAGGCATGGATGAAAATAACCACGCTCCCTCATGAATAAAACCAGATTTCATCAAGGTACTAAAAAATGGAGTTCCAGGTAAACGTATTCCTCTCGGGCATTTTATCAAACACCTTGTGCACATCATCCAAACAACCACACTTGCCATAAGAATCAATAAGCCTATTCTGTATGGAAACTTCAGTTGTGAACTGGCTTTTGATGATGTGTGCATGTATGTGACGTGTGTCACTGGCAAATTGGGATTTGACGCATGAATCAAAGAGCTTTGCAAAAGGGGAAGAGTCGAGGAAAGAGAGGTTACCCATGGTTTGCTTAACGAGATGAAAGTTAAGAACGGAGGATAATGAAGAAGAAGAGACTGATGGAGAAGGAGAAGGAAAAGGGAAAGATAAAACATTTCGCAATTAGGGTGACAATATATTTAAATTACTGAGTCAGGGTGCCTGGGTGATGTTATAATGAGTCGCAATGTTCGGATCGAATTCGGGTTCATGGGTTCATGAGGTCGGGTAAGTACCCAATAGTAAATGGGTTTGGGATGGGTTCCCTCCAGGTTACCTATTTGATTTAAGGCAAAATTTTTATTATGATTAACAGAATCAAACCCATGACCTCTATAAGAATTATGCTACCTTACCACCAATTTACTTAACATTTTTAGATAAAAAATATACATAAATATATATCACCTGTAACTATAGTTATTTATATTTTAAATACTTATTAATGAATAAAATATTATTGGATAGTAACGTAATCTTATTCATAAGAAAAATTTTAATAAAATTATGTACATTAAATTATAATAGCTTAATAATTTTAATTTTTTTTTATAAAATATATTAAACAAAATTATAGTATTCATGTCATGTCTTAGTAATTTAATTGAATTTTTTATATTTTGGTAATTATGAAATTTATTAAAATAAAAGGTTGTTAATTGAATAGAATGCTAATAATGTTATAATTAATTTTTTTTAAAGCTACTTATCAACATCATTAGTGAACTTCTAATAATAATTATAATTAGATTTTAATTTAAAATATAATCCGTGTTAAATATGAAATCTAGATATAATTTTAATAAATTAAAATATGACTCATATAAAATATCACCAGTGAACTTATAAACATAATTATAATTGAATTTTAATTAAATGTCCTCTTTTTTTTATTAGTGTCAATTAATATATATATTAGTATAATTATATCTAGAAATCTAGTGTATATAGATTAAGGATTACAACAACCATATAATTAATTATAACCTATTAAGTATATTCTCTAATGAAAAAGTATTAAATTTAACACTTTACTTAATATTATTATTATTACAATTACTATAATATTGAAATATAATTATCGCGTTTTAATTAATAGCTATAATAATCATAATAATAATAATAACTATTTTACCATCAAAACGACGTAGTATTGATGCAGGAGGTTTAAATGAATCCACAAACAAAACTACGTCGTTTTAGCCAAGGACGATACAAACAAAATGATCTCTCAAATCTGAAAGTCAAGTGTTTCTCCTCCCTCCCTGTCCCTGCGCTGCTCTCGTTCTCTCCTTCTACAGCCAGTCTTTCTTTATACCTCCCGTCGCTTCCGCAGCAGTCGTGCTCTTCAAGTGTACAAGAGCCAGGTTCGATCTTAATTATTTTTATTTCGTTCATAGTTTTTTTTTTTTTTTGCTTCGTCCCTTTCCCTTATTCTTTTTTTTTTTCAATATATAAATATATATATTACAGACAGAGGAGGAATTGTTGAATATATTGTTGACTTAATTTGTGGGTTCAGCCTAGAGATATATATTTATTGTTTTATTTTTTCGTTTGTGGGTTTTCTGCATGTTTTATTTGTTGAAAACATATATATTAAAAGGCAAAAGGATGGTGAATATAAGCCAATTCGTGGCTATATGAGTGAAATCTGACATGTTTGGGATTGTCGTTCATGGTTTTTTGTTTTTTTTTTGCTTCAGTCCCTTTCACCATATTCTTTATATTTTTTTTCAATACTATATAATATGAACTATTGAACAGACAGAGGAGAGGAATGACGTGAATCCTGATATAGGATGGTTGGACGTTAATTTGTGGGTTCAGCCTTCGAAGATATAATATTTAGATTAGTTTATTTATTATTGTTCCGCGATTCTGTATGGGGTTATGGATCTATGCGAACCATGTTTTTAACATTTGTAGTGAGAGATACATGATTATAATGTGTTTAAAGAGGAGCAAAAGGAATGGCTGAATAACAGCCATATTCGTGGCATCATATTAGATACGCTAGTGGCAGAATCTATGGACATGTTTGGTTATGTTAAATAAATGATTAAGAATTGTGTAGTAGACACTGAGACAATCTGAAGAGTTATGTGGGCAATAATTGCTTCATATGAGTGAGGAATTGTATTTGTCTAATAAAGCTTTGTTTTCTGCTGCTAAAGTTTTATATGATGTTATGAAGATTAGTAAATCTTTGGTGATTGTTATATAGGGCTGAAATTTTATTTCTGACGCTTGGATAGTGAGTAGAGGTTTTTTGTTCTATATTTAATTTTTCAGACTTCTTAGTTCATTGAGGAAGACGCGGCGGGAAGTCGTAATGTATTTTTGTTAGTATTTTGTGATTTTATATAGGGCTGAAATTTTTTCTGACTTGGATAGTGGAGTTCTTGTTCTTATTTATTTTTCAGATTCTTGTTCATGCGGGAAGTCGAATGTTTTTTTGTGTGGAAGAAGATGATGTTGATTGTTAATCCTTGCAATCTTGGTTCTTGAAAAAGTAGAGTTCAAGAATTATGTATATGTAAAATTTCTTGTGTTTTTATTGTAATGTTGTTCTGTTTTAATGTATTTTTTAATTCAGTAATTTTTTTTATTGAGATACTTTTTATTATGATTTATATGAATTTAGTTCTCATTCTATGATAATTTGTTGTAGTTTAGTATTATAATATTTTAAACGATTTTATTGAATTCTAATAGATGTTTGATTGTTAAATTGTTTAATTGAGATATTGGTTTGAATTAATTATTTAGGTTGAATATCAATTCTTTTGTTCTATTTTAATATTATTATGTATTGTTGTTTTAGAATACTACATGTTAGTCTTTTGCTAGAGTGGAGATCGAATCTGACTGCCTCACAAATGTTCGACAATTTGCTGCCCAGACCTTTCCTGCTACTAAGATGGGAACAAGATATTGGAATGCTAAGATTCTAGCCTCTAGTTTTATTTCTTTTAAATTGTCTTATATTAATAGACTTTGCAATACGCCAGCACACCAACTGGCAAAGTTAGCTTTAGTTTTAGATGATGACTTGCGTGTTTGGGTGGAGGATTGTCCACAACCTATCTTAGATTTTGTAATAGGACACAATGTTTTAAGCAGTTAATGAAATTGCAACTTTCCTTCTCAAAAAGAATATTACATGTTAAATTATTTTATTATTTTGAAGTTGAATTTTAATGCTTATTTTATATATTGTTTTGTTGCACTTCATGTTCAGATTCGGGTTCCATGCGGGTTTGGATTTTCTGGATTGAATAAATTTGTGATTAAATGGGTATTTAAATGGGTTCGGGTAGTATGCGGGTAATTCTAAATGGATTGGGATGGGTCTGGGTATTATTGGTTTATTCCTTAATGGATTCGGGCACTTAAAATGATAACGGATTCGGGAGCGGGCTCGGGTAGTTTATTTCTGGCGGGTACCCGTCCTACTGCCATCCCTAATTATAACTTGTTTTGAAGATGTTGTAGCACTTGGAAGTGTGCAAAGATTGCACTTTTCCAATTATGTTTTGGTGTTACCAAATGAGTAATTGTAAAATTCCTTTTCAATTTCTTTTTATCTAATTTCTTTCCTTTCATTTCGTGTACAGGGGAAGATAAAACTGTTTCTTGTTTATTTTGAAATACACCAGTTCTGTAGGAGAACATATATTTATGAAGGTGAGACTATGTGAATCCATTTTTCTTGATGTGGTGCTTCAACATGCATGTAAACATGACTGCTTTCTTATTTCTCATTCAGGCATTTGAATCCTTAGATCTTTAGATGCACGAATATATTTTCCAGGTTTGTATAGAAGAACTACAATGCAGCTCTACTGCATAATTCAAGATTTTAAACCACTGCCACTTATTGGTCCATTTTGAAAAACTCTGCTGTTAGTTGAACAGACACCCTTGTTATGGAATCTTTGGTGTTTGCATATTCAGTTGTGAACTAATTGACTGTAATCCAGTTAATGAAAGATGAAACACCAAACATTGGTTTTTTTTTTTTTTTTTTTTTTTTTTTTTTTTTTTTTCTTTTTTTTTTTTGGGAAAACACTGAAGGATCAACTTCTGTCTTGTTTCAGCCATTTCTATACAACAGTGGAATATTTATGGTTTTTCTTTTTATTATGTTTCAATCGAGTATTAGAATCGTTGGTCTAGCCTGGTAATCTACGGTTATTTAAGTCCTTCTTTTGGGTTACATTCGTTGCTTTGATAATGGTTTTACTGCTATACTTGGTGTTGCAAATGTAAGTTTTACATCCATATAATATAGAGATATTGCACACATGAATATGCTATTTACTTTGCTTTAGATATAAATAGTATAGCTTGTCTTTTTTCTTTTTTCATTCTTGGTTTTTTTTTTTTTTTTTTTTTTTTTGGGAAACATGGAAAGGATCAACTTCTTCTTGTTTTCAGCCATTCTAAGTTGATAATTTATGGTTTTCTTTTTATTATTTTCAGAGTATTAGAAATCGTGTCTACCTGTTATCTCGGTTATTTAATCCCTTTTGTTACATTCGTTGCTTTGATAATGGGTTTACTGCTATACTTGGTGTTGCAAATGTAGTTTTAATCCATACTATGTATGCTGTTCACACATGATATGCTATTTATTTGCTTTAATTAATAGTTGGACAATTGTCTTTTTTCTTTTTTCTCTTGTTGTTGTTGTTTTTATTATTTTTGGCGTTTATTTATTTATTTATATATTTTGGATGGGGTGTGTATTGGGGGAAGGGGACAAGGGAAGTGTCTTCTCACTTTGGTTTATTAAAATGTTGGTGTTACGACCACCTTGGGCCAGACCGGCACTAGGGCTTGGGCAAGTGTAAAGCTCCCGAAACCCATATTAAACCTTTTCTTTTCATAATTTTACTTCTGTGCCCAATATTTTTTGAGGCCCAATAATTGATCTGTAACTATAAAACTTTATATTCATATGCTTGTTTTTCTTTTTTCTTTTTCCCCTTTTGGCCCTGGGATGTCTATCTGAGCTGCTTTAGATGATGACATTGTTATTTCCTAGCAGCCAAATTATAGTTTAATGCTTATAATTTGTGGTGCATGACTGTCTGATGGAATTGCTTCCTTTTGTTTGACAAGTATTATTCTCATTCATTTGATCAGTTTACTGCTTAGTGATGGCAAAAGGTCTGATATGGGCAACAGCTGAAGACTTGGCTAGGAATAGAGGACGTGTTCTCTCTCTTTATCGACAAATATTGCGCAGTCTGAATTCTCCAAGTTTGCCTCTTAATTTAGCTGCGAGGTTGGCTAAGAAGGCTGAAGTTCGTGCCATCTTCATGTTGGCATCCGAGGAGAGATCTCTGCACAATATTGATGACCTTATTGACACTGCTGAATATTCTCTCTCCATCTTGAGAAAAGGTGAAATCCCTAAATACATTCAATGATTATGAACCGGCAAATGTAGCCCATCAGGAAAAAAAAAAAAAATCTGCAACTTTTGAGGGAAGTGTTCTTAACTTGTATGAATAAGGATTTTCCTTTATTTTCAATTTTACTGTGTTTTGGAATATGCGATAATACATCAAAAATCATCTTGAAAGCTTCCTTCGATGGTGTTATTTAGCTTTTGTAAGTTGATATCAGGGGGAAATCATTATTCGGGTGTGTGATCATCTTGTGTCGCTCAATTAGGTGACCGTTATGATCTCTTAACTTGGCATGTATAGCTTTCTGAAGAAAGAACAGAACCGAAACTGCCTTCTGAACTGAATCGAACCGAAGCAGTTGGCTTGGTCAATTTTGATCGGTTTTACTATTTTGGAGGTTCAGTTTTAAATCCAACCAACAGATTTTTATGAAATCGATTCGAACTGAAATATAAATTTGGTTCAAATCAACAATTGAACCTCTCTTTATTTAGCTGGTTGAACTTAAATGAGTCTGTTTGATTTTGGTTCAGTTCGGTCGGTCAGTTTGCACGCCTAGTTTACACTTCCATTTGTCTGACATTAAGATCAAGTTTCTTTTTTCACAATCTACTTTTATTTATCATTTTTCTTACATTTAGATTTAGTGTCAAGTCACAACACCCAAAATGAAGAAACTAGACTTAAAATCGAATCAAACAAATTCAGAGAGTTTTAGAAATTTGGTTACCGATTAATTTGAATACAAAAAACTGTTTAGCTTTCGATTTAATTTGATTATCTTATATAATTAATTGAATATATTTTAAGGCTAAAATAACTAATTTGATTTGAAATAGTTGAATTTTAATCGAATCAAACTAATTCAATTTTATTTTGAATCTGTTTTTATACTATTTGGTTCAAGTTTGCTTGTCATAAATATATTTGGATAAACTAAGTCTGGTTTAATTTGATTTGTTAACCAAATGTCCACACCTACCTAGGATTATACGGTGGGTTGAATTTAACTTTTAGTTGTATTTCGTCCTAATTGGATCAGGTTTGGGCAGATATCCGATGGTCGGGTCACATTATCAAAGTTAAGAAATTTAATTTTCGGGAGTTCCAACAGTACAATTGAACAGACAGAGGCGATGAAGAAGGTTGGTTTCAGTTCAACTTAATACAACCGCCACCGATGAGTAACAGTAACCCAATGTTGTCAGAACCAGACCGAACCGAAAATCGGCTCTGTCTAGTTCGATTATAATATTAGCTCAGATTTTGAGAAAAGAAAAATCTCATAAAACTGAATTGGACAGTTGATAAAAACTAGAAAAAAAACCGATTTTTTTAATAAAACTGAAAAAAAGGCTTTTTAAAGCTGAAAACCGAATTTCTTGATAAAAAGATGTTATTTTTATATGAATTTGACATGGTGTTTGTGTTTAAAAAGTTTAAATTTGAGATTTCAAATTGAATTGAATGATGTGATTTGAATCTATGAATGCTGAATTATTATTTGGCCTTAAGTTTGAGAATTATTAATTAAAATTTTTGTATTTATATATATTATTTATTATATATGATGAATGTTTCATGAGACTGATATATTATATATGTCAATTGATGTGAATAAATTTTGCACTTTATATATCTATTTATATACACTAAACATTAAAAAAAAAATAGAAACCCGGTCGATCAGACTTTGACCCAGTCATGGCTTCGGTTTGGTTACTGGCCCGGTTCTGATACATTGACAGTAACTGGAAGGAAAAAGAAAAAGGAACACAAAAAAATTAACAAACTTTGAAAGTGCCTCGTACTATTTTAACAATTTCCCATGTATGTTTAAATAAAATCCTAAATGTAAAGGTTGCCTAAGTAGAAGTTAGCAACCAGAGCGACACCTGGATGGATGTCGAAGAGACGTCAGCCACCCTGAACCAGCGCATCAAGGCAATTTTGATGCTCAGTTAGGCTTCGGCAGGCATAAAAAAGAAAGTAAACCAATGTTAGCTTAGCCAACCTTAAGACAATTTTGAGAACACAACACGGAGGAAATAAGCTACAGCACAAAAATTGTTGGACATATCACACAAATGCACATTTCCTGATGTACTTGGCTCTACTTGATAATGTGGTCACTACGTTTAATTTCACTTGATGCGATTCTAAACATAACACAACAGTATCCCCGGCGAGGGGGAAGGAGAGCACTTAGTCCTACTAATCGAACTGCTGTCTGAGTTGCATCTCAGTTTCACTTTTCCAAGTAGCATGAGATGACTGGCCTTTCATCCTCTTGCTCTTTTCCTTGTCTTTGACGGTAGACCCCTTCTTCTTCTGCTCTTTGCTTGTATCACTGGGTGGCCGATCACCACAAACTGGACAGACCATTCCACGTGCACTGGAGTAGGTCTTAGGTATTCCACATTGCAGGCACATCCTAACAATAAACAAAGACCAACAAGAATTAAGGGGTGAAGGCTTTTTGGATTTGTACCTTTCTTCAACAACCATTCCCTGCTAAAGAATGACCAATATTGCTAGTTGTATGGGCTAAAACAACCAGAATCCTGAACCACCTCCACCTTGAAAAGGACGATAACAATGTGCAGTCTGCACATTCAAGGTTTTGTTGAATCATGAACAGTAAAAGATATTGCGGGAAAAAGTTGGGAAACCGGTTCAGGTACATCTTTCAAGTTTTAGCAAATAAATCCCAATAAAAATAACAGAAGCTTGAAAGATTTAGCAAATAAATCCCCATAAAAAATAATAGAAGCTAAAACTTTTGCCATTCGCAAGACTGTTAATTAAGACCTAGCAAAAATTGCAGTTTACCGGACAATTCTAAATCATCAGCCTTAATACTTGATATTGGTAATAGTAGGCATAGCAAATGAGACAAATCAATAACCGGTATTTATCACTTCTAACCATGTTGGAAAGAAAAGAAAAACGGAAAAGTGTAGTACCTCAGAAGTTCTGCAGCATCTTCTGCATTGGGATTAGTCGCAGTTGGCGCACGCTTTGCTCCTTCTTGTGTTGTGCTTGGAACTGATGATGTTGGAGGTTGGTTAGCCTCCATGTCACTTCTTACCCGTTCATGGATCCCAACTAGTTGAGCTTTGGCCTCCACTACAACCCCTATGAATAATAGGCACATATAGAATACATATATTATCCAATAGAATAATATTACTAACAGATAAATATATGGTTGAATTATTTGAAAATATAAGGAAAACAAAATATGATAAAAGTGAGAAAATAATCGATATGCTACTACTTTTATTTATTGCCTCTTTTGTATCACCTAACACAGGTTACACAGCTATTCTAATCCAAACTGGGCCTATGTACTTTTTGTGCATAACATGCATGTAAAACAACTATTTTTTATGACAAAAAAAGGATACTAGAACACAACATGAAGTGTCCTCCAAGCCTAACACGTGGATAAAAACAGTAAAGATATTAAACATGCAGCGAGACCAATCACGTTAAATAGCAGTGAAATAGAGCACACAAGTGCATTATAAAACCTTATTTTAAAAAATGTCAGCATTCTTATCCATCCAAGTGCACAGTAACACCTTTTGGAAAAGCAAATATTCTGAAGAATTTTTTTTTTTATCCTTTCCGCTACTAGAATCTCTCCATTTTGAATCAACAAATGTCTATTCAAGATACGTCAAATTTTCAAATAAACAAAAAGGTCATACCAAATGGCCTATACCAATTAACAATATAAAGAATAAAAACAAGTGGGAATGAAACCCATTATGCTGGCAAGATACCAAACAAAAGCTCCTAACTTGAGTGACAACCTGAATTTATTTCCATTTTATTAACTAAGAGAAAAGAGTCCAAATATCAAATCCTTTTATTCAGCCTAGCTAACAAGCGAAAAAATAACAAAGAGTGCTTAAAATTACAGCTTGTTGTCCACTTTATAATGCTATATTAGCTGGGAAGGAGGAGGGAAGGAAGATCATTTACGGATAGGTATACAGAGTAATATTTGAGAATGTTGTCATTAAAAAAAATATGCTCAATAGTCCTTAAATTACTATCAGGGAAAAAGTTAAGAATATGAGAAACCAAAATTTTTTCTCATATTGAAAATCACTAACTAAAGTGTAATCAGTTTCTACAACAAGGGGCTGAAATCTAATCCAATCAAAATAGAAGATATAAATTTAGTAAGAATTCTATGTTATTGCAACTCAAGAAATAAATTAGTTTGCCATTACCCAACCGCAAAAACTAAAGTGCTTAGCTTTGAAAAAGATACTCAAATGTTTTCATCCAAATCCTCACAAGGAGTTTCAGAAACTATACTGAGAGACATCCAGTAAGTGCGCTGAGACACAAAAGTATAAGAATGGAAGTTCTTGAATACCAATAAACCAGACTTGCATGGATCCCAACACGAGAAACATAAATGGGAAATGGCTAGAAGATACAACACATCCAACAATACAAATATTAATTCTTCAGTTTTTGAATTGTAGAGAAAAATGAGAATAAAAAATTAGTAGTTATGACATTCAATCGCAAAATTCAACTGAACTAAGCTTGAACCTCACATTTTGGGGGGTCAATTTTGGGACTTTGGAGCTTGGTTTGGGCTATTAAAGAATTTAACTAAAATCGAATTTCAATTCTTATTCATACAATAAACAGGAAAATCCAACCATACCCATGTAAAAGCTGGACAATTTTCCTATCATTTTTTCCTTTTTCCATGCACAGAAGTAAAATAACATATCAGAAATTACCAGTAGGTAAGTCTTTCTTCTCCTTTCGATTCCTCCGTCGACCATGCCTCCCCAGCTGTTGCTCAACGTCTCTTACACTAGCCTGCTCTTCCACGCAATTATTAAGAAACTGCGGTGGTCCTGAAATCTCCAAAAACCATAACAGCCCAAACCAAAAGTTAGATGCCAATCTTCATCTAATACCCAAATTAAACAAAAGTTGAATCAAATTTTAAAACTAATTTTGAATTGGTTTAACCAATTAACAGAAACAGAAAATTAAGAATGATTACTTCGGAGAACGCGTCGAGTGCTGAGGGAAGGCCAGATGATCCATTGGACGGTGCGGATTGGTCGAAGACTGGTTTGTAGGAAAACGAACGGCGACCACCGTTGGCGGAGGAATTATCGTATCCGTCACCGTCCTCATCGTCAGAGGAGAACTGGTAACCCTCAGCTGGTGGTTCTTCTTCTTCAGCGGACGAGTAACCTTGGATTAGTGCCAAACTCATCTTTTCTGCGTCTAAGATTGGTTCAGTTCAAAACCAAAAGTCGATAGGATATTTTTATCGATTTGGTCTTGTGGAAGAGTCATGCTCGAACCGGTTTGATTAATAAATATGAAAAAGTTCAATGTTATTATCACGGATACGCAAAGTTCGATGCACTCAAATAAATAATTGGTTTTCTTAAAAAATAAATAAATAAATAAATTATTAGTTCGATGTCAGCTCTTAATAGAAATAACTAAAATATTTTTTAGATCGGTCCGGTTTTTATTAAATTTAAAAAATAAGTTAAACGGCTCAATTTCACCCTTAGGCCCTCAATTATAGCCCTGGGATGTCTAAAATTCAATTTATTATGAAAAATATAAAAATTTATTGTTTTTTTTAAACCAAGTTAATTAATAATATAAAAAATTACAAATACTTACATAGACCAGATATAGAGTTTCACTATTAATAACTAATAGAGTTATGATTTTTTAACAAACAAAAAAAGTCATATTCTTTTAAATAATAAAACTAAAAATAAAAAAATATAATATTAAATCTTTTCGTTTGTAGTTGATCTTGACAAAAAATATAAATCTTTATAGCAGCAATTAACCCCTTAAGTGATTTAAACAACAAAATAATAACTCTTCTTGATTTTTTATACCTAGATTGTTTTTTTTTTTTAAGAATTTGCAATATATGACAAACACTTATAAGTTCTTTGCTACTATGCGTCAATAACATCAATGGAGGAATCTGTCGCACTATTAGGCTCTATAAATTGAAGATTCACATATACAAATAGGGTTATAAATAAGTCAAGCTGAGCTATATTGAGCTCGAGCTTGGCTCAATAAGGATATACTTGTGCTCAAACTCAGCTTGAACTTGTTTCTTGAAAATCTAAGCTCGAGCTTGGCTCGTTTAATTTTTTAACAAACAAAAAAAGTCATATTCTTTTAAATAATAAAACTAAAAATAAAAAAATATAATATTAAATCTTTTCGTTTGTAGTTGATCTTGACAAAAAATATAAATCTTTATAGCAGCAATTAACCCCTTAAGTGATTTAAACAACAAAATAATAACTCTTCTTGATTTTTTATACCTAGATTGTTTTTTTTTTTTAAGAATTTGCAATATATGACAAACACTTATAAGTTCTTTGCTACTATGCGTCAATAACATCAATGGAGGAATCTGTCGCACTATTAGGCTCTATAAATTGAAGATTCACATATACAAATAGGGTTATAAATAAGTCAAGCTGAGCTATATTGAGCTCGAGCTTGGCTCAATAAGGATATACTTGTGCTCAAACTCAGCTTGAACTTGTTTCTTGAAAATCTAAGCTCGAGCTTGGCTCGTTTAAAAATTTCCAAGCTCGAGCTCGAAATTTACTAAACCAAAACAACGTCATTTTAGTGTAGGTTTAATTGGTATTGGCTTAGTGAGTTATATCGTGAGTTTGACTTGGCTCAATAAAGCTAGCTCGCGAAAGCTCGGCTTAGTAAAGCTGGCTTGTGAAGTAATGACCTGAGTTCAAGCTCGGCTTGTCTATTAAATGGGCTCAATAGCTTGACTCGATAAGCTTATTGAACGAGCTCGAGCGAGCTTTTGTCCACCAAGTCTCGAGTAGCCACAAATGACTTGTTTCATTTGCAATCCTACTTGCAAATCAAAGACCTAATGTCTCCAACCAAATAAAGTCATATATCATCTTTTATTAGTAATAAACTCTTACAAAAGAAGTGAAAAAAAACTTCAACAATGGAGATAAACCAATAATAACAAAAAAAAAAAAAAAAAAAAAATAATAACAAAAAAAAAAAAGAAAAAAAAAGACAAATCTAGTATAGGGAAAATACGGTATGAGTGATTATTTAAAGTGAGTAAAGAATTAAAAGTAAAAATAAGATGAAGCAAAGAATAAGAAATAGAGAAGGTAAGAGTTACCAACGGCTAGCGGCAAATCCTAAACTAAGAAACCTATAGGGAGTTAAAAAAAAAAAAAAAAAAAAAAGACAAATCTATTATAGGAAAAATAGGTATGAGTTTATTAAAGTGAGTAAAGAATTAAAAGTAAAAAAAGATGAAGCGAAAGAAAGAATAGAAGGTAGGAGTTACCGCTAGCGGCAATCCTAAACTAAAACTATAGAGTTAAGAAGACTAGAGAAAACATAGAGAAAGGAGAAGGACTGGATGATTATGTAATATAGTAAATTTAGTTTAATGTTATAATTAGCGGTGTGCATGGGTCGGGTTGGGATAAGAATTTACATAATTTTCAGTCTCATCCTAAAATATCGAACATAAAAAATGGAATGTCAATTCCGTCCCAATAGGTATGTAGTCTCGTCCTATTTTATCTCAAAATTTGAGACTGAATATGACATGACATAAATTCGGATCTATGGAACAAGACGGGATAGATCGTGTTGGGAATCAATAAAGATTTTTTCCGTAGTTTTACTAAATTATTTTTCATCAAAAGAAGATAAAATTACTATATTCATTAATTACAAGCAAACAAAATTCTTTTATATAAGTGTGAGTTAAAAAAAAAAGAATAAATCAAATAATTAATTTTCGCCATTGATAATTTACTACTAAAGTTATGATATAAGATTTTTAAGCAGTTACTTTAGACTTTAGTTAATGAGAGCATCAGATATAATAATACAAAATAATACAAAACTATATACAAATTAATTTTACATATATTTTATGAGTTTTAACTCATCATTATTTTTGTTACTGTTGTCTTTAAGCTGATTTAAATCTGATACTTGTTTAATTTAATTAGGAATATCATCTGAAAACTAAATCATGATAGCATTAAGAATAACCAATAATTCAGCAATCAGACTAATTAAAATTAATATTTTCTCTTGTATTAGTTAGTCTTTTCATTTTTTCTTTAATAGAAAAATTTTATTCAAAAGATTTACTAACGCATACTGTAAAATAACAGAGGAAAACTTACGTTGAAAAATATGTTTAATTAATTGATTCATTTTATATTTAGAAAATGCATATTATTATTATTTTTTATTATTATTACCTTAAAAATTAATTGGTATCATAAAAAACTAAAAACAAAAAAGATGAAATGATTTCATGGATATAATTTAAAATTTATAAAAAAACTAGAATTTTAAAGAAAAATAGAACGGACGTACACAAATTTTGGGATGAGATGGAAATGAAACTTCGATTGATACAAATCGATTTTAAATAAATAATCTCGCCTTATAATTACTTTCGGGATGAGATTCAGGAAGACACTATTAAATTAATATCGAATTTTTCTTGAGATGGAAGTTTTCGAAAATGAATAGGAAATCCTGCAGTCCTTGCAGACTCTTAGTTATAATAATAGATTTGCATGACATACGATTGACAAACTTGAATAAATTTACTTTTTCTCCTTTATTCCAACCAATTCCAGATTAAAAACTGCGTCCCATGAATAGGAGAGAGAAGAATACCTTATGAATTTGCCATTTTAAAGCTAAGAGAGAAAAACAAGATAAAAGATGGAGAGAATGTATTTATATGGAGATTCAAGAGAAAGGCGAACTGGATTGTCGAGATGGTAGCTAATTTTTTAATTTCGCGGTTGACAATCGAAGCAACTGGATACATCACATATTAAAAACTCGATTAGGCTACCAATAAAAAAGCGCAACGCAAATCTTCTCTTCCACGGCTGAAGAATTCGACCACTACTCAATCAAAGAAAAAAAAAGATTAAGGTCTGGATTTATCATTCAATAAAACAAAAAGATTAAACAAGGAAGAGGAAGGAAAATCGCAGAAAGATACGATATGTACAGGGACAAAGTTAGGATTTGTAAAAGAGGGGCAAACTACTATAAAAATTTATTAAGAGAATATTATGAAAAATAGGAGGGGTAAAATGGTTAAATATGTCTTAAAAATTTCTCGATTTTTATTCACCATATTGTTAATGAATTTTTTTTTTTTTTTTTTTTAAAAAAAAATTTTTTGTTTCTTTTTTAAAATTTTTTTTTTTTTTTTTTAAAAAAAAAGGAGGGGCGCAATCGTCACTCTCCTCCACAAGGTAGCTTGGTTTTGCATTTTTAATGGTTTACTAATGTCCATGTCAGATTTTCAGTTCAGTTTCACCCGTTGTTCCTCAAGTATAACATCTATTTCATCCCTCTTATTTGGAGAAATACGGACAATATTTCTACTTTACTTCAGTCCTTCTGTAAAAAAGTAAATTTTTTTTACCATTAATTGAAAATAAAAATAACTTAGTTCACCAAAATACATCAGAGTATCTAAGTTACATTCTAATTAAAATTTTATATCTCAATTGAGGGTAATAAACTCACTTTTGAATGAAAGAATCCAATAACGAGACAGGAACAAAAATTAAAGACAGTGTAATTACTTTTTGACAACAAAAAGGAAAAAGTGCTAATTATAAGATAATTTTAGATATCTAAATGTATTTTACACTTATAAAAAAAATAAAATAAAATTGAATCATGTCCAATCCATTCAATTCCATATACTATTCAATTAGGTTTGCAAGTCACTCCTAAGTAAAATATCAATCAGTAAAGCCATGGATTTTTTTTTTTTTTTTTTTTTTTAAAAAAAATTTTTTTTTTTTAAAAAAAAAGGTATAAGTATAATCAGCTTATTGTATTTCTTTTTTTTTTTTTTTTTTTTTTTAAAAAAAAAGGTATATATGAATCACTTATTGTATTTCTAAGGATAGTAATTGAATTGGGCATGACTTACAGGAAACCAATACCATAAAGTCAAAACTAATGGAAAAATACATTACTCAGTAATTATTAATAGAAAAAATACATTACTTTTGGGACAAAAATTTTGGGCATTATGTATTTTTAGTGCAAGTTTCATGAGTAAATTGTAGATAGTTAATTTTTGAGCAAATTGTATGTTATGAATAAGTTAGGGGCAAATTGAACCTTATTCCTTATTAATATATAATATTCTTGGTCTAAAGTACAATAATTTTAACAGACAACTATAAGAAAGAATTTTTTAAAAAAAAAGCACTTTTATATCACCAAATTTGGTGATATACAACCAGCCCAAGCATCTCTTAAATCCTCTCATTACATATGCTGTAAAAGTCATATATAAATAACCTACGAGTTGTGGCTCAATTGACAATGCAGGCCGTACATGTGAGAAAAGGTTTCGGGTTTGATCATCACTAAATGCGCATTTAGAGAGGGGCGAAGAGTCTTCACTGTGACTAAAACCAAGCTTGATTAGACAGTCCCTAGCAATAGGGTTCGAATACCAATAGTTTACACAAAAAAAAAAAAAAAAAAAAAAAAAAAAAAAAAAAAAAAGTCAGATATATAGAGGATATGCAATGGTAGCAAAAAAAAAAAAAAAAAAAAAAAAAGTCATATATAGATATGCAGTAGCAGCTCAACAACAAGCTCTTAAAAAATTATATTTACACATTATGGAGTATAAAAACATAACCTCATATACATTATGAGATAAGAGTTCTTGAAGTTTTATCAGTGTTTCAATCATCTGAAATTAACAGTTCACCAAAAGCTCTTCCTCCATCATTGCATGATTGATGAATTATCTATCAGCAGATCTGTAACCATAAGAAGCCACATTAGAATTCCAGAGGGAACTGAACAATTAAATTTCATGTGCTCCGCGTTTAAAGAACATGTCACCGGAAAGAAAACAGATCTTGTGCCGCATGCAAATTTTCTGATAATTGCCAAGTTCAAATTCATAATATGGATCATGAACCAGTTGCTTAATTCCTCAGAGTCCTCACATGGTTCTGAGTTTGCCATTTTCACCAATCCTTCCATGGAACATTAACAAATAAATAAGATTGCTAAAACAAACCTCTCATTGAGAGTTAGAGAATTGAAAGCATAGCCAGAAATCTTGTTGGATTCTCTATGCCTTGATGGTAAGGGTAAAGAATCTCTCCCGCGCTCCATCTAATAATAATAAAAAAAAGTGTAAAAGGGAAATAAAGAGATTGAAAGTAGCAAAAAATAAAAGCGGCTAAGGAAGTAAACAAACTCAAACCTGAGGAAGGATTGATCAAGTTGTTAGATCATAATTGCAACTGACGATCTCAGGGAGAGACAGAAACAGAGACAATCTGAAGACAAATAACCCAAACGACATAAAGGTACGTATATCAATAAGGAGGAGATAAAAAATCAAAGAGTATCGCAAAGATAAAACCCCAAAGATTTATACATACTCTTCGTCTGATGCAGCTTCCAAGAATTCCTTCAATTGTCCATGTGCCAAAAAGAGAAACATGATACATGTCATTTTGGTTTTAATAACTTTTACAAACCAGTTTTTTTATTATATACTGATAAGAGATAGAGACCCTTGATTCATTAGTTTTTAAGAAATGAAGATCTATAAACATTTAAATAGAAATATAGAGAACAAACAACGGGAGAAAGGAGGAAAAATAAACTCAACCCAACTTACTGTATTCAAGGGTAATTAAATTCTAAGAAATTCACATTGCCAGCAATATGTCATATTGCTTAATCAGAAAAATGAATACAGATAAAACATGAGGCAGGTAACTTTACCTCAACCTTTATAAATGAACAGCACAACTGCAGTGTTGGTTAGGTGGTAGGAACAACAAATTATCTTCAAGGCTCTCATGGTCTCATCAACAGCCAAAAAAGCAAGAATGGTAACTGATATGTACAGGACAATCTCAGGGTATTGTATGCTATTGGGGGGATTGACAGGTGAACGAGTTGAAATTCTACAAGAGGATGAACTTGCCCTCTTGGGAGACAACTGTCCTTGATGGGTTAGGCATCTTGAGGACAGTTAATGCCAAGAGTAACTGAGCATCCTTGAACCTGAGTGTGAAATGTCACCACAAAGTATCACAAGCCACTGCAAAGGCTGAGTTAAAATTAGCAATAAAATTTACCACAACCATGTTTTATGGGAAAAATCAACAAGATTATAGTCTCCCCTGAAACATGAACCATCTTTCAGCTTCACCACAAAATAACCTATCCTGCTGATACAAAGAACACAGAACTGCTCTGATATGGCTTTTTCTCCTCATTATTCATCATACTTCTTGACACTGCTGCTTAAATACCAGGAATGGTTAAACATTAGGCATCCTTACTGTCAGCATGATAAAAACTAGAGTCGATTTTAATGTCATTTTACATGGCAATCCAAGTCGCTCATTTCCCTTGTAATTGTACAAAGTGTAAGTTTAATCTCTTCCCAATCCATGTGAGATGTATCCCCAGCAAGAAATAAATGAACGTTGTCCTTCATTATAATCCAGCTGCAACCTGGACTCTTCTTTATTCTTTTGGATTTTTTCATCATTCTTACACGGTATCCATCCTTTTTTTCTCCAACAGTATTATACAAATCAGACAGGACTATATAAGAGGTTGCGCTATCAGGCACCATTTTGATAAGGTGTTGAGCTGCAAGCTTTGCTAGGTCAAGACGTAAGTGAATCCTGCTAGCACCTAGAAGAGCTCCCCAAACCCCATCATGAGGCTCGAAAGGCATTGAGTGGATTAAATCCATTGCTTCATCTAGAAATCCAGCTCGGCCAAGGAGATCAACCATGCATGCATAGTGATCCACCCCTGGTTCAATATTGTAGATAGATTTCATCAAACTAAAATATTCCCGTCCCTCTTCTACTAATCCCGCATGAGTGCAGCCTGATAGAATACCAAGAAAAGTGATTTCATTAGGCTGCAAACTTGTTTTCTGCATTTTGCTGAATAAGTTAAGAGCTTCTTCTCCATGCCCATTTTGGCTAAACCCAGTAATCATTGAGTTGAATGAAATAATATTGGGTGCATTAATACTTTCAAACATCCGGCAGGCTTCAGCAACATTTCCACATTTTGAGTACATTGAGACTAGTGAATTCTGGATAGATAAATCACACTGCAAGTCCATTTTCACTACATGTGCATGGATTTGCAAGCCTTGGTTTAGTGTTGCTAAACCAGCTGAAGCACTAAGCATACTACTCAAAGTTGGTGAGTTTGGCTTGACTGCTTTCTTCAGCATCTCAGTAAACCAACGAAAAGCCTCCTCATACTCTCCATTACTCACAAAACCTGAAATCATAGCAGTCCAAGCTACATCATCTTTCTCAGGCATCATTTTGAACAATTGGATGGCTTTCTGAATCTTCCCTTTGGCAGAAAATCCTGCAACCATAGTTGTCCATGAAATCACATCTTTTTCAGGCATCTTCTCGAAAAGTTTATAAGCTTCCTCCATTTCATCATGTTGAGTATAACCAGCAATAAGTGAATTCCAACAAACCACATTTCTTTTGCTCATCATCTGAAATATTTGATTTGCTTCATCCATACAGCCAAACCTACAATACATTGTGATGATAGAGTTACCCAAAAAGATGTCAAATTCAAATCCCATGTGTAAAAGCAGACCATGCACCTGAATTCCCTCTGAGTATCTTCCGAAATGACCACAGGCCTCAAACATTATAGTTAAGGCTGTAGGATTAACTTCAACAGCTCCTTCTCTTCTCATATTAGAAAACAAACTAAACCCATCATCAAAACACCCTGCATTCATATAACCATCAATCATAGCTGTCCAAGTAATGACATTTCTCACCTGCATTCTATCGAACAACCCTTTAGCCTCAACAATCCTTCCCTTCTTGCAATAACCATCAATCATAGAGCTCCAAGAAACAACATCTCTCTCCTCCATAAATTCAAAAACCTGAATTGCCTCTTCCAGTCTCCCGGCTTTCAACAATCCACTGATCATTGCATTGGAACACACCGGATCCCGCCACTTAACCGGCATTTCACCATACAATGCCTGCGCCCTATCAAACATCCCTGCCATGAGAAAACCAGTAATCATGGCCCCATAAGACACCGCGTTCTTCTTCTCCATTTGAGAAAACAACTTAAATGCCTCATCTACCATACAATTATTATCCCTTATATAAGCTGTGATCATAGCATTATACGAAGCAGTACTTCGTTCAGGCATTTCACCAAACAGTTTCTGTGCTTTTGCAATTTGGTCATTTTTAGCATACGCAGTAAGCATGGCAGTGTATGATATGATGTTCTTGTGCGGCATGCGACTGAATATCGACTCAGATTCTTTGATATCGCCACTGTTTCCATGTTTTGTAATCAGGGAATTGCAGTAAACAATAAGTTTGCTAAAATTCTTATCTTTTTTAACAAATTTTGAGAGGGATGTAAACAAGACAAAGGAACACTTACAGTGAGAGAGGGATTGGAAGTAAAGAGGGTTTATTCTTTTTGCTAGCATTGCTAACAATAGACTAAACCGAACACTTCAAAATTCGGCTACATAGGTGAATAAGGAGGAGGGAAAATATGGAGAAGCGAGAGTTTATTAACTTTTTATTTTATGACAAGTATTTATATATTAGATATAATTAGGATAATTACCATTAATATTAGTAATTGAATTATTATAATTTAATTAGCATATTTTTAAACAAAAATAAGCATTTGTATTAAACTCATCGTTTTGAATTGTAAAATAAATTTTTTTTTCAAAAATAATTAATGCAAGTTTTATGATGTATGAAGAATATGTATATCAGTGTAAAGAATCACACCTCAAATAAATAGATTAAAACTAAAATAAAAAATAGAATTTAAGGATTGTTATATTTCATATCAATTAAATTATGTAATCAGCATGTCTCAATAAATAAATTTACCCCTGCACTTTTCATAAAAAAATATTGCGGCACCTTTAATTTTTATTTTGACTTATTAAACACTTCAACTTATAAAATTGTACCTGTTAAATAATTTATCGACCGATTGAATAACTTAATTTATAAAATCAAATTGGTTGAACATTTATTGGAAAATTAAAAAATGTAAAAGTATTGTTCCAAAAATTGTATTAACTACATGTTAAATCAATATTTTGTATATAAAAGTAAAAAAATCTTAAAATTTACTATTTTTAGGTTAAGGAGGTAAAATTGTTACAATAAATAAAATTTAAGGTGCTATAAGGTCGATTTTATTGTTCAAGGCGCCATAAGGTTTTTGGGTCAAAGTTTAGAGGTTAATGATGTATTTCGCCAATCAGCATGGTCCAAATATAAACATAATTTCTGTTAATTTTTTATTTATTAAGTGACTTAATTGACTGAAAAAATACTATGGACTATATAAAATGGGTAGCCTTCCCTTTTCCTTTACTCATTAAATTAAAACTTCTCACTCTCCACATAAGTGAAAAGCCTAATCAAACCACTCCTGATTGATATTTCTTTTAATTTTTACCTGATAATATTAATATTTAGTAATGAAAAATATTTTGGTAAAAATTGTGATGTTAATTTTAAGTAATTATATATATTTTTTAATTTTATGTTTATGATTTATTATAAATAATTTTTTTATTTGAATTGTTGATAAATTATATTTATTTAGTGTAACGTGCGCTAAACATGTCGATATCTTACTTTTTTAAACATTATCGTATCATATGTCAATGTCGTGTCTTTATCTATCTATGCAACCTAGGGTAAAATTAAAGTCTATACACAAATTTCTAATTTTCTATCTAAGGGTTGGCATTGAATCAGTTTGATTAATTGAACTGAAACATCTCAAATTGATCTCAAATTGATTTCATACCGGAATTTTTAGATGCAATAAATTGAATTGGTTTAATTTAAGTATGTTCGGTTGGTTTAGATCCCATCTCCTTTGGTTTTTTCACGTTTTTTAAACCAAATTGAACCGACAATTTTATTGCTCATTTTTGCATTAACCAAAAATAAATGGGTTAGAAAAATATGAAATTAATTTGAACCAAAACGATTCAGTTCAGTTCGATTAAATCATTTATCCAACTCTAAATGGTTAAGTGGATGTTCTGGAACCGAAATCGGATCTCTCCCACGCCAATCAAAAATTTTCAATTTCTACCCAATTTTGGAATGACCTTGAATTTGTAAGTCTACTTTAATTATAGTGTTGTATTAATACTTTTGTGCCATAATATTTCTGGCAAAAAAAATTTCTAATTTTCTATTCATTAATTTATTAATAAATATTTTGCATTCCCTACGTAATAAGTAATAACTACTCCTTCTATCCCAAAATATAAGTCGTTTAAGGTTTTTACACAAAGATTAAGGAAGCAATTAATTCTCTTAGATTATAACAAACTTAAGGGTAATTTGATCAAATTATCTTTTATCTCAAAATCAATAATTGCTTGTGAAATATTTATTATATTTAGTGTAAATAAGGGCAACATTGAGAAAACATCATTTATTATTTATTAAAATACATAAAACGACTTATATTTTGAGACAAAATAAAATAAATCAAAGACGAGTTATATTTTGAGACAGATGGAGTATTCATTAAGCATTGAAAATTTGATAAAATACTATTAACGTTTAGAAAAAAAAAAAAAAAAGATAAATAAATCAAAGACGAGTTATATTTTGAGACAGATGGAGTATTCATTAAGCATTGAAAAATTTGATAAAATTACTATTAACGTTTAGAAAAAAAAAAAAAAAGATCAACAAATTCTGCAAACAAAAAAAAAAAAAAAAAAAGATCAACAAATTCTGCAAAATGAATGAATGAATAAATAAATAAAGACTTTTTTTTGTTACCTGTACTCATTTGGGTATGACACTATTTTATTTAGAAATTTGTATTTGCTCCTTATCATAAGTATTTCCTTTTTTTTTTTTTTTTTGAATTGAACCCCTTGCCATTGTAGAGATCGTTTGCTGAAACATGCAACATGATAAAAATGAACACAAGACACAAATAGGGTAAAAACGAATACAATCCATTTAAACTATATACGTGTCATCTATTTATGACATGAGTTTATTTAAACTCAACTTTAACACATTTAATTTTTATAGTAGACGAATTGTGTTCCGGTATTATAAACCGGTTTGACATTCTTATTAGTTGGCAATTACTTTATGGTCGGCCATTTATGAAAAATTCCTTAATAACATTGGAAAATGTAGACATCAATTAGTTGCATTAGAGTGCCAATTGTGTGTGGGACATATGCATAGTCTACTCTGCAGGTTGGTTCAAAATTGAGCAATTAAGGGTGGATCTAAAATTTAGGTTGGATCTAAAATCAATTGGGATGGTAGGGTGAGCATGTGACATCTTAGCTAAATCCCATATTGGCTAACATAAGGTGAAAGTGATGTATATAAAAATGAACAAGTCTTAGACTAGCAAGATGACTTTTGAATTATGAGATTGTTCTAGTTCAAGAATAAATTCGTACGAACTTAAATGAGTAGAGCGAATAATATCTTACTAGCGGCCAAAGATTTGAGTATTAGATTGCTAATTAAAAGTAATAAATAAGCTAGAGTTGTTAATAACTTCATTAAAGATTTAGGTACAAAATAGAAAGTCAGTGTTTTTTATTGATAGAGAAGCAAACTTCAATTTAACTCCTTAGTGAATTATTCTATATCTAATTTGGTGGATGTAGTTATATGCAAGATGAATCTAGTAAAATTTATGGTATCTTTAGTTATATTTATAACTATGAATGTTTTTAGCCGCATAAATGAAACCATTAAAATTATTATACTAATTGTTAATGTTAATTCATAATTTAGTAATATTCACAGAGATTTTTAAGGTATTAGTGCCAAAACACAAAACATTAAATGGATCCGTGGCGCAATGGTAGCGCGTCTGACTCCAGATCAGAAGGTTGCGTGTTCGATTCACGTCGATTTCAATTTTCTTTTTTTTTTTTTTTTAAATTTTTTAACCGTATTTCATTCTGGTTTTTTTTTTTTTTTTCAGATATTACCCTTCCATTTTATTCATTTAACCTTATTTTGCTTCTTCGATATTTATTTTTCAAATAAATCCCTACAGATTTTATATCTTATACATTATAGAAAAGAAAAACATGAACTGCATATTTATTTCAAATAGAAAAGGCACATATTATCATATATAGATAAAAAGATCACATACATAGATGATCTATTTGTAATAAGGTAACAAGTCCCATGAGGGGAACCCAAATGAGCTCTCTAAAACTCATTTTTTCTTTTTCTTTTTTTTTTTTATTTTTTTTATTTTATCGGTACTCATTTATTCTAACTCATCAGGGGATCTTTTTCTCCGCTTCTTACTGTACCCTGCAAAACTCAAAACCAAAACAAAAATCAAACACCTTCTAAATTATTATCAAACACAAATTATCTCATCATCTATTATTGGGTGTCATTCAGCAAAAGAAAATAACAAAAAAGAAAAGAAAAAGTCCTCAAGGAGAGGATGGGATCTAGGGGGAAAAAAAAAAAAAAAGGATTCTTGAATTCAAAATCGACTGAATCAAAATCGAAACCGAAATCTTAAAAGTCGATTTAATACTAATTTAAAACCTTAAAAATCTTAAATTGTCCTATTTTTTTTTTTATAACCGGAATGTTTATAATTCTAAAACCAGTAAAGTGTATTTCCTGAAATCGAATTTATGTTCTCAATCTACAGGGATTGAGGTCACCATTCAACTAAATCAACATGCTGTTGGTGTTTTTTTTTTTTTTTTTCTTTAATACTAAATTCAACATGCTGTTTCGGTGTTTTTTTTTTTTTTTATTTTCCTTTAATGTAATTAGTTTTTTTTTTTTTTTTTCCTTTAATGTAATAGAACTCAAAATTTTCTCTCTCTTTTCGTACGTCATATAACTTTAATTTTCTTATATATATAGTCTGAAAGCAAACCGTCCCATCTCAATATTACAGAACCTTTAAAATGAGAAAAGCAAATGTTAGATCATTCATGAACTTACTTGGAGCAATCAACGCTAGGGCTAATTTTGTAGGGAATGCTAACACCACATTTGCCAGGAAGACCAGCTGCAAGATTTAAGTCAATACCAGGAATGGAGTTTGAAGCACTTTTCAAACATTTGCAAGCCTGTTGGCGGTCAGCAGTGGTCTTAGCCGCCGCATTAAGGCTCCTAACGCCGCTGCAGCAGGCTGGAGGAGGCGCAGCTACGCCTTTCCTCAGATAGGGAATACATGCTGATACTGAACTTGCCACCTGCCCACATGTAATTGCAGCTTCGGCCAGAGGTGCACCCACCACCATGCACATCACCAACACACAAGCTAACTTAGTAGCCATTGAGCAAGCCATTATATATAAATTATGGCAAGTATTAAAGAAGGAAGAGAGTTTATGTATAAAGATACTTAGAATAGGAAGTTGGGTGAGTTGTGATGCTCTTAGGGATGGTGTTTATATAGGGCAAGGAAGTCCATGGAGATTTTTCTTTTTCTTTTCTTTTTTTTTTTTTAAGAATAATGTAGATGGCAATTTCACACGTCACTTTCCTATATTTAATTCATTATATCCTTAATTAGTTGGGAAATTTATGTACATCATGCTAAAAATAGCGAGAATTAAGAGTATATATATATATTTTTAAAAAAAGGAACAACTGAGTGTGTTAGTTACTTACCCGACTTCCGCTCGGGCCACCAGTCACGTGACTTCTAGACATCATGTATAACGGAATGTTATCGTAGAGGATCGAATCTGGATTAAGCAGGCAAATATCTTTATCACCTCGGATGGTAAGAGTTTATTGTTTCACTTTAGAACGTGTTTGGACGAGATGAGAAAAAATTTATTGAAGGTAAAGTAATATAAGGTATGGTAAAGTAAAATAATATATATTATTGAAGGTAGTAATATAATGGTTATGGTAAGTAAAATAAATATATAATATATATATATTATATATATATTATATATATATATATTAATGAAGGTATACATAAGTTTAGGAATATTTATATTATTTGACTTTGAATATGAAAAAAAAAAAAACCCTTCTTGTGAATTGGTTATTTGGTCAGAAGTAATTTTTTTTCCAAACTTTTTTTTCACCACCCAATCCCTTTAACTATTATAATTTTATCTTATGGTCCCTTATTCCTCCAAACCTTCAAAAAAGAAGCAACAATTTCATACCCAAAAACTTTAGTTAAAGAGAAAAGAAATCCATGACCGCTAGGTATGATACATAAGTTTAGGAATATTATATTATTTGATTTGAATATGAAAAAAAAAAAAAACCCTTCTTGTGAAAATTGTTATTTGGTCAGAAGTATTTTTTTTCAAACTTTTTTTTCAAACAATCTTAACTATTTAATTTTATCTTATGTTATTCTCAAACCTTCAAAAAAAGAAGCAACAATTTTCATACCCAAAACTTTTAGTTAAAGTAGAAAGAATCATGACCGCTCCATCTCAATCAACCAACATCGGTAGATAATCTCTAATTTGTTTTTTTTTTTTTTTATTATTATTAACAATTATTTTTATGATTTTTTTAAAAAGGGAATTCATTTATTTGATTGTAGTTAGAGTAATTCTTGAAGTATATTAGAAAAATATTAACTCAAATTTATTGCTTTTATTATCTTAATAGCCATATGCTTTGGATCCATGTAAAAATAAAAATAAATTTATTAATTGTAAAATACAGACTAGATATTATTCAAAATTATTAAAAAATTATTTCTAATGTGTGGTTGTGCACATGCGATTTATTCCAATCAACCAAAAGATCTACACGTGGCATTCAACAATAATTAACCTATAAAAAGGATGTGACGTTCAAAAAATAAAAACAACAAGGCCTTAATTTGTTCATTCACTTTCTTTTGTGGTGAACTGGCTAGTACTTAACCCCTTTATTTTACAAAAATTTTAATTTTAATTTTTTTTAGAAATATAATAAAAATAAAAAATTTTGATTCAATTAATTAAATTGTAACTTAATTATCAATTCGGTTGGATCTCCCCTATGATTCCAAAACATTTAAATAAGAAGATAGAAACAGAAATCTAATTTCATTCCCATTCTTGAATAAGAAATTGATCTTCCACCCCTTAATTATTTGTCTTTTTTTTTATATCACATATGTCCTTAACAATGAAAAGCTACCTTAAAGAGAGGGCAGGCAGGTCGGCAATTGTCTCCCTTCTCTTTAAAAAAGAAATCAAGAATAGCTCACTTCGGCTTTCGGCTACCATTGTTCCATAAAATATAACATACTTTCATTACTTTGTCCCTTCTAATTAATATATTCAAGTATTTTTCCTTTTTGATTTTAATCCTTAGCTTCATTATCTGGTCTTTAGTCTATTGAATTAGGTCTAATTCTATTGGTACTATAACAAAAAAGCATTTTTAGAGAAAATTTTCTTCATTTATAAAGACGAAAAACTCAAATTTTTATTTAAAAGATCTAGAATATCATTTCAATTGAGATGATCGCAGGTATTGATTTTTAATTAGTCGGTTTTAATAAATGATGGGTGCTTTCATATTTAGAAGACAGTTAGGGACCTTGAAATTAAATACTACAAGTGTAAATGACAAACCAATAAAAAGGTAGATTGATAAGCACCTCTCAATGGAGACAGTTGTACAATTGTACTGCCAAAAATTCAATGTTAGTAATGAGATAAAAACGATGGATAACCACCAAAATGTTTGGATTCTATATTTTCTTTACGAGTGTCGGACTGTCCTTTTTTTTATATAAAAAAAATTGGAATATTAGGATTTATTATTAAAAAATCGATAAAACTAGTATGTGAATCAAATCACACTTTAAGCTGTTTTTATTAACAAATCAGCAACTAAATAAGAAGAGTCTATTCGGTAAAATTAATTATTTTGACGGTGGTTATCTATAACTACATAAGAAGAGTATTATTTGATAAAATTAGTTGTTTTGATAGTTGTTGTCTATATCAATCTATCTGTTTAAAAATAATATTTTATTTATTAAATTGGATACGATTTAAAATTAAGGTGCTATTATAATCAAAATTAAAATTCAAGATACTAGAAGAGGAAAATTAGATTTATAAATACAGTTAAAACTACTCGCTAAGTTTAGAATTTAATAATAATTTAGCCAGTTATAAAAAGGTAAAAATAAAGAAAAACTAATTTTATAGATGCACAATTATCTAATTGAAAAAATAGATCAATAATAGCACAAAATTTTATACATCATATGATATATATTTTGAATTAACATTAAAAAATAATAGTAATTTTTTTTTTTTTGGTATATCTAATGACTTTTTTGAATTAAAATTAGAGTTAATGATTAATTATATATATTAATAGGGTGAAAAGTTCAACTTTAAAGTTTGAAGCGGTCTCGGTGGAGGAGATTGAATCAAATAATTGTATCCTTTTGTTCTTTACGGGGAAATTAATTGTTAACTGTTTTAATTGCATTTAACGGTTAGTTGTTTGAGTAAATTTTTATAAAATATTACTAAAGTTAATTTTTATAAAAAAAATGTCGTATTAATCTCGAAAAATTAATTCAAATATTATATTATCAAATACTATAAAAAATAATATTTAATAAATTGACTAATTAAAATATCAAAATCTATTTAAAAAGTCTCACTGAATACATCACAAGCTGGATAAATCTGAGTAGTACAGGGAAGAGTAGCTTTTATTTCCTTGAAGTAGTACAGGGAATAGAAGAAGAAAAAGTCAATTTGATGATCTTTTCCTTGAATTATGGTGATATTTGGTTGATAGTGAGTAGCACAGGGAAGTGTAGCTTCTGGAAAGTGCAAAATGGTTGTATTTGATTTATATTATCAATTCTAGAAAGTAGATCCTTCAATTTTTCTTCTACAAAAAAAGTAGTGTTCTCAGGACGTTGTACTTCCTTAGTTAAATATAATGAATTTACTAATTTATCATTCTATCTAAACACGCTTAAAATTATGTTATGAACATTATTATCTTTTATAATTTCAGAGCAATTTACTTCCCAACAGTGACAGCTTGGATCTTTTCATAGGAGCCAAAATATATTTATCGTTTCATACAACGAACAACAAATGTATATTTTAGCATTTTTCATTAATAAACAATTTTTTGTATGGAATAATTCCAATTTTTGAGAGTTTTATATTTTTGTTTAGCAACCTTACTATTTCTACATTGCACTTACTGTAACATATGAATTTTACATGATAAGTCTCCTTTATGAGTTTAGTAGAGGATTAATAACTAAATTGTTATAGGTTTAATTCTCTCTCTCTCTCTCTCTCTCTCTCTCTCTCTTTTATATTTTTTTTCTTTTACTCAAGTTTTTATTGATGAATTTTGTCTGATAGTAACTAATCAAAATTTATCTTATTTTTTTTTTTTAAAAAATAATAATTTAATAAAAATATATGAAATTCCCCATATTCCCACCAAATATGGCAAGGACATGTTGAATGATCTAAAGCTGGATAATAACTCAGAAGAGGAGAAGATCTTTTGACCTTATATGATCTCTTTGATGACAAGACCTTCAAAATAAGTTGGTCTGAAATGTATATACATATTTGAATAAGTTCCATACATAAAAGTAAACGAAAATAGAAAGCACTCAGGATTTACTTACAGAGGAAAAACAATACAATACAAACATTAAAACTTGCGAACGTCCGGATACTGCTTCAACACTTCCCTCATTATATCTATTGCACAACAGTGCTTTTTCATCTCAAAGTCATCACGGGCCATGAATTGACCCCAGATGCTGGCAACAAAGGCCGTGCTACGGGGACCCATCTCGCTGCTGAAAATGCTTCATTAAGACGTGCAGCGCGACTCATGAACTGGGAAACCTTCTGCAGATGGAGATTAGAAATAGAACTCAACATTTATATAGAAATCAGAAATCAAAATCAAACCAAAGCTCGACAATCATGTCCTCTTTCAACTTTTGTAAAACAGTTTCTGAATTCCCATAAAGTAAGGTAATTTGCAATAGAGAGAAAATGTTGTTGCATTAAGTTTGAAGAGAACAGACCATGTCTGCTCAGATTATAACTTGGGAACAAACAGAACCGAAAAAATCCTTACTGCCTGCGAAACCTATATACAAGTCTCAAAACTATTTTAATTAAGAGCATAATTGACAAAGAATGTGATTGCAAAACCAGAAATAATCTTTCAAACAGAAGTTTGTGATGTGCAGGCGCATAAAGACAGCAAATATATACAGGATATGGGAATTCACACTTGTTTCTCTTCTAAAGGCTAATAATGGAAAGAAAAATCTTGAAATAACAGCTTGAGAGGATTCAACTAACATCCCTTGTGTTCTATGAGGACAACCTAATCTCCATCAGTTGCAAGTGCAAATACAAAATGACGAAATAGGTTAAAAACAAACATTTTGATGACCAGAATATATACAAAGAAAGAAAGACAGAGAACCTAGTATAGAATGTACATAATGCTCAAGATAAGTTTTAATAAGATTGAAAGTGAAGCAACCAAGTAGAGCAAAAACAATTACACAGCTGAGAAAGATATTCAAGTCCCCAACAAAGTATTACTTGATTGTTCTGCATGTTTATAATTCACAAGCAGCAGACAAGGGATTAAAAATATTCTGTCAAATAGATATCAGTAAGTTACGCTGCCCTTGCAGACTCGACTTCCTAAAAACAAAAACAAGCCAAGCTCCAGAACATTTAAAGGCAACTGCTAATAATTTTCAGAACCAAAATATTGAACTTCATCTCACGTGTCATCTTAAATAACCCAGAAACATCCCCCTGGGTGGCATAGAAATGCAGGACAGTGTTAGGCTTATTCATAAAGCATAATGGCGAGCCTTTCTCAAGGCTTGTAAATCGCATCTATATATCTCCTATTCCCTATTCGTAAAGTAATGAAGAGTATGGCACACCCTATTTGATTGTTTCATGTAAAGTAATGTTATGAACCAACCTAACTCGAGTGGTTGGAAAAAGAGAAAGGGAAGGAAAATACTGATTAGGACTTGGTTTATAAGAAAACAACTAAAGTGACTAATTAGACTAAGTAAATGACATCATCAATACAAAATGACCTCCTACTCACTAAATATATGCTTGTGTCCTAAATCTTAGCTAACCATCATGAGCCTCTCCTGGTGACATCACCTTAGAGTCCCTGAGCGCCTGCATAGTGCATACCAAGCAGACTACTTTAGATAACATCCTTATTGCTTATGAGTGCTTCTATTATACAAGGGTAAAAAAGAGGGGAAGAAGGAGGTTTCCAGCATATAAACTAAACATGTCTAAGGCTTCTAACAGGGAAGAATAGGCATTCTTGGTCAAAGGTAGATTGTGCATTCTGAGGCTTAGTTTGCTTCCAGATTGGGCTCGGCTGAGAAATGGATTTACCTTAGGTATGAAGTGTGTGTCTGCTGTGAATTATTCTATTTTTATTAATGCCTCCCCAGTTGCTAATATCAATCCAACAAGAAGACATTCCATTGAAGATTGTTATTTATGTTCATATGCCAGCTAAGAAACTTTGCTGTGAACTCAGTTAGAATAGTTAGCTTGTAACACAAGTCTGTTAACTTGTTAGAAGTAAGTTTGGTTATCTGTTAGTAGCTGAGTTTGTTAGACTTTTAGTTAGATGTAAAAAAAGTCAACAGAAACGGTTATCATTTGGCAACATTTTTTAAAAAATAACTTTGCATCTCATATTTAAGAGTAATGCAATATACAACCATCTTCTTCAATATTCTTCTTCTCTTGTTACTGTACATCTAAATCTCAGATTCTCTGAGTTTCTCTTCATCTATGTATGTATTTTGGTGCAGAGGGTTTGTCAGATCTCAGCCAAAGGGCCAAAGCCAAAAACAAAGGTAGTCTCAGTAGGGTGAAAGTTTGAAGGATAGCACCAATCATATTACTTACTATTCATTGATGATAGTATCCTTTTCTCAAAAGCATTCCGCAAAGATCCTTAATCATTAAGGAGGTTCTCAAAAAAATGAGCTAGTAGGGGTGAACAAAGGTCAGTTCGGTGCAACCAAGGAGGAAAAAAACAAAATTTTAGAATGTCAAACAGAACCGAAATTGATGTCACCGGACCAGCTCAGTATTTTGATCATTGTTGCCATTTGGTTCGGTTTTAAGCCTAACCGATTAATTTTTACAAACCCGAGCCGAACCAATAGAAATTTTCGGTCTAAACCATTTAAACCAACAAATGAACTTCCTTGTGAGCAGCCTGACTGAACCGAATCGGGTCGGTTTGGCTTTCAGTCAGTAGTTTTGCATGCCCCTAAAAGCAAGCATCTAGTCAAAAGATGAAGTAGGATAAAAATCAAGGATTACTGGTTGCTTGCTGTAGCAATGCATCCAGATATGCAAGGAGTCATCGAATTAGCATCCTGAATGTGAGGTAGATTGATGAATATGAAAATACTTGGGTTTACCTACTGCTATCAGGAGGAGATCAATAAAGGTTGGTTCAGTTCAGTTAAGGAACTCATGTAGAAGAAAACTCTGACACTGGACAGGAAAGTCGTTGTAGAGGGCAAAGTTGTTCTGAGGGGCCTAAGAAGAAGGTTCTTATCAAATATATAATATAGCCCAAGCAATAACTATGTTTACAATGTCCTTTTCCACTGCCTTAGAGACTTTTTGATATAATAAATTTGTGATATTGAAGTTGTGATGGGGCCACAAATAGAATAAACAGAAAATTCATTAATTAAGCTGGACCAAGTGTGTGCATCCAAAGCAGATGGAGGACTAGATTTTAGTGTTATCCATTCCTTTAGTTATCAGTTCAAATGTAATTCCTTTATTTTAGCTTTCCTTGTAAAATAAGCTTTGCAAGTACTAAAAGAATCCAGTGTCTTTGATTCTTTCTGCTAATGTTGGATTCTCTCCAATCTACATGTTGTGCAATATATGTTTAGCAAGGAATTTATTGACACAAGGCAAGAGGCAGGTTATGGAGGACAAGGAATATTAATATATGTAATAACTAATGGTAAAAAGAAATAGATTTCATTCCTTTCACATGTTTAAACTAAATAACCCCCATGTGAAATGCTACAGACAATTAATACTGAGCTGCTGAATGAATGGCTGATTGAAGTCTTTTCTACAAGTAGATGTTGAGAGAATCTCGGAGATTCCTCTTCACTTCCAAGCACCAGGTGATAGTAAAGGCTATATTGGGTGGGCCATTGTCAATTTCAACGCAAGAAAGTAATATCCTTTATTTTTTCCCGTCCTATTAGCGTATGAATCAAATAAAAAACATTCCCTTTGAGCATCATTTAGCCATCAAAAACTAAAATGCTTTTTGAGCATTACTTGGTCAACAATCTTGATTATTCTCCCATATTCCTAACTTTTCTGCAATTATAATCCATATAGTTTTACAGATTCCCTCTTCCAATATCTCATACTTCTAAGTAACTTCAGAAACTCCTAACTTGAGCCATCTCATAACAGATCCACTCATTTAATTCCATATTTGGCCAATCATGACCAGCTAGACACCAAGAACTTATATTGGATAACTCATCTACTGGTGGTGGCGATGCCATATTCCACCCTTATTTCATCAAGCAAAGGCTACTTTAAGAAGAGGAGGAAAGACAGAAGAAAAGGGAGCAGGGTGTGTTCCAACCACTATCTTAACCCAAGTTCCTAGATTGAAAGGCGGCCAGGAATATATGCAGAGGAAATGCAGCTCCCAAGCACTCTGCGCAGTTGCACTCAAAAGGAATAATAATCTATTTCATAAAGATATGTTAACTTTGAAAATCTAAAAGAAAAAAATGTTAGGACTTGTCATAACAAGAAATGGCAAGTCAAAAAATTAGTCCAGCCAAGAACATAGACAGCTAAAAAGAAGCTGTCTGAATCTCGATGAGAAATCTAGATTAGAGTTAGAACACTCTACAGATGCAACTAACGAAAAATTCAGAGCGATAACTCATAATTAGCACTTGACAAATTTAACCATATCATCACCACCTGAAATGCACAAATTAAATAAAAATAACGACTGACCTTGTCATCCACAGTGACCTTAAGCGGCAAGCCACTTGTCTTGCGCTTCATCTTGTACAATCTCTGTCCCAAGATAAAAAATCCCATAACAGCTGCAGCCATAGAGAAAGTCCAAACAGGACTGATCCTGAAAACGCAATATCTCAACAACTCAAAAGGAACCTTCCACCATACTACCTTCCTGTTCTCCTCATCACCTACTGGCTTCCTTTCACCGACTGCAACAATGCTCGTATTTTCCTCTTTTGAGGCATTTCCAATGTTGGATTCACCCAAAATCTCAGAACCCTTTGTCACTCTCTCAACATCACCAAAAACCAGACTATCACCACCTGAATTAGACCAGAACTTGCTAAAATCCTTATCCTTACTATGGTTTTCTCCAAATTCTTCAAAACCAGCCTGGTTTTTCACATTCGCATCAAAGCCGACTTCATTTTTACCCTCCAAACCACTAAAATTACTCTCAGTAGACTCAAATTTCCCTTCTTTACCTTCAATTTCTCCAGGTCCTTCAAAAACAACTTCAGTTTTCACATTTTCCACAAAACCCAATTCACTTTTCATATCAAAATCAGTAAATTTACGCTCACCAGAGCGATTACTACCGGAATCAGACCAAAATTCACCAGAATTCCTCCTCTGATATCGAGTTTCCGGCCCAGGATCAATCCAACTAGGATTATCAGACTCAATAAAACCCTGGTCACTAGCATCGACAGCAGTTTTAGGATATCTCTTAGCATTTTCAAGAGTGAAGTAATCTAACCTGAGAACACCTTCAGATTCAGCCTCAATTTCTTCAATATTCCTCGAGTTATTCACCGAGTTAACCCCATCTGTATCCGAGTTGACAAGGAGCTCCCAGTCTTGAAACTCAGCTGAAGCAGCTCCGTCCATGATCCTTAAATGGGAGAATCAAAACAGAGACCCAAAACGAAAGAAAAGAGAAAAATTTAACTAAAAATTAATAGTATCATAGAGGAAAGATAGGCTTACAGGAAAATGTTAGTTTTAATAGGTGATCCTCGCACACAGTTAGTTGGTCTTCCCACTGAATCTTCTTCCACTTTCTTTTTCCAAATTTATTATTATTGAAAAAAATAAAAACTTTCAAAATACATTTAATATATTTTATCATTAAAATTCAAGATATGATTGACATATTTACATTAAAATCAATATTGATTAATATTTTAATTGAATATTTCAATATTAAGAAATTTAATTTATTTCAATATTAATTAAAAATTAGTGCACATTATAAAAAAAAAAAAAAAAAAAAAAAAGCTAAACATTTAATCAGTAACAAGAGGGAAGATAGGCTTACAGGCATAATGTTTTTAGTTTTAATAAGGTATCCTCGCAACACAGTTAGTTGGTCTTCCCACTGAATCTTCTTCCACTTTTTCTTTTTCCAAATTTGATTATTATGAAATAAAATAAAAAACTTCAAAATACATTTAAATTATATTTTTTATCAATTAAAATTCAAAGAATATGATTGACCATATTTTACATTAAAATCAAATATTTGATTAATAATTTAAATTGAAATATTTCAATATTAAAGAAATTTAATTTTTTCCAATATTAATTAAAAATTAGTGCACAATTAATAAAAAAAAAAATAAAAAAAAAAACAAAGAGAGAGAAAAATAGAAATGCATTAAAAAAAAAAAAAAGGTAATCAACCACATAATGTTTTTGAAATTAAAATTTTTTGTCGGAACGAGTTCCATAATTAATGAATATTAAGGAAAAAAAAGAAACTCTTCAAAAAAAAAAAAAAAAAAAAAGGAAAGAAAAAGAAAATTAACCAATCAATCAACAACTCTATTACCCTCTTAATTGACAATTTTTGAAAAAAAAAAGAATTATTTAATTTTTTTTCAATCATAAAAATATTTTACAAAATTATTTTGATCAGAGCAATATCCGATCTTAAATATTTATTATATTTATATTCCAAAATATTTATTATATTTGTAGTTTCTTTTCGTAATTTCAAAAATAATAATTTTTTTTTATATTTTATCCTTTTTATATGACCAACAATTATTATTTTAATCACTCAAAAAATTAATATTTAAATATATTCAATTAAAGATAATATAGATAATTTATTCAATAATTTATTATAATTTAAATAAATTTAATAATTTTCTAAGAGACGTAAAATTTTGAAAATGCAAGTGTTTCCAAGCCAATGGAATTGCAACATGTAATGGGAAGTAGCGTGATGATGTGCAGTGAATTTATTCCTTTATTGAGGGCAAGGGAAGAGAAAGAGACGCATCCTTTTCAGGGCAGAGGGAAAATATAGAGGAGAAGATGACAAGTTGGGTTGGATAAAGAGAGGCATTTTTATTAGGTGTGCCTCTTGAGGAGACTAATTAATGAAATTTTCTAATCACATGTGCATTTCCAAGTTGAAATCCTTGCTTCTTCTTCACCACTTTAAGGTTAATAGACAAAGAATCGTTGAAATTATACTAATTATTATCTCTGTTATATAATATTTATCAAATTTAAAATTTCACGTTCCTTAAAAAAATTATTAAATTTGTCTAAATTATAATAAATTATTGAATAAATTGACTATATTACTTTTAATTTAATACTAATTCTCTAAAAAAACTTTTAAATTTACAGTACTATTCCCTTCTAAAAAAACTATTAAATTGAAAGTATAATTATATGGTCACGGTACAAAAGGTAACGATGGAAAAAGATTAACTATATTACTTTTAATTTAATACTAATTCTCTAAAAAAACTATTAAATTGAAGTAATAATTATTGGTCACGTACAAAAGGTAAACATGGAAAAAAAAATTATTACTCCTTGAAACTATAAATGTGACAAGTATTTTAGAACAAACTATTTTCTTAAATATAATAAGCATTATGGAAGGGAGGTAATAAATGTTATGTTAAGCTTTAAAATTAGGTAACATGACAAAGTTAATGATCATTATAACAGTCGAGACCAAATACATTATTTAACTCTTAAATTTCAACAAAATGTTGCACCTTGAACTATAATATCGATCTTGTGGCACCCTAAATTTCATCTTCATTTTTTGGCTTTTATATGCAAAATGTTGGTGTTAATATAACTTTTGGAATTTTTACAATTTTTATTTTTTCAATAACTGTTCAATCAATCTAATTTTATAAATTGAAGTGTTTAATAGGTCAAACAAAAGTTGAAAGTGCCATAAAATTTTTTGTAAAATGTAGACGGTGAATTTATGGATTTAGCCTCCCATTGAGCCTAACAGTCAAAGATAATAGTGTAACAAAATTGACAATCGCCCAAAAAAAATAAATAAATAACTGAGAAGAGAATGGCCAAACTGTGACTAACAGCTCAAAGCCAAAATGTCAACTATGAAGAAAATAACATTCTTCTATCATATTGTGTTGACAGGTACACAAATTCTCACCCTTATGTCAAAAAATAGGGGGGAAGCTATTGCAATTTCGTTGAACAACAAAGAGCAGAAGTGACATAATTGCGACATATAAGCAACATAAGGCTTTCTATCTTTTCGGTATATAAAAACCACATTGTGCGATATACCCATTAACATTATATAGATATGTGTGTGAAGCACATATCATATATGACGTGGTGCAGGCTGTGATGCAATGGTTCGATTTTGTGTTGAGCAGATGAGATTTTCATAAGCTCAACCATCTCCTAAGTTCATCAACAAATGTACTTCTAGGAACCTCTTCTTCAACTGTGGTTTCGAGGTTCTTTATTTTTACAATCGCTTTCTCTAGCTCCTTTTCGCCCACGAGTACCATCCATGGAATTCTAGACTCTTTTGCACAGTCAATGTGCTTACTGAACCTTGTACTCGCAATGTATTCTGCTTTCAACTTGGCATTCCACATTTCACTAGCGAGCTCTGCGGCTAAAGATAATTTAGTTTTATCCCCTAGTATGTTCAGCAGAACTTGCGTCTCAGTTGGTCGGGTTGTCTGCCAACACCCAGAAGAACAAGATTCATCAGTTCAATTTGTTATACAATTGAATAAATGTCTGAACATGACGAAAAGACAAAAACCAAATTCACTAGCTGTTTAACAATAGCAAATCCATACAAGAACTATATCAGTTGATTATCTGTTAATAATAGTTTTATTTAACAAAGAGTGAACTGGAAATCTTGGTTTGATTAAATTAAAGATCGAGTTCCATTTTGGACGGAATTGGCAAATTCATATGTTATTTCACTTTTGCAGATCTGAATTCTGAAATCAAAAGACACAGCAACTTTTTCAACCAAAGAAATTTAAAATTTAAAAATAAAGCAAAACCGGATGCATCTAAATAGTTAGGAACAGTGTTGGGGATGATAAACAATGGAATAAGAAAAAGTTCAAGGAATCTGGTTAGTAACGACCTTCGCAGTAAAAGGAATTATCAAGTAGAAGAATGAATATAACTTTGGAATAGGGTTTGTGCAAAGAATGCTAACCAAATCACTTGGTTCAATTCTAGTCTGTGTTTTCTTATGTTCGTCATATTTTCAACTCCATTACAGATTTCTCCTTTCCAAAATCTCTTGTTAAACTGATAAAAAATATATTAAAAAAATTCAACTATTACTGCAAGTGCAGACTTTCATTAAGTACCTTAATTTGTTTTATCAATTTCTGGGTCCACTGAACCATGATCATCTCTAATTTTGAATGCTGAAGATAGTGATCAAGTGTAAAATACATTTAAATTCTAAAATAATTTTATCATAATTGCCAATCTAAGCATGGTTATTACTAGCTCAGTGGTTCATCATCTAACAGAAATATTAGCTAACATTCAGATATATATATATATACAGAAGTCACATGAAATGTCATTATCACCTGGTTCCGGTCCTTTAGAACCTGCTCCATCATGGTAAATACTCGCTGAAGATTGATAAATAATTTTCAGAAGAAACTTAGGTACCTGAATTCAATGAAAATAATGAGATCTAGATAAGATATATCATGTCAAAGAAAAGATGAAATCAATATAAAATAAATTTCGATTGTATTTTTATATATGCTATAACACTCAATATTGTGAAAAATTATGAGGATCTTGAATATAAGTCTTATTGGGGCATATAGACATCACATGATTGTCTATTTTATATTGTTCATTTGATATAGATATCTATATGAAAATCTCTGAATGATTTAAATTACTTGAAGCACAATATTCAAATTCTCGAGAAATTATATAGCGCTCTGTGTGGATTACTTAATAATAATCCTTGAAGGATTAAAACCCTTGAAAATGTATTCAAGTAAATTATAAAAATTTCTATGCGGATCAAGGAAATCTAGTGGTATAATTCCCTTAAAGATATAGCTAAACAAATATCATGTGATCTATGGTGAAAAATAAATATATGACATGATTCATTGTATTTCTATTCTTCTTTGATGAAATATATGAAAATCCCCAAAGAATTTAAAATACTTGAAGCATATAAAAGATCTTTGTATGGATTAAAGAAATTTAGGCATGTGGTATAGTTACCTCAATATATATATGATAAAGGAAGAGTACATAAAGGAAGGTTACATAAATGATCTAATTTGTCCATGTGTTTTTATAAAAAGGTCAACATCTAAATTTATTATTATTACTGTATATGTTGATAATATAAATCTCATTAGACTTCAGTAGAGCTCCAAAATGCAGTAAAATATTTAAAGAAGAAATTTGAAATGAAAGAATTTAAATATAGAAAATTTTGTCTCGCTCTAAAGAACGAACATTTTATAAATAGAATTTATGTCTATTAATCAATACATATAATCCAAAGGACTGAAATGATTGTATGTGGATAAAACTCATTTATTAATGAAACTAATAATTGTGAGGTCATTTAATGAGATAAAGAACTAATTTCGAACTCCAAAAATGATAAACTCTTTAATCCTGAAAATACTATATCTTTTTGCAATAATGAAAATATTATATACTGAAGTATCATAGTACCATACTGAGTTTATATCTAAAAGATCATTATACTCATAATGCTTGATATATGATTTACATTTCTTTATTTAGAAAGACGTCACAATTTATGAAAAAAGCAATTAATATATCTAATTGAAATTGATATTTTAATATGTGCAAAGTACATATAGTTTGCTTGTATAGAAAACAAGTTCCATAATATTGTAGGAGATAATATTAAAATATATTATATTCCATAAAGGAATGATACACTTAAGAAAAAAACAAGTAGCAGTATCTTCATCAGGGAAGAAATAAATTTTCAAAATATAAAGAATACTGTACTCTTTTTCCTTCATTAAGATTTTTTTCCCACTGGATTTTTTCCTAGTAAAGGTTTAATAAAGCATATTTTTTGTGTAATGGACATCTAATGGAGAGTGTTATGAAACTATATAATATAATGAATGTCCATTAAGTATATTAAATAAATTATTTATTTCTCCAAAAGTTATGTCCTTTGAAATAAAAGGTTATGTCTTTTACGATGAATGGTTATATCTTTTAATTTATAAAGTTATATCCATTAAGATAAATGATTATATTTTTTAATATATAAGATTATATCTTTTAGATCATATTTTGTATTCTATAAATAATTCCTTAATTTTTTGGGTTAGGTAACTAAAATCCTCGTACTAGAAATCTCTTTTTACTCTTTTTACATTCTTTATTTTATTTATATTTTCTATATTTTAATAACAAAGTGAATAAAATTTAAAAAATAATAATAGTTTTAAGAACATGGCTAATTACAGCAAAATGATTTTTAAGACAAACAAAACGGAACGAGGAGCTAAGTTTCAGCTTTGTCAATAGATTTTTGTGTCTCTCTCTTTCTTTGACCCACTAATCAGCCTGCCACTCTCCGCCCCTCTCGTAAGCGCCGCCTCCGTCCACCCCATAGCTTCCCATTTATATATCCATATATGCCTTACTTGTTTTTTCAAGTTTTTGAAGCTCTCTTGGCGCGTCTGTGTATATATATATATATATATATATTCTCGTGGATTGGTGGGAAATTGCAGCTAAACAAATATGGAAAGCATAATTCAAAAGCTAAAGAAGTTAGATGCTTATCCAAAAGTCAATGAGGATTTCTATAGCCGCAGTTTCTCCGGTGGCCTTATAACCCTTGTCTCTTCCCTTGTCACGCTTTTCCTTTTTCTTTCTGAGTTCAGTATGTCTCTCTCTCTAATTATCTTTTCTTATTGGTTTATATTGATTCTTTCACATTGCATATATATATTCTTTTAATGATAATATCTCATGAATTATGGTATCCTTTAAAGGGTTTTCTTGAGAGGACAAGAACAAGATCCTCTTATAATTAAAATTTCAGTTGCAGAAGCATTCTAAATAGCAAAAACCACAAAAATTTGCATAATCGACAGCTAAAAGTTCCAGAGAAGGAGAAAAATCATTCCCAAAATCTGCAAAATTGTGATTAAGTATATAAATTATACAATTAATAACATTTAAAGAAATTATTAAGTGTCTTAAACACTTTAATTAATCAAGAAAACAATAGATAAATAGTAAACATAGTATGGTATTTTAAAAGATTATGTATATATTATTTAAATCGTGTTAAAGCTATTAAATTTATTATTTTTGATCTATTTTATTTTTATTTCATATTTATTTTTGAAATTTTTATTCCTATTTTTAATAGTGTAAAATTTTGATTTTATGACATGCAGTATTTTTTTATTACTTTTTAGTATAAAAATACTAAATATATAAAATGTACTCATTTTTGTGCTTATAAATTATATTTGTTTAAGTAATATAATTTTTAACTATTTATCTAAAGTGATTTTTGTCATTTGTATGTCATAATTATATAGTTGGAACAAAAATATTTAAAAGCTCAAAAATTAACTTTTTAGTTATTTAAATCTTACTTTGAGTCATTACAAAAATCTAAAATGGTCAGGGTTGTTTTAGTCCATTAATTTGAGTCAAAGTGGCATCAAATGCAATTTTTAGTGAAAACATGGACTTTTGTCATTTAGCTTGACTGTTTATTTACCATTTGTGTGAAAAATAGATAATAAAGGAGTAAAAGTGAAATTTTATTTAAATCGCAAGAATATAATTAAGCAATAATCAAAGGGCTAATTGGTAAAAATATTATTGTGATGTGACAACAATAATTCTCACGCGGCTTAACTTGCTTGTTTACCGTTTCTGTAAATAATAGATAAAAAGGGGTAAAAATGAAATTTTATTTAAATGGTAGAAGACCAATTTCTTAAATATAATTAAGAAATTTTATTTGATTGGTTGATCAGATTAATTTGACATTAATGTTGCAATTTTTCCTTTATTACTTATGATCTGATCTCTTTAAGTTGGCATCCTGTTCATTGCATGCCTGTTCTTCTTGAAGGATTATACCTGCACACTATTACCGAGACACAGCTTTTTGTAGATACTTCAAGGGGGGAAACTCTACAGATTAACGTAATCATCTCTCCTCCTCTAAGTTAATTAGCTCCTAAGATCTTATATATGTATGTGTGTGCGTGTGTGTGTGGAGTTGTTAATTGTTGTTGATGTTTGGTTCATTTTTTTTCTGTGTATGTGCAGTTTGATGTCACTTTTCCCGCCATTCCATGTTCATTACTTAGTCTTGATGCCATGGATATCATGGGGGAGCAGCATATTGATATAGTATGCACAGGAAAATATCAATTATTGTTGGTTATCTACATTTGCTTGTTCTTGGCTGCTCATTCAATTCATTTTATTGCTTCTGACTATTATTTCTTGAAAGCTGTGTTTATTTTCTGCGTCTGATTTAAGTTTTTCGCTGACAGAAACACAATATAACTAAGAAGAGACTTAATGCTGATGGTGAAGAACTAGGAGTCAGGCGTGATGGGATCGGTGCAAAAAAAGTTAGTGAGAAAATAAATCTCTCTCGCTCTCTCTCTCTCTGTCTGTCTCTAGTGTGACATGTTTCTATACATACAATCAATCGTATCCCGTTCTTCAAATTTGATCATGTATGCAAATTGTACTATTTCTTGTACTGATTATATTGTTGTTAAATACAAATCCACCCTTGTTTATATTTACATTAAGGGCTCAATTTCTCAAAACAACTCTCAAATTAGAGTCAGTGAGTAACATACAGGGGTGAAGTTTGATTTTTGACTTGGTGATTATTTTACCCTTGATTATTTTACCCTCTTCTATATTTTCACCAATTTTTCTGCTTCTTTTCATGGCTCATTGTTGATTTTGTTTGCTTGTTGTGTTTATTCTTCTTTGTTTGTATGTTAACTGCCCATTTCAATCATCCTTCTCTTATCCATGCAGATTGAAAAGCCTTTACAAAAGCATGGTGGCAGACTTGAACACAACGAAGTTTATTGTGGCTCATGTTATGGTGCAGAAGTGGTATATTAAACCTCTGACATTGTGTCTACAATTTCCACTCAAGTTTAAAGCTTGTAATTGGCTGAGGCATTACTTTGCATAAGTCTCATTGGTTCCAATGAACAACTCTTAATCTAAATAATTGGACTTTTCTTTGTCTATTTATCATCCCAAATCTGTCTCTCTCACATACACACAAAGAAAAAAGAAAAAAAGAAAATTTTGGTTGCTTCTTTTAGAACCTTGATCTTGGAATGACCTTTATCAATTCAGTCATCATCATCAATAGGGATGTTCCTCGGCTTCTTTTGCAGAAATTTATTAAGGCTAATGAGATTAGCATATGAATTTCTAGCTGGGTACTAAACCGAAGGGGCTCATGCAGTTAAAAATATATCACGAAATATCTCTAGAAGAGATGGGCCTAAGCAGAGGAAAAGAGATTTCTCATGGACGGAAACAATTTACTTAAGAATTTTTAAATGGAGCGTATTAATTATTTTGGACATTTGCCTACTTGGTGTTGCTGTCCATTGTTTCTACCGTGTAGTTTATTAACGTCTCTCTTCCTGTTTCTCTTCTTGACCCTTTCATATGCAGTCGGATGATCAGTGTTGTAACACATGTGAAGATGTTCGATACGCATACTGGAAAAAAGGGTGGGCACTTCTAAGCGGGGATTTGATTGATCAGGTTAGTTGCTGATCCTTCTGTTGTATTGCAGACAGTTTTTTAAACATGCTATACGCTAATGTTTGAAAGGATATGAAGTGGCTATTTCTATTATCAACATGTAACTTGCATTAGTACATTTTGCACGTACATCATTCCCCTTCATCTCTCCTTCCCCGTTCTAATGTGGCGATGCCAGTAGAACATCACATGGACCTTTTTCTTTGCTCATCAATTTAATTGACATTCAGTGCTCTGTTGTTGACTGTGCCCTCAGGAAAGTGTGGGATGGTTTATGTTCTCAGTTAATTGATGGAAGAGGTTGTATACCCAGTTCATGTAGGGGGTCAAATGCTGAAAAGTAGGGTTTTTAATGGATCTTAATTGCAAAGCTTCTGTGAAAGTACTGAGTTGATGAATTTTCTTTAAAGGGTGACAGATTATTGCTCTCCAGAGCGTTGGGGTTGCACTGCTCTAGTTTCGAACCAATGGAGTTAGAAATTAAAATGACATCCAGCTCTTTTAACTTTATCAATTTGGTTATTAACTTTAATTGGGGTTATGCTCTCTTAACCTTATTTCAAAATTGTCTTTGTTAACGTGGACCATATGCAAAAGATAACAGGAGATGTCGGAAACAAGCAGATTAAGGAATGGGGATTGACTCTATCTCCAAGAGCATATTGATTGTGGAATTATGTAACAAAATAAGCAATAACTAGGGGAAAAGTAATGCTGCAAAATTAAATGCATGTCTTTATTTCATAGATGTGCAAAATTTCCGCCTCTTTTTAGGTTGTGTAGGCCTGGGAGATTATTTATTATTTTGGCTTATATTGTGCTAAGTTGTAAATCCCTTTTGGTTTCAGTGCACACGGGAAGGCTTTTTTCAGAAGGTCAAAGATGAAGCAGGTGAAGGATGTAATATATATGGGTCTCTGGAAGTAAATAAAGTCGCTGGAAATTTTCATTTTGCACCTGGAAAGAGCTTTCATCACTCTAATGTTCGCCTAGACGATTTGCTCTCTGTGCAATCATATACTTATAATGTAAGAAACATTTTGGAACCTTCACATCATTGCAATGTGATTGAGAAGTTCTTTCTGGAATTCTTGTACTAAATTCTTTTTCTCCAATTAATTATGTTGCATTTGAAATCTGATGTAACCATTGTTTTATCTTTTATGATGCGTGATATAGATTAGTCACAGGATCAATAGACTGGCCTTTGGTGACTACTTTCCTGGTGTTGTGAATCCACTAGATGGGTAAGTTTTCTTTCTCCTATCTTTTACAGCTATTTACAATTGAAGAGATGTTCAAGAGATTCCTTTTTTTTTTTTTGGCATTTTTGACAGGATAACTGAACTTACTTAAAGTTCATTTCTTACATGCATGCTTATGTAAGTGTGTTAGAAAAATAGAAGCCTGCATGTGTGCGCCTATGACTCGTGTTTTGGATTTTGTCCTTATTACCTGTAGCTTCTCCATATCTTAATGTTTATTTTTCAGTGATCTCATTTCATCTTCTGTTTCATTATGTGATCCACAATTTATCTGTTCTTTCAGGGGACGCTGGTTGCATAGATTTGATGAAGAAGGTACACAGCAGTATTTCCTCAAGGTTGGTCTGATCAGCACATGCTGTTTCTGACTCTAGGATAGATTGTTCTCCAATGTTAAATGTCTTTGTACTTGATAGTGGTAGTTGGAAAATCATTCAAAATTGTGCATGCCTACTGGATTTTTTGCTTAAATGCTATGCAGAAATAACTATCAGAACTTAGAATTTCAATTGTTTTAGGACTTTAAATATATATATATATATATATATATATTGTTACTGAACCATTGAGCTAGAAGCATTAATCATCCGCATTTCTTAGCATGTACTGTTCCTAACATTAGCATATGTACAAAATATAGCGGATCTGTTTCCTTCAAGATCATTGATTAATGGGTGTGATTATTAATGTGCTGATTTTCAAATTTGGAGTATTTGAAGACTGTATATAAGGGAAGTGGATCTTTGCCACTGAATATCTGCAATGTTATCAGCAGTAGGGTTGAATGTTTCTGATAATGTTCAGATAGATTTACTATTTTGATTTTGCAGGTGGTTCCAACAATATATACTGATATTAGAGGCCACGTTGTCCGCTCAAACCAGGTATTACTAAACACTCCAAATATAAAAGATCCATTGGTTTTTATTGTATTCATGGGATCATAAACTAAGAGGAATTAGCATGGATGTTTATTCTTCAGTACTCTGTGACGGAGCATTTCAAAAAACAAGAATTTATTCACCGTGACACTCCCGGAGTTTTCTTCTTTTATGACTTCTCTCCAATCAAGGTGTGTTCTTTTGTCCACATCGAATCTAATAAGCTTGTTCAATTCATATTGGAGCCTTTTGGGACCATGTAGGCGTTACTGCTGTTCCTGATAAAAGAAAATTTCTATTCTATTTACTGCTGTTGACTTCTAATGTGATAGTTTGTGCAGTACCATGTATGGAGGTTGGGATACTGGTTTCTGAGTTCTGATGAGTTTTGTTTGATTTTAGAAAACTGGTGTTGAAATTCCTTCATGTTTCCATTTTTAATCTGATGGTGCTTTCTTAGAGGATCATTTTCTTAGAGGATCATGCCCCTAGAGTTACCATTTCTTTGTGTATTGCAGGTGATTTCTAAAGAGGAGCATTATTCATTTTTACACTTCCTGACAAATATTTGTGCAATTATTGGAGGTATCTTTCTTCTTTCTTCACCACTACTCTTCTAGCCTCCACTGGGACAAATGTTTGTGCAATAATTTAGAGAGGAACATAACATATTTCATCTTGTTTAAGTGTATTTCTTTCAAATGGTTGGAAATTTTTTGCCTAACACACTCTAAATTTTGGTTTTCCTCTTGCACAATAGGAACAAATTTTTACATCAAAAACAAGAAACCCTTTGCCAGTGGATTTTCTGTTTTTCTTTTTCTACTCTCTCTCTCTCTCTCTCTCTCTCTCTCTGCTCCTCTCTTTGATTTCAGTGACTAAAGGGCTTGTTATTCTGTTCAGGTGTTTTTACAGTGGCTGGAATTATTGACTCATTTGTGTATCATGGTCAAAAAGCAATTAAGAAAAAGGTTGAACTTGGCAAACTCCGATAATATTTTCGGTTGACTTTCTGCTTAATGCTTTTGGAAGGGTAGAGCACAATGTAATTGTTTCCTCACAAGAGCCTCCGATCTCTTTACGTTACTTCATTTTTGTTTCCAGTTAGTTTAGACATTTTAGGCTGTAGATGCAGAATATGACCTCTCAGCTTATCTACACACATTCTTCGTCAATGTGCATTACTTCTGTTAGATGGCAAGGGCTTGCAGAACACTCAGAAGGCAGGTAATGTCCGAAAGTTTCTCGCAGAATATAAGAGCCGCTTGCTTCTGTTCAGGAACGAGGCCCTAGTCGATGAAAAGACAACATAGTTTCGTAGAAATATGGTGATATGTAATAGAAATAAGCACCATATGCACAATGTATACAACCTCAGTGCAATTCAGTTGGCACGTAGGAGGGCAAATTTTGAGTAAGCTAACAGTTAATTAGTTAGCTATTCTGTATATTATTTTTCTCTTTTTTCTGGTTGGGATAACAATTAAGCTGTGGCTATGATACTTTTCAGTCATTATATCTTATATAGCAGCAAATTTATATTTCTCTCTTTTTTCTCTTTTATCTTCTTCTTCTCTCTTCCTCGATCTCTCTTCTTCAGGGACTGTAAACTGGAAAATGTCCTCTATTTAAATTTTTAAATTAACAGTTCTTTAACAGTTAGTTAATTCTGTAAGGTCTACACCTATCAATTAACCATGTAACTGTTTGTTTCTTTGTATGAAGATCCTCCTCAACAAAAATATTTAAAAAGAAAAATAAAATTATGAAATTTGAAAATAGTTCCATTTTTCTTATCAATTTTTGACAATGGGATTTATTTATTCTTTTTTATTTTTTAATTTTTAACCATTTTTTATTATTTTAAAACATTTTAAATGTAGAAATTTTTAATATTTAAAAGCCTTGGGTAAGAATATACCAAATAGTATAAATTTATAGAATACAATATCTTTTATATTATACTATGTTGTAATCTTGCGTTATCATTCTAGATTTTTGTATTTCTTTTGCGCAAAATCGTTAAGTTGATCATAATTTTAAGGTTTATGTTCTAAATTATTCAAAAGTTAAGTTTAAGATACATTATACACTTATCCAATTGTTAAATAAAGAGAAAATTACAGTATGATCCATGTAGTTGCAAAATACAGCTAATCCGTCCTTATCTTTTTAAAATATATCAATTTATCCTTATGTTTTGCTTCCGTTATATTATTAGGTCCATCTGCTAATTTTTTGCATCTTTTTCATTAAATCAATAAGAAAAAACAGAGGTCAAAGGGAAGATATTGAAATATTATACTGAAAAAATTATAGTATGGTCCCTATAATTTGAAAAATACTACTAATCAGTCCTTATGTTTTTAAAAATAAAAAGGATATTTTCATCATTTTATAAAGCATTTACCGGAAAAATATAAAAATTGGACGGAAGGACTTTATAGTCTGATGGAAATAAAATATAAAGATGTTCTAATCTATTTTAAAAGATAGGAACGGACTAGTTATATTTCGCAAACCACATGGATCATACTGTAATTTTTTCCTTGAACAAAAGTAATATGATTTATATCCATTTGTTGAGGCGGGCCTAAAATCTAGGCCCAATCAGAGGCCTGAATTGACAAAACTTGGAAAGGGTCCTCATAAAATGGAAATATTACGGTACGATTCATGTAGTTTGTGAAATACAATTAGTCCGTCCTTATCTTTTTTAAAATATACCAATTTGTTCCTATGTTTTACTTCCGTTATACTGCCAGGTCATTCTGTTCATTTTTTGCATATTTTCTGTTAAATCAACAATAAAACATAGATGTCAAAGGAGAGATACTAAAATACTATACCAAAAAAATTACAGTATGGTCTCTATAATTTAAAAAATACAACTAATCCGTCTTTATGTTTTTAAAAATAAAAAGTGTATTTTCGTCATTTTATAAGGCATTTACTGGAAGAAATGAAAAAATTGGACGGAAAGACTTTATAGTCTGATGGAAGTAAAATATAAAGATGTTTTAATCTATTTTAAAAAAGACAATGACGGACTAATTGTATTTTACAAACCGCATGGATCGTATTATAATTTTCTTTTATAGAATTAGAAGTTGTACCTTGTTTGAAGAGTGAATCCATACAAACAAATCAAATTGTCTTGTACATCCAAATCACTTTTAATCCATTTTCTTTTTTGACCTCCTAATGTCTTATTTTTCACTCATGTTTTTTCTCTTCTTTGCTTTTTTCTCCTGTGAGCTCTTTTTATTCTAGTCCCTTCATTTTTTGACTAATAGGTTTCGATCAATTAATCCGCTCCTGAGACATTTTGATAAACGCAAGCTCAACAAACCCTAACCTCAATTTCGGACCCAACATTATAGATTATTGACATATTATTTCAAAGATCTTATACTTAGATTTTAAAATTATATAGAAAAGACAATTAACTTTTTTTAATTAAATGCCAGCAATTATAGTTTATCTTTACTTATCCATTATTTCTATAATTATTTTTTTATCGAAGTAGCTGCTAAAATAATATTAAACAAAAATATAATTACCAGTAAAAAGATAAATAATATTTTAAATAATTCACAATAATTTTCCTATTCATTTAGATAGTAGTATTCTCCTATTTTCCAAAAAAAAAAAAGATAGTGGGATTTCTCCTGTGTCGTTCCTTCATGATTACCACCAATTATCTGCTGACGAGACGACAGGTCGTTCAATGAACAGGTCAGAGTTAATAATAGTGATATCTATCGTCGTGCTTGGGCTTGTAGCATGGGCCGATAAACCTGCATTCACCCTGAACTGTAACAACTACCATCTCGTCTTCGTCTTCCTTTTTAGCTAGGGTTTATAGTATTGGCGATACCTGTAACAGAAAAGCAAATAACTTTACAAGAGAATCATAAACAATGGCAACAGAAAATGGAGAAGTGGAGACGACAAAGAAGCAAAAACATAAGGGAAAGCACGATAAGCCAAAACCATGGGACGATGATCCAAATATCGACCATTGGAAGATTGAAAAATTCGATCCTTCTTGGAATGAAAGTGGAATGCTCGAAGTTAGTTCATTCTCCACTCTCTTCCCTCAATACAGAGGTCTCTCTCTCTCTCTCTCTCTCTCTCTCTCTCTCTCAATTTCTTTTATATGCTTTCTTTCTCTTTTTCTTTGAATTTAGCATAATTTACGTGATTTCTGCAGAAAAATACTTGCAAGAAGTTTGGCCAATGGTGAAATCTGCTTTGAAAGAGTTTGGTGTAGCATGTGAGTTGAACCTGGTAAGTCCTTAATTGTTTTGCCTTTACAATGTTTTCCTGCTTTCATTTCATTGCAAGCCAAATGGAGTATTTAGAGTATTAGTCCTTTAGTTTTTTTCTTGTTTGGTACCTTTAATATTTGGTCATACAGTATAATTCTCAGTTTTTCTTTTTGAAACTTTTTACTTGTATTCTACTATTTTTCTCCTCCTGCATGATTTTCTGAAGCGACTTGTGGTTTTGTTAGGTTGAGGGGTCAATGACGGTTTCAACTACTAGGAAAACTAGGGACCCCTATATAATCGTCAAGGCTAGGGATCTCATTAAACTTTTATCAAGAAGTGTTCCTGCACCTCAGGTACAATCATCTACTTTTTTTTTTTTTTTTCGACAAATGTTATATTTTGAAGATCAGCCACTGAAACTACCACAATTATATTACTCTTGTTCTTTCAGGATGTTAGAATCACTTGAAATCATAAACAATTTTGATTGACAAACATCACCAAATACTTGAATGTTAAATCATTTTTCTTATCTAGATAGAACTGCTAACAATAAATATAATTGGAGTTCTTTTGCATATGTTGATTCTTTGAAACTATTTTTTACCATTTTAAAAGGTGTCTAGGCGCATTAAAAGTAAAGTGCAGGAAAACAAAAGGGACTGTTTTACTGTTGAATGTGAGCTCCGTCAAGCAGGCTAGGCACAAAAAGCACTCTTTTTTTTTTTCTCTATTTCTTTCGTTTTGTTCCAAGTTAATATTATTCAGTGATTCCTAACCTTTAGTTAGCATCCAGCTGCAGAATATTATTGATTAAATGGCACATGCATAATTGTTGCTGTTTATCCATAAAGAAAACGACTCTTTTGATCTGAGCATGCATCATATACGGGATTTGTGAATGTGCAGAGAATAAACAAGCCTGATCTTGCAGAATGGATCGGATTCAAATATGGACTTGCTATCTTGTGCATTTTTCTTGTGGTTCTAATTTCATATGAGTTGTTTAACCACAGCACTTGGCATTGTTGATGTGATAGGCAATCAAAATTTTGGACGATGAAATGCAATGTGACATTATCAAGATTGGAAGCTTTGTCCGAAATAAGGTATAGATTGCTTAAACCTTTTCACATTTTAGGTGACTTATTCTTACTCTTTCAAGTAAATTTATTAGCCTTCTCATTCTTGAAGTTATTAGCCTTCCTGGATGCGCGGGATAAATCCTCATTTTACGCATCTTATAGTTTGAGAAACGTTGATTTGTAGGAAGTTGTCGACTTGTTTAGTTATAAGACTCGGAGTATTTTTCTTTCTAATTCCTCCTTTATCTTGATTAAGTGTGGTGGTCTAGACTGTTGGATAGGAACTTATAGACTTGAAGGTTTTTTCTAAAGTCTGCTACTTAAAAAATAACTTGATATGTAAGTCTGGAAGAGCACTTAAAAGTTTCTGTAATTGGTTGCAGGAACGATTTGTTAAGCGAAGGCAGCATCTTGTGGGTCCAAATTCTTCCACGTTGAAGGTGTGTTCAGTTTGTTAATTTTAATTTTTTTGCAAGCTTCTGAAACCCCAGTATTCCAATCACTTTCTGCCCATAAAATGAAAACTAATTGATAAAAAAGGAATATATGTTTTGCTCATAAAATACCCTGCAATTGTGCTGATAGGTCATTGTGTTTATTTCTTTTCACTGGCTTATCCTTCACAATTTATTGGGTGCAGGCCCTTGAGATTTTGACGGGCTGCTACATCTTAGTTCAGGTAATTCTTATTGCTCTTTATATTGTTGATAGTCAAATTGAACACTTGAGTGCTACTGTGGTTGAGCATGTTTAGCTTCCTGCACTTGACATACTGTATTGTAAAGATTTATTTAAAATGATCCTCATAATCACCATAGGGAAACACTGTTGCTGCTATGGGCTCATTTAAAGGTTTGAAACAAGTAAGAAGAATTGTGGAAGATTGTATGCAGAATAAAATGCATCCTGTCTACCATATCAAGGTGAATATACTTACTTGTTTTCTCTTCAAGTCTCCACTTGGTTTTCCCTTTAAAACTGTTAATTCTCTCTCTCTCTCTCCCTCTCTGTGTTTGACATTCTTTGATGATAGATTCTTATGATGAAGAAAGAGCTTGAAAAGGATCCAGCGCTTAAAAATGAGAACTGGGATAGGTTCCTTCCAAAGTTTAAGAAGTATGATATCTACCTAATTATTGTTTATGTTTACACACTTTTAGTGACTGAAGAGTCACTTCTATTTGGTTTCTTTTTTTAAAATTTGACTCACATACAACTCTTTCAGGAAAAATGTCCAAACAAAGAAGGTTAAGAGCAAAAAAAGGAAAGAATATACACCATTTCCCCCTCCTCAGCAACCTAGTAAGGTAAGGACATTACTTCTGCTCTCCAAAATATAGAAGTTCCCAGCTAGAGATTCATCTCATTAGTGCATGTCTGTTATTCACATTTATCCAACAAAGTTTGAGCAATGTTTTACTCTAATGAACTGTGTTCATCTCATCTTTTTTGTTTTGTTCTTTGCTGAAGAAAAATATAGTTTCGTTGTTCTGTGTCAATAAGTGCATATTAAATCTGGTTTGTACTAAACTGTTTGATCATATTTAGATCATTGTTTTAGTTGAAATTTCTAAGGTTTCTGATCTTTGGTGCAGATTATATTGTAAGGATGAGAGTAATATGTTCATGTCTGCCTAACTTTCCTTTACGTTTTTATGTCATTGGCATCGTGTTCTGCAATATCTGCAGGTTGATCTGCAACTCGAGTCAGGACAATACTTTTTGAGCAATGAGAAGAAACAAGCAAAGAAGTGGCAAGAGAAGCAGGAGAAGCAAGCAGAAAAAACAGCTGAAAACAAAAGAAAACGAGAAGCTGCATTTATTCCTCCTGAGGTTCTAGTCCAAAACTCATTTGGCCAGTTTGCTGTTTTATACACACTTGCACCTCTTTATTCTTCATTTTGTTAGAATATAAAATCATGAAATATGTTTGGATATCATAGGAGCCCAAACAGCAGAAAGCAGGTATATCAGAGGATAAAAATGTCGATGTGACTGCCTTGGCCATGTCGATAAAGGTATAATCCTTAATCTGATTTTATCAAAATCCTTTGATGTGCATGTGGAGAATAGACATTCAGGGGGTTTGTTGTTGCAAACGCGTCTTTGTTTATAGTTTGTGACGTATTTTCTTAAGATCATATCAAAATGACTCCAAAAATTAATTTTTTTCAAACAATAACCCCAGAAGGTGAGAACTCATGCTTTTCTGTGATTTTTTGTTTTGTGAATAAAAACAAAGGATAACATTTTGAGTTTGCTGTATTGCAGAAAAGAGCGAAGGATTTTGGGAAACAAAAGGCTGTTGAGAATGTCAATGCAGCAGAATATATTGCTGCTTCAGGAGACCCACCAAAGAAAAAGAAATCAAAACGGGTTTAGCCTGGAAGTTCCTGCTAATGACGAAATATTTTTTATTTTTTGGCCTTGTAATTTCATTCTGGTTCTCATATCTTAGGATCATGACATGTGTATGGAAATCTTACTCTGCTGTATGATTCTCAAACAAAGAACTATTTCCACCCTTTTTGTGAAGGCTTAATGCGGTGCCTGAATTTGTATTATGTTGCAATTTCTCTCGATTTTGACTTTTTATATCAATTTCACTTGGATTTTTCATTGCAATAGCATCCTAAATTGCTTTAAAATTTAAATTGCAAATAAAAAGTACATTAATGTAGGATTCACTTTTGACTTTGGGTTAACTTAAACCAAGCTTTTTTTTTCATATAAATTTGTTAATTTTAATTGTTGTGTTGTGCATAATATTTTTTTTTTTTCATTTTATAATTATAAATTATAATTAATTATAATTGGTAAAAAGAAAATCGTTTATAATCTCTGATCAAAATCATTACAATTTCTAATAGTTCATGAGTCAAATAATTTCATAGTAGCTTTGTATTTTAGATTTTTATAATTGTTTCAAAATTTAGACTAAAAATCAAACAATAATAATAATAATAATAATAAGTTTATCTTTTAAGTACTCTAATTTTTTGAAAAAAAGGCTTCCATGTATCAGTTAATGGATTTTTATTCATTATTTAGGAGCTATTAAATAGATAATTTAGAAATATTAACAAATAATAATAGAAAGTTTCCTTGTTTTTAATCCAAGGTCATCAGTTACATACATGTATTAATTTAACTCAAGCCTAAAGTAATGTATATTTGCAGTTTAAGTCGTAATTATAATTTAGCATGCTACAATAGAAGGTTAAAGTTCAGAGTGAAATTGATATGAAAGTCAAATTGAAATGAAATTGCAACAAAATAATACAGGATGAAACAATGCACTAGGCATCTTGTTATCAAAGTTAACACTAGCTTTTGGAATAGGAATCATTTGCTCAATGAATCATTTAAACTTGAATATTATTTGGTCATAATTTGAATATTTGCCAATTTGTATAGATCAAAATATACAATAGCAAAATTTGTATATACCAACTTAAAGCTAGTTTTTCACACGTAACATTTACTAATTGGAAAGAGTCAACTTATGTCCAATATTTGGGGTTTATGTTCTAATGAGAAAAGACTATTTACCTTCATAGATACAAGGTAAATTCAATAATTCCAAGAATAATGCAAGGATCAGGCCCTGCAACTTTGAATGCACAGAAATTCCAGTCTGCAGTCTGTTCAGCAGCTGTTCGGGTAACGTTTTAAATTAGAAGTGTTCGGTAAAAAAAATCATTTAATTTAAAATAACAAAAATAGAACATTAATTGCTTAATTAGTTGAGTTCAGAAGAATAATGGATATAATTGTAAAAAAAATTTAATTAAAAACTAAACATAATAGCATTTAACATTTCATATTAATAGAAATAAAGTTCTGACTTGATTAAAAGCCAAAAGTTTGTTCAAAATTTGCTGTCGAACACCACTTATGCATAGTGCACCGAGAGGTGGTTTCAGTGCAGTTGATTATCGCTCCTCCGGCCTTAACAGTTTCTAAAAATATCCTCAACTAGTCGAGACTTGAGTGGAATTAAAACCAAAAGATCAGAATATGCTACTGCAACTAGTCAGTCCCATTCCTATGATTTTGTTCATTGTTAATGTTTAGCAATGGAGTAAACATGAAAAAGATAAAAAACAAATTAAAAAATGAAAAAGAGATGGAATTAAAAAAAAACAAAAAGGCTATCTCATCATCATTCTAAAAAATTGGTACAGAGATATATCAGTAGAGCTATTTACTCTCTACAGGGACATGAAGCCCTCCCTGACTAACTGAAACATGGGAAACCTTCATTTTAATGGCCTCAAATTCAGCATTCTGCCTCTCTTCATTTGTTAACCACAATGATAAGCAACGTTCAATCAAATCTGTGCCACAACTCACTGGGGTATTTCCCTTTACAATTCGCGATCTTCCGTATCTTGTTATCCTAGCTAATTTAGAATCACAAGGCTCCTCTGCATAATTTTCAAGAATTTCCCGTATAGCATCGCACCAGATTGGACGAGCTACCTTAAGGAAATCATCCAAAGCCAATACTGGGAGATTGACACTTCCCAGTTCAGACTCGCTATTTCCACCTCTTCCATGATAATCTGACCCTCCAAGCTTCAGAAGACCATAAACATCTGCTAGGTCGCTATATGCTGTTCAAATAGAATAAAACAACATATAAATTCCAATTCAAGAATAAAACTAAACGTTGCAAAGATTTAGTCACATACTGATAAATCGCACTGATGACTTACTAAAACTCAAGCATTATTAATAGCTAAATGGACTTGGGAGATTGGAGATTGTCATCTAAGTAAATGATCTAAAAATCGTATCCATGCTGCTCAACTATGTTAACGTCAGTTTCAGCTCAGAATTGTAAGACGATAATTACATATTAAACTTATAATTGCATCCTATATTTTGAATTAGCCATAAATAACTCACAAGACTTCGAATTTCAAACACAGTAACTAAATGTATAAACAAAATAGTAAGTGCACCATTCTAGTTCAGGCCAGACAAAAATTAGACATAAGATTATGAATTCCAAGCAAAATTCAGCTCTCCTGGTTCACATTTTGACTAAATATTTGGGCAGAGAAGTAAAATGAACAGAAAATTTTCTCAGTTGTCTGACTGCAAGTATAACCTGCCTCAAAATTGAGTTCATGTCTCACTAAGAAAAATCTCAAATAATACTCATCAAATAAGTTCAGATTAAAAATACCATACTGAAGTCAGCATTTCCCCTTTAAGCAATATTTCATCAACATCAGATGTATTAAAGCTCAAGAAGATTCACACGTTTGAATCCAAGGCATTTGTTACCCAAAAACAAATTGAAAAAAAAAAGGCGGAGCCAGGAGCTAATTTTAAAAAAGAGGGAGAAGGGGGAAGGGGGGTGGTTCATAAAGAAACATTTTTTCACCAACTTATATAGTAAATTTGAATAAGTTTTTTTAGCCCCCACCCCCTTGCCTCGCACACTTCCTAAAATGGTGGCAGGTAGATATTTGGAAAATGAGAGGGGAAGAGGTTTTGGGATGCAAAAATAACATGCCTGCCAGTTTTCCATCGCTTCTGTAAACTTCCAACCCATGAAGACCTGCATCTTTCAAGCTTCTGATAACTGCAACAGGATTCTTCAATGCCCATGGATGAGCCAGCACTGCAAGACCCCCTGTTTCACATATAAGTTGTATTGCTTCCTCTGAAACAGGTTCACTTCCCCTGATGTTGAACAGACAAACACTTCCCATCCATCAGTTTTTCAAATAAGAATATGCTACAATCAGTTAATAATTAATCACTGGATTATTACGTTGAATAAGCAGGCCCGCCATCATATAGATATTTGGCAAAGGCTTGTTTCAAATTCTCAACATAGCCTGCTTCAACCATTGCCCGAGCCACATGCAGTCTTCCAGGAGCAACTCCTTTGCCGGCAATCCTGGCAACATGCTCCCACTTAAGAGGCAACTTGAGTTTGTTAAGTTTGAAGACCATATTTTTTGCACGAAGGAAGCGGCCATCTCTTATGTTAGCCAAGAACTTTTCAAGTTCCTCAAACTTTTTCGGCCCACAGCTGCTGTAATATGCAAGAATGTGCACTGGTTCCTCTGCTTCAGGATTTATGCTTTATAAATCAAATGACCCAATTCGTCAAAAAAATAGATATGCCATTAGTAGGAGAATAGTGATTCTTCTGAAATTAACTTTGTTATCTTTTTCTTTATTTTATAACTCCTAACAATATCTGTTCACAGGTCAAGGATATTGAAATATCACATATTATATATGAACTTTAAGTTTCCTTCATATTTTACAGAACTTCTTAATTTCCTCGCTCCATGTGTCACTTCAAAGGAAACCTCAAGGTAGCTCTATTCCCCTCCTATGCCATCCATATCCTTGTTCCATTTGTCTCTTTTACTAGTCTGTCTATTTCATTATATATATATAATATTTCAAAAGTATATAATATAATTATTGAGAAATTGAAAAAGAAGAGAAAAGGAGGTCTATGATGATTTATTGAAGTCTTTTATGCAGGCCAATTATCAATTCAGATCATTGTGGTCATACTCTATTATGCATTCCTAGGAAAAAACAACTGAACTTGAAGTACAATTACAGCCAATGGCTAGACAAGGAAATTTAAAGAAGATTCCACTAGTTGAAGCAAATACCTTGGAGAATATATTGTGCTGATCTCGACACCTGGGATTATCTTGATGCCAAATCTCCGAGCTGCTTCAATAGCCTCAGGGACACCAGCCATTGTGTCGTGATCCGTCAAAGCCAGAACTTTCACCTGTGCTGAACACAGTGCCCTCATTAAATCTTTAAAACAATGAGAACATGATATTGTCAACAAGCAGCCAATTTGTTTGAAGAACTGGACTTCAAAACAATGAAAGCTTTCTTTTTTAACCCATAGCTAAGATCCATTTCAAGTAAAACTATAGAAGATTTCTATTTATATGATTAGTGAAAAAGAAAACATATTATCCTCCCCAACAACAATGATTAAGCCTTAATCCCAAACTAATTGGAATCGGCTATATGAAACCTTTTTTTCCATTCCACTCTATTCATAATTAAGTTTGCAATCTGTGTTATCATACAATTATTCAATTTTCATGCTAAATAATTCAAATCTTATGGGTGAATCGGAATTGAGCATGAATCTTATGATTAATGTGATTGAAATCTTATAATTCGAATCGATTCTTGTGTCCAATGATTCTCTTACCCAACAAAACAAGTGGAAAAAGTCAATATAGAGAAAGAAGAGCAAGAGAATATAGTTATATGAGAAGATGAAGATGATGAAGGGCTTGAACTTGTAAATAATACTGAACGAGTATGGATTTAGATAGGAAATTTATTGGCTTGATAGTTTTACTTTGTTTGTATTTTAAAATTTTAACTTCATAGTTTAATATTTTGAACTTGACAACTATACTAATCATTAGATTCTCTTTCATTTTGTGCTTAATACATGATTTGGAGTTGAAATTTATATAAATAAATTATTTGCAATTAAATTGTTAATATTTTTTGATAAAATTAATGGAAATATATCTGACTAAGGGAACTTGAAAGGGCATAAACCTAGTCAAGGTTGGAATTTTCCGGAGGTGGTACCCAAATCAAGCACAACCTAGGTAAGTACAAAACTCAAGTAGTCCACTTTGTCAGGATATTAGTAGGCTTGAAGTTGCTTGGCTTGAAGCTTTAGGGCCTCATCACTGAGTTAACCACCTCAAAACATAATACTTGAACAACCCCAATCTTTCCCATGGCATTCCAAGATGTGGTAGAATTTTATTCCAGAAAGTCAAATCTAGCAATACAAACAAGTTTCCTGCTTCTCCTAGTAGTTTTTCATTAATTACAAATTAAAAAGCCAAAGCCTATAGAGAGAATGATGCCCATAAATAAAAAAACCCCTTTCAGGCATTCGTTAAACATCCCTTCAAAATCAAATCATAGAATCAAAATAGTTCACTTTAGTTTCTGTCCATACAACATAAAATCATCTAAAATTAAGAAGCACATATCATTTCTCGATTCAGCAGAACTAAAAAGAACAATACAGAGAAAAGAAAAGAAAATTAAAGGAAATCAGCATAACAGCACTTACCCCATTCCCATGAGCTCTCTCCACAACCTTTGAAGGAGACAAAAACCCATCACTGCATTTGGAATGAGAATGCAATTCGAAAACAACCTTGCCTCCACCTCTGCCCATAGTCTTCTGCACCCCAAAATCATCAACGACACAAGCAGAAGCAGTGGAAGCTACCAAAGGCGAGGACTGCTGGTCCAAATTAACCCATTCAGTGACAGCCTTGAAAGCCAGAGTCTGCTCAGCTGTCATCTTCTTCTTAGCTCCTCCACGCTTCTTCTTCTTCTTCTTTTTGTCCTTTGCTTTCTTCGGGTTCTCTTTGCTTACAAAAGCATCATCTCCCATGGCTTTTTTGTTTTTTGAAGGCTAACAAGCGTAGATGAAGAAGAGAAAGAACGATTTTAGGTGTTCGAAACTTTTAGGTTATTGTTATAGAGATCTCATATCTATCTCCTGTTTTGCGGCTGATACCGGCAGAGGCAGTGTCAGAGAGAAACGGGTAAATATCAGATAAATATTGAATTTTAATTTCAACCCTTACCTTTTTCTTAAGGTTCAATTATGCCCTAACTTAAGTTTTTTTTATTAATTGACTCCTAATTTTAGTATTTTATTATTTGGAAATTCAAAATTAACGTAAAAATAGAAAACTCAAGAAGTCCCCGCGACCTTGTTTGCTCTGTTCCTCACTTCTCAACTTCATCTTCTCCCTCCCTCCATCTTTCTTTTGTATTTAGTTACCATCAATGGTAATCTAGATTGCACAAACACGGAATGCGGGACACAGAATATGGACACGAGATATGATAATTTTTAATAAAGTAAAATACGGACATATTTAGGACATATTACACTAAATAAATATAATTTATTAATAATTCAAATAATTAAATAATTATTTATAATAAATCATAAATATAAAATAAAAAAAATATAATTAGTTAAATTCTCAAAATTAATTTATTTATAAAAATCATAAATATAAAAATTTATAATAAATCATAAATATAAAATAAAAAAAATATAATTAGTTAAATTCTCAAAATTAATATCACTATTGATAATCACAGTATTCTAGCTTATTTAAAGACAAATTGAGAATTTAAAAAATTCAACATTTTAAAAAGAAATCAAATTAATTCTCATAACGATATTCCACGTTTTAATTTTCAGATGTGTATTAAAGTATCTTTAGAAGTGTTCTCATAGATGTCCTTCAAGTATGCGAAATTAATAAAATAAAATAACTAATAAGGCACAATTTTTAAAGTGTCTGACACACGTTCGAAAGGTGTCGGTGTCTATTAATTATGGAGTGCTTGTAAGTAATGGCACTATGGAGAACATTGAGTCCTCTCTTTGGATCTCCAAGAGGCCAAGCTTTGAAAGAACTTGGTGGGCAAAAATTAAAAAGCATTTGGACTAAAATTCTAGTGAGAAGGCATGTCTTCTTTATTTAGTGACATAAATTATCTCATAGATTTTATGATGGCCAAATGCGTAATTTCCTCCTTGCATTTTAAAAAAATATCTTTTGCCTCTCTATACTTTTTGAGTCACCTATCATGTCCCTATATTTGTCTTTTCTGTAACTATTACACACCTTGTCATGCTGGAATTGGTGAGTGAATAAACAGATGCATATAAAGAGAGCCAAGACATCTTTGAATGTTCAACCTGACATTCTTCCATACTAACAATCACACGAAAATGGAACATGAAAAAGCAAACTAGCTCTCTGTTTCTCTCTCCCTCACTTTGTTTCTTTAGCTCCTAATTTCCCACATTTCGTTCTATCTCATCCAGTTGCCCAAATCAAACTAGAAAGCCAATCTTGTTTTCGAAATTCACAACTTCAGGTTCATACATAAGCAAGCAAATTAGAGTCCAGTAAAACACTTTCAATTTACTCACTCAAATAGGAGTCCATAATCTTCAAAATCATCATTGTAAAATAAGAGAAGAACAAAGAATGATAATTAAGAACTTAGGGCGAAAATATAAACAAAAAATCCACTGTCCACCATTAATAACTCTATCATGATCAATCTGATGGAAAAATTGAAACATGAAAGCATTGTTTCCCAACTCTTTTAACCAATCCCATAACTGGCCACCACGCTTATGCCATGGTTGTTTTAGAATCTACACTATTAACAAGTTTATGTGTTAGCAAATGACCTACTATACACCATTATGGTTTTTCTTGTCTTTCTTCATCACCTTGTCGCTCATCATCAAATTTTCATCCAGTGTTTCCATCTGATTTGGCTCATAAAAAATATGGCTGTGTAATTATGGGACCCATTTTTCAAATTTGGCAAATGACACGCCACAAAGGAGCTCCAAATCAGCTTGCCATGTAAAGTCCACGTGGACATGCTATTGAATTCCCTAAGTTGCCCTTGCCTAGTATTGCCCGCACTACCTTCTCCCTCGCTTTCTTACTCTTTATGGAAACCCTAGTCTCTGTTCCTATTTTTCTTTTCTTCTCCGTAAGTTGTATCGGCTTGTGAAGGACGGTAAAATTTTGATTAAAAGTGATGTTCTTCAAGACGGTGTCGTTTCAGTTGGTTCTTCTTCGAAGAGACAAGCAGTGCAAGCCGATTCGAGAAACTTGATCACTCGGTTGAGATTAGTAGCAGTGGATTGAAAATTTTGGCCACGGACTCGCAACTCAAGTTGCTACCAAAAGATGATAAGAATGTATGATGGTTGTAGCATAGGGTATAATCTCTTCTCATATTGAACCTGAGATCCGTGATTGGCCCATACTCCTTACCCTTTTGATCCGATAAGTTTTGCTCCTTGATTCTTTGACTTTGAGTGAGTTCTTTTTCCTTTTTGCGTGATGCATTAGTAAGTAAAAATTTATGGTATTGATGCCTGGTGATTTAGTTCTGCAGATATAAACAGAGATCTGAAATTTTGAAGAGTGCATGGCTATTAGGAACCATTGTTAGACTAGAAATCAGTGTTGGGCAACAACAAGTGGAGGATAAAAAAGGCAATTTCAACGAGGTCCATGTCAAAGGCTGATATGGCTAATTTGGAGTTCCTTTTGTCCATATAAGATGCCGCATGTAAAAAAAGCGGGCCTCACATTACATATTCACTTTTCCGGCTTGACAGCTAAACCGAAAACATTTAATTACAAATTTAAAAAAATTCATGTACTCGATCGTTAGCGCTTTCCATTCAAACACTAAAATAGAAAAAAATGCAAAGTTTAAACACTAAAAATATAACTATCCCTAGAAAAAATGAAGAGTTTTGTAAAAATTATACCATGAACGAGGGTATTCAGGAGCTTGTTACTATGGACAAGGTTATTTCGTATATGGATGGATTCATGTTGGAAAGGGTGGCCACAGATATTGGAAATTGCATGGGTGATGAATTTTTGGAGGTTGATCCTAGAAACTTTATAGTCATTTGGAGAGAGTATATGCACATTTGTGATTGATTGGATATGTGGAAGCCATTAAAAAAAGGTGAATGCAAGTGAAGAAGACTGGTTGTAGATGAGCCTGAATTGCTTTTAAATATGAAATATTTTCTACCTTTTTTTATTATGTGGAATGTTAGGTCATTCAAATCGCCATTGTCGCAAGCTTTTCTTGGCTCCAAGGGTTGCAAGGGAGCTGTTTGCCTATGACCCATGGACAAGGATGGACAATCGACAAACTAACAATGGTAGTGCTTGGTGGTTTTAGCCGGAGACGACAATGGTTGATATTGGTACGACAACAGGATTGATGCATTGCTCTCCTTCAAAAATGAAAAAAAAAAAAAAAGAAACATTGAAAAGAAGGGGCAATTGTGTAATTAAAATAGTTTCTTTTACCTCGTAAATGCATTTTGTACTATAATAAATGGAAAAGTACAAAATATTGAGGGAAGAACTAAACAACGTTACAAAAGCAATAAATAGGTATATTTTAGTATATTTAAAAAAAAAAAAGGAGGACCGATTAATGAATTATAATTTTATATAGAGACGTAATAATAATTATCCCATTATATAATAAATTTTGGTGGGTAGAGGCACCCTATTTTTAAACCCACATTCAGCTGTAGTGGATACTTGATTTGATACTCATATTCATTCTCATTCCAAACCTATTTAATCAATATCCAAATATGCTTTAAATGAATTTTTGTGGACCGAGTACCCATGAGAACCCGCACTGATTCCATCACTACTCCCATCTCCCATACTAGTTAGATGACCAACTAGAACATACTTAATTGGTTTATAAGTTAATTTTAATAGTATCCTCTAACTAAATTTCAGTAGGGTTATTTACCATAGATTTGCTTCCTTTTAGCCTAGTATAGTGTTAAACGCATAGCGGTAGCTCCAAAATTTCACTTCGTTTTCTTTAACAAGAGTTTAACGGTGGGAAAGGTAAAAAAGCATAGAGATTTTGGGACTAAATGATGCTTCTAGTAAATATTTTGTCGTGCATTATGAATAGAATCAAATTGAATTGGTTATCATAATACAATTAAAGCGATTTTATTCAAAAAAAAAAAAAATTAAAGCGATATTTTTAAGTGGTTGTTTGAATCGATGGATGTAAATTTCATAAAATACAAGAATTTAAATTCTAGAAATCGTGAAATATATGAAATTTTATATCTTATCATTTAGTTGGAAAACAAAATTCATAAATTTAGAAAATATTTTTAAAATAAAATTAAGGGCTTCGAATTTCATCATTCATAAAAAAAAAAAATAATGGAAAGCAAAAATTCCATAAGTGAACATTTTCTATTCAAAATGGTAAAATTAAAGCCATAATGAAATTCATTAATTTTAAGGATTGTGACCTACCTTTTTTTTTATTCAAACAATGGAATTTTAAAAATTTATAGAATTTTTAAATTTCATCATTTATATCCTATCAATCCAAATCACCTCTATCAATTTTTTATATACTACAACAAAAATTGGTAATCACTCTCAAAATAAAATAATAAGGTGTTTATGAAGTACTCATCGACTCTATTTTGACCATTTGTTCTCATGACTTGCAAGGTTTTAATTTGAAAAATATTAGATTTTCTACAAATTTAATATCTACCATCTCTGAGGAAAATAATACTTCATATGTCGCAAAATATAAGTCGTTTAAAATTCTTGCACAACAATTAAGGAAGCTATTATGAATAGTGAAAGCCTCTAATATATCTTATACTATTTGAGAAAAGTTAATGGGTTTAGATTTAGCTTTATAAAGTTTGATCTCTCTTTTTTGAGAATGAAAGCTACAGTCCTTTTACTCTAAGTCATTGTCTATTTGGAAAAACATATGGGTCTCTAATTAGGTTTCTATGTAAAATATCAGCATCAGTCTCTATAATTATTAAAGTGTAAATTACAATTAAGTCCTTAGTAAATATTTATATTCTATGAAATAGATATACTTGAAAATAATTTATCACTGGGGACAAAATAAAAAGCCTTATAATTTAGAAAATGTTAGAAATATTTTGAATTTATTTATTACGGAAAAGATTGAAAAATTTATATATTTACGAACACATGGATAGAAATTAATGCATCTAGTTTACACAATGAAAAAAACCAGAACAATTTATGTTTTTAAATGGTAAAAGGTAAAGCCAATACAATCTGTATCATCTTTCATCACCCATTATTCCTGAATTAGTGGTTGACAAAGATTCATCTGTTAAAGATTGATCCAGCGACAAGTCGTCTTCCTCTTCAGATTCAACAACTTTAATATTTTCCACCTCTCTAACAACTTCTGTCATTTCAGGACGCTTCTCAGGCGACTTATCACAGCATCGAATAGCGATTTGCAATAGTTTTAGCATTCCAGGAGTAGAACTTCTTTGCACAGATATTTCAATATCAAAAATCTCAGCTGTCCATTCTTCCCTAACTGCTCTATGAACCCAACTAGAAAGATCAACTCCATTAGTTCCTGATGGAGCAGAATGAGCTGGTACTCTTCCTGTCAGGATTTCTAATAGAAGACAGCCATAACTCCAAACATCGGATTTTCTTGAAACCCGTTTCGAAGTTTGATATTCAGGCGATTTGTAAGAAACCATACGAGTAGAAGCAATGGGAAGTGCTATTAGTGATGTGAATCCGTAGTCGGAAACAAGAACCATATCATTCTCGTCGAGAAGAACGTTCGATGATTTCAGGTTTCCATGAGGAACAATATTGTTAGTTGGAAACCTGTTGTTTAGGTGAAGGTACTGTAAGGCTCTTGCTACTCCTCTAGCAACTGAGAGTCTTGCACTCCAACGAAATGGGATCCTGTCTTTATTGCTTCTTCCTCCTGCAATATGATAGTACTTCAATTGGTATTGCTGAGAAACAAAGGAAGAATGGAACATGGGAAAATACTTGCCTAAACCGGCCTATAGTCCCACTTATGGATCAAACCAATAAAATTAAAAATTTTTTGAAGGAAAAACTTACCTAGACCAGGTGCATAGTCCCACTTATGGATTAAACCGGTGAAATTAATGATTCTCATTGAAATAAGGTATTTTTTAATTACCGTAAACTTGGAAAAAGGATAAAGTAGAAACACATTTTAAAGAATTCTTAATTTTATTGGTTTGGTTCATAAATGGGGCTATGAACTAGTCTAAACAAATATTTTTTCCTTTTTAAAAATTGTTTCCACTTTATCATTTTTTTAAAATGTATGATCAGATGTATTCTTGTTTCAAAAAAAATTTCTAATTTCATTACTTTGGTATATAAGTGAGCTGTTGATCCAGTTGAGGTAAGTTTTTCTATAACAAGAATGGAAGAGAAACTTAACAACAAAATGCAAATAACACTTACCATGAATGCGATTAAAGAGGTTTCCTTTACCAGCAAATTTATGCAGCAATAACTTCTCTTCCTTAGAACAATAGTAAGCAAGAAGGGGAAGCAAATTGGGATGCTTCAGTTCAGCAATTACATTCAAATGCTTCACAAATTCCTCACTACTTAATGGTTTCAAATCCCTTAAACGCTTTACGACCACAGCTGGCCTACCTTCCATCATAGCCTTATAACTATTTCCAAACACACCTTTCCCTAACCCTTCAGCAGAAGCTTTTAACAAATCATTTAGTTCAAAACTTACTTCTTCTTCAAACAATATCAACTTCCTTTTCTCTTCTCCTACTACAACTTCCTTTCCCTGAACCTCTCTATTCTTTTCAATCTCCAACTCATTTTGACCACCATCATAACCCTCCTCCTCCTCCTCCTCCTCCTTAATTCCTTCTACATCCATTTTTTCCAACATCTTCTTAAGTTTTTTTCTTTTCCTGAAGTAAAGAATGAAAAGCAAAATAACCGCAACTAAACCAACAACATCAAAAAGCAAGAATATAGTTCCTATCTTATTAGGCTTGGAAGAAGAACTTCCATTAGGCTGCTGGTCTGTAGTATTGGAGTTTTCTGTATCATTTAAACTGCAGATATTATCAGTAGGTGGACCGCATAATTGAGGGTTGTTAGAATAAGAATCATACCCAAACTTCTGCATCATTTTTGGAATAGAACCATAAAGATTGTTGTAAGAGACATTGAATAATTCCAAAGCAGGCTGATTAAATTCTGGAATAAAACCTGTGAGGTTATTTTCCTGAAGCTGCAATGACTCCAAGAAATTAAGAGTGAGCAGAGAATGTGAAATTATTCCATGGAACTTATTTCTGGACAGAGTTATTTCTTTTACTTTCTTGTTCGAAGAGAAATCCATTACATTACCTGATAAGGAATTATTCATGAAGCTGAGGATTGTCAATTCAGTGAAAACAGCAAATGCATCATTTCCAATTATACCTTTTAGGCCCATATTTTCCAATAGAATTCCCCTAACTCGACCATTGATGCATCTAATTCCATACCATCTTGTAGGATACTCTAGAGGACATAGAGGACCATTCCAGTTAAGATTCAAAAATGGGTCATTGAAATTAGCCTTAAGTGCCAAAAGGGCATTTTTTTCGAGTTGAGGTTGCGCGATTGTAACATGGTAGAGTAATGAAGAATGTACTATTACAAGAAGAAGATGTTTATTGAGTAATGGAGGATTTTGAAACTCCATACTCACAATCCAACATTGAAAATTCCAGATATTTTTGTTAGGATTTTGAACAAGTAAACCTGGGTTAATAAAAACTTGACGGGATCTCAGATATTCTACTATAAATGCCTTTCTTTGTCGAAGACAAAAACGAGAAATTTCTCTAACTGTTTCTGATAGTAATTTTCTTGCACCAAGAATCCTATGCAGGCTATTAATTTGAAATTTTCATTCATATATATATTACAAGTTTAAGGAGATGTTTATTGGAGCTAATGGTAGGATTTTGAAAGTGCCTACTCCACAGTCCAAGCATTGAAACTTCCCATGATATTTTTTGTTAGGTATTTTAGAACCAAGTAAACTGGGTTATAAAAAACTTGACGGGCATTCTCAGGATATATTCTACTTATAATGCTTTTCTCTCCCTGTCGAAGACAAAAACCGAGCAACAGAAATTTCTCTAACTGTTTCCCTTCGATTAAGTATTTTTCTTGACCAGAATCCTATTTGCAGGCTATATCCGCTTGAATTTTCATTCAATATATATATTTATATATATATTATTATATAATATATATAATTTGAATATATAAAGAGGCTTGGCCTGTTATGTTTGGGTGTTTTCACATGCAGGATGAAGTCTAGGGAATAAGGACGGTAAGAACTAGTTGGTTAAGCTTGAAACGTCTCAATGACGTTCCAAAATTTAAGAGTTCAAACAAATAAGTATTGGCAATGTTATATCAGAATTGTCATCAAGCCACGAGGTGGAATTTAAATAACCAAATTATAAAAAAAAAATAAAAATTAAGAGCTGAAATTCTTCTTTGTATGCAATTTAACCAAACTAGACCAATGCTAAAAAATTGATGTATTGAGTATATATCGGGTTTATAGGCCACTCATTAAATATACCTATAAAAATAAATTTTTATTAAAATGAAAGTATTTTGTTACTATATAATGGAAAGAATAAGATAATGTGGGAATAATACTATAAAGTTTCTCTTTTTTTGTCATTTTAAGTTTAACAACTAATCAAATAGTTATTTTTACCGAATACTTTCATTTTAAATGCTATATAAATAGTTAACAGCTAATATCTAACCAAAGATAGCTACGGAAACACAATGTTCTTAGAAATGGACCGGTGAAGATAGAGATTCACTAAACCGGGAGATTTAACCGGATTCAATATGGTTCAACCGTGTATATATATATATATATATATATATAATGGGTCTTCAACCCGTGTATAGGTAGTATATTATCATTAGGTGTATAATTATAATCATAATAAACAATTTGAAAAGTATAAATAAAAACTTTAAGTATCAAAATAAAAAAACATTCTCAGGCTTTAGCTTTTATAAAAAAGGAAATAAAAAAATATACAATAATTTTAAATAAAGAATAAAACATAACTAAATTTAATTATAAATAAGAACAATATATTACAACAACTCACACTATAATATATTTTATTACGACTTTGCTTCTAGGGTTGCGGTAATAATAAAATTGAAAGTATAAGATAAAAAACTTTAATATCAAATAAAAAACATTCTCAAGTTTAGCTTTTATAAAAAAGAATAAAAAAATTAGTAAATAATTTTAAATAAAAAGAATAAAACATAACTAAATTTAATACTAAAGAAAATTAATTACAACAAACTATAATATTATTTTTTACATTTGGCTTTAAAGTTGGGTAATTTAATTGTATTAATTAATATATTAGGATTTTGGATTTAGAAATAAAGAGGTCCAAAAACTAAAAAATTAGTATCTAATCTTTAAAAGGCCCAAATTTAAAAAGGCCTACAATTTGAGAAAGCCCTGGAATTTAAATCCAACCAATTTTTAACCCTTCTAGTTCATCAGTTTTTAGCCAATTTTCAACGATTTATGCCGGTTTTCAAAGCTATTTGTTTTCTTATATAATGGGCTGGACCATTGTTCGGTTTTTGGTTAAATTGGTCGAACCGGCTGATCTGGTTCAATTTTTAAAATAATACCAAAACAACTAATAGTTATTAAAATAATTAATATTATCGAACAAACCTTTATCTATGGTCTTGCTTTCTTTAAGAGCCCAAATCTTTTATTCATGTTCAGAAAAACGCATAAAAATATAGAAGGCCCTCCTCTCTTGGGCCTAGCCCTCTTTCTCAACTCGAGTCTTTGAAGTTCAGCGGCTTTCATCATTGACGAACACCAATCAAAATATTAAAATAAGAAATTGGCTTAATTTTTTTTTTTTCCCAATAATATCCCATCATATTGAACAAGTACAAGCACTGTCAATTTAGTGAAAAAATGAGAAGCATGCTATGGTTAGTGGTTATTTTTAGCCACACATCAACCTTTGAAAAACTAAAGGTTAAACGTTAGACTGTTAAATGCTTTGTAAAAGCAACATCAGCGACTTACAACATCAGTAATTGTTACCTCATTTGCAGAACAAAATCCTCCTCCTGTCACAAATGAATTAGATTTGTCAGCAAACTCTCTAAAAATGAATGATGGTTCTTTCGGAGGCGGAAGATTTATTTCGCTGTTCAACCATAGAACAACGGTTGACATGGTTGGTCTGTCCATTACATTCTTTTGCACACATAACAGCCCAATTTGGATGCATCTTGAAGCCTTGAGAGGAGGGTAGGACTCCTTTAGTGATGAATCAATTATCTCCAATTGTCTATCTTCTCTCCATGAATGCCATATCTAAGAAGTTTTATAGCATCAACATGCAAAAGTTAAACTATCAGCATTAGAAAGGATTAAAGAAATTCGTGAATCTTTGATATAATGAAATTCATGGATCTTTTAACTTACATGTCCTAACAAGCTTAGACAATAATCCTTTCCGACAAAATCATTGTTTTTCTTTCCTGTAATGATCTCCAGTAATATGACCCCAAAACTAAAGACATCGGATTTTGTCGAAAATTTTCCGAATAACACATATTCCGGCGACATGTAACCACTACGCATGAAAATATATCAAAAGAGTCATTACGTACCGGTTATCTCAGTTAATTTGATGTGATAAAAATAAGCTAATTCTCTCTATCATGATCTTGGGTATGTAAATGACTCACAATGTTCCAGCAATTTTTTTCGTCTTCTGTTGAATTTGATCTCCTTTGAAGATTCTAGCCAGGCCAAAATCTGAAATTTTTGGATTCATCTCAGCATCCAATAAAATATTACTAGTTTTTAAGTCTCTATGGATAATTCTCAATCTAGAGTCTTGGTGAATATATAGGATCCCACGAGCAATCCCAACAATAATGTCGAACCGTGTTCTCCAATCCAAGATTGACCTTCGTGTTTCATCTAGAAAAACAGAAAAAAAAATGAATTTTCACTCCAACAGGTGTTTACGTAGTCTTTTGTCAGCTAATCATGTTGTTGAAAAAGATGCAATCAAACAACTAGTGAACATATGGCTAAGCAATGTAGTAGAAATTACCAAAAAGAAAAGAGTCCAAGCTTTTGTTTGGCAAGTATTCATATATTAGAATTGGGTCTTCTCCTTGAATGCAACATCCAAGGAGTTTCACAAGATTCTTGTGCTGCAGCTTTGCAATCAATATAACTTCATTTTTAAATTCTTCTATTCCTTGCGTTGAATTTTTTGATAGTCTTTTCACAGCAACCTCCTGTCCATTAGAGAGCTGACCCTAAAAGCATTTTCAGAAGAGCAAAGGAAGGGTAAGCCTAAGATGATGTGTGAATAAAGGATCTACAAACTATATATATTCTACCTTGTAGACAAAGCCAAAACCACCTTGTCCAATTATGTTCGCTGGAGAGAAATTCTTTGTGGCAGCAATTATGGAGCTGAGATTGAAAAATACAATTTCTGGATGACTTGTGCTACCTCCAACTTCATTCGCCACTAAAGTACCGATGTCGAGCAATTTTCGGTTCCATTTTTTTGTAACTAAAGTACCAATGTCAAACCTCGACAGTTTAAAATTATATGGAATGCCATAAAACAGCATAGACAAAAATGTTTCTTACCCCTTGTCCTCTTCTTCTTGAGCCATAAATAAGAAAATAGAATGATGATGAACCAGGCAGAAACAACAGATACTACTAGAATAGCCAACATGTCCTTCCTTTGAAGAAAACCTTGTGATTTTTGTGAAATAGCTGTATGAATTGGAGAAGAATTTAATTTACATTACTTCAGCTAAGGGTAAATAGAAAAGGTAAATGCATGCAGATTGATATAATACAGAACCTAATTCAATTGCATCAACACGAACATAAATATCGTATCCCTCATCCATGGAATCAACTGAGTCAATTAGTTCTCCAAACCATGCCAAACAACCAGTCCCTCTCCCAGGTAAATCGATGCTTGCAAATGCAGAGCATGAGCAATTACTTTTGCATTCCTTTTCACAATCCATAGGACTTGTGTTCATGCCCACCCACACTGCCCCTGAAGTATCAGGAAGCTTAACATGTGCGACTTGTACAAATCCTTCGACATGCATACACATTGAGGATGATTGTAGTCGCTTCCTGACACACCCCCCTGACCCATCCTTCAGAATATTCCAGTCTCTCGGGGACTTGGGTTTGTATCCAGGTAAGCAATCACATTCAAAACCACGATTAATTTGCTGAGGATCGCACCTGCTATTGATACCACAATGTCCATATGGGTCGCAGACATGCTTAGGAACTGACCTGAGATCTTTCCATTTGCCTTCACTTTCATGCCATATTTGCTGCTTAAAGATTCCTGAATACTCCAACATTATTTTAAAGATAATCGAAGTATCAATAAGAAGATAAGTAACGAATTTCTGATCTTCCCTGTTGACAAAAGTGAAATTTCGAAAATCAACAAAGTTTTTTATGGGCCAGGGGGCACTTCGCCATTGTGGATTTGCACCCTTGTAAAGAACAAATTGCGGTGATCCTTTTGCAATGAGCTGAAGAGAGTAGTCTCCAGTTGCAGGGTCATCTGGTGATCTCCAAGACGTTAGAAACTGCTGAAAACCAGTTTTTTGGTTCAACCCAATTCTCATTCCTGGTAAGTGAGTATCTGTTGGGTAATCAAAGCTCTGCCAAACAACTCTTTTGCTTCTATCTTGGACCAAAATTAAGTTTCCTGAGTCCAAGAGCTGAGGTAAACAAGTATCTGTCACTTCCATAGACACATTTGTAGACCATACTGGAACTTTCTGGTTATTGTCACTATAGAGAATCAAATTTCCATATTGATTAATAGATAAAACTCCTGAAGAACCGTTGATTGGATGGTTCCTGTTTGCAACCCACACCACAGTTTGCTCTCGAACTTTATGAAACCAAATCCCAAGATATCTATACGTGGAATTTCCAGGACTAAAAAATCCTAATGCAAAATTCTCTTCTTTGGAAATTAAAAGATTACCATCTTTAAAGATTTGGTTTATGGCTATGATGTCCCTGGAAAAACAAAAAGTGAAATGGAGGATTAAAAGAAATGCAAACAGAAACAACTGGTGAGAATCCATATTTTTCTCAATGAACTCTTACTAACTTTTTGGTTTTTCATTTTTGCGTTTTAATTTGATAGGATAAGATTATACGAAATCGTCAATTCTCTCTGCCATCCAAAATTGAAAGTTCTAGTTCCTTTGACTTAAATTATGAAAAGAAAAAATAATGGTTTTGCTAGTCCAGGTGTAAGCCCGTGAAGGCCACTGTGATGCAGCTTTCTACTAACGTCTCTTTCTTTCTTTAGGTACAAAAGAAAAGGAGAAAGAAGAAATATAGGAGGGAAAAGAAAAGATAGGTACAAAGAAACAAAAGCAATTAAGTTTTATACTCATTTTGTTTACCTAAAATAATTTGATGAAAAATAACTTACCAAAAAATATTTTCTAAATGAATTATTTTAGGTTATTCACTTATAATATTGAAAATTAATTAAAAATATTAAGATTTTTATTTCATAAGATCATAAAAAATATTAATAATAATAGAAATTTTATAATTTAAAATTCTCATTGTTAAATATGAGAAAAATGTAAAAAAATGTGAATTATGAACGCTGCCGATGGCTGGTGGCCAGCGGTGGTAGCCGGTGGTGATGGTCTGTGGTAACTAGTGACTGGTGGTAGTGACTACGATGATTATAAATTAAAAAAATATTGATTAATAAGATTTGTCAGTGTTCGAAAAATATTTTATTGTCTCGAAAATGGAAAGTTATTTTCCTTAAAAAATGAATTAATTTTCCTTTAACTAGTAAAATATTTTACGTTGATTTATTTTCCTGAATACCCAAACAATGAAAACCTGTGAAAAATATTTCCCTGCAGATTATTTTACGAAAATAAATGAAGGTAAGTCTAGTTTTTTTCCCAATCATAATGGTTTACATAAATACTAAAAATATTTATCTCTTATTTTTTAATTCTTTTTAATCATGAAAAATGAAAATTGTTGGACACAGCCATCATTAAAATGGTCTGGGACGTGGCAGTCAACTACATCAATGCTAAAAAAATTGATCCATACCAGATTTATGGTTCCACTCATTAATTAAATTTATGAAAAACAAATTTTTATTAAAATAAAAATATTTTTTATCGTATATTAAAAAAAAGAATGATGTGAAAATAATATTAAAGCTTTTCTATTTTCATAAGTTCGGTGCATGAGCGAGTTTATAACTCTTAAAGCAATGATAAAAAAAGTGGTGGTTAAAATAATCTGCATGATAGCACTTAATGAAACGTTCTTCACTTAATGCTTAGCGTTCATAATAATTAATAACTTTTTTACTGTTATATTCATTTTTTTTTTACTTTTATATCCATTACTTTTTACAAATTAACTAGCCTTATCAGTAATATAAAATTATTTCCTTTATTTTTTCTATGTCTTTTTATATTTAATAGCTAATCAAAAATAATTTTTTAAGGAATACTTTCACTTTAAAACATTGAATAAACTGCTAACAGCTACTTACTAAGGCTGTTCGGCAATGGATTTTTAAGTATCCAGTCAAAACGCTAAACACTACTTTTATAATGTTCGATAATACAACGTTTAAACTAACTTTTAGATATTAAGATAACATAATATTTAATTTTTAGGATTTTAGGAAAAATTACTCAAATAATTACACACTAGCAAAACAGTTAATTATGCCGAATAGATCCTAAAATAACTTATTAGAACAGCTAATATTATCGAACAAACCCTTTATCCATAGTTTTGTTTTCTTATAAATAGTGGAAATCTGTTATTCATATTTGGAAAAACACATTTTGTTTTTAAAATAAAAATATAAAAGTGTAGATCAAAATATTGAAATAAGAAATTGGCTTTAACTTTTTTTTTTTCTCAATAATCTCTAATCATACTGAATAAGTACGAGTGTGATATGATTGGTCTTTCCACATCCTATAAATAATGTAGAGAGTAGAAAGTCTCGAATTCGAGGTTTCTCCGCTATAATATTTATTATCAATTGGTATTTATATAGTTATTACCAATTTAGTGAATATTATACAAATGACTATATAACCCACGACGTTATTTTGATCTATAGGATCCTCGAATATTAAAAATAATAGATGATAAAACTCATAAAAGTAAAAAAAAAAACAACAAAAGTTAAAAAACAAATTCATGACTAACAAGGTACAAGTTAACATAATAAAGAAATTTTTTTTTCATTGGATAAATTTTTGAGTAAAACAAAGAGAAAGGAACCACAGTCAATCATCTGACTACAAAAAAAAAGTTCAGAAAAAGTCCAAAAGCAAGAGAGATGACAATGGGACTGATCTCTACCATACTTATTTGCATTTATAATGTTAAATTTGTGGTGCTCCAAATTGCTAAAGTAAAGTATTACAAATTCAGATTAACGAATAAGATATAGTTCTGTTCAATAAAATTAGCTATTTTAATAATTATTAATTAATTTAATAGCGTTTAGTAGCTAGTAGTTGTTTGAATAGTTTTTTATAAAATGTTAAAAAGTAAATATTATAAAAGTTAATCTTTTATAAAATGTTATTTTGATCTTTAAAAATTATTCTAAAAATTATGTTGCGAAATATTATAAAAATTTATTATTTTTAATCTGTTAAAATGCTTAAAATTACTTAAAAATTAATCCGGTCAAACCGTGGCAATTTTTATCTGCTTTATCTCTTATTTCCTACCAAAAACAACTAGAAATTTCAAAAGGTTGGTTTCTTCTTCTTCTACGTGTCACATAAGGCTGTGACAGTTATTACCTAATTTGACATACCGTCAAACAAGATATCAGGCTCGGCCAAAGTGACAATAAACTTCTACTTTTACTTTTTCTTCTACATGATTTTCTTGAAATTTCCTTGTAAGTTTGATGGAATATGTAAAGATGGTAGATTATTTATATTCTGCAAATTCTTTCCAAATCAAGTTTTCTTTGAAAATTAGGAAAGATTAATTTGTTCCATCTGGTTTGTTGCATCTACATTAGATTTTATTTTTCAATCTGTTGAAATAAAAATCTTCATGTACTTATATTAATTTAAATTTACTTCATTAAATTAAACGAACATTTCAAATAAAACCTTTCTCATCCTCTAAAAATTATTATAAAAAGTTATATTACTGTACGCTAGGAGTGGCCATATTCTGATTTTTGGGATTAGAATCGTTGTTGTGTAATCGTGTAGAACCGGAACCGTAACCGTAACCGGGAGGTTGCAGTTCACTTCCGATTTTAAGTTTTTTAGAACTGTGAACCAACTGGAATCGAAAATTTTGACAACTAGTTAAAACTATCGATTTCAACCGGTTTCGACATTTTTTTTTCAAAAATTTTTTATCAAAATCTCTAAATTAACCTACTAACAACTATAAGTTGTTATATGACATCTAATTATGTTAAAGGTATTTGTGTAAGTTAGATTTTTTATTTTAAACTTATGTAAATCGCCCGAAAAACAGGTCGGAGAACTGTTCGGAACTATTAAGGAACCAAACCGGAATCGTCAGTTTCCGATTCCAAATAAACCGTCGGTTTTGGAATCGTATGAACCGTGGCTTCCCCCACCAAATGCTATAATTAATAGAGAGAGTTCTGACTTAATCACTAAAATTTAGTTTAAAAGTTGTTGCCGAATAAGGCTTTAATAAAGTAGAGAGTAGACCCAAAATGATATCTAGTTCTACTCCTAATCAATCTTATCCTGCTAGAAGGACAATCCATCAGTATGCCTCCATTGTTCAATGGCTCAAATTACACCTTTTGGAAGAACAAAATGAAAAATTTCATTCAAAATATAGATATTGAAATGTAGAAAAACATTACAGCAGGTCCTATGATGCCTCAGCAAGTGGTTGATGATGTCTTAAGTGCTATAAAGTCACGCTGGCTAGACTGATGAAGACTAGAAGCTTATCCAATTATTAAAATGCAGATTACATATAAAGAAACCAACAAAGAGAAGGATTTGAAAATTAACATTCTAATTCATGACAATGAAATGTCTCATCATAACTTGACAAACTATTTCTCAAATTATGCCAAATTCATATAAATTATAACCTTACAGAAATTGACTCAACATTCGTATTCGTCCTTAATTTTATTGCTTATTGGATATAAATTTTTCATACAATTTCATATTAAACTAATCTTTTTTAGTACACTAAGCCATAAACTAGTGATAAAAATATGTACGGTCTGTCAATAGATTCAGGTTTAAGGGCAATTTGTTATCTTCCAAGAAATGGTTGTCCTCTTCCAACCTATTTTCTCTCGCTTCCAGCCTAAGTGTCACTACTCTAACAAAATCTCTAATAATTCTGACGCAGAGGAAACATAGTAGAAATTTAGAAAATGCAAAAGGCTCTCAAAATGCATTATAAAAAAACCAAAAGAAGCACCTTACCTTACAGAATAGGAAGCAAATCAAAACGTTCCAAAAGATTGGAAAAATTGCGAACATTTTCTTGAATGATTTAGTAAAGAATTATTAGCACAAACTGTCACAAAAAAATATTTCTCAAAATATGGAAGACATATAATAGTATTAGAGGTAAGGATGCTAAATTGATTAACTTTCTTCACACCAAAACCATTCTTTCATTTCATTTATATTTGCTAGAGAAAACAATAGAAACCATTGGTTAATGCTTTCAATTTTTTGGTTCAAAACATAATGAATGTTCTGTTCGTTAATTTTAGTTGTTTTAATAATTATTAGCTATTAGTTATTTAATTTAAAATGACAAAAAAAAGACATTAATTGTTTAATTAGCTAAATTCGGAGAATAAAAACAATGGATATGCTTGTCAAAAAAAAAAAGAATTAAAAGCTAAATGCTAAATATTAAAGTGTTTTATAAAAAGCTCCATCAACTTCTAAAACCTATATTACCAAATGCTACAATTAATAGAGATAAAATTTTAACTTGGTCAAAACATTAAAAGCTAACCCAAAAGTTTTTGCTGAACATGACCGAAATCTTCACTTGCACTAAAATAAAGAGAATGGCATACAACAATTCTATTGTACAAAAAGTTAGTCCAAAACATTTCATTTCAAATAAAGAGAATGGCCATTTTTCATGAAATGAAGAATTTTGCATTCTATTATACAATTGTTAAGTAGAGAATGAAATAAGAAACCAGTTATTTGTATACTCTCATTAATCATACATTACTATCTGGTCGAACATGGCATTTGTCCCCTGGACTTGTGGAAAAAAATTTTGTGATCCCATTTACTTTGAAAATCACCTTGCGGCCCCTTAAAGTTGTAAATTTGTTACTATTAAACACTCATCCAAACAAATGAAAACGCGTAGATGTGTAAAAAAAAAATGATGACTTGTGAAAAATAAAGTTAGAAAGATCTATTTTTATTTTTTATTTATTTGTAGACTTACTTTATACATTGTGGTGGACACCAACACCACAAATCCATTGGCTTGCTTCGCTTCTTCATCTGCGATATTCTTCTCTAAAATTAAAGTCTAGAATACTGTATGTTTAGGACATGAAAAGAATGTGAAAACTATTTATCCAATTCACTGAAAATTCTAGGCATGAATTCATTTACAAAATTCAAGCATCACTTGGAAATTAAAAAGAAAACTAGTAGGAAAAGAAAGTATTTCATAAAGAAATAATATAGCACAAAACAGTAAGCTCCTAAAGTATAGTGAAAGCTTACACTCTGAAGGTGGATGATATATGATTTTGCAATTCTAGCACATGCAGAATGTATTCGGGTTTTAACAGAGCTTCAAAGGGTAAACATTTTCTGCAAATAGGCAGGAGGAAAGAACAAAAAGAAAAAGTTCAAAGAGCAAGTGATGTATTCCGCTATTGCTATCTACACTCTTTCAACTATTTATCTCTAAATTTAAAATAAAAAAAAAAAAAAAAAAATTCTAAGTATAGTTGACAGAATATATTAACCCACTTACAACATCAGTAATTGTCACCTCATTTGCAGAACAAAATCCTCCTTCTGCCACTAATGAATTAGAATTGTCATCAAAGTCTCTAAAATTAATAATGGTTCTTTTGGAGGCCAAAAAGTAATTTCACTGTTCAACCATTGTGATTTTTTTTATCCGGCTTTCTAATAATTTATAAAAAGTTCCGTTGTCTGATCTTTTTTTATTTTTTTTTAAGTTGTCGGATTACAACATAATAACTCCAACTACTAATATTTCATAATACTTCTCAATAACTTGTAAAAAGTGATTTTTTTTTTTTTTTAAATTGCCGCATAGAAAATAATTACTCATGTTGCAAATATTTTATAATATTTTCTAATATATTAAAAAGTTGTGGTTTTTATAAAAGTTGCTCATTTACAAAATAATAGTTCCAATTACGAATATTATGTAATATTTTCTAGTCCTTAAACTATTAAAAAGAAATTATTAATTAAAAGTGACTTAAATAGTATGTCATAACTCACGTCGAATATATATTAAGGTCAAGGGCTTGATTGGTAAGAAAGCATTTATAATGAGAGACAATTATAAACTTCAAATAAGATTAATGTTATATTCAAAAAAGGAGTGAGAAAATATTTAAGGAAAACTGAGAGAAATCTAATTCAAATAAGCTAAAAATAGGCAGTAGAGTCATACTTTCACCATGTTAATTCAAATATAACTTTCTCATTTGGTTTAAGAGACTCGAACAAACTTTTCCCTTGAACAACTTTTAACTCTTTTGCTCTATTATATGTTCTAGTTTTGGCCTTAACATCTTTTAAGAGATGGCGCCAGCACAACTTCTTGTAATTACAACTGCATTGCTGAATTTCTTCCATATTGGTAAAAGTCTCACAAAGGAACTGTAGAACACAAAATCCCAATTGTTAATTTATTGTCACAATGCCAAATTAGAAATTGTCAATAGAATCAAAATGCAACTAAATACCTTTCTAAAGTCTTTGTTGTACAATCCTCTACCTACAGACAGAGTTCTTGGATGATTACACCATAATAGTCCATCCAAAAAGCTGAAAAATTACCTCCTGACCCTAAAACGAATTGTATTTCTACATGATCAAGATTCGATGGACAAGGACTAGTCATGTAAGTCCATTCCATTGGATTGAATGAAATTTTATCTATTAAATCAAACAACAAAAGAACAATTTAAAAAGTTAGTACCCATTTGGTATAAATCAGTTATACAAATTGTTTGTATAGAACTAACTTGGAATTCTCTGTTTTCATATATTTGGTAAAATGAAAATATTCATTCTCAATTTTAGAATTCAAGTTCGTTATACCAAAGGAGGAATATGATTAGGTAAGGTAAAACAAATAAAGTTAAAAAGAAAAAAAATGAAGAGGAAAATTTCGAGATATTACCATATAGGAAGTCAATTTCAGAGCAAGAACTTGAGGTTTATGGAACATTGTAAGATAAATCGGGGAGATGAGCAAAAGAAGGTGGTAGGTTTGGTTATAAAAGGAAGCTAATGTTTAGGTTTCTAAACACACCAAAACACACTAAAAATACTTAAATCACACCACACACTAAAAATACTTAAATGTGTTTTTATTAGGGATTTTAGAGCAGTCTCTTGGAGTATAAGAAATATTTTGGAGTTTTTTGAGGACTGTCGGGAGAAATAGTTTGTAATGTGGTTGTAACAATTTTGCCGCATAGTGAATATGGTTTTCTTGGTTGCGTTTGGCACGGCCGTGGTTTTTCTCCACTTGGGAGTTTTCCACGTTAAATTATCGTTTCTCTTTAATTCTCAGTTCAAGTTTTTTATTTCTCATTTATTCCTGCTTGAAAGCCGATCGTAAGGGCGGGAAAAATAGCGTTTTCCCAATAAGTGGTATCAGAGCCTAGTGTTAGGCGGAGTTTTAGTGTTAAAATAATTTCTTGTAATTTAAAATTTATTAAGTATGCACATATGGTTGCGGCTTAGTCTGATCTTCCACATCAAGAAAATCTATTATTAAGAAATTATTTTATTTTAAAAGCATGGGTTTTGGAAGTCTGAGCGGGGTGGAGCTTTGCTTTGGTGTGCTTAGTCCGGTGGTGAAGATCGCTGATGGATAATTATTGAAGTTATTCTAGTACGAACAGTTCTGATAATATACCGGCACGTAACCGTCTAGAAGCTAGATTTTAAGTAAGGTGGAACCACTTGTGAACCCTCCCGCTCAACTTGGGATTTTACGTGGTGGTATACTGTCTAGGAGATCATGTGGTCTTTCCTGTTGTTATCTGCCGAATCGGTTACAATCGGTTTACTTCACTAATTATTGGGTTCACTGTTATAAGCACAAGTAAGCATGTCGGCTATGAGATGTGAGATTGAGAAATTTGATGGGAGCATGAATTTTGCACTGTGACAATTGCAAGTCAAAGAGGTGTTGATTCAGTCTGGACTGCATAAGGTTTTGAAGGGTTAACCAGTCAACGGAAAGAATTCAGGAAAAGACAGTAGCAGTGGAGACTCAGAAAAATCCAAGATTAGCGATAAAGAATGGAAGGAGCTGGATATCAAAGCGGCAAGTCAAATTAGTATGTGTCTAGCAAAAAATGTTCTTACTAATGTGCTTGGATTGTCCACGACAAAAGAGTTGTGGGAGAAACTGGAAGAATTGTACCAGGGAAAAAATATATCAGGTTTATATTTGAAGAGCAATTTCATAAGTTGAAAATGGCGGAAGTACAAAGCTGTCAGATCACCTGAGTGTTCTTAACGGTCGTCTCTGATTTGGAAACTCTTGGAGTGAAAACCGAAGAGAAGATAAAGCTTCCGACTCATCCTGTCACTTTCCCCTTCGAATATGAGCACATGAAACCTGTTCTGAAATTATGGTAGTGAGTAAGGACAGTGTTGTATGCCGGATGGTGGTTTTAGGTAACGCCTCATTACTGAGGAGAGAAGACTGAATGAAATGGAAAAATAAATTCATAGATGAGGAGTTCAAACTTTATCTGCAGGGTACCAGAAAAGAATAAAAGCCTCTGGAAAGAGGAAGGTTGTCTGCTGGGTTGTGTGGTCAACTGGACAGTGAGAAGGATTGCCACGAACGGGTGGAAGCTGATTCAAGCCAGGAAGCTCTAACGTTCTGTTGCTTTGCCAATGTGATGCTGCCTGTGCAAAGAGATATGTGATCTCTCTGTATCGAGAGATTGTGTGTCCTCATGCATGATTGCTACACCGTGAGATCCATGGAAGGACAGATTATTGGTAGCTGTCCACATAAATGCGCCACGATTGTTGACAAGGTTGATGCAAGTGTGTGTGGAAAAAATATGTCGATGGCTAATGAAACTCTCGGAAAAAGTCAACAGGAGGTTGCACCATAAACTATTAGCAGGATCCGATATGCCGATGGAAAATTCTTGGAGTCGGTGAAGTGGTTCCAAGAAGTTCGATACTCTTTTTATGGTGGAGTATGATAATTCTTTGAAGATAAGGAATTATGATTTGGCGTAGCAGACAATTTTGTTGTATTTGTGTTTTTTTTTCAGGTGGAGAATTGTTGCCTCTTTTATTTTGAAAAAAAAAAAAAAAAAAAAAAGGTTGCTCAAATCCCACATCGGGGAGATTGAGCAAAAGAAGTGGTGGTTTGGTTATAAAAAGGAAGCTAATGTTTAGGTTTCTAAACAACCAAACACACAAAAATACTTAAAATTTTGTTTTATATAGGATTAGAGCAAGTCTCTGGAGTATAAAATTTGGGGGTGATTTCGAGGTGTCGGGTAAGAAAAATATTTGTAATTTTGTAATTGTGGTTGTAACAATTTGCCGCATAGTGAATATTTTTCTTGGTTGTCGTTTGGCAACGGCCGTGGTTTTTCTCCACTTAGGGAGTTTTCTACGTTAAATTATCGTGTTCTCTTTAATTTCTCAGTCATTATTTTATTTTCTCATTTATTCCTGCTTAAAGCTGATCCGAAGGGCGGGAACAATAGCGATTTTCCCAACAACTTCCTCAACTTAAGAAACCACCTTGTGTTAATTTAACTTATTGGATCAAAACAGAGTTGAGCAGTTTGTAGACTTGAGGCATCTATATGATAAGATGAAGGTAGACTTGGATTCTTGTAGGAGTACGACTTCAAATTTGGATCATGAACCTCAATTGCCTCTAAATCTTGTTTAATCCACAAACTTAAGCTCTTAAGCCCGTGACTGGAAATTTCACTTGTTTTAGAACAACGTTGAGATTCTACGTGCAAGGTTTCAAGAAAATGGAATTTAGCAAAAGGGGTTGAATCCATCGTTCACGGATTTCAGGAGCACTTACTCTCAACTGTTTTAAATGTGTACAAGCAAGTGAATTCAAGTCCAAATTACGAGTATAATTATAACTCAGGCTACTGTAATGCAGATCCTGAAGATTTGATGCTTGAATAGCAAAATCTCTGTTTGAGTTAGAAATTAGCTTAACAGTTGCTAATTTTTGCGGGTTTGGAACAGAAAATTCCTCATAAAATCCTTGACAGAATCTCATATCAAGTTGCTCGAGCGAAGGGCTAGAAGATAGTAGCTTTTCTGCTGCCAATTTACTAATATAAACACTTAATAGCGACATCTTTTGCAAGCAAGGAAACTTGAAATCACCATTAAAATTTGGTTTCTCAAACAATTGAAAACCTTCTATCTTCAATATGGATAATGATTTGGCAATAAAGATTGTTTCAGGTAAAACATACCCTGGTGGGGTGGTGGAACTATTACTGGCAACAATGTCTAAATGCTTGATGTAGTTCTTCGCGAGCAATCTCATCCATTGATTTATGTGGGAACCCATATTTGTTTTTGAATCAAAAACAGTGTGCAGATGCAAAATCAAAGTTTCAATTTTGATTGTTTCTGGAGTGCTTTTGAGTTTTTCCGATGATTCATCAACGAATTTTATAAATTTTTCTACTTTTTTCTCTGGTAGCCAAATATTGTCACAAAATCGTCTCTTGAAACGTAAATATTTGAATTTGAAACTCTGTGTTGGAAGCGACTTCCACAATCGCCGCCATGTGTTCGATAAAATGCTTAAAACCATTTTTTATATAAATTGTAATTATATTATTAAAACCATTTTTAGAAAATATATGACAATAATATTACAATAAAAAATATTCTATTTATTTTTATAATTATATTTATTTACTTATATAGTCAATAAAACTTTATGATTTTGAAGTCACCATTTCATTTAGCAGTGAAATCTTTATTGAGCTAATTACTTATCTAATAATTTATTTAGTCAAATGATTATTATTTCTCATATTATTGATTTTTTCTAAAAGTAAAAAAAAAACACTTTATTGAAAATAAAAAGAAGAAATACAATTGGAAAAGATTATTGATTATTGGTTATTATATCTTTACATTTATGTTTTTGCATTCAATTAATTAATTAATTGCAATATATATGAAGTGGAGGGCAATTAAAAAATTATGTCATATGTCATTTCTTGAAATAACAGCCAAATTGCCAAGTGAAATCCATAACGAAATATCAAGCCACGTGTTAATTTCTCGAGAAAAAGTTTTTGTTTCATATCTATAATCTATAATCTGTCTATACTATATATAAATGTGGAAATAAGAGAAGAAATAGAAGGAAACAATAAATTTTTGACAGCGTCTTTGATAAGACTTTGAATATTCTAAAATAACCTTAGGTATCACCAATTAGAAAATTATATTTTATTATTTAATTAGATATAAGTTTGAAAATTATTTTTAAATAAATATATATAGATAATTAAGTATATATAGATAATTAAGAATTTAAAAATTTTAAGTTTTATTTTTTAAGAAACATACATGATAATGAGACATTTGAAAATATTTTATATTTTATTTTCAAATATTTGATTTTATTTTGATTATAATTTAAAATATTTATTTAGAAGAGAGCTAAAAAAAAAAGAAAAAATATATTATTTTTTATGTTTGTATGTTTCAAATAGGATATGCATAATATTTTACTTAAGAGAGATAAAAAAAATATACTCTTCTTTTTTCTTATGGTTGTAGAAAATTGAGGATTTATTTGGAGAGGATAGCATGTTTGTTTTATGAATATTTTTTTATTAATTAATTAATTTATTTATTTATTTATTTTACATGTGCAACTTAGAAAAATAGAAAAATAAAATTAGATCATAACATGATTTGCTTTTTAATTTTCATTTATTGACTTAGGTATAGTTTTTTTTTTGTCCATTAATATCAAATTTTATTAAATTAAGGTCTTCCTAGTTAAAGAAGTGGTTAATTTTTAAAATTCAAAATTGATATTTTTTAATATAATTTTATTTCTTGTTATATGTTAAATTTTGAAAAGAGTACTATTTTTGATAATGATTTTTTTACTTTTTACTTTTTTTTCCGTTACTGAATTAATTTATGACTACTATCACTCTAGTCTAATAAGATATTTATGTCTCCCTTATAATAAATAAATGGCCTCTTAATAATTAAACATTTTCAATTTTCTTGATATTTTTTCTATCGTATTCTAAATGTATTTAACTTGAAAAAAAATAGTATTTTATGAAACTAAAAAGCGTGCAAGGGCAGTCATAAAAATTATCTTAGTTATGACCAATTAGAATATCCTAAAATAATGAAATTTAAATATCCGATAGTACCCTTAGTGAAATTTAAATATTTTAAAATAATTTTAGTCATAAACAATTAGAAAATAATTTTTAAAATTTTTGATTAATGAAACAGTTTCTTGAACTTCTTCAATATGCCCACGTATAAAAAAAATTATGCGCGTATTAACAATGTCTAAATACAAAATATGATAGACAAGAATTTTTCTTAAAACTGGTATATTTCTAAATGATTTTGTGACCATATTATACATCTATATATAAAACTTTATCCAAATTCGCGCTCATATGAGTCACATGCGTACATTATTAACTCTACTATATTAAACAATTATGTAAAAATATAAATAAATATGTGCGTTATAATTAAAAGTATAGCACATATTGTGTGATACAGAAAGAGAATAGACATCCAATTTTGCTTTAAAAACATAAAGACATTAAATGCATAATCCTCTCTTCAAAAAAAAAAAAAAAAAAAAAAAAAAAAATGCATAATCCATATTTTATCTGTCATTGTCTCATTTAATGCATCTGACAGAATTAAATTAAGGATATTATAATCTTTTTCCTTTGTACATATGAACTTGCTTTTGCCCTCTTTCGTATTCACTATTCTTTTCCTTTTTCTTGCTTCTTACAGAGATAATTCAAACTGGAAGCTCTAAACATTAGAAAGAAGGGTTTGGGGATTTCCAAGGCTGCAAAAGACAAAGTGATGGCGCCTCTCTATTCACAAAACAGCAATAATATTAGTCCCCAATTTGTTAAAAGAAGCGAAGGGCCAGTGAGGCCTCATTATTTGAAACTGCTCAATTTGTCTTCTTCAAAAGTCACCAAAACAGCTTTCATTTCCAATCGGACAATAAAGAAAATGTGGTCCATAACGAGCACCACCGCCACAAATTGGCGGAAAGTCTCCACTAAATTACTCTTTCTTTTAATATTCCGTTCCACTAAATTTGTTGTTTTAATCTTTTAAATAATAATTATTTTTTTCAATTTTATTCTTATTTTTTATTTCGTCTGTCAGTTTCAAAATATAATAAAATTATTATATTAAGAAAACAATTAATTTTCTTAATTTTATAATATTTATTACTCTTAAAATACTTAAAAGGAAACTATTTAAAATGGTTTATAATTTCAAACAAAATAATTATAAAAAATAATTTATATTTTGAAACAGAATATTATCTCCATTAAATAAGCATAATTATCTATAAATTACTTCATCTGTCCCAAAAAAAAAGTCCATCTTTGCTCTTTCCTTTTTAATCTGTCCCAAAATAGTCTACTTTCCTAATCTCCATTGAAATAAGCATAATTATATATAAATTTCTCCCTCCGTTTAAAAAAAAAGAAAATGATCGATCTTTCCTTTTCTTTTTGATTTACCTCAAAATATAGTCCACTTTTCTTTTTGATTTGCCTCAAAATATAGTCCACTTTCCTTTTTAGTTTGTCTCAAAATATAATACACTTTCCTTTTTTACATTGTAGTTTCCTTTTTTCCACTATAATTACTACAATTTTTTGGTTTATCTCAAAATATAATACACTTTCCTTTCTTACATTGTAGTTTCCTTTTTGCCACTGTAATTAATCCTTGAATTGCTTACTATAACTTTATTAAAATACCTTATTTTCAATAATCCTCATTCATTATTAATTATTTTATTAATTATTAATTATTAATTCAATATTCATATGTTATTTAAAATGAACATAATTAAAAAGCTATATGAAAAGTTATATGAATTAAGTTAAAAGAAGTTATATGAATTAAATTATCTTTTAATAATATTTCTTTCACATGTGAAAATATAAAATGTAAAAATAAAAAATAACTATCTTTTTGGAACGGAAGTAATAATAAAAACAATTTAATCAAATTAACTTTTTTTTTCCTTAAATAGAATCAATTCTTAAAAAATGAAAATACTAATCCCATTATTAATTCTCCAAATAATTAATGCTTCTCCAGTGAAAATACCAAAACATAAAAATAAAGATAGGAGAAAATAATTAATACTTAATTATCTAAAATTTGTAATATGACAGAAGAAGAAATTTGAGAAGGAAAAAGATAAGGCTGAAATCCTTCCAATCCACTTCAAATTTAAGCTCTGCACATTCCATTCACCAAACAAAGTTCATACTCATAAATTAGCAGAAATGAAAGAAGATATTCATACCACAAAGCAACCTTCTGTGAGCCCAAAATGAATTCATATCTACTCCATTAAGAGAGGACTAATGCAAGTACACCAAAATACCAAATTCAAGCAAAATTAAGTTCCTCATATTATATAATCCTCTGCTTGACTCAAAAGGGTGACATAATTACTCAGAAACTAGAGAATGATGCAATTACAAGGCCAATTGCTAGAGAGCCAACTGAGATTGACAATCCGCGAGAACCTGCATTCCCTGGAGATGGTGCTGGTGCTGACACAGTTGCTCCGGCGGTCACAGTTGGGGCAGCAGCACCACTAACAGATGGTGAAAGAGCACCTATGAAAGCAATTAACCAATTTGTAGAAAGTAATTAACTTGATAAAGTGAATTGGCCATTCGAAAATGCAAAATTGCTTGCATACAGCATACACACACAAGCAACCAAAAAAAAGAATTTGAAAAGGACTAAAAAAGATCAAGAGAACTATAGTTTATTGGTAATCCACCAAGAAATAACACAAAGGTGAATGTAAAGAAAAATAAAGTCTACCAATCGGAAATTAAAGATAGATTCTTTAAAAATTGTACCTAGTTTATTTTTTGTTTTCCTACTCTGGTTTCAATTAAAAAAAATGTTTTCATTGCTTTGGCATAGACCCAGTCTAGATGAGTTTTTCTTTTCTCTCAATCAAGCAATGTGAACTGGGAAAACCTGGCATTCCCTTCTTCAAATCATTAAAGTGATATAGAGTCAAATGATACATTCAACAATATTAGCCAAAAAAATATCCACTAAATCATCATATATAGTAATCAAATGATATAGTCAAACAAAATATGTAATACAAGCCATTTTGACCATGCAGCTAGCTCAGAAATCAATTTCATAACTCATTATGACAGATCAAATTACCACATTTGGTACCTCCATTATTTGAAATATGTCTACATAAAGGAAATTAGTCAGCATTTTATTTTGATATTTTTTATAGAAATTTCAAACAATATAAATGAAAAGTCCAAAACACCCTTCTGGACTTTTCTCTGTCTCACAATTTGAATTACTTTTGATTTCATATTTTCACCCACAATTACCTGACAAACCAAAACATAAAACATAGACTCTAGCTGATTTTAGGAAATCCTTTTATGATGCTCATAGAATATTTGAAACTTATTAGAAGGAAAATAAAGAACAAAAAGATAATGGAAAGGATTTCCAGAAGGTGACACCAAGCTGACTGTAGAGAAAAAATAAATTTTGGAAAAAAAAAAAACAGAGAAAGAAAAACATCATCTGGCCTCTATGCATGTAGATTGCAAGCAAAAACAATTGGAAAAAAAAAACTCCAGGAAATCATGGATTTGAAACAATTTAAAAAAAAAAATTTAGTATCATCAGTAAAGATTAGGGATCAGAACATACCAGGAGCAGCAGCAGGAGCCAAAGCCACTGCAACAACAGAACACCCAACAAAATCAATTAAATCCCTAAAAACCCACAAAAGAAACAGCACAAAATGCAAAATGCACAGAAAATGCACGAAAATCAGACAACTAACATCCACAATTAGAAGCAGGAGGGGCTTGGAGTTTGCAGACAGTAGGAAGACTTAAAGCCTTAGTGACATTCAAAACGACACCCAATTGAGCGCTGCTCTTAAAAGCCTCACAAAGACACTCTGCATCTGTTTGCAAGACCGTTTTCAACCCAGAGCAGCACGTTTTTTCTGGTTTTGTTGTCGTACTGCCGTTTGAAACAAAAGACAAGCAATCCGCCATGTTCAACACTAAACTTGAGCAGTCCACAGACGGTGCCGGAGCTGTATGGTGGTGGCCGGCACCATTAGCGCCCGAGATGGAAAGAATTGAAACAATGCAGAGAATCACAGAGAGCTTCACTGCCATTTTTGGAGTGTGAGTAAGAGCTATTGTTGACAAGTGAAGTGGGTTTGGTGTAGAGAGAAAGATAAATAAGAGAAGTGCGTGGAGAGAGAGAGAGAGAGGGCCATGTGGAAAAGCAAGTTCAGTGCAATAGAGAGGGGTGGTATACGTGGCAAACATGGCAGGTTACAGATTTTAATGAGTTGTATATTGAGGAGATTTTTGTTTTTTACCTTTTTCCTTTCGTTTTTTAGAATTCTTCGATCGCATATTTATTTATTTATTTATTTATTTCCAAATGTATTCAAATATTAATAATTTACAGAAAAATTTCTATTTTAGATATTCTTTTTTTCAGAAAATTTTATCTAATTTAAGAACTTTGCATTTCATACCGATATTAAAAATCTATTTTACCCTTATTTTAATTCTTTGTAAAGCTTTTACTACGAGAGATTGTCAAGATAGTGGCAAATAAAACTATAGATGAATATTTAATGCGAATAAATTTTGAACAATTGGTTTTTTACATCTATTTTTGCTGATTAAAATAGAGTTTGAATAGAAAAAGGCCATAAAGTTTTTAGGTTGACCATAATGAAAAGAATTTCTACGGACTTTGCTCGAATGTTTGAAAAATGATATGATATTTAAAGTATATCTTTAATAACCAAAGGTAATTGAAAAGTTAAATGAACATAAATTTTCACATTTCTATACAACTTTTCTAAACAAAGAACCAAAAAATGATTTTTCCTCCACAACTTAGAGCATAAATTTTATTTTTTTTTTTAACCGTCTTTATTATCTTCATTTCAACAAAATATTTAAAGCCTTATTGAAAATTGAAACATAATTTAAAGTATACATTGATATTGGAGAATAAATAAATGAGATATTAGGGGTAAATTAGAAAAAGAAGGCCAAAAAATTTGATTAAACTAATTTCTTAATCTTGGTGAAAAATTAGTTGTTTCTATATAAAAAGAATGAAGGGAGTATATTAAACATAAAGTTGTGAAATTAATTAATATCGATAATTATTTTTTTATTTTAAGATTTGATTAAATTGAAATAAATTTTAAAAGTAGAAAGATTACTTTTTTTAAAATAAAACAATTTTAAAAAATTAAAAAGAAAAATAATTTTATTACTCGCTCCATTCCGCTTAATAACAACAAATATATATTTTATTTTATTTCACTTTGGTTGTTTATTTAGAATTTTAATAGTGTATTAATAAATTATTTTTTAATTTTACTGTATTTATTAAGTTTTAATTTATTTTTATATTTACATTTATTTTTCTCTTTTTTATCATTGTTTTAATTGTAGTTAAATTAAAATTTTGATTGCACACATACTAAAAAATTTTAATTATATCAAGGCATAAAAAAAAGAAATTAAGTATTACTTTAATGGTGGTGCTTTAATGTTAGATAAAATTAGAATTGGTTTTATAGTAAAATTAAATAAAGATTTTTAATTTTAAGAAGAGCAATTTAAACATTCTACTCTATAGTTTTAAAAAATTAATCTATTCTGATCTTTTTTTTTAATTCTTGTAAAAATATGAAACGTTACTGTTAAAGTAGAACGAAGGTAGTCACAAGATTGAGGGAATAAATTTTTTTAAAAATTTTTCTCCTATTAAAATAATTTTATTTTCCTTCTTACTTATTTTAATATTATAGTTTTATTTTTTTAGGTAGACAATTTTAATAATTTATATCCTAACCATGCATCTTAATCAATAAATATAATACTTCATTTATTCAGTTGTTTAAGTTTTTGATATAGTAATTAAGGAAGCAATTAAATTACCTAAATTGTAATCCATATTCTTTTTAGGGAAAATAATTATTTCATCTCTGAAGTTTTACAAAATTAATTAACTCATTCTCGTATTTTTATATATTAGATATTTAGACTTTAAGGTTTGGTACCATCTCATTAACTGGTTCTTTCGTTTAATTTTAGTGGTTTTTGTTGTCAGATGCCTAGTGAAAGACTAATATACCCTTATGATAAGACAAAATTAAAATCAGTATCACCGTTCTTCTCTTTCGTCTCCTTCATCTCTATTTCTACAACCGTGCAAAGTCAAAAAATAAATAAATAAATCGAAGCTTGTCTATGAGATCATGATGGCCGGTGTCATTGATTGAAGGTCTGAATTTGATGGAGGAGGAGGAGAAGGAGAATGAAGCAAGTCGGGTCGGGTCCTTTGAGTCACCCGCAACTTTCTTATCAAAATCCCTCAAATTTTCACTTTTCACAAATCTCTCTACACTTCAATTCATTTGGGGAGGCTCCACTCTAAGCTCGTTTAGCACGGATCCGGGGTGCCATTGATTGATGTTCTTTGTGTTTTGTGGCATGTGTTTGTTTTTGGGTGTTCTTAAGATTTGTGCCAATGAATGGTTTGGATCTGCCCTTAATAGAGCTGCCTTTGATCAAGTTAGTTCATATGTCCCATTTTCGTTGCATGCATTTATATTGTAGATACTTTTTGAGTGATGGAGTTTTTATCAAAGATAATTTGTTAAATACCTTAGTTGATGAATTTCTATGACAAATTGCCATTTTGATGGTATTTTCACCGTTTTAGTGTAGTTGCGTGTACTTGGATGAGGAAATTGTTTTTAATCAATGTCAGATTATGACCAATAGAGAGAACCTTGAGGCAAGAAATTGTTTCCACTACCATGATTGTTGTGAAATTGTTGATGAAAGAGGCAAAATTTTCTGCGTTTTGCTATTAAGAGATGTAGCTTTGCAGAAAATGGTGGTTGTTGGTGATTGGTGGGTTGGACATGAGTCATCTCAGGTTTTATTAAAAGCACCGTTTGTCATTTTAAAGTGTCTTTCACTCCTCTCTCTTATTTTTTACTCTTATTTAACAGAAAAATAATAAATTTTTATGGAAGGACCAGTTAATGAAACGAATCAAATTTTAAGGACTAAATATCTAATATAAAAAAAATACAAGGATGAGTTAATTAATTTTATAAAACCTCTAGGATGAAATCATTATTTTCCTTTTTTTATCAACAATTCATATTTTATTTTATAAACTTATCAAACACAAGATACTAAACCCGACAGCAAGTTCTCCCTCTCTATACGCCAATGTGGCTATCAACCAAAACAAATATAGATTTCTCCTTTGGAGATAAGAAGAGATAAGCTACAAAACAACCTTACAAATATAAAAAAAGTATCACCCTTACTTATTACAACCAAGCTACAAAATACCATGGCCTCAACACTTTTTTTCGCTAGAAAATCAAGCTAAAATTATTCCATATATCTCATAATAATAAGCACATTTTCCTTTTTCACTTGTCTCAAATTATCATTTAATTTTTCTTTTAAAAAGATAGTAAATTTGATATTTTTTATTATTCACTTATTTAATATTCCCTCCGTTTTATTTAAATAGCCAATTCTTAAGGTTTTTCTTATTCCACTTGACGCCGGCAACAACTTTTGAACTAACTCTTAGTGTGTTGACTAAGTCAAAAATATATCTATATTAATTGTAGTATTTCGTAACTTAATTTTTATAATACTTCGTCTGTTCTATTTATATAGAGAAAGTAAAAATTCCTCTATGATTAAGAAGGTGATCGTTTTATGGATTTTTTTTCTAAATCTTCCTGAAAAGATAATTAAGTCGTCCACAAATTTCAATAAAAAAAAATGGTAGTAAATGATGAGAGAGAGGATGAGTTATTTAAATGAGGAGTTTTATTTGCTTAAACACTTCCAGCAAAATAAAAAAGTGAGCTCCGCTGCTCAATATGTTCACTAATTCTTAATTTATGTTGCACATATTTTTAATATATATGTATTGTCATGGAAAAAATGTCAACATATTTTTACTACCAGTGTGGAAGTAACTATTTTATTTGTTTGCAATATTTTAAATTGTTTATAAGGTAAAGTTGTTTTTGAGAATCAAATTGTAAGTGTACATAGGTATAAGTAAATATAAATGGGCACAACAATTTTGATTTAAGCATTGTCATTTGGAGAAAAATTTATCTTCGTTCGATTTATTAGAGTTGTGTGTAAATCTCACTATACGCGTATGCATACTTAATTATTAAGCATAAATAGAAATTGTATATATAATTCAAACTATGCTTGCAACTCCACAAATTTAATCTATGCGCATAATGTGAAAAAGGTTCTCATCTTCTTGTTACACGGTTCAGTCTGTTTTTGAAAATTAATTGTCCAACCACAATAATATCTACCACTTTCATAAAATTTTTCCAAAGTCAATGTTCAAATTATGAACCAAAACAAGGGCATATTGGACTTTTTGCTTTGGCATTAGTTCCAAAGTTACCATTTTAAGTAATTTTCTCTATATAAATATAAGGGAGTAGCTTTTGAAAATTGAGTGAGCTTTTTATGACAATTTGAAAACTGTAATATTTAGCTTTTAGTGTTCAACGTTTAACTTTTAATTAAATTTTTTGACAATCATACCCATTGTTTTTTCCTTCTAATTCAACTAAGTAAACATTAATGTCCTTATTTGTCATTTTAAATTAAATAGCTAACTAAATAGTTATTTTTATAGAATATTTCAAATTTAAACCGCTATATAAATACTTACTAGCTAAAAGCTAATAGGAAACAGCTAATAAAATAGTTAATATTGTTGAACAGATCCTAAGTGTTATTCTTAGTGTTGATACTAATATTTAAAAATTAATATTATTAATAAAATTATCTTTAAATTAGCTTCATAATCCCTTAATAATCTAGAAAATCTCCTAAAATCTCCCTTTAAGAGTTAGTAAATAAATATAGTGGAGAAAATCTCTCCACTATCCTATCTCAAACTCAAATAAGTTATCCTCTACTGCTATATAAAGAGGACTAGGAAAAAAAAAAAAAGAAGAGATGAAGTATACAACATTAGTTCTCTCTCCTTAATTTTAAATACTCTTTAGAAATACTCTTAAAAGTATAATCTTATTTTTTGAGTTCATCAAATAGTGCGGTGAGCGTGGAACACACCTTCCATGATTACTTAAACTTATTGATAATATCAGTAAAAAATATTAATAATATCTACTATCAACCACCATATCCCCCAAAATCTCTCTAAATCGCGCAATTAGTGGAGCGTTATCTCCACTATCTGATCTCCCGTAAAATACCTACTTCTACTATAAATAGGGCTGATCCTCCAAAAAGAGACAACTAAACAAATTCATGACAAATTTTAGAAACAGGAAAAGACTTCCATACTTGTTACTCTCCTTTACACTAACAAGAGCAATATTAGTTTTTGAGACTATCAAGAACTATTAGAATAACAAGAATAGTTTGAACTTTTATGGTGATTGTGACTGTTATGATAAGGAGTTTTCAAGATGTAATTAGTAATTTAGAGAATTTTAAGCAAACACCAGAGATCAGAACTAGGGTGTCAAAATGGGTTGACGTGTCGGGTTCAACACGAATTCACCTAACTCATGACACGATTAGAGTCAATAAAAACACGATTCATTTAATAATCGTGTCAAATTTATCAACACGAACTCGACACGTGTAACGTACCTAATATCATAAGTAAGTTAAATAGGTCGTGTTGACTCGTATACGACCCTTGTAATTCCTAATATCATAAACAGGTTCAATGAGTCGTGTTGACCTGTATACCACTCACTTAACCTGCTTATGATATTTTAAAGTTTTAACCTCTTTAACTCAAATCATATTTAAAAATAAATTTACATGCATAAAATACGTAGATTCTTCAAGATTCACAACTAAAATAAAAAAATTAATACAAGAGTAAAGTTTAAATAGTTTTTAGTTGGAATATTTGCATCTGACTCTAAATACCTCTTTACGCTTAAATAAATGAGTCACTGACCTAACCAGTGTGTCAACTCATGACATGACACGTTTATATTCGTATCATAAATAGGTGACCCATTTATGACACGAACGTATTTAAACTCAACCTTAATCTGTTCAGTTCACCTGTTAGGCAAATCGTATTCGAGTGTCATGACCATTTTGACACCCCTAATCAGAACATACCATAAGCCTTAGCAAGAGACAAAGCCATTCCAAAAATAAAACATCAAATAAAATCAATCAAAATCAAAGAAAACAATAAAAGAGTACAACATCCACTAACGTTGGTTGGGATAGAGGGGTTCAGACTCTTTCTCCCTTAACCAAAGATCTTGAGTTTGAGCTTTGAGTATGGAAATTGTCACGCTAGGAGAGTCGCCTCTATATTGGCCTTGTAGTACTTGAGCTGGATGTAGTAATAGTCCAATAACTTTCGAATACCGATGATTATTAAAAAAAAAGGGGCAACATCCATAGTACCAAAATCCACAATTAGAAGTTGAAGGAGCATCTAGCTTGCAAGCAATCAGGAAGAATAAGAGCCTTGGTGATATTCAAACCACACCCAATTGAGCATTGCTCTTGAAAAACCCCACAAATACATTCTAACAGCATGGTTGTTCATTCTAAAGCATCTATTTCTCATTCTTTAAGCACCACACACAAAATTTCCAATTTAATTTTATTATATAACTCAATTTGGTTCAATTTCAATTTAATTATCAAATCAAACATAAACCTTAAGATAATTGAGCAATAAATCTCTATTTTCTCAAACTTCAATAGTATTTCAATATCCTAATATCATCTTAACAAAATTTCCCGATCAATTTGCTCAATTTATGACATATAACATCATTTGAATCCAACATGCATATACTAGCATTAAATCCATGATTTTCTATTTTTATTTCATAAATTCTCCATAAAAATTAATTAAAGCAATAATTTTTATATAAATCCAGAGACAAAGAAGGGAAGATTAAACTAATATATGTTCCTGTATATTTGAAAATACACTAATTTTTTTCATAATATTTGATTCTATTAAACTATTATGTTCTTCTATCAGCTTTCTATATTTTTTTTCCATTTAAATCCTTATGAAAAAGATGAAAATCCTTTTATTTTAATAATGAACAAGTTCTCACTAGAAATATTACTATTTGTTATTGTATTTTGTCAAAATTAACTAATATGTCCATGCATTTGACGAAAAAAGTAAAAACTGATAGAAGAACATAATAATGGGTCAGATGCAAAACATAAGGAAGTATTAGTGTATTTTCAAAACCGTAAGATATATTAGTTAATTTTGATAAAATATAGCAACAAAATAATAATTTTATCCAATAAATAATCATTTTCCCAACATTCTATGATAAATGCATGCAAAAAGGTCCATAAAAAATATATAGTCAAATGTGAAAAGATAAAATAGTCAAATATTATAGGGTATTTAAGTAAAAAAGAAAAAAAAAATTATTAGAACAAATACTAAATAGTTTAATGGTACTAAATTTTAAGAGCAAATCATTGATTTTTCCAAACAATAAAGATGTGATAATAATTTCAACTAAAATTCAAAAAATCAATAGTTATAAGTTCTGAAACTTCAAAATTGTTTCCCTGTTATAAAATACATACCTTATTCTCTACTATGTTTAAAAATTAAATTTATTTATGAGGGAGTAAATTAGTCAAGTCACTCGTGAACTGCTCAAGGTTTAATTAGAAAAAAACACATTTGAATTCGTTTAATAAGTTTAATGAGTCCAGCTCAGGTTTAAATATAAAACTATAAACAAGTTGAACTTAATAAGTTTAGGGGCTTTTAGGCAAATATCAGATTTAAGGTTCCACTTTTAACTAAATGTTATAAAATATCAAATAAAAAAACTAACAGATTTTGTCAAAAAAAAAAAAAAACAAAAATACTAAAGTAATCTCAAACAACATGACGGAACCGTTAAAATAAATGGCGTGAGTAACCCTGAAAAAAATAAAGAAATATTGAAAAAATGGAAAAACACTGAAAAAAAAGAAATGCTGAAAAAAAAAAAAGAAATCCTAAAAAAAAAAAAGAAAACACAAAATCTGTAAAAGCAAATCTCTATACAATTTATGTGATTCAATAACGAGGATGACGACCGACGATGAAGATAACATCGGTGATAAATACAATATATACGATATATATGGTGTATATACTATATTAATAAATACAATACATATATACACATTGTATCAATAAATACTATAAAATCAATTAAATACAGAATAGATATATACACCAATTAATACATTGGATTAAACTAAGTAAACACGTTGTATATATATACTATATCAGTAAATTCGGTGTATATATATACTATATTATTAAATACTGTAAAATCAATTATATATATATTTGGACTTAAAACTAAGTAAAACACTTGTTATTTAATATATTACCTATATCAGTAAATTCGGTTGTATATATATATATATTATTAAATACTGTGTAAAATCAATATATATATATATTATAATATATATATAATATATTATAATATACACCGTTATCAGTATCAATCCAAACAGAATTGAGATATATACACCGTATCAGTATCAATCCAAACAGAATTGAGAGTTTTATCTTGTCTTTATAGAGCATAAACAACATCCATGATAGTGACAGTTTTTCGGCAAAAATTAAGTCACTGATACGCTTATACAAAAAATGAAATCATAAAAGAGAAATATAATTCAAAAAACAAAAAGAAATCGTGGAACAACACTAATAGTTAACTTCTGAAAATATTAGTGTGACGAATTACGACAGAAAATACAGAACTGAAAAAAAAAAAGAATGTTGGCAGAAAATGAAGAAACGAAAAATAAAAGACGAGAGCTGGTTAAAAAAAATGGCAGCAAAAAAAGAAAAGAAACTGAAAAAAAGGAAACAAGCATTAAACTAGGAAATTAATACAAAAGAAAATACTAATTAATTAAAAAATTGATAATTAAAAATAGAAAATTAATAGAAAAGGAAACACAAAGCAGTTAAAACATTGAGTTACTAACAAACTAACGTCTAACAAAATAAAAAAAAGCACATAAAAGTAAAAACAAACCCAAACTGATAATAATTTAAGTTGAAAAGTCAATCTAATATTCTCTAAACATAAGTTTCAAAATATGATATCTAATAGAATTACCCATAAGTTTATTCAGTTCAACAAATTTATAACCCTTCCTATTTTGATATGTTTATTATTTCTTCTTCTTTATTTTAATTTTCTGATAATCAAAAAAATATATTATCAAAAGCATTTATGTTTCTATTTAATAGCTTAAATAGAAAAAATAAGTTACCATATAACAGTGACCAAAAGTAATTTTTCTATTTTTTTAATTTTACTATAGAAAAATAATAATCCTATTTACATTTTTATATTAGGAGTTACAATATTAAATTTTTATGACTCAATTGGAAAAAGGAATCAACCTTTAATGACTTCTTTAAAATTGAAGTCAAAAGAGTTACATATATAAAAGATCTACTTTTGACTTGTGTATCCAATCTTATAAGTACAGACACTAGAAAAGAAAAGAAAAGAAAAGAAAAGAAAAGAAAAGGGTCCTTTGAAATTTCAAAAGTTGAATCCTTTGCTAAGCTCTCATTTGCAATTATGCAAATGATTATGGCAACTTGTCTTTGATTTGTGGACCCTTCATTTAGCATCTTCTTTTTTTCCTTTTCTTTCTTTATAGGCATGCAATTTGTTTGGTTAATGGTATGAAACGAGAAAGGAATAAAATAATAAATATAATTATTCTAAATTTATTTAAATTTAAATGTGAAATGATTATTCCATAAAATAATAAATTCATAATTTTAAGCTTTAACTAAAATTTTAGGGCTAATGTATCACAGTAACCAAAGCCTTATATATATATATATATATAGCAAGCATTTTTTCCTTCGAAAGTTAACACATGGCATATCCACTTGGTATTTTAATTTGATATGTGGTATATTCCTCCAATTAGGTTTCCATTTGGTATGGTTTGATTTGATTATTTAATGTATTCCAATTAGGTTTCCATTTGGTATGGTTTGATTTGATTATTTAATGTATTAATGTATTGACTTGATTTGATTTGGTTTGGATTTATTTTAAATTAGTGCTTTTGATTTGGTTTGATTTGGTTATTTAATGTACTAATGGCTTTAAGTAATTATTATTAATTATTAATTTTTAAAAAATGATAAAGTTTAATAACTATGAATTATTCAATTAATGTATTAATGTATTACTTTGTAACAAATGTTTACTCTCAAATTTGTGAAGCAAACAAACATTTTCTCTAACAACCATTAATGTATCTTTAACGTTTCCTATCTAAATGTTTTCCATTTATTTATTTTTAAATGGTGTCGTAATGCATTTTTTAAAATTTTAAATTATTTACTCTCGAAAAACACTTTAGCTTTTTTAGAAATATTATATGTAAGTTATATCAATATATTCTTTAGTATTCTTGGCAAATGTGTATTGCTCACTGGTTTTAAATATATTATTCTTTTTTGTTAAGTTCAAAATTTTCTACATTTCAATTGTTTTCACTTATGGGGTTAGTAGTTCTTACTCAAACTTTTTTTTTTCCTTTTTTAAAAATTATTTAACATGTTTTTGTATCCGTAAACTATATATATAAGCAGACATAATTTTTGTTGGTATTGCCATATAGAATTCCAAATGACATGTGTATGACTTAATTGTTTATTTTTATATTTATTTAAAAATAAATTAATTTATGATTGAATTAAACCGTTTTAAATGTAATTAATTATATAACGTTAGAGAATTAATAGTCTGTTAAAAAATAATTTATATAACTTTTAATGATATAAATAAATTACATAATTTATAAATTTTAATGATATGGGTAGTTATTATTTTATATTAAAAAAATTAATAGTTTTTGCATTAAATTAAATTATGTAGTTATTATTTTATATTAAAAAATTAAATTATATTATAAAAACATTAAAAGTTTTTGCATTAAAATTAAATTATGTTAAATATAATTGATTAATTATAGTATTAATAATATTGATAGTTGAAGATTTATATAATATGATAAGTTGAAGATTTATACAACTCTTAATTATTTAAAATAAATTATTTATTCGTGGATTTTAATGAAATAACGAGTTAATTATTTTTTACATTAATTATAAAATAAATCAAATTAATGAATCTTACCACGTTCATTTTGCTTTTTTTTATTTGTTTTTATAAATTTCAATATTTTTAATTCACATTCCTAAACACACGTCTATCTACTAATTTTTACTTTGATAATAAAAAATTTAATAATAAAAAGTCATGCTATATTTTTTTTATTATTGATATATCGTTACAGTATTCTTTAATAGCATAATAAAATAAATTTCATTCAAAAATCTATAAATTATATATATATTCTTTCAATTTTACTTTATTTTATTTTTTAAACCGTGCATAACACCACTATTTTGCCAGTGCTTTTATAATTCTGCTCTACTTTAACCTTTTTTCAATTTCACTCTAATTTTAATCTTTTATAGCAATAGCACCCTCAATTGCAATTAAGGATGAAATTGCAAATAACAAGTATTTTCATTCTTTTCTAAAAAAATTAATAATAAAATAAAATTGAAATATCCTTTCAATATTAAATTATATTCACATATAGTATATACATATATTTATAGAATTAGAAATATAATATCTAAGACGTGCAATTAAAATAATAAAGAATTTATTTTGGAAATTCTTTTTCTAAAATTCCTTAAAGTTTGGACGTATTCTGATGTATTAGGCTTTTGAATTAATCCAATTGTGGAATTTCATTGTTTTTTTATTTATTAATTTCTGAAAATGTCTCTACTTGATTAATCCAACATTAATGCAAAACTTTAGCAAATTCATCAATTTTGACCACAATTATAGTAATTCATATGGGACCATAACAATGAATGGCTAAAAAAGCCTTAAAACATTCACATATGTGCATGTCAGAAGCCAAAGTTTTAGTCAAGATGTGAAAAAACAATGTTTGGAAGCAATGATGGAGAAGCCATGTGCCCTATCAAATTACCTTTGAAGCATTTTAGGAAATTTTTTTATTCTTTCCCATTTAGTAATGATGGAAGCTATTCTACTATGTCATGCAATCATCTTCCTTTCAGGCTTTGTTGGATACCAACTGGAAAGATATGATTCCACATGCTGCTTCACCACCCAAATCCAATCTAAAAGGTGCCAATCTTTACTTAAAAACAAAAAAAAAAAAAAAAAAAAAAAAAAAAAAGAACTATACAAAATAAAATTTTGAGAAAAAAAAAAAAAAAAAAAAAGTGAACTATACAAAATAAAATTTTGAGATTCATTATTTGTTGTAATTTTGTTATATTTCTTTTATTTTTGAGAATTTCATGCAACACCTTTTAGAAATTTTTACTATTCTTAACTGATTCAATTTTAGGTAAGTTAAGTTAGAATTTATTTGGATTTATTATTTTTCAATCATACATCATCCTCCTTAGGTGATATTTGATCGGGAGTAAGTAGACCAGGGAAGTGTAACTTCCTCAAGTGCATAAAATGTTTATATTTAATTTTCATTATTAATTTTACTTGCCGGCAAGTAGACTATCCAACTTCCATTCTATAATGGGAAGTAACTTCCTTTTAAGGATGACTAAGGAAGTTGTACTTCCTAGTTAAATTCAATGACCACTTTACTTATTATCTAAACACACTTAAATTTATAATATGAACATTATTGTCTTTTGTAATTTACTTTCTAAGAAGTTGATTTGCATATCAAATATGTTCAAATTATATTTCCTGGGAAATTATTTCCTTGAAAGTGTTATCTTTCCGAGAAGTATAATTTTTGGATAATAGATCATTTTGAACGAAAGAATGCCTTAAATTAGCTAGATATCATTGGAGGTTCATGAAATCCAATGACATTTTATTTTGAATTAAACTTAACTAGATTGGTTCTGTGGCTCCAACTTATGAAAAACCCAGAAAATTAGAATTTTTTTTTTAAAAGTTCTCATTTTTTTTCTCCGTATATAGTCAGAAATACTTTCATTGAATACTTTCGTTTTCAACAAAAGTAAATATTTTTAACTTGTTTGGTCCTTTAATGGCCTGTAAACGGGCCCTATAAACTGAGTTTAGGCAAGTTAATTCATATATATTATTCTTTTTTTTTTTAACATAGTAAAAGGTAAAAGGGAGTTCAAATCTGAATGTGTCAACATTTGGAATGGGGAGAAGGATGATCATAATATTTCAATTCTATATTATATATATTACATACCATCAACCTAATCACGAATCTTGTTATATGAAAAATTATTATGTACCATTTGGGATCAAACTCGTGCGTTTGCAAAATGCCAATTTTGCATTTTATTTTACAAATGCTAAGTTAATTGCATGTTACAAATTTTAAAATCTCTACATAAAAATCCATGTACAGTTGATGAAAGACCATATATTCACTGACTCACAATATCAGTAATTGTCACTCTATTTACAGAACAAAATTCTTCTTGTCTCACTAATGAATTAGAATTATCACCCAACTCTCTCAAGATATCTTTAATTTACATCTCAACAAGATAACCAAGAGAACAAAGCAACCCCGCATGTTTTCTACGCTAGATAGACAAAAAAGACGTCAATCAATCTCCGGTTGCACAGCCCCTGCAACCGCAATGGACACATTCTATAACCTCTTCTCTCAGGTTCTTAGGCACCCAGCAAACACATGTCGTTGCGAAGTTGTGAACTTGTGATCTCGCGGTTGCATGCAACTTAAGCAGCAGAGACGTTCATAACCCGGCTGTAACTCAAGCAGGCCACAAAAATTAAGTAAGAATCATATAGTCATATGAAATCGCAAAAAATTTTTATCAAACAATAAATAGAAAATGAATCTCATATATATATAAACTTTTTGTTCAACTTATTTTTCTGCCACTAACCAAAAATCCAAAAGTATTTATTCATGCTGTTGGTGATTAGCCACATTCAACTTCATATATCGGTTTGTTTTCAACACAAGATCAAAAAAGAAAAATTAGAATTGCAATTTCAATTAACAAACTTGTAAGACTAACCTTCTTCCACTTTGCAACAAAATTCCGGTCAGTGTAGCCTTGTTCCAAACAGAATTCATACAATTCCTTGGATATTTCTTTCCTTTGATGATAAAGATCGAAAATGCAGTGGCTCTTTTGATGCGCTATCTTAAAAATAGGCCGTAAAGCCTCGAATTTTCTCTTACCATTGTGTGGGTCATTCTCAGCTGTCCAAACAATTGAAGACATACCACTATCAGGTTTACAAAGCTCAAAAACATAACAAGGGAATGCTAGCCTAACTACAGTCATTTCCCATTCAACACTCGCCTCACCGCTTAGTTGGTCCACTTTATCTCGCAATTTTAATAGATGACCGGTAGCCTATTACAACCAGTTACCAACTCTTTTAATTTTCAAAGAATGGAGAAAAAACCAATTTAACACAACACTGCTAACATGATGTCCTAAACAATGTCTGCTAAAATTGAGAGATGAATGGACCAATTAAAAGTTGGTGTCTTTTGATAGAAAAAGAACTAAAAGCTGACTGTAGCTATGACGATTCCCCATTAAAGTATTATGTTGTGAAGAACACTAACCTTCTCTCATTTTTGCTGGTAGTACACGTGGAGTAGGCTCAATCAATTCCCAGCCCTCAGGGTACTTGACACGATTAGTCTTCACCTTTGGCATTTTTTCCTGTTTGATCTGCCATCAGAGAAGGCAACATTAGTTAAAAGAAAATCTCATACAGTTCAAACAAATCACAAAAAAAAGTTTCAATCCATAAAAAAAAAAAAAAACCATAGCATTAGCTTAAAAGAAAATCTCATACAGTATCAAACAATCACAAAAAAAGTCTTTCAATCTTCCATAGAAAAAAAAAAAAAACCAGTAGATTATATATTATATATATTATATATATAATATAGATATATATAGTTTTCGTTGCGTTATAAATGTTACAATAAAGAGATAATATAGCGTAAAGACTGCCGGGATTGTAAGATTATCATCAAAACATGCAATCACTTAAGAATTTACAAGAACGCAAGAGAACTTCGGTTTCCTAAGTAGGATCTATGAAAAACTTTCTCATCTTAATCTTGATACAACCCGATGATAACATGAGGCTTAAGAAAATCAACTAAGTGTGTTCAAAGCCAAATTCATAATTTGGTATTAAGGCTAAAAGAATTCAATGATCCTATACGGACTCTTCAATTTGATATCCATCCTAGAACTACCATTTCAGCAAGAAAACTAAGTTATGTGATTCATGATTTGTTTTTTCTTCTTAATTAGGCCAAAAATATGAATCCTTAAACCCCTTTTTCTAATACACGAAAATAAAAACACATCAAAAACAGATAAAAAAAATGATATGTATACTTCTTTCTGTATCTGCCACTGTCTATCTTATCTAGAAAAAGGAAGCAATATTTGTCGTCGAGGAGGGATATCCGGAGTATCTCTTCGCGACTTACCAATGGCGGTGTGTTGTTTGTGTTAGCGAGAAATCAAAGCGAGATATTTCACATAAAGAGAAAGTCTTGCAAACTGAATTACATCTACGATTAATTTTTCTTTCTAGGAAACTATTAGCGGCGGTGATGCATGCAACGTCGTCCGGCGGCGGAGTATTTACCGGAGCCGCGAGTAAAAGTCGCGGCTGTAGGTGGGTGTAGGGAACTTGTAGTATAGAGCCTGTACACGAGAGGACAAGACGAAACTGGTTTATATATGAATATTGGGTTTCAATTCCTAAAACTAAAAGGGAAATTCAATAATTCAAATTGTTACTCTTAGGCTGGATTGAAGTTATGGTATGCTTGAATAATATTTTCTAAAATGAGATCCCATCCAGACCTTCCAAAGCTTCAAAATGACAAAGGAGTTTTTAGAGGAGAGAAAGCTTGAAGAATCCTGGTAATTTCGCATATATTTTAAAGAAAGAGAAGCTTGAAATTGCTGATTTGCTAAAGTAGAAAAAAGTCAAATCCAATAGACTAGACGGACCTCAAGCAAATCAATCATGGCGTACACTCAGACGTTTTACATGAATCCTCTCTTCTGCCACCCCTGTGGACCAACTCGGTGTAAGCGTTTCCTCATTCGCAAGCGACTCCTATCACGCAACACTCTTCGATAGGCGAAGGTCATATGGTCTCAAAACTCGCCGAAGTCTATTCAGTTTCACAACATTTTGATCAAGGGATGTTTGAGGGTGGCGGATGATCGAGGGACAGAGGCAGAAGTAAAGAGGGCGGATCGTGGTGTTGGGCGAGGAGAGTGTAATAATAAAAAGGGTAGTTTAGGTCCGTTTTAAATGCACTCCAATGCAAGCGGGAGTAATAGATTTTTTTTGACAGAAGAATGTTTTAAGTAATTCAAAAGAATATAAAGTGATTCTGTTCTTTGTGCGGGGCGAAAGCATAGGAAAGGGAAAGAATGCGAAATTTAGCGTATAAATGGAAAGAGGATGTGCTGTAACGCTCTGTTATTTGCAATACCTTCGAGAATCTATCAGTTTTTAATGTTGACGCTCTGGCAAATGGATTTAGAATCTCTACCATGGGCGCTCGATCACAGTAATCGTGGAGTCCTGCTACGCAATGCTGGCATGTCGCCGATCAAGGCTGAGTGGCTGTATGCGGGCGGTGCGGGAGGTCTGTGCTACCGAGAAAAACACTGTGAGCAACCAGATTACTCTCAAGTCGAGGAGTTCGTTGCACAGGCTGTGCTTTAGGGGGGCTGGGAGTTTTGGCTTCTCTCTTTTTTTTGCTGATTTTGAATTTGGTTAAATTTTGGAAATTTCGTGGGATCTGCGTTCGAAATAAAGCGGAAGGGGTTCCTTCTTTATTTGCTGGAAAGATTTTAATGAGAATTGTTAGCGTATCAATTGGTAGAATTAGGGTTTCTGTATCTATTGCGAGTATTCTTATCTTTGTGGAATTGGGACTGTTACGCGTAATCTTACATATGTTCTAGAGTCCTGCTAGTATAGTCTAGCTTTGATATTTTGAGTATTACATTTGGATTATCAACACTGGCAACCAAACCAGCAGATTTTGAAAATTGATGGAAATGTGTCTCAGAGATCAGAAACTTTATTACTTCAAGAACGTGGAGTTTTATTATATGCAGAGTTTAGTTTACTTGTCGATTCTTTAAGCGTTTGAATCTTGTGTTGCCGTCATCGAAACGTGTTCGCGTTAAAGCAGGAGAGTTTAGAGTCTGGCCTACACATCCTTCGTCCACATGTTTTTAAGGGATTATTAAATGATTTTCGGTTCTTATTCGTTCAATCTATTTTGCAACTTTTTTTTTGTGTGCTGTAAATGCCTCAAAGAACTTTAGGCATTTGCATTGATCATGATCATTGTTACTTTTGGACTTTTCCATCTTATTTTTGCTCTTCCTCCAGCCTGCGCCATCAATTGCATATGCGAGTTCCAGTATTAGGATTGGCTCCTCTTTGCCTAGTTATTAAGTTGTTGGGCTGTACTTATCAGAAAAGATTTCTGTTTTTCCAGGTTTAGCTCTCTTACACTTATTCACAGTATATATTTCAGGGCTTGCGTGACTCGTGCGTGCCAATTGTATTTATAATTTTATCTCTGATTTTTTTGAGACCCAAAATTAATCTTCTAGCTTGCAATATTTGCGCGTCTATAGTTTCTCGGCGAGATATAAAGAGCAAGAAGCTGCCTAAGCTATCTTACGATGGGTGGATGACGAAAACTTCAAGCAAAGTCAAAAAAAGTAACAACGCAGTGAGAAGAGCAATTCTATTAACGTTAAGATGCAATTAGCCATGTTCAAGCTTGAGCAGAGGGGATTCCAAAAAGAGTGGCGAAAAAGCTTCTAGTGATGGAAAGAGCACATTAGATGTTGATGGACTGATATTGATCCACTGGCTAATGCCATGTAGTATTGGGTATATTCAGTACCATAAGAGCGTAAAGAATTTGCAGAGTTTATAGAAAGTGCTCTTCTTTAATCTGGCATACGCATCACGTGGAATCCCTCTCAGATCATTTAGACTGTACTTGTTTTTACTTCTGAGTCTATATTACATTTCTTGTGCTATCGTACTAAGGTTGTTTCTCTGAGTTGCTTGTTTTCGAATATATGTGCAACTTAGAAAAGCTTATTACTGTATTCTATGGTTTCCTTTTCCTCCTCTTCTTTCTGAAAAATCATGTTGCTTCTATTTATCATGTGCCTGATGAGGTAAAAATGATGATGGGTTACTGATTCTGTGTTTTGGAAATATCCTGGGCCTCCCTTTTGCATGTGAAACTAAAATGATTTAATTTTAGCTGGAAAGAAACGATATCTTGTAAGAAAGCTTAGCTTTAGTCTTCAAAACCAGATTGAAGGTTGATATGTGTGGCAGTCCAAGTTTGTAATCTGTTTAGTTTCCTCCTACTTTGTGCTGCCTGTTTAGTCGCATATTCGCATCGCTGATTAATGGGGAGTTGCAAATCTTTTAGTAGCCCCTCAAATGTGAATTCTAAGTTGTTTGTTGCAGTTATTAACACTTTTTTTTCTAGTTACCGTTCCGATTAAATATTCCATGATTAATGGCACTTTCTTTTTGTTTGGTTATGTTCATAATTTAACTGTTTACTTTTACTTTTATCTTCAGGATTTGGCATTTGGGATCTTTGCTCCTTTCTGACTTTTGGGAGATAAATCTACACTTTGGAGAGCTGCTTCTCATCCTATTGTACAGAATTTCTTCATGCGTTTCTTTGCCACAACATCTGATTTATTGTCTATGAGTTATTTGCATATCTAAGGAATGGTTTTGCTATTGAATGTATTTCAGTTGCTTATTGGCGCTATTGAGTGCTTAATAATTGTAGGATTGATTCCCAATGTTTCATTTTTCTCTCTTTAGTCTCTTGTTCAAGACTAAGGACACTTGGAATCAACTTATGACAAAAGGTGGTAAGAATAGCAAAAGTTGGAGATAAAATAAGCAATGGTTGAGGACATCTCAAAATGGTTACAAGTCATTATGTTATGTTAGAACCCCCCACATACCCTGCTCGTAAATGTGACATTTTTGAGTTTCTGTGGAAGTGCTCAAAAAGAGAGAGATAGATCATGACCATATGGAAGGAAGGTTGTCCCGGAGGATCTCCGGTCTGGGATATCAAATGAGGATCTATCTAGGAACAAAAGTAGTAATGGAGATTGAAAGATTTCATATAGATACCCTATTTAGTTATTTTACTATACCATGCCTGTTCTTATTTGTTTAATGTAGCTATATGATCTACTATTGTACCCTATTTAGCTACAATTAACTAAATAGTAAATGGACTAGACATTCAAGTCTTCCTTCTTTACAAACTGACATGTTTCATTAATTTCACTATTGCCTCTTGATACCTACCAAAACTGTTGCTTTTCGATTCTTTCAATAGCAAATATCCAACTGGAATGAAAAGAATAGATTTGGTGTGTTTCAGTTGCTGAAAATATCCTGTTTAGCATGTCTTATAGAGTTATAGTTCAGATGCACTAGCTTGAATTATTCTCAAGAAAGCAGCAGCTTCTTGGTTGTGAATTAAGGGGAGTTCCCATAAACTTAGATCACTAACTGTAGGAAGTACCAGAGATATGGAAACTCAGGATTCTTTTGTTTGCATGATTACATTCTGATTTTATACAAGGATTAACATCGATTTTGTGCATAGTGTTCCAAACAGTTGGTCTGTTAGGTCCAAGGTCATGTGACTTAGAGAATGTGTGTTTATGAGAGAGAAAATAGAGAAGTACATGTTCTATTATCAAGCCTGCTAAATGGAGTTCTGCTGATTACAGCAATTAGAGGTAAGTAACTATGGACATTGTTTAATGACTTCTGATCTCTGAAGTTCCTCTGACATGATCCTGAATGTCTATACGAGTCAAGATTGAGAAAAGGGAGTTTTCAATCATTCCACCGTTTATCTTATCACTGTTAAAGCTGCATTCAGTGGAAGTTGCTATCACTAAAGTACAGTTCAGATTATTGGGTAATTGCAATTAAAGAATTTGTGCGATGCCATTCAGTTTGGTATTCAAGGCCTTGGTGGCAAGGAGTGCATTCATTTCAGTTAATCTTTCAACTTTCTATGACTTACAACTGCCAGAGTTTTACAGTTTGAGAGTTAACTTTCATTTTGAGGAAGTACGACGAATCTTAAAACTAATTAATACTTTCTTTATTGTGAGGATGACTTTTTAGATGACGTTTAATTCATCTAAAAGGCAGCTGCGCCTAAATGTAGGTTTGTGTGCTGAGTGAAAGTTACTCGTTGATATCGAAGAGACAACACTCACCTATGGTCGCGATGAGGCAATTGCTTTGAGGATGGAAATGTGCTTTTTGGCAATTTGGAAGTTAACTTGTGATAAGATTTTCTAATCTTAAGCATATTGATGAAAGAAGTAAATAACTTCTCATTGCGAAATAATTGAAGTAAGGATTAGGGGAATTGATGGGATGTTTTGTATCAGATGATGATCTAGCATAGGAAATTGTTGGATGATTCGAACCGACCAATGCAAGATGAATAGGGTGCAATTCCATGCCTAAATGGGTTAGAGTCAACGGTGCTCTGTAATTTCAAGGTCAAACGTAGCTGTTTTGTACCTTAAGAAATGAATATCATTGAAACTGATAAACTTACATTGGCATGTTGCCAGTTTGTTGGCCACTTATCTTTTAGGAATCCAAAGTTGTTGGTGCCCTAATCCATTGTTAAAATATTAACTCGATTTGTTGGAGCAGAATGAATCCACAAATTTTGAGGATTTATTTAGAAAGCTAATTATTATGGTTTGGAACGAAAAAAGATGATAGATTTCAAATTTTGAACAGTACTACAAAATTTCAAATGAAAAAATTTTAGCAAACTAGCTTTGTACAAAACTACTTTCTCTGTTTATAAAGTCAATTTTTTTTTTTTTTAACTTATTTATTTTATCAAACTTGACCAAAACCATTAAAAAGTTTATTTTTATAATATTTTCTTTAGTATTGTGTTTTTTTTTTAATATTTGTCCTCTTAATTTAATATTTTTTAGCATTTTTTTTATTTTGAGGAGAGAGATTCAAGTAATTGTAATTTATCATTGAATTAAATGAAGTAATTTTATTAATATGTGTTTTTATTTTATATATTTATTAATAAAACTATGAAGACAATTATGTAGCATACATAAATGATATTTGTATTTATGCATTTATTTTGTGAAAGATTACTAGTTCAAGGTATATTTTAGAAAACAGAAAGTAACGTGAGATTTTCAATTATTGAATTCTATTTCCATATTATTATGTGGAATTCGATTGGAATTATTATGTTTTTAAATTAATCCTACCAAACATGAAACTGTCATTACAAATAATTCTACTTGTTTTAAACTAGAATTATTACAAAATGACTTTCATTTGACATTTATACGCAAATGGAGCGTAAACAAATGAGTCAGTCCATTTGATAAATATTAGTGCTTGTTCGTTGCTTGGTAGAAGATCTCCAAATAATGCAGCGATGCTGGCTTATGAGCTCTTTTTTTGAAAAACCCTGCGGGATTACATGGTGAAAGAGATACTTCGATTCTTGCTGTGGATGAGCTTGAAATGTGAGTTGCCGATTGTGGACTGATGTAAAGGCTTTTTTTTTTATTCAATTTTATGTTTGAGATGATTGACCATCCTAATCTTTCAAACAGATAATAAAGTCTTCAGGGAACAAACCAGTTTGGTGGCTTTACTATCGTTCTTCAAGCCTTAACTCTGGTGATTTAGTTACGGCTACGCAGGAGTTGTGCCAAGTGCATAATGCATCTCTGAGGGCCCAACCGCTTTAGTTTGAAAATGAACAGAAGCTAGTGGAAAAAGTATTAAACATTCTTGCCTGATTGGAAGGAAATGCATCTTTAGGTATATGTTTCTGCCTTTATTAATCTTCAGCTGATATTATCATAATTATGCATTTATTTGTATAGAAAATTCAGCGATTACTGCATCGATTATTTATAGCTGAACTAAGACATTCCTTTGCAGTCGTCCTTCAGAAATGCGAACTATTCACACTAAGTGTCATTGCTGACGCACAAACGCTTTTCCATCTTGAGGATGTGGAGCATCTTCTATCATTGAAAGGTCTTTCTGTAGTCTGCTTCTGATTATTAGGAAAATTCAGTATCATTTTTGTGGATGGTTTTTCATTTTCTATACATATTTTTACTAGAATAACCTTTCTCTTATTCGCATCATGAGTACTATTAATCTCGCGTAATGTCTGAGCAGCTTCTCTATTGTCGGTGACCATTGATTTATGTTACATAACGGATATTAAAAAACTATGATTTCAATATTCAGTTAAATATTGCCAATCTTGATGTCACAAGTTGTGGATATCATGTTTGCATCTATGATTGGGATTTGAGGATAGTGAACAAGATATGATTCTTTTGTCGTTCACAAGCAGTCTTAGGCCATGGCTAAGTAAGATAGCACGAATAGCAAAAGTGCATTAACACACGTTGAATTGCCTGGTCCAATAAGTTAGATTTCGGGTTGGATCAATTGGTGGTTGCTTTTCAAGCTTTGAATTTTGTAGGTACCTCTGGTATTAAGACATTTTACAAGGTGTACAGTGGAAAGTAAAAGGAGTAGGGTTCTGTGGGTTATTTATTAGTTCGTTATATCGGCGCTTGATGCAATTAGATGTCTAGAAGTCATGAGTAAACCTGATCTCTAAAGGGCACATGCTTGCCCATAGCACTGAACGTTAGGACATGATATTGTGCTAAGTAATGGAGTTTATCTCGGGATTCAAGGTTAATTTGCATGAATTCCATAGTGCAAAATGCAATTGCAGGTCTGAAGTGAAAGAGCGTAAATATGAAAACAAAAGTTGGAAATGATATATTGATCATTTATTTCTTAATAAATCATGGGGTTGTATTTATTACTATGGTATCATTAAGAGTATGGAATTTAAATTTTTTGAAAAAATTTTAAAGAACTTGAATGATATAGGCTTCGTAGTTTTAACTGGAACCTCTACTGAGATATGTTTGAGCAAAATTGAATAATGTATTTTTGCTGAGTACAGATCCGAACCCGATTTTGCTTCAATAGTGATCCCTGAGTTCTTTCACAGGAAATTTTAATCTTTTTTTTTTTTTTTCATTAATAATGATGTACAGACATGCTATGTATTAGCTGAAATCTGGTTCAATTCGTTTCTGCTGCTATGTTATCGTGACCAGAACAGCTTGTATTACAGGTCCATTTATTGAGGGTATAATTGATTAAGTTGAAGGAAACAGTACATGTATCCGTGGGTTGCAGCCTAGGGTTCTGGGGGATTCCCACAGATCCGAAATCTTGCGAGATCGACTGGAAATTGGCTGGAAAAGATACCACTGCATTATTGATCAGTGCGAAGCGATGAAGACACCTGATTCTAGTTGCATAATAATTTTCGTCTGTTTGGCCCTATCCAATGGTTTCTTTTCTGCTTATTGTAACGATTCCTTAGATCAAAATTCGCTTGGACAGGAGAATTTGTAGTTAAGGTTTTCGATTAGATTTTCTTCTGATTATTAGGTTTTGGATCCAATGGATATATTTTAGGGAATTACTTACTTAATGGTTGTATCTATTGCTTCTGTACATTCATGGTTAATAGTTGATCTGCATTTTAAAAAAAAGATTTTAATTCTTATTATGTCTTATCCCTCTTTTCCTTTTAGAAAGGTACTTGTATCGTTTATTTGTGTCAGCTGTCATTATCCGGGCTATGCAATTTTTTTCTCATAACTAGTTTTATTAAATAGGTTAGGGTATAAACTAGGGGGTTGAGCATTTGGTTCGGTTTTCAGTCAATCAGTTTGGTTACTGAGGTTATCATTTTGTTCGGATTCGATCTGTCTTGGTTCGTTAGTAATCAACATCTATAGTTTAATGCGGATTTAGTTTAAAAAAGCAACCCCTTTCATAACCTAAAAAAGACAAATCCTTACATGCGAAAATTATCCTTAAACCAAATGACAATATAATATTTGCCTAACTATTATAAATAGCTAAATCTATTGATAGAATGTATTTCACTCATTCACTCCATGGTATATTATTGTTGGAGAAATTACAGTTTACAGTTTCTATTACTTATAATATTTATATTATATATATATATTTATATATATAATATTATCATATATATATATGAAATATGTTCTATTTTATTTAGGTTTTGGTTCCAGATTTCTCGAGTTTATTTGATTCGTTTAATATGGTGCTTAAAGACTAATCGAATTTGACCTCCTATTTATAGCACTTTCTATAAATTGTGTTGTGCTCCCGATTGGTAAATTATTATAATAAGATTTTCTATTCGTCATACCCTCAATAATAGGTGAATAGGGTGAATTAGTTGGTTTTGATATTTTATTTCCCTCGGTCTCAAATTATAGTCTCAATTTTTTTTTTTTCACCATTCTTTAAGAATAGTCTATTAAATAGTTAAGCTGATAATTTTTTTCTTGATTTTTCAATGTATGGACCCTTAAAAAGAACTGAAACAGTTGTTATAATGTATTCATATAGATTTTCAATAGGTAATGATTAGTATATTCAAATTTTTTAAATTGCACACCAGAATAGCTATGGTAAGGTGTATGATATGACGTGATAATAGATTCAATATTGGAATTTCCTCTCCCAATACTCAAAATTTTAAATTAATGTATCTTAAGAGCTTGTTTTACAGTTATTAGCAAATTCAGCTTATTTATATCCTATCCACTTTCTAGCCACAAAAAAGACATTTGTACCTTCCATTTTAATTTCATTTAAGATTTTGACTATTTAATTTTTCATTTATCATTATTATTAGTTATATTATTTTATATATTATATTTAAGAAGGCCCAATTCAGCATTCTATAATTAGTATTTTTAAAATCAATGAATTTCAATATTTTCTTACGGTTCTTGTAAAAAGAACAAATGTACGGGATATTTAACTTAAAATGGGGCAGAAGAGAGTATTAACTATTCAACACAGATTATATATAACTATATTGTGGGAAAGTGAAAGAATAATATTTCTAAAGATAACAAGTCCGTTTTCTAATTGTTCATTTTGGTATGGACTTGCACACATTAATACTTTTAGTGTAATATAGTTACCACCATAACTTTTTAGTTTTATTTTTCTTTAATATTACACCTTAACATTATTCCTTTAAATTAATGTCTATATTAAATATTATTGAAAGTCAAAACATTAATTATCAGTCCTATAATCAGGTAAATTCGTTTAATGTATAAATAGAAGAGTGAAAGTGTTCATATTTTAATTTTCATTTGTATTTTTTTTTTTGAGGAAAACTATTTGTATTAAGTTTTAATTAATGGTCAAATATAGCAGATTGATTGATATAGTTTATGGAGAAAGGAAACTATTAAATAAGAGATAATAATAATTTTAATATTATTCACCTCCGAAAAGCGAATAAGACAATAATTTGGACGGAATGAAGAAAAATTAAGTAGAAAAAAAGTGTGCTGATAAGGAGTTGATATTACTCTCTCCGTTCCATTTGTTTGCTTAGTTATTATAGGAGATTTAATCGTGAAAACACAACTTTGACGAGATTCACTGAGCTTTAGATAAAAAAAAAACAAGAAAAAAAAAAGGGAAAAATGGCTGCGTGAGCTGGGAGTTAATTTGGCACGCAAAATGTAACCCCAATCCGAGTAAACGAGTTCTCCAACTGATCTTTTCCATGGAGCTGACTTCAGACTACGTCCGTCAGCTTTGATGCTCCAATACCTAAAGTACCTTACCTTTCACTGGAAGCTCTCTCTACAAATCCAAAAGAGCCACAGGGCAATTCCTAATTATTCTCCTAGTTTTTGTTCATTTACTGTAAAAAGAGAAAGAAAAAAAAATCACAACTACAAATAGTGATTTTTCCCCCCAAATCTTGTTAAAAAAAATTAAATCCCCAAAAAAGGGATCAATTATGTGAATCTGCTAAAATATTGATATTATTACTTATTAGAGATTTTACAAAAGAGTCAGCAAGTAAGTTTGCTTGTCAGCATTTAAGATCCGTACGTTACAAATAGGAAAGGAGTATACAAACCAGATTATTTCTGTTTCGTTAGCGAAGACACAAGTGACAGTACGATTGTCAGGATTTCCACCAGTAATTCCCCACATAACAGTGCTTGAGCTGCATCGGCAAAGGGGAGTCCTGCATGGAAGCGACTTGCCCACTTCTTCGCGCTCTTGAGCCAATAAATCTGCCATTTCCTACCATGTATAAAATAATGAACAACAAAAGGACTTACAACCTGAGAATCCGACCAGATATTGTTACAAACTAGATTTGCTTATTATTTACTTTCTCGCGAGTGGAGCAAGTTGGAATTCACTGTAAGAGTTGATTTTGTGATAAAGGAATTACAAGTTGTCGAAGTTCATTTGAATTGCATGTTCTTTTCTTCGTTTGGATGGATGAAAAATTATCATTTTTCTCATAAATTCAATTTATGATGTTATATAACTTAAATCTAAATTTCTAGTATTTGAAATAAAGTTTTTACTTTCAAAATTCATTTGACACTAAATGAGATGAAGCAGTGTTACAGTTTTTATAACAACGTATTTCAAACATGACCGAGATAGCCAAGCAGTTGGTCTCGATTTGATAATGATCCGACATTGATTGCTTCATTAAGGAAGATTCTTTGAAGATAGAAAAAATAATGGAGGGGATCCACATAATACCATCCCATTTATGTGAGTCACCATGCAAGAGGAGCGAGGATTTGGCAGTGCTTTGTGATGGTTGTTCGGAAAAGTCAATTTATCAGCAATTTACCTTTCGTTTGGTATAAATAAATGTGGCAATATACCAATTTATTTGTACCAATGATACTGATTGCGATAAGATCCTACCATTTGAAACTAGAATTTTTATGCAACAATTATTTATTGGGATTAAGGCTTAGTGCTGGTTGTTGTATGATGATTAGATATAAGTTATATTGATTCCAGTAAAATTTAGTTTTGAGGAGTGAATGAATTTCTTACACCAAATATGAAACATGACATTTCTGAATATTTTCGGTTCATTACAAACATAGCTTTTCATTTGGAAAGAATGTTGAAAGAAGTATGGGAAGTTGTTTAGAAGTTGTACCTGGGCGCCCAACCTGTTTGCAATTAATTTGTGTCAGATGATTTGAAGCTGATTTCTTGGGTCATTACAGAATTGTCAAAAAAGGCCATCATGCAGTGACAATAACATCTCTCATCCAGATTATTTCAGAGTATCCCGTAGCGCAAAAACGATTAGCATGGACGAATTAATTATCTTTGAAAGACTTGATGGTGTACGTATTTTCCCACAATTTTCATACTGGTTATTGCTCGCCCTTGCCTTTCTCTACCCTTAAGGCCTTAAATGTCCAAATCGAGACCTTTATAATGCATTCCTCCTTTGGTGCTAAGAATCAGGTGATCCTAAATGAAATAGTAGAGGGTATTAGATGTTGTTGTTTGACCCTTTTAAACAAAAGGGTAAAAAAATGTTGAAACTTTTGTAAAAATCTCAGTTTATTCCATGTGCATGGGCCCAGAAATGCAGGAAGATGCACACTTATAAACTAAATTCTTTCAGGAAAGTAGCCTTTTTGCGGCTTCACCAATAGATAGAAAACTATGATTAATGGCCAATTATTAAACATAAGACAAGTTATCTTCTTTAGTTTAAGAAAGTTGCACCAGTTAATCATGAAGGTTTAAATCTTACTGTTTAAATTTAGTTGTTGCATTACATTTTGTCAATTGTCGCCAATGTGAACTTTCTATTAATGGGTGAGTTATTGCCAAATTGCAGGAATAATAACGTTTCAGAATGCATGTGTACATTTTCGTAGCTTTAAAGTGTAAGTGTAGTCTAAATATGAACACAGAGTAGAAAAGTTTACATGTCTATGTTCTAAATATGAGAAGGAATGGGTTGAGTTTTGACGCTGGAATCTTTTTTGTGACTAACTACAAAGTTATTCATACGTCTTACATTTGAGTATAAAATGTATTATAAAGTGTATCATTTACAGGTGTTCCAGGTGCTACACAGTAAGTTCAACTTAGTAGTACTGATATTGACTCACCAAGACATTTGTGAACCCTGAGCTTGTGCATGTGTCTCGTACAATTGAGAGCAACAAAGATACGAAGAAGTAGCATATAAGAGTAAAGATGTTGCATACCGTAGCTAGGAGCAAGGGACGAAGGATATATTAAACGCATACTTCTGATCAAATGTCTACAAAATCCCAACTTATGAAGAAGTGGTCGTTGACATTGAAATTAAATGCACCATCACCTGCTATAGTTCAGAAGACATGTCAACCTTTCCTCTATCTGCAAGGAAGTTGAAGCTCATGCACCATGGAGAAGACTCTTAAGACATTACTAATTTCTTATAATGACAACATCCTGAGTCCCAATAGTTAGCCAGGTGGGGAAGCCTGCCTGATTTGAAAATTTCACAAAACAGATGAATATCACTAATTTAACTAGGATCATAAAAGGAATGCAGTTCTCAGATGCTGACCATTGATACAATAAAGTAGGATCTGAAGGTTAGAAACAAGCAGTATTTTCGCACCGTTGGATGCCCACTTTGGAAGAGGAAAAAGAACTTGTCGGGTTATGAAGTTGCATAACACTTGGCTCGACGCTTACACCACAAATAATAATTATGAGTAACAACAGCAACGATCAACAAATAAAACAAATACATAAAAGCTCTACTTACAGCTACTTTGTTTAATTTGAATGCATAGATCGGAATTGAAAGAAATCTTTTTATGATTTTTTTTAATATACAATTCAAGGCCTTCGAAGATAAAAACAACTGAAATATTTAGACAATCTTGACTTTGAAATAAACATCTGTTGAACCCGTTCACGTTTAAAGCACTCTTCTTACACATTATCTTGCGAAGCCACCCAAGTCTTCTCTCTTGATAACATATATACTCTTCATTTAGAAAGTTGATTGACCTAGAGCTTTTACTATTTGGCTAGGCCACATTCTTCTCCTGATGATAACATTATAACTTTCATTAAAAGTTTATTTGATCCGTAGAGCTTTTGTAGAAAGTCTTCCGATAACCAGACTGCAGGTTTAAAACTTCGCCACAGCGTTGAGCTAAACCACGAAATTCATTTACAGGCAGGGTGAAGTCAGAAGGTTCAAAGCAAGAGATATTCTTAAAAAGCCAAGCTTCAGAACAGATAGTTGATGATTAACAAGAATACAGAGTATGCATGCGATTAATGGTCCACAGGCAAAGGGGACTTCAAACGAGAACTTTTAGCAAAGCTCTCTGATCAAACTCAACAAACTCAGTACCCCCTGTGGTCCCCACCATTCAGGTGCAATTGGAAAGTACAGTAAGGGGGAGAGAGCCTAGGTTTGACAGATGAACATGTCTCCTTGTAAAAGAAAGGTGTGAGGACATCGACCAGTTTATCACCTAACCTCTCAGAAACATTCAAAGCAGGAACCGAAGCCCTTTTCTTCAGGGAGATTAGAGATAACTGGCGCATACTCTAATTGATGACTCCCACACCAGATTCAGCACTGCACCTTGTTTTTATCGACTAGTCGCAGTTGACAATTGTCATAGCCACACTAGGCAAGTTTAAGTAGTACCGCCTGGAGCGGTGATTCCAGGAGTATCAATATGCAATGGCCACTGGATTAATTCGTAATGCCTTATATGCAGATTGATCCTCCGACTAACAGTTGAACAATGTAAAGTTGAAAGTAAAGAATGCTTATCGTATCATCTAGGTCTGCACGAAACATGTATCCTGGTGGAGCAGGATTTTTCCCATTGCAATTTGCATCACCAACCCTTCGAGAAATCACGGCTTATATTGAATGATACAAGGGTTTACAACCAAAAATAACAAGAAAAGGATTTCTAAATGAATTTTTTTTTAAAAAAAAAACTTGAAGATCAAATAATCTGCTGTTTCTAAAAAGCAAATCATGTTACTCCAGCGATTTAAGTTCCAAATCGCGCCCAACCTGACCATCGCAAAAATAAGCAAGCAGACAGCTGTAGATGACCAGGAGATTGAGTTTCCAAGGCAGCTTTACAAGAATTTTCCACTGGGGCAGTTTTGGAGATGCTTTCGGCTGTATCAGCCACAATTTTCCCACAATTTTTTATTCAATTCCTGGGCATATAGGTCCCAGCGTTAATACCTGTAAAATAAGTGAAATCGAAAAGTCAATTCAGTCCTAGATTGTAATAAATCCAAAACGATTACTAACAAAGCAATTTCAGTTACTGCAGATAATTTCTGTTCAGTTGAAGCAAGAACTAGCAGACCAAATCTATTTAAGTTTAGCACTGAAGCAACCCCAGCGTCGCAGAGCTATTGTTTGAGAGGGGGGAAGGAAAAAGAGAACCAACTTTCAACAAACGTACAAACTTCCTTTCTACATTTCTTTTATCTGATTGGGAGGAGAAATATCATATACTTCAATTGACAGTTTCTAGCTCCTTCAATACAATTGTTTATTTATTGCCGCCAAAATAAAATAGATTGACGAGAGAGGGGCTTATTAGAGATGTTTGATACCTTGATAACTTAAGCATTTGAGTAACAGACTAAGAAAGCGCTCTTGTAATTCTTACGGAAGGAGAACTCATTGTACAGTGTTGTAACCTACAAAGCGCTGCGAGAATCTGCCGCCTCTTCAGATGGAGAAGTGATCATTAGGTCCTCTGCAAGTAGTATTTCTCCTGAGATTGGGACCTTCAATCGCTAGCCTTGAGACCTAGATGCACAGTATGCACAAAAGAACCTCTATAGAGAGCTTATATGGGGCAGTTATTTAATATTCATTTATTTTGAGACTGAAATGTTTTTAGCAGAAGACCTCCATTTCTGGTCTTTGTATCTGATAATGGAATCACATCCTGCAATCCTTAGGAATCAATATAATCTTCCTTAATAACCAAATCCATTGGGCAAAGCGTATAGCCCCCTGGATAATTCTATCTAATTTTGTGGTCGTATTATTTGTTTTTCTATCCTTCAGGTGATACTGAGCCAGAAAACACTAGGTACATCGCACATGAGAGTGAAATGGTGAAACCAGCACGAGCTTACTAATGCTTGTTCGTGCGAAGCCACCGTTCTACTTTCCAGATCCCGAGTGTCTTTCATTGGCTCTGTTCTCAGAAGGATTGCTTGCATCAATTTTTTGAAAACAGCTTCTGTGGATCAGTTTCAGACGTTGACTTCTCTTTCCTACATCACACTATGCATTACTAGGTGACTAGTTAAAACCACTACCGCTAATAGGATTATATAACGCATGTTTCGAATACTAGTTTATACTCATTTCACATTCTGCTATCATATATCGAATTCATATAGAGCTTATATAACTGAGCAGTTTCTTTGACAAATTCTTAGTTTGGCTATATGGGTATTCTGCAAGAACCAAAGCTGGCTACCTCGCGATTAAAATCGTTAAAAGCAAGATTTTTAGGGCAGAGGAAATATTACTTTGTTACAACAGAGGAAAAAAAATGAAAGCATAAAATTTAACATACCAAAAAAACGTCCAGGATTGAAAATATTATTTTGAACTTTTTGGGATAAATATTATTGTGGTAAAACATAAAAATATGTTGGGGACCAAATGATTTGTTTTTATGCGGAGGACCAACATATATATAAACTCAGTGAGATGACTTTATTTAGATCTAGGAATATGATAATATGACCTTCAAGCGACCACTGTCCAAACTCCATATTAGCAATGACCAAGCCAGATTTTGGAATCAACAAAATATGCATCCTTAACCTGTCGAATGCCTGGAAATTTTATTTGTTGGATTGAATTACTTAAACTCGAACCTCTAGATTCTTTAAAACATCATGTATCTTAAAGTCTACAAAGCAAGTAGAGATTTTTAAGTTCATTTTTTAAAGGAAACATGTTCTAGGATGTGAAGTGCAGAGAAATTCCAATTCTTTCGAAGCCTCATGCAAACGGAATTTTAGAATTTCTGCATTCAACCTAACAACGTACGATGCAGAAAACCTAGGTAGGCGATAAACAAGGACATGGACCATGATATGATCACAGCGAGGAATCTGAGAAAAAAAGATTAAAAAAAAAAAAAAAAAAAGAGAAAGAACCAAATAGAAGTATCAAGACAAATAGGTGGCTACAACTGCAAGAGGCAAAACAAATTCGTCTGATATTCCAATATTTATTCTCTGAATCTTACGTGAAACATATACTTTCAATGTTAGTGAAATGATGTAAAAGGGAATTAAAAATATTGAATCGATATGGCCATAATCATTACGAGGTACGCTGTAGAGGGATTGGCAATGATGCAGCACCGGTAACCAAGTAAAATCCTGATAGCTGAGAATTTCCTTTCACCTGTGTTTACAGATTAAGCAAAGAAACGAATAAAACAGAAAAATAGGTTTACAAATCGTTATGCAAGATAGATTACGCCACTTCTGCTTTTGGCGTAGTAAATGCATTTTTAATAGCTCAAGGAACTAGGCACTTAGTTACCTTACATTCATTTTTTTCAAAACATTATTGGAAACACTTATTTATCTGTTTGGTGGAAATTGCAAGAATTTACAATTCATTAATTAAAGTTTAGAAATCTTTACAAATGCCGTGAAGTTGTTCGAAAATGCAAATAACAAAATCATGCGCACTTACAGTGGATAAGTGGAAGACACGGTATAATATTTGTACAACCGGTCTTTGCTTGGCTTTCTACACGCATATTTGCTGAACAGCCAGTTAATGGAAAAAATACGAGGACTGATAGATAATGTAAACCGGAGAAATAATTGAAAATAAAAATTAAGAAAAAGTAATTTCTCATGTTATATACCAATAATAAGCAAGCGTGCCAATATTTAATAAAAACTACACTATTTTAAGCACCTGTACATGGCTAACTGACAAATAGCAAGATGCAAATATAAACAGTGACTAAACGATGCTTGGACTAACAATTGGGGGAATGAAAAGTCGAAATTTGAGGGCAACGGAGGAAGCCGATGAAGTTTAGCATACTTAGTCATTTAGGAGTTTCTTCATTTGTGGAGCTTCTGCGTACAAGAGGAATGACACCATTTGCATTATTGCCTGCTGTTGTGCATCATCCTTCAGCTATCTCTTCGCGATGCTTGAGGTGGCCAGTTGTCATCTAACCTGCAGATTATCAGATGAAATTTGTACATTGAGTTTCGTTGACTGTAAATAACCCGTTTTCAGACATATACATAATTGAAAAAGTTCGATGCCTGATGAACATATTTTTTAATTCTCAATGCGCTCCTTAGGCTTGCCAAATGGCTGACGATGCACGAACTAGGGAATATACTGTTTAGAAGGAATGAAATCTATTTGTGATTGTATGACCTGAAAGAATTCATCCAGCAGGCTTACTCTCAACATTTGGAGATTCCGTCATGATTGTTGTTATGTTATATCTGCAACAAGGTGCCAAAATGGGAACTCGAAATTTGTGACTGGGTAGCACCTATGGGTTCAAAGCGCAAAAGAACAGTCTCCACCACAATAATGGTTAAATCAATAGCAAGTCAAGATTGCGTTGAGCTTTGATGCTTTGGTTAAAACTCTAGAATTGCACCGGTTGGAGGTGCCTGTTATTGTCAACCAACCCATGGTAGTTGGAGTTCGAAATTGCTTTATTAGGAAGGGAAGAAGCCTGACTCCAGATATGTATAGGAGAAACCTAAGGTGAGAGACGAAGAAGGACGGAACGAACAAGAACTACGATAAAGCTACAGGACTGCAGTGGATGGCTTCTAAAAACAAAATAGTGGTCAATTGACTGCTTTGCAATTGAACGATAATCAAGGCATTAAATTGTGATACGATTAGACAAAGACAGGAATATAGTAAAGGATAAGGATATTCTAATTGAGGTCAGAAACAATGGAACAAGCACCTCAAGGGCCCAATCAATTTGATTAACCATAAAGCCTAAATTACAAAGATAGTTTAAAATCTTAGCCCATCAAAGGAGATAGGTGGCGAATGGGGCGGTGTGTCACCTAAATCTCCCAATAAAGGAGATCATGGTACTATGAATAGGTCATATTGTAATTGATAGTAATATACAAAAGTAACAGCACGTAGGGCTGAACATTAGCATCGCTCTAGCTCTTTAAGTGGGGGTAACGGATAGTTTAATTAATGATTCCATCTTGTATGTTCTACTCTTCAGTGGTGAAAACTGGTTCCTCTCCACGTTGAGTTAGTTTAGTTGGTTCCTCAGCTATATGTATTATGATCAGTTCCTCCTCCACTACATTATGAGCAGCGTCCTATTCGATTAATTATGAATATTGTTCGTGCCATTCAAATGCCGAGTACGCGTTGGTTTTTCTCAACTGCCAGTGGGTTGTTCCGTCAATTCACTACATTATGAGTCGGTTTCCTCTTCATTAAAATTCGATGAAATCTGAGTTCAGTCATGCAATGCGTACGCGAGTTCGGATCGTTCAGTCGAACAGCGTAAGCAGTTGATCCTTCCACTGCATTCAGAGAATTGGTTCTTCAGTCAACTTCAGTAATGACTTTTGGTTCGGTCATTCTACATGCAATATGGACGGTGGTTCTTCATCTGCATTAGAATTTTCTCACTAGAGGTGAGCTAGCTAGGCATAAGTTGTACCCGGTCCTTTCATTGCCGCAGTTGATCACTTGTTTCCTCATGTTATCAGCTACGAGTCAACGTTCCAATCATCCACTTCAAACACCAATTATTCCTCACGCGACAGCATAGGGGTGGCTTTCTCATCAAGAATGACTTAGCTCAAAGAGCAGACTCAGACCCAATCTCCCTTCT
>NW_023590789.1:3846054-4231283 GCF_014843425.1 Jatropha curcas | reverse complement strand
ATAATTTAAGTTGAAGTCGTGTATTTTATATATATACATAATATATACCCCTCATAATAACATATATATACTATATATAATAATATATATATATATATATTATATACTCTTTTAAACTCAAAATAGTTAATATGACTTTTTAAATCAAATAGTTAATTTAGTTTCTTTTTTTTACCTTATTTCACTAATACTTTGTTGCCATTAGCTAGAAATAATGTGAATAAAATTTCTGCTGCGGTTCTATAAGTGATGATCAATGTTGACAGAAGAAAGAATAACTATAGAAGGCTTAATCAAAGCAAAAGAAAGGGTAATTTATTATTTAGTCCCTCAGGTTTTACATAATTAATCAACTAATCCCAAGTTTTACGCAAATATCTAATTAGTCCCTCAGGTTTAACTCCGTCTAATTAAAAGGTCCTTCCATCCGAAAAGTTGATTTTTTAAGTTGATTTTTTTTTCCGTTAATAATGAAGACTAAAGACTCCCCTCCCTAGCTGACGTGGACTATAAGGGAAAATTATTATCTAGTCCCTCAAGTTTTACATAATTATCTAACTAATCCCAAGTTTTGCGCAAATATTTAACTAGTCTCTCAGGTTTAACTCCGCCTAATTGAAAGGTCCTTCCGTCCGAAAAGTTAGTTTTTTTCCATTAATTGAAGACTAAAAGACTAAAACACCCCTTCTAGCTGACGTGGACCAGCATGAAGCGATAATGATATACTAGTTTGTTTTCCTTTTGTTCTTTCCATGCCATAATGATATACCTAGTTTATCTTTTGCACAAATAACCTTGCATTAAATATTAATATTCATATTCAAAGTTATGAAATTATAATAATATAGGTGGCAATAATAATTTCTTTTTTTATCTATAAATAACTATTATTTTTATTATTTTAGAGCCGGTGTTTTCTACGCAAATATCTTTTTTTTTAGAATATTAATTTTATATTAATGAGTAATTTAATTATTTTATTTTAATTTTATCCTTATTTATATTAAATTTAATAATTATTTTTATAATTTTTCAAAATACATATAACATCTACTTAAGGTTACGTAATAAAATTAATTAATATTTTGTTATAATTTATAAGAATAAATTTACTTACTTAATTACCATAAAAATATTAAAAGTATTTATGAATAGATGGAATACTTTGTTTTTTTTTTTAGATTTTATCAATGATAATAGAAATGTTTCTTGATAAAATTTGCATATTAAATATGAATAAAATAGAAAATATGTTTATTACTTTTTTTTCTAAAAAAGAAACTATGATGATAATTTGGGGTAAAAAGAAAAATGAAGTAATTACTTTTTTGAAGATGTATTTACTTTCATGATTCACTCAAATTTAATAATATTTAATTAGAACATCAAATTAATTTTTTTATCCTTTTTTTAATACTGTCTTTGTTTTATAATACTTGTCAGATTTGAGAAAATAGTTTGTTCTAAAATATTTGTCTAATTTAGTCTAAAATACTTGTTATATTTACGGTTTTAAGGAGTAATAAATATTTTTTTCATATTTACCCTTTGTGTATGATTAATAATTATTATTTCAATTTAATGATTTTCTTAGAGATTAATATTAAATTAAGAGTAATATTGTCAAAATTTATTCAATAATTTATTATAATTAGATAATTATGTAAAACTTGAATGACTAAATAATAATTTTCTCTTATCGCTTCATACTGGTCCACGTCAGCCAGGGAGGGTATTTTAGTCTTTTAGTCTTCAATTAACGGAAAAAATCAACTTTTCAGACGGAAGGACCTTTTAATTAGACGGAGTTAAACCTGAGGGACTAAACCTGAGGGACCTAGTTAGAATATTTGCGCAAAACTGGGATTAGAAATTGGTTAAAATTATGTAAAACCTGAGGGACTTAAAATAATTAAATTACCAAAAAGAAAACTAATTAAGATGAAAGTGCCAAGTAAAAAATAGGATAGAAGCTATAAAATCAATATCTGTGAGATCCTAACACAATTTTACCATAATTTGTTTGTTGAATGATAAAAATGCAAATTAAAAAATAATCTATTTAATATGAAATAAAAAGGGAAATAAAATATTTAATGCGAATAAGAAAAAAAATACGAAACCATATTTTAAATTGAAACGGAGTAATCCTTATTTAATTTTGATGTTAAAAAAAACCATTATTTAGCTTATGTTATTAAATTTTATTATTGTGATTGAATAACATTAGTATTATCTTTAGTTAAAAGTTTAATTCAGAAACTTTTTTTATATAATTGGAACCATACGAATTATATATATATATTAATATAATAACTTTGGAGTTAAACCTGAGGGACTAGTTAGATATTTGCGCAAAACTTGGGATTAGTTGGTTAATTATGTAAAACCTGAGGGACTAAATAATAAATTACCCCAAAAGAAAACTAATTAAGATGAAAGTGCCAGTAAAAATGGATAGGAAGCTATAAAATCAATATCTGTGAGATCCTAACACAAACCATAATTTTTGTTGAATGGATAATGCAAAATTAAAAATAATCTATTTATATGATAAAAAGGCAATAAAATATTAATGCGAATAAAGAAAAAATACGAAACCATATTTTATTGAAACGGAGTAATCTTATTAATTTTGATGTTAAAAAACCATTATTTAGCTTATGTTATTTAAATTTTAGTTATTGTGATTGAATACATTAGTTTATCTTTAGTTAAAAGTTTAATTCAGGAAACTTTTTTTATATAATTGAACCTACGAATTATATATATATATATATATAACTTTTGGTATCCTTAACTTGAAAAATGATTTTGTGGCCATCTTTTGATCTTGTGATTTCTAAATTTTATTTTTTATAATAGTTTCATACTGAATAAGCTCCAAGAAATCATAAGTTAACAAAACAAAATTAAAAAATAAAGTTGAAGAAAAAAACATAGAAAACTAAAGAAATGAATAACATACTTTCAAAATTGAGAAGCCATAAATTCTTTTGTAAAAATTTAAAGATTGAATTTTGTATTTGGTCGAGTTTGCTTAAGAAATGAAGAAGATACTTCTAATCTTCTATGTCCTTGTGTTGAGGCATATATGGTGGATCTCATTCTCAACAAAGTATTAATACAAGCCTTGACTAGAATTGCAAAAATACTCCAGAAATCAAATCATACCCTGTCCACTCAAGAAAGAACATGGGAGATTTAGCTTAATCAAAGTTTCAAATTCACCCATTTGATCTTCACAATCAGAAATAAAACTCAATTCTTCCACTTGAATCTTTAACAAGTCACACCCACTATCTTATATGACCGCATGTGCCCAAATCGAAAGTCTACTCAACACAGTTGACCAATAATTTCCTTTTCCTATAAATAGAGAACAACGCTCCCTGTCCCGTTATCAATTTATCACAATCGGTTTATCACGCAAAAAAGAAACAGTTACAGATAAAGGAGTAGAAAGAAATATGGCAACAACGGCAGCCGCTGCGGAAGGAGCTCCGAAGATTGTGTGGAATGAGAAGGAAACTAGATTTGAAACGGAAGACAAAGAGGCATACATCGAGTATGTGCTTAGAAACGATGGGAAAGTGATGGATTTAGTCCACACATATGTCCCGAGTTCAAAGAGAGGCTTAGGCATGGCTTCTCACCTTTGTCTTGCAGCTCTTACTCATGCCAAGTCCAACTCCATCTCTATCATCCCTTCCTGCTCCTACGTTTCTGTGAGTCCATTTCCCTTTCTGGCTTTTGTCTATTTATCGTACTTCGATTTTCTTTGTGAAGAATTGTTAAATCTGATATGAACTGACCTTAGGGTTTCGTTTATTTGAATTATTCCCCTTCGCTTGGCAGGACACCTTTCTTCCGCGGAATCCGTCTTGGAAATCTGTTGTTTACTCAGAAGAACCCAAATCCAATATATAAGTAACCAGCTTCTGCCATACGAGGACGGGTTGCTTGTAATTTGTAATAATAAATCAGTAGTTTGTGATAATTTCCTGGATGTTCACCTATTTATCAGCAGAAAAATAATCTCTGCTTGCTTCCTGTATTTTGTTTATCCATCTTTATGCAGTGCTTCTCGTATGCCTTTTCACTCTGATCAAATTCGCGGCGTGTGTGCTGCATTAGTCTGTTTTTATTTTTGTTTTTCCTTGTTATAAAAATATTCATTATAAATGAATTAGAGCTATATAACTCTGTCCAACGCATGCATAAATAGATGACTAGAAGTACCAAATGTTCAAAACAAAAAATCAGAGGCTTAATATGTACTGTTGAACTTTATTAACTTGTGTCACCTTAACTATCCATAAAATACTTCAATTTATAAAATTATATATATTAAACGCTTTACTTTTTAAATTTATTTTATTAAACATTTCGATTTTTAAAATTAAATCAATTAAATACACATTAAAAAGCTAAAATTTATGAAAAATTATTTTTCTAAAAATCATGTTAACTAAATATCAAATTAATATTTTGCACATAAAAGCCAAAAGCCTAAAAATTATTAATATTTGTATCAAAAAACGTGTAGTATTATCAGAATTTATAAGTTCAAATACATAATAGGCTTTATAGGCCATCCGTGAAATTCAGAGTACCACAAAGTTAAAATTACAAAGTTCAAGAGTAAATTTATGGATTCAGCCAAAAATCAAACACAATCAGGACATTAACATGGTAACGAATGAGACAATTCTGATTATTAGGTGCTGCACAGTGAACCCTTGATTACGACAAAATCCACAGGCAAAGCCTAACAGTAAGTACACAACATTATCTGACACATAGATTTGGAGGCACAAACACTGAAAGCCAAAAATAAAAATGTAATGAACCATATGGTATCATACAAGTATTCAGGTATAAATACATACATATATACAACTCGACAAAACAAGCTTTGGTTATGTACTGAAGTAATCATCTTGAGAGCTGCAAGGTTACCATTTTGATGTTTCAACATTAGCTGGAGCTCAATTAATCAAAAGAAGATCCAGGTTCTATCCAGGTACATAAAAATCCATCTTCTCCACAGGCAGGTTCAGAACTGATGTTCCCACCTATCCCAAAAAAATAAAAATAAAAAAGAAGCCAATTGTTTCCCACAATTTAGTCTCTAATAGTCGAGAAATCATGTTGAATGAAAAGGTCGGAATGTGGAGTGGAGAAGAATGGTTCAGTGAAGACATGTCACCAAAGAACAAAAATACATTAATTACCTCCTCAAATGGAACAAATACAAAAGGCGCAAGACCCCTCCTGTGTGAAGTGCGCGAAATCTCATCCTCTTGCCAGTCCTCGATGACTTCATCAATGTCTTCTTTAGGTCCACTGACCCCATCACCGTCCACTCTACTTGTAACAAGTGAGAGTACATCCATTCGATTATTAGCCCCAGCAACTGTTCCTCTCAACCTACAGCAGATGATCAGCAAAACTATCAACAGGAAGGAGATACAAACAAAATGGGAGGGAAAAAAAAAAAAGAGAAAGAAGCCCTTGACAGAGAATGATAGGAGAAATTCATGTTTACAGCCTTGGCAAAGTCATTAACATACACGGGTTCATTTCCAAGTACTCGAGGGTAATCCACTCCTTGTATGGAATAAATGCATTCACACAATTTTGTGGAATTCATTTATAAAAATCCAAACCAAAAAAGGTAGAATTTCCAAATAAATTCTACAAATTTAAACAACCAAAAGCTTTATGAAAAAACTCTTCATCCTCTTAGCCTTCTAACATTATTATGCCAAGGGTATTTTAGGAATAAAAGAAAATGAATTCTCAATTTTTGAATTTATTCCAAACATGAAAATTTCATTTACAAATGAATTCTATATAGAATTCATTTATAAATAAATTCCACATTTCGACTTCATTTATACCGAACAATATGTCAATAATGTATATGCCTTCCCTCCATAAGTGATTAATAACCATAACAAAGTTGACTTATTTACTTACAAGTAAACAAAATTAATCAACGAATCCAGTTTAACCTAACAATTAGTGCCGGGAAACATTTTATCAAAAAGTAAACTCAAACTAATTATAAAACCTAATTATTGCAGTGATTGTACCATTGCCAATTTAACATCAACTAGAGCAACACAAATATATTATGTATATATAATATTTTCATGAACACGTGCTTTAATTAGAATTTTAATTATCTTCTCTATCAAAATATTCCATGGAAACATTGCAAGAGATCTCAAACATACAATGTACAAGGGTCTCTAAAATTTTACTTCATAAGCAGTCGGCACCAAATTTGTACCTCAAGCTAATCAACAAGAATAACTAAATCTTAAATCCCAAACTAGGGGAAAAAAAAACAGCATCAAGCATTAAAGTTTCCAAATACAACTAATTGTAATGGTTAGGCTCAATAAAGATCGAGTAAGATAAACACCCCAAGGGAATTATATTTACCAAACAACCAGAAAATGTATCTCAAAGAACTCAGATGGGTGATAAACAAAACTATCATTCATGCAATAATTGACATTTAGGGTGAACAATCAGACAATGGAAAAGGGAAAAAAAAAAAAGAAACAAAATCCCACCGTTGTATAATGAGTAGCACTAGACTAGAAAAAAAAAACTTTAAAAGGTAGACAGCAACAGCAGACATGAGACATAATAACTGTGCCAAACAATAATGATTTTACCATTGCGTTGGGGGACAGATCACATGAACAAACTCTGCAAGAATATTTAAAAAACAAGGACGACATCTATCTTTGTCAAATAGCACGCGCATTTCCTCGCATGTTATAGAACAACTTTTACTTCTAAATCAAACTCAGTTACAGCCTATCTTCTGTCAGCCTAACAATGGCATGCATACAACTTCGCTTTATCACCAATGCACAAAGCCAATGCAGAAAACTGAATGGCAATTGTTCAGGCAAGAACATTAAATACCTTAAACGTATTTTCCATAGAGTAGGGAGCAAGCCAGGGTACCGGAAAAAAGCTTCAACCTATAATAAATGTCTAAGAATAAAGACCTTCAAAATGAACATTGAATAAAAGTGAAGGAAATAAAATGAGAAAGAAATTTTGCATTTTGGATCAAATTAAACTCTCAAAACTTATAGAAACACTAAATGCAGAAAAGAACATAAAGAATTTGTAGAACAAAGAACCAAATTATAGCAATCCAGTATAGAACTCTACCTTGTCATCAGTCAAAGTGAATCGACCAATAAAAACATCATCAGATTTAGTTGCACGGAGATTCATGCATTTAGCAACCTCCTTCACTGTATGAGAAGAATTCTATACATCACAAAATAACAGATTAAAATGGTTAGAGAGAGATGAAAATATCTATGTTCAACTGAAAATTGAGAGACTGTTACCTTATAAAGAAACCTTCCTGAAGGTAAAAATCTCATGTAACGATAATAGCAAACCTGCAGTAGGAGGGAGAGAAATCAGGATAACAATGACAAAAGCTACTTGAACCAAGTGAGTAGGCATGTTTTCTTTTCCACTTCTAAAATTTTTCCAATCCAATTATAGGCTCAACACAGATGCATCAATCAGGAAAATATCCATACATCCATATTTTCTTGAATATTCAATCTCACTATTCAGTGTACTCTCCACATCTCATTCTGATGCCTGACAGCAAAAGAAGAATACAATCATCGTACATGCATAAAGAAGTTTGAACAGTAAATTCAATATTCCATGCAAATGGCTGACCCATAAATGTACAATGCAATGAGCTTATGAGCACAAAGGAAGTTAGAAGAGTGCATTAATCTGCATTCAGAAGAAAATATTACAACTAACAATGCTCATTTTAATTTTACTTCTCTTATAAACATTTAAACCCAGTTACAGGCGTGGAAAAATAATAGCCATACTGCAAAGGAAGTCCTGTAACTCATGATGGATTAGGATAAAGTGCTATCTGGCTCTAGATAATTTTGATGTAAAGTTGACTGTCTCAACTCAGTAAAGCAGCTGAACAATAATAACCACATTGAACCCATCAGCATCAAGCATCATATTCACATTTACTAAAAGCTACGTCCACCAGCTGTTGTTATCATTAAATGTTGTATACATATACGTATTAAATTATAAATACGGATAGAAATAATATTTTGAATATAAATAGTATTGTATTCCACATTATATGACACAAAATTACAATGTGAACAAATTTTTTCAAAGTCAGGGAAAAATCAAGGCGCAATAAAAAAAATTCAGATGAGGTGAGGCAGGGCAGATTCAAACCATCTCTACCCCACTGCCATTGGCGGGGCAGAGATCACCCTATCAGGTTTTAAGGCAAGGCACAAATTTTCCTTAGGGACAGGGTAAGTTTTCCATCACTGGGTATCATTACAAGTAGACTAACTTAGGTATTTCAACCAGCTGATGATAGGAATACGACTATAGGCCCACTGCTTTACTTGGTTTATTCTAGAAGAGGCAAGAAGAGCAGGAGTGGAAATCAAGGAAGAGGGGACACATCATGAAATCAGTTATGCTTTTGCTGTATATATTGAGTCAGTTTTGGAGAGAGAGGCATCTTTTTGGAGACCTTTTCTGGCTGGGCAGATTATTCTCTGCACAGGCTGTGCCTGGGGGTTGATTCATCAACCATTTTGTCCTTTTATTTCTGTCCCTCCATTGTTCTTTTATTCACAGCGCTTTCATTATCTTTGTAAATCCAGATTTGCAATTAATGCAAAGTTATCCTCTCCAGATCTTGCTTGTTAATCTCCTGAATTAATTCTGCTGTTATATTTATTTGTTCATCAATGTTCACTTCTCTAACATATGATTATCTTGAAAAACTATAATTCCACCCACCGAAAATAGCTTTTTTTCCTTGAGAGATTTTCAATACGTGAGTTATGATCTGCCAAAGAAATGCATGGTCACAAAAAGTTCACTAAGAGCACAGAGCATGACATGTCGCAATCTACTTACAATTTCACATTACAAGTTGTAAATTTGATAAACTCCTCAAATTACAAAAATTACACAAGCTTTCATACTCATAAAACTACAGTTTCCTTGAAAACTGATGAAAATTGAAGAAGATATTGGCCTTTCCTTCCTGCTGAAGTACATTTTTCTTGCATTATGTTGTTCTAGCCTAATTTTATAACTCAAGACCTTATGCAAGAACCATAATTGCATGAATTGCAAATTATCCAAAAAAGTATTGTGTAAACAGGACATAAGCATACCAAATGAACAGGATTGGTGACCGTCCACTCTCTCACACCAGTACGAATATAGGTGTTCCTACTCACATAGAGACCTGACACATGAGAAATAGTAATACATTTTGAAGTTACTTTTTGTAGATCCAAATATAAAGATAAGACGATCAAAATTGAAAAATGAAAGGAGAAGGCATGGATACAATCAATTTTCATTGACAAAAATGCAAAGAAGTCAGTTTTGTTCATGCCAAAGCCAAACTTCTATCTTCATTTTTTATTATTTTCGCCAAAAATTTCAACAATTATAGCCTGAAGTGGTCTCTGCTACTTATACATAAAAGAGAAACAAAGCACAGAACTTATTAAATATTAATCCTTTCACCACCAATAGTTAACAACATAAATATGATGAAAATAAAAACAAAAATATAAGATATGCCTCACTTCAACTTCCATCCCTTATTACTATAAGAATACAGAAATTACTTTCCATTCAAATTAATTTTGACAACTTGAGTTTCTCAACATTCTTTTATTATAGTAAAAGACCATATTCTTCAATTTTGAGACGGCAATATTTAAGAATCTTGGCCTTCAAAGATAACAAAGATAAAATATCTGTTTTGGAAAGACAAAATATTTGTTTCAGAAAGTATCGTTAAGAAGAATGATAGATAGAAATTGGACATGCCTAAATATCTAGATATGAGTGTTACAATGTCTTGATAAGTGAAACAACATCATCAAATGCAAGAGAAAATATATTCTTGAGACTTTGAAGGGGAAAAGAAAGAGGAGAGAAGGAAGATATAGCTCTAGTAGTATAGAGAATAACAAAAAGAAGTATAAGAATTGTATTTTAACTTTTCTGAAGAAAAATTTGAAAGATAAACTCATGAACTGACTGGTGTTTTATTATAGAAGCTTGAACTAATTGGTACTTTACCAGAGAGGAGAAAAAAAATTGGCACCCAACTTTGAAAAATGTAGACCCACATTGTTAGAGTTAAGAACACAGCAGAGATAAATTAAAGAGAAGATAGAAGAAGAAACTGAGGTTAGATGAAATTAGAGATTGGAACTTCCATTAAATGAGATTTCAGATTTACAAGCAGGTCTTGATTGAGGAACAAGAAAGATAATAACAGAAAGGGAAAATAAAGTAAAAAGGTTGCAAGCAACCCCTAGGACCAGCCCGATACAGAGCGAGACCCCCTGCCAAAAATAACAAACTCTGTGATTTTTTTGATAGCCTCTCATTCCAATCACTAGCTATATATTGATTACCCCCTAACAGAATCTGCTGATGTGTCCAGCAGAGTTGCTAATTCCTTTGCTGCCCTCTTTGTTCTTTGTTTCTTCTAGAATAAACCTTGTAGGGCCTTGGGCTTTTCTCAACAATCCTATCAAACACAGTGAGCAAGGTAGAGAGGGGGGAATGACAAATTAACAATTTGTTTGGTTAGCAGAGAAAGGGATTGAAAGAAAGAAAGAAGTATGAAATAAAGGATCACAACTTTTCCTTTAGTTTGTTTGCTTAAGGAAGATGGGAGATCAAAGAAAGAGAAATCACAAATTCACATACAAAATCAAGGGGCAAATTGGAAATTAAGGTGAAGAATAGCACTTGCTCCCAATCTTGATGGTGGTTCATGAGCTCATGAAGCATGAAGATTATTATTTATTTTTTATTTTTTTACTTGTTTCTTTCATTTAATTCCTTCCAACGAAACCTCTTCCTTCTTTCTACTTATCCTTCCAACCAAATAGACTCTAAAGTGAAGAGACAGACAAATGCCACATCCTGTATGGAAACTAAATAAACCAAAATAAAGCCACTCTGAAAGACTTTAGGTGGCAAACTAAGTCCAATATACATAGGAAGAGAGAATCAGTTAAGGAACCATAAAAAAATTCAGTAAATCAAGATGAAATAGTGAACTTCTAAATTTCACTTAAAAAAAAAAAAGGAACAAGATTGCTGTTAAACTAAAATTAAAACATACCATCAGTACGGACCCTTGGTCTTAAAAGCCACATTTTCCTCCATGAACTCTCATATTTTGATTGCAAAACCTTATAGTTTTCTACCACTCCAGATAGCTGCATAAAAGATAAGTCCATATTCAAAATTGGATTCAATGAAATGAGAAAAAGATTAATTGGATGCTACCAATATTGAGACTTACCTGCCAAGCCTTTAAGCAAGCACTACGCCAGAATACAGGGTTACGAACAGTGTATCTCCATTTTCGACAAACACAAGCAGCCCTTCCTAAATCATATGGATTCATTCGTAAAAAAATCTGCATAAGAATATATATATTATGGCTCTCAGCTAGAGTTTCTCGTCATCTACAATACAAGTAAAATGCCCTTCTTTTAGAAAGAGCTCGTTGTTTTAACATAGAACTTCTGTTTCAACTGATGCAAATTCCACACATTATTCATGGGACCCATTTCCCCTTTTTTTACAATGATCCATAAACAGATGACTCCAATCTATCAACATTCACAAGTTGCCTCACTATATTGCAACGCTCTAATCAACAAAGTCAAAAGTTGAATGCTCTTTTCTATTTCTTAAGATACCCAACTTAGTCTTCAAGTCAAGACAACCTTCATATCGACTGTCCAACTTATTTAATATAGTAATGGTTGAGTAAATTTTGCATAGCTTGTGTCGTCTCTGTATAACAACAGCTCATTGAAAATAGAAAATCAAATTCAAAACAAAAAAATAATAATAATAATAATACATTGGCATGAACTACCTCCAGTAGCAGCTCATCAGGCAAGCTTCGATGTATCAGTGCAGGATCATAATTTTGTCTTCTAACTGCACTCTCATATGGTGCAACTGGTCGAACGTTAATCCCATAAAGATCTGAAACGAAACCTTGAAACCATAAGAAAACATAAAAATACACAAACATGGCCAAACGATAATAATTAAAACGAAAATTAAAAAAGAAAGAGAAAAACGAAATGAAGCAGTGACATTGGGCATTACCAAGCCAGGGTCTTCGCGTAACTAAGTACTGGACAGTCTTCAATTGCAAAGCTGTCTCGAGCTCGGCAGGAACTTGAAATGCCAAATCTATAAATCATTGTAAAGAATAATTAAAAAGAAAAAAAAATATGAACTTATTTGATCAGGATAACAGAAAAATAGACTTTCATGGCTGTGTTTGGATAGCTAGAAAATGTGTTTTAAATTTCTCATTATCAGATAGATGGTGATAATTACCAAAATCCACACCTACAAGCATCTAATTCGGGAAACTTGCATCAGTTACACTATGATCAAAATTTGATTTAGCTTCCATATATCTCAGTTAATGTAAGTCTCTTTCAGAGCTTTCAATTATATAAAACGAAAATTTCTCAAAAAAATATATATATAAAACGAAAAGATTACGAGGGTAAATTATGAAATTGAAATAGCAAATATTAAACAATAATGAGAATTAGATTACCTGAAGTCATGTGGATTACAGACAGATATAATTTTTCCTGTTTGGCACAAAGATAAGTTTCTGTCTTTCCTTCTCGATTTTCTCGGAAAACTCGGGAAGTGAAAATTGAGAACGAAGAAGGAAAAAGAAAATGGAAGGAGAAGGAGTGTTAGCATACAATCGCGTCTATTAAAAGAGAAAATACCGACTATTGTTACCCTGTTAGAATTGCCCTCCGATCAATGATCTATATGGATAGACCGACTCTGGAAATAAGATACAAAACGACATTAATGTTTGACGTTTTGAATAGTGACCACAAAATAGGGACAATTCAATGGAACAGAAACATTCTAATTTTCATTACTTAATGCGGGATTTAGAGGGCGTTTGTCCAACAGCTAATATCATCTTTTGTTCAGTATTGTTACTGACTGTACTACTGTTTTGATTTTTGGTTTTTTCTTTCCAAATTAAATATTTGTTTTTTAGGAATCAAGTTAACGAAAAAGTGTTTGGTTTCTTATAACCTAATAAAACTAGTAAATAGATAGTTATAAATACTATGATATTTGATTCGACTGATAATATATTTAGATGGAAATCTTTTATATACAAATAATCGTAAGTAATTTTTATCCACGATGTTATAGTTTAAAATTTAAAATTATTACTATGAAAATGATTTTATGAATGACGTAAATATAAAATTACTCAATTTCAAAATCGGTAAAGAAAGCTCCGGTCCTTCAAATGGAAATGGAAAATGTTAAGAAATTTGTGAATTTGTTGATTTGTGCACTTTAGATTGATGGCCAAAAAAGATTATACAAAATATGGGATAAACCAGACATGACTTAAATACAGCATTCCTCTCTGCCATGGTTTTTCAATGACAGTCTGTCGTTTGATTTACAAAGTTTGTCTTTTACCAAAACGATAAAGTCGTTACCATCAAACAGGTCATTTCATTTAAACAAACGACATTCTTCCCCAACCTATTTGCGAATTTCCGGTCGTTCAACTGCACAAGAGCAATCCATAAATAAAATTAATTTCCAACTTCCAAGAAAAATACTTCACACTGCTTCAAATTGAAAGTAATTTAGAAGCCTACTTCCAATAGCTAATGACTTATTAATGGGCTTATATTAAAGCTTAGATCCATTACAAGTCACAACTGGACTGATGTTTCTTTAATTGGATCTTGGCCCGACATTGGTGTTTTCGAGTGAGAAAAGTTACTCATTTTCATGTTTTTTATTAGATTATCAAAAATTTTTATATCTAATTGCTACTATAAAATTTTTTATTACCTAAAGTGCTTTAGATTCATATCTCATTAGCAACCTATTTTTCCCTTTTTTTTTCCAATTATTTAGAAATATATAGCACCTTAGCCTAAGCAACAAAGACCATATATACTTAAATTAAATAAAATAATTTTCTCGCACATGATTTGTTTTTACTTAAAAATCAAAATTTCTTTATTGGTCTTGGCCGACATTGGTGTTTTCGAGTGAAGAAAGTTTAAGTCATTTTCATGTTTTTTATTAGATTACAAAAATTTTTATATCTAATTGCTACTATAAAAATTTTTATTTACCTAAAGTGCTTTAAGATTATATCTCATTAGCAACCTATTTTTCCCCCTTTTTTTTTTCCATTATTTTAGAAAATATATAGCAACCTTAGCCTAAGCAACCAACCATATATACTTAAATTAAATAAAATAATTTTCTCGCACATGATTTGTTTTTTACTTAAAATCAAAAAAAAATATATTAATATATATATATATAAATAAATATACTCCCTCAAATATACTCCCTCCATCTCCAATAGATAGTCCACTTTCTTTTTTCATAAAAATTAAGAATTGAAAGTTATTATGATGAGTGGACATTTTTATTGCCATAATTTTCCTATTACACTCGTCTTAAACAATACACGAGCAATTATTATATTGAAATAATAAAAATCATATTAATAATATAAAATAATAAATATAAATTCTAATTAATGAGAGTGACTAACATTGATGACTTTTTAAAATTTAAAAGGAAAAAATATAAAAAATAACACTTATTAGTAACACATAGATTGAAAGGAAAAGTGATTTGAGAAAAGTAACGAATTAATGAAGATTATAGAAGATAAGATAAAATTTAACAAATGCATAATAGATAATTTAAAGATTAACTGTTAATTATAATATTAAAAAAATAAGTTATTTATATTTTTAAATATAAATATAGTAGCATTAATTAAAAAATGTCCTAAAAAAATAGTAACAAAAAGTCAAATATTGCAATATTGACAAACCAATACGTAGTGGACTGTTTTTCCTGAACAATTAGTAGCAGTTTTTATGGATAAAAAGCAGGTTGTTTGTGGTGGTGGTGGTTAGAGGTTAACATCTGTTAATGGTCTGTTTTTACTTTTTAACTGCCAGACAAGACAACATTCATATTATGATAATGAAGGTAGTTCAAGCATTAATTCAAAGCCGATCTTTAAAGATTCCAAAAAATATAAGGTCTTCAATTGGAGTTTATAAAAGTTTTATTGAGTATAATTTAAAAAAAAAAAAAAAAGTTATTCTCAATTGTATAAAAGGTCCCCAATTGTATAAATTTTTAATTTGGATTCTTTTGATAATGTGTATTTCCGTTATCTCAAAATATAAAATTATTTAAGGTTTTTATACTGAGATTAAAAAAATAATTAGTTCTCTAAAATTATAATAAAATTAAAAATAATTTACTCAAATTATCATTTATCTCAAAATGAAGGGTGACCCATGAAAAATAATTGTTTTATCTAATATAAATAGAGGTAAAATTAAAAATAAATTATTTATTATTCTTTAAAATGCTCTACATGTCTTTATGTTTTGGAAAAAGAAAATCACACTGGAACTGACTTTTACTTTGCGAGATAACTATTAAATTACTGCTATGTAAAGAGAATCTTTATTTCTAATTGTATAGCTTATTGTAAACAGACGGGGCCTTGGATTCAACTTTTTTCATGCAGTGGGTAGTTGATTGGGGGCCTAATAACCGGATCAAAAGTATTTGGTAATGATTCTAATGAGGAACGGATGGTTGACAAAACTTTCAATCCATTGGTGATTCCATCAGGTGGATGTAGGAGCTTCTTGCAAATTATTATTTGTATTTTATATAAATAGACTAAAATATCATATCGCTCATAACGCAATATATCTCTCATATTTTTTTTCTTCTAAAGTTAATATATTTTATTGATCGACATATATTAACTGTGTTGTATTGTGTTTTTATTAGATAATTGATAGTTTTTATTAATATGTTTAATTTTTTGAGAGGAAATATGTTTATTAATATTAAGATACATAGTTTGATCTATAGGCGCATAGATTTTATTAATTAATATACATAGTTTAATTAATTTTTTTATTTTTTAATTCATTAGAAATAGATTAGAAATATTTTATATGTAAATTTTAATTTATTTGAAAAATATTTTTATTGGTCATTTTACATATTAATAGCAACAATTAATTACACATTTACCAAATATTCATTATTCATCCGCTACCAATAATAACTATCCGCTATCAGCAATTGCCGTTAGCTGTTTGGAATCCTTGAACCAAACAGGGCCTTAAATTTTTATTTATGCTAATTATGGTATTATTATTTTTGTAAGCATATACATTCGAGTTAGATAAGCCTCCTTATTTTTTACTGCCGGTGTTTTTTTTTTATATTTTGAGCAGTATTATTTATTGATTGATTGATTGATTTTTAATTTTTTAATTAATATTGATATATTAACGAGCTAATAAGAAATAAAAAAAAAATACTCCTGTTGAGATTAATTGTCTACGTCAATTGAATTTTATACGTATACGACAGTACGGTTAACTACTATCAATGTCAGTCTAGTTTTTGGGCCTATGACAGTTGGAAAATACCAAAGAGTCAAAGAGAGACACAATTTGGATACATGTGGGACACTAAAGAGAGAAATTTACAACTATTTTGGAAAATGGATGTGGGCGTTTTAACAATACCATCATCCCTCCCTCCCACACAAAAGATAAAATTATTTATATTTTTACACATTAAAAAAATTAATTAATAAAATAGTTACTTTTACCTACAATAAATGTCTCAATAAAATATATGTATAAATAAAATTAGTGTAAAAAATATGTCACTATTGTAGAACAATTAATGTTCTACATTAAATTAGACATCACTTACAATAATAAACATTTTGAACAGAAAACTTATTGATAATAACATATTAAATAGGAATAAATTAGAAAATTAAGAAGTTAATTACATTATAAAAGAGAAAGTAGCCTATAATTCGAGATAATTAAAAAAAAAAGAAGAAAATTTATATTTGTGGGACGGAATGATTAGCCAGTATGGGTTACAACAGTTCGAGTTTATTTGGGTAATCAATCCTATTTGGTCATAATAGGACGAGTTCAAGTAGTTAATAAATTTATTCAAATAGTATTTTTACTATTTGGTTTGAGTTTGGGTTCAAGAATTTGAATACTTACCTATTCATTATCTATTTAATTTATATTTTAAAACATTAAAAATATTTTTTTCACAAAAAATAAATATACCTTTGTAATTATATTTAACATAGATATTGTTCTTTTTATTAAGTAAACATAGAATTTTATCATTTTTATTTGTTTATTTTTAAAATTAAAAAATACATTTTTTAATAGATATTTAAATAGGTTCAAATATTAAACAAGTGATTTAATTGGTTTGAGACAAGTTTAGGAATTAAAAGTGAATTTTTAACGAGTTCAAAATGAGTTCAGGTTAAAATTAGCAATAGATTGGACGGACACATGCTTAAGATGTATTATATATGAATCCAATTATAAGTTAAGCATCTAAACATCTCTACCATTCAATTACTACTACTTTTTAATATCATAATCTGTTTAATATTAAAAAGATTCTTTTATTTTTTCAGTTTTAAAATAAAGAATAAGTAAATATGATAATTTTTTTAACGTTCTAAATATAATTATTTTTACTAACAGATACTAATTATATTTAGAAAATTGTGTATTCATAATTATTTTTTAAAAATAATTATTTTTTAAATATTAATTAAATATGTGATGGTTGATAGTAAAATCTTTGAACTCATGTCCCATACAAATAGTGAGATATTATTTAAACTCCTTTGAATTTGATTATTCAAAATTGGATCAGATTGGATTATATGGATGGATAAAATTGTCATCCTTAAGTTGGATCCGTAATTTATAATTAGATTCAAATAATACATTTGAAGCGAGTATATGATTCAAAAATTCAATAATCCTCATTTTTTTTTTAATGATTTGATTAGATATGGCAGACAATGGAGATATTTTATTTTATTTTATTTTTTACAATTGTATCAAATAATATTCACCTTTTATTTTTATTTTTTAATATTTTGGCCTTTTTCCACACGTGGAATCTAATGAATAGCAAGGGTCATCAAGTGGTGAGTTCGTTTTTCTTCATAGCGCTTCTTGATTCTTGAATTTAATTCTGACTAACGGAAAGATTAGAAATTTTAATTAGGGAATCACATCTCTTAGTGGGTCATTAATATTTTTAATCAACATCACATGGTAATAATAATGATATGTGTGGAAATTTCATTTCAAGAATCTTATCAATAGAAGTTGATTCATTGACACATGTGCATGCCAAATATATGAATTCATCCTTATATTTTATAAAAAATATTTTATGGTACTTTAAATTTTACAAAGTACCTATTATATTTATAAAACTATGAATTTTATATTTCTAATATACGAGCATCTAGCAATAATATATATTTTTTTTCATATTTTTAATTTTTACATGCAAAATATTAATTTGATGTGTGATTATTATAACTTTAGAATAATAACTTTCATATTTTTAATCATTTAATAAGTATTTAATTAATCTAAATTTAAAATTAAAATATTTAATAGAAAAATATACAAGTTAAGCGGTTCAATAATTGTGATTACATTAACATTTTCAAGGATAACTTTTTTTGTAAATAATACAAAATCTCTAATTATAAATTTTAGATTCACGAAATTGTTTATTTTTTTTATTACGTATAAAATTTAAGACTCGTTCAAATTCATTTAAAAATCTTAGACCATTGATTCACCAAAGGGACGGTGTTGCCTAACCGGAGGTTCTTGTCACTTGGAAGCAAGCTCATAAAATAATTAAACATAGTACCTTTCAAATAATTCTTGCGACAACTTGCAAGCAAAATATATTAAGGTTTATGTAGCATTGATGAATACTTGAATAGTTTTTGAAAGAGAGACACGATAGAGACCCTATTGCTGATTGCTGATGCAACTAATACATCTGAAAGACTTCTAGTGGGCCTTGGGCTTTCAATTCTCAACAATTATGGGTCCCTTTCTATGAATGAAAACAATTAGGTCTCTACTGCCATCTCATCATTTCCTATTCACGTAGGTCCCTACTATTTTTTTAATATAAGACATGGCAAGTTGCACTTTCGTCCCTGCCAATATGTTTGAATTACACCCACACTTTTCTTCTCGTTCTTATCTCTAATGGAGGAAAAATTTCCATTTCATTGTCATCAAATAGAAGAAGTCAAATTCGCAGCTTAATCAATAATTGAAGCAAGAGTATCTGAAAATAGTATTCATGATTTGAATCTTACCAATATAAAATATAAACTCTATATTTAGATTTAGAAAATCTAACCAAAATAAAATCAAATATCATATTTGTCGGTTGTTGTATGACGGTATTAAAATTTAAATAGACTAAGTAATAGTAACATTTGAATATTAAAAGTGGGGAAGGGATAGAACCTCTTGACTAATAGTTTACAAGTAATTTCATATTGATTTATATATTTTTAAAATAAAATAGTTGGTCGATGTAATTTATCCTTTTCTAACCCTTTTGTCCTCCTCCACATTTAATAGTCAAAAAAAAAAAAAAAAAAAAAGAAAATCTACCCTCAATTGAAAATCATAATATATTCATATTTGTCGCCGTTGTTGTTATGACTGTATTAAATTATAATAGACTATAGTAATAGTGTAACATTTGATATTAAAAGTGGGAAGGGATAGAAACCTTATTGGACTATATACGCTTACAAGTAATTTTCATACTTGATTTTTATCATTTTTTAAAATAAATTAGTTAGGTCGATTGTGATTTGATTCCTTTTTAACCTCCTTTTTGTTCCTCCTCCACATTTTTACTAGTCAAAAAAAATAAAAAAAAATAAGATTGAAAAATGACTTAGAGTTGGACCAACAATTAATTATATTTATATGTTTGTCACCTCGCAAAAATCCTTTTTATTATTGTGAAAAAAAAAAAAAAAAAAAAAGATGAAAAATGACTTAGAATTGCCACAATTAATTAATTATAGTGTCACCTCTGCAAAATCCTTTTTATTATTGTTATCGTGTTCCATTGAAATGTCACTTAAATTTCTTTTTTTTTTTCCACTTCATTTGTCATTTTTAAAAAATTGAGAAAATATTAATTACTTGAAGAATTAGTAAAATTATTAATATTAATTATCTCACATAAAATAAAATTAATGTTTTCTTCAGTCAAATATATAAATTCATCCATGTACTTTATATGAAAAATCTCGTAACACTCTTAATTTTTGTCTTGACCCATCAAACATTTCAATTTATAAAATTACACCTACAAAATACTTCAACTTATAAAAATAAATTGATTAATTACTAATTTGATAGTTAAAAAATTTGAAAAGTATTATTGGAAAAGTCATATTAATTATAAATCGAATCAATCTCTTACACAAGTACATAAAAAAATTCGTAATAAAAAAATTCGTAATTTTAAAGGCATAGTAAATTTTTATATAAAATTTTTAATATGCCATAAAATTTTTTTGGAAAAATATAAGGATAAATAACTTGGCTGCCTCCCTCCCACTTGGGTTGGCTGACTCGTGAAATTGTTGTCTTTCAGAGCTTTGATGGAACACTTGAAAAATTAATTATTAATGATTTGTATTTAGATTTGTAAAGTCGATTGGAGCACACTATGGCCGGTGGCCCGTCGTTTTGTTTTGTTTTGTTTTGTTTTAAACATGATTATTATTCTTATTTTAAATAAAAACAAATTACATTAGTAGGCACCCTCTTCATCACTTAGCGTGACTCATAACTCATTGATTGATAACCATAATTATTTTTCTGTTAGTGCTTAAGTCCTTTAATTAAAATTATGCAGCTAATCCTATGTCATCACTTGATTCATGATATTGCTTATCCAATTCACTTAGATTGTGAGTTTTTTTATTCTACCCATTGTGGGTTTTAATTTGGGTTAACATGTCTTTCTCATCAATGGATGTCACTTTGGATAATCTGTTAATAGGAATCTTTCTTCATATATATATTATGAGTCTATTCCGCAAAATTAGCTATTTTAGTAGTCTATTTATATATATACACTATGAGCCTGTTCGATAACATTAGTTGTTTTGGTAACTGTGTTTAGTAGCGTTTTTAGCTGTTAACTATTTGAGTAACTCCTCATGAAATGATAAAAATTAAACGTTACATGAGTTAACTTTTCATAACATACTATCTTAACCTCTAAAAACTAGTTCAAACGCTATATTAACGAACACAATAAAAAAAATCTTCAATTTAACGTTTTTTATAATTTTGACATCTTATATTTTATTATATATAATTGGTGTTCAAATTCAGCTGACATTGTTGTTAAATCTAATTAGTGAAGACCTCATGCGAGTTGTTGCTAAGTAGGAAATCCATCACTTTCCAATTGGCTAGGCTCATCACATGAAATTGAATTTTAAAATTTGAGTAGAAAAGGATTGCATTCTCTTTTGCTAAATTGTTTATGCATCAATCAACATTGAATTGTTATGTGTGATGAACAAAATGTCAAATGTTAACGGAGGTACAAACTGTGCTACCAGGTTTTATCGGTATAAAAATATTATTTACACTTGAAGATTTAAAATTTCTAATAAAAAAAATGAACAATTTATGTTAGTATTTTGAACTGTCAAAGAAAAATAATAAAATTAAATTAAAATTATAATAAAATAATAAAATAAGAATAAATGGAGAAGTAAAAAAAAAAAAAAGTGACCAAAGGTGAAAATACTCATCAGTATCTATTAGAAAAATTACAATAGCAAATTAAGAAGATTATTTATTAGCCATAATTAAAAATGTATAACATTGTTGCTGCCATGTCTCAAACTTTTAAACTTATATTTTAAAATAAAATACTATCCTATTTATTATTTTTACTGATATTTTTTTTATTTTCACATAATATTTTTCTATGCATTTCATGAACTCAATATTAATTTTAAAAATAATTCTAATATCATTAAATTATAATTTATTGGTTGTGTTCTTTTGTAATTTATGTCATTTAATTTTTTATATTATTATATAAGGAAAATTTTAAAAATTTTTCAGAGTTTGGCAGAGGAGCCTATGATAGATATTTGATAGAACAAAGAAACCAAAAACATCTTAAAACGGTTTTTTTTTTTCTTTGAAACAAAAATCTTTTTCGTTCTTTCCTTCTTTAGAAAAAAAAAAGAGTGAAAATAATTGAAGGTGAAATATAATAAATATATTTATAAATGTTGAGAGATGAAGCAAAGGACAACATTTTTGGATAGAATCAAATGAACCGCAGAGGGGCACACCATGTGGCATGTGTGTTCTCTTCCTTTCTTAGATTTGGAATCACAATAATAATGTATTGAAACTATTTTCCAAAATTGAAATGTTTCCGAAAATAAATATTATAATATTTATTGTTAAATATGAAAAAAGTCTTGAAAAATATAAATTAATTAACTTATATTTATAAAATTACAATAAATTTATTAATGTCTAGAAATTTTTTTTCGGAAAAGTCATTTTCTTCCAAAATACTCAATTTTCTTTTTTTTATCAAGAAAATATTTCTCTTAACTGATATTTCTGAATACACACACACACACACATATATATATCTTGAAATACACACACACACACAATATATATTATATATATATATATATATATATTTCAATATTAATTTATTTAACAATTTTATCAATTATTTTCAAAGTAATACAAATAATACATGAAGTACAGTTTCTCCTTGAATACTTAAGATATAGAATAAATTTGTCATAATGAGTTGGTAAAGCTAAATATATATATATATTCAATATAATTTATTACAATTTTATCAATTATTTCAAAGTAATACAAATAATACATGAAGGACAGTCTTCTCTTGAATACTAGATATAGAATAAATTTGTCATAATGAGTGGTAAAGCTATAAATTTTTTACGTGGAGTCATTTGTTCACTAATTTATAATCGTGTATAAGAATTTCTTTTCCTTCTAAACTTGACTTAAAATAAGACCTAATTTAAATAGACAAAAAATAAAATCACTTATATAGTTTAGCAAGTGCAATATAAAAAAAATATATATATCCATGAAAAAACGAAATTACATAAATAATAATAATGGTAGTAGTAAATCAGTAGTTCTATTAATATTAATAGTTTACACTTTTTAATTCTAAACAAAAATTAAAAAACTTAATGAATTATAACTAATTACGTACCACAAAATAATTTTTAAACTACTAAAAATTTTGAAAAATTAGATATACACTATTTAAAGAAACGAATTAATATTTATAAAGTATATTGAGTCACTTGATATGTTTATAATATTTTAAAAATTAGATAAAATTATAAAGTTTTCAAATTATATATTTTACTTAATGAAACTTAAGACAAAATTTCAAAATCATCCCCATACAATAAAATTAATAGTTTTATTGGGGTCAACTGGATAGAAATATGATAAGTATTTTCTTTTTTTTTTTTTCGATTTAAACGTATTTGACCCCACTTATTAAGTTGTGGCACCCGATCACTAAAATTGCATAACAAAATTGATCGATGTAATAAGAAATCTTAATTAAAAACTGAAATGTAAATTTAAAATAATTGATAGACATTTAAAGAGATTGGCTAGATAAATTATTTGACTATTTTATTCATATCTTGTTTTTCATAAACTAGTTATTGATAACGGATATAAAATATTTAAACCACTAGATCCAACGTAAGAACAAAGTGTATTATTAGACTCCAAAAAGCAGAAATAATAATTTATCTCATAAATTTTTATAAATTGCATACTTGTCTAAATAAAATCGAAGCAATTGCAAAACAAATCAAAGTAAAATAAATACTCTAAATGAAATGGAAATAAACTATAAGAAAATAATGAAAATATAAATAATATAGATATGTGTAAAACAAATGCAAATTTGTGATTTATTTGATAAAAAACATAATTTGCAAAAAAATGAGAAAAGTAGCTTTAAAATTATTTTTTATTTAAATTATTTTTCAACAATAAATGAAGCCTCAATTATTTTATAATAGAAATTTTAGCCGTATTGAAAATTCTTTAAAACTGAGGTATCAAAGCTTTTTCCTCAAACATTTTGCATTAAAAACAACAAATTCTTATATATTAATAGCTTTTTCTTAAAAAAATTTAAAAAACTCACGTGTGTAATTAATAATAATAATAATAATAATAATGAATTCGAAAATAAAAGAACTATTAGTATTAGAAAAAAAAAAAACTATTGGACATAAAAATGTCTCACGTGCATAATGGTGCGGTTGGTGACTTTGAAAACAGTTAAATGTAACCACCGTGTCCCTAATAAGGACACTAAAGCCAACCAATACCTGATCCAGCCTATCACTCTATTACCTTTTACAAATAAAGTACACACACATATGGAGCAGGTGTCTCCTATTGGCTTAGATAGTTGGATTTATTACCTATTGTATGTCTTTTATTTATTACTACTTTGCAATGTTAATTAATATACAAATGGAATATAGTCCAATTTGGCATCCTAAAACTTATTTTAAAAAATAAAAAAGATCGATCTTTTGAATTAATTTAATATTTTAAACTTTTTAAAATAATTAAAATATTAGATTTGGTCACTTTTGAGTCAATTTAGCTCATAAATTTATTTTAATTTTTAAAAATTAATGAATTGATTTAATTTAACCGGATTGACTTTTATCCGTCTCGTTCTATACCAAAAACCCTCACATCAAAGTTTTCTGGCACTTCTTAATTAATTGCGGTTCAAAATCTTTAAAACTATTATTTTTTCAATACATAGTAAATTCATAAAACATGCAGTGTAATATTAATATGTTCAATATGAGAAATGCGTGGATTTCATATGTAATAAATTCAATAATAAAGGTCAATTTTAAAATGTTCAAAAGTATATATATATATATATGAACTCAAAATCATTAGTTAGGCTATAAAGAAGAACAAAATATTCTTCATGTGTCGTTTTTCTCTATTCCAGATTTAATTATTTTTTAATAAATTATATAACCTGATTCGAAATATAATTTTAATTAATGTTTATATAATAATTTTCACATTTTAATCATTCTAAACAAATTCTAAGGTTAAATTGATAGAAAAAATCAAATATGATCATTTAATCTGTCTTAACGAGTTTCGGTGTCAAATAGTTTTACAGACCTAATGTAAAAGGAAAAAGTCCTCGTGTATTTGGTATGCTATTATTTATTTATTTATTTATTTATTTTTTATGTATTGGATGTAGGCAAGCCAATTCCATATTTCATTACTTAATTTAATTTTCATATATTGACTCTAGAAAAACAAGGAACAAAAAAATTTCTAATCTGCCTCCTCATAATTTCCCATCCAATAACATTAGTGTTATGTTTCATAAGAGCTATCAATAACCAGCTAATCTGCGTTGAAACTAACTTCTTAACAAATATAGGAGCTCTTACCTCCTAATATTTGTTCATAGAACCCTAATTAAATCCAGTGGTGGAGCCAAGTTTGAAGAAAGGGGCAAATTTTTTTTTAGAAGTTAGGAGGGCTAAGTTAAAAAATTACACTATTTTAATGGATAAAGTTGAAAATTTTTAGAAATCTAGATATCAATTTTGGAAAAACAATTTTACTGAGGGGACATAGGCCACCCCTAGCCCTCTTTCTCTCCGTCATTGACCGATTGAATTGAATCAAGGAGCATGAACAATTTAGGAAGCACGAGGAGAAAACTAATTTTTATATATATTTACTGCTTGAAGTAGTGATAATTTTTTAAAACTTTTGTCTATGAAAATATTAAAATATTAAAAATTTACTTTCCTAATATTTTGAATAATTTTTGGCTCTTTATTTTCTTTCAATCTGGCTCAATCTCAGTCACTGTCTTGATCCTTATTAACTCAAAAGTACGTCATATTTACGAGGTATTATCTCACCAATAATACTTTTACATACCAAGCAAAAAAAAAAACCTGATGTCAGCAGTTTTTTTTTTTTTTTTTAAGGGGATAAATGAAAAATATAGCGTATGAAAGCATTTGTAATTTCTCCAATGGAAGCGGGTCAATCTATCCCATTCGGAACGGCTCCTGAAAGTGGTGGACCCTTCTTTTCCGATTCGACGCCTTAAATCACTTAATTCATCGACTATTATATTATATTATATTATCTATAATTTACATTTCGCGTCCATATTCCCCCACGTGCCCTATTTTCTCGCTCTTTATCCCCTCGTGCTCTAATGCTCTGCCTCCTCATTGCTCTCTTTCTGTTTCTCTCCCTCTCTGTCTCTTCTCAACTTTTCTTTTTTCCTCTCTCTCTCTTCTGCAACTCTTTTCACACATTCTCTCTCAAAATGAATTCTCATACTAATCTGTTATTACTCTTAATCTCACTGATTTTTTCTAATAATAATATTATTTTATTAACCTCCTCCTCTTGTTCTACTGCTAACAATGACTATTCTTCATTTTTCGATAAAGTAACTTCCTTGAATCACAAGTCTTTAAATTCGCTGAAGAATCAATCGGCATCCAGGCTGAGAAAATCTTCTACAGATTGCAATATATGGACTAAGGCCTGTTCGGAGGCTGTGCTTGCCCTGGCACGGCGGCCGGAGACTATTAAGTGGCTGAAAAGCGTGAGGAGGAAGATTCACGAAAACCCTGAGTTGGCTTTTGAGGAAGTTAAAACAAGTGAGTTGGTTAGAAACGAGTTAGATAAAATGGATATCGAATACAAGTATCCTTTGGCTAAAACGGGTATTCGGGCTTGGATCGGTACTGGTGGGCCTCCGTTTGTGGCTATTCGAGCTGACATGGATGCTCTCCCTATTCAGGTTTAGTTATATCCTATCCTTCAGATTTGTTCTTGTATTTATTTATGTATGTGACTATGCATTTCATGTTGTGTTTGTGATATGACTATGCATGTATTCATGAAGAATGAGTTGGATTTTATGAAGCTTTTTTATCTTTTTATTTTTCTTTGGGTTTACTTTTTTTTATTCCTTTATTCGTGGGGATAGAAAAAAGGAAAGATTGTAAAAAGAAAAAGAAAAAAAAAAGTCTATTTCCAAGTTTTTTTTCAAGGAAATCTTCCTTTGTCTTGTTTATTGTTAAGTCATGACTCAATTGATCATTTAAGAATTTTTCAAAAAAAAAAAAAAAAAAAAAAAATCTTCCTTTGTCTTGTTTTTGTTAAGTCATTGACTCAATTGATCATTTAAGGAATTTTTCAAAAAAAAAAAAAAAAAAAAAAAAAAAAAAAAAAAAACCTTACATATATCTAGTATTTTTACATTATTTTTATATTTGTTATTATTTTAATATATATCCGAAATAAAAGAGAGGTGTACTTAGTACTTTGTCATTTAATATATGTACGCTTCAAGATGGCTCAGATCTAATCTGACATGTGATAAATTATGAGAATATTCGAATATCAAAATTTAAGATTGTCTGGATATAATGACAAAATCGAAGAAGTATCTACATAGATTCTCTGACGTTAGAATCACTTTATAATTTGTTTGTTGGATTGGAAGTTACCTTTACTCTTTTCTAGGTCAAATTGTGAGGGAAAATGGTTAATTTAGCATGATAAAATAAATTAACCAAATCTTGTGAAATTTCAACTAACAGGAAGCTGTAGAATGGGAACATAAAAGCAAAGTTGCTGGGAAAATGCATGCTTGTGGGCATGATGCACATGTTGCAATGTTGATGGGTGCTGCCAAGATTTTGAAGAGTCGTGAACATCTTTTGAAGGTTTTCTTCCTTTTTCTAATCTTTTAGTTTTTCTTATTTGAGTAATTAAACATTTATTATATTAATATTTCATAAATTTAAAATATGGCAATGGAAAAGGGTAAAATTTGTAATTTTGGGTTCTCTTACGTCTTAACTCATTTTCCTTCCAAGTTTTGGAAGAAAATTTTGTTTGGACCCATATCTATATTTTTCTTTCTATTTTCCTTCATTTTTCCATTCTTTCCCAAACATATAGCATAATGGTTAAGTAAGACATAAGGACCATAAAAATTATTTAATTCTCGACATAAATGAATAGAAAGCATCTTATGGGTCAGTGTTTTTATTTCTCAAAGAAGGTCAATTTGCTTGGATAAGTTTCATCCACAGAATTGGAATAAATTTATTTCAGTTCTTATTCTTATATATATACATATGTACAACAGTTTTTTATTCATTAAATTCTTTTTTGATTCAAAAAAAATTCCCCAAGTATCAAAAATTTTAATCTAAAATTTCTACATTATAATAAATTAAATGCTAAATATTTCAATGGTATGTTAATGCCTACTGACCCTCTGCAGTATAAGTTCCCTTGAAGCATTAGCACATCCACACACATTTAATGAAAATGACATTTTCACATGGTCATATTCTTTTCTTTTCTTTTTTTTTTTTTTTTTTTTTTTTTCTTTTTCTTTTTTTTTTTTTTTTTTTTTGAAAATTGAATTTTTTTTTTTTTTTTTTTTTTTTTTGAAAATTGAAGTTGTTGAGCATAATAAATTTCTATATTGAACTGTGTTAGCTACAAGACAAAATGCTAGCTCAATTTTGACCCTACATTAGCATGGCATAAGGGCTGAAAAGTAAAGAGGCACTTTCACTTTTCTTGTTTAAAAATGCAGTAATAAAGATTGGTTTTAAGGTTTTTTTTTTATATGTATTTTGTGTATATATTTATTTGTTCCAAAATTTTTGACATGTTAGAAAATGGATCCTCAAGCAAACATGAAATTCTTTCTGGTTACAAAGAGAGTGAAATGTGGTTTCATATCATCCTCAAGTGTAACACTCGTAGGGTTAATTGATTTCTTTCTGTCTCTCTCATCATTTCAAGGCTCACAAGCTAAACTAAGACATTATAACCATTTTCAAATTAGTGGGTATTGAGAGATTTCTTCTTTTTGTTTTGAATATGTGACCTAATGAGTTGTTTTATTCATTTTTCCTTATTTTAACATTTCACACCATACGTTTCTTTCTTGTTCTTGTTCCTTTTCTTATTCTCTTCTTAAAATTTAATTATTAACAATCCTTTTTTATTATGGAAAAAATTATTTTGTCCAATTCTTTGTTTTACATTGTTGGTAAATGGTGCACTAGATGTGTCAGGTTTTTTTTTTTTCATAAATTATGAAATGATTAATTGTTTGGCGTGTGGACAATATTAAAAAATAAATATTTAGGTTAAATTATTTTGGAATTTGGTCAAACTTTTGGAAGCTTTCTCCCACACAATGACAACCACACACATATCTGTGGATGGGAAAGTGCGTGAAGAAGAAAAAGTAACTAGCAGTTAAACTGATATTTATCTTCATCCTAAACGGTTCTTTTCTAGCGGTAGTTGCCCACTAACTGGAATATATTATTATTAATATTGCTTAATGGATGTCTTCTCGTCAAACCATTTATCATTCATATGCAAAAGAGATTTAATTTTATTATTATCTTTTTTCTAAAAATAAAAAATTCTATCTTAAAGAGAATAGGTAGGCCAAGAATCTTGCTTGCTTTAAGAATACCTTATAATTATAAAAATAAGTTAAAATAGAGTGAGCACTGAGCACTTAAGAATCATTTATAATCAAGTGATGTTTATAATATTTTGAACATATGGTTTAGTACAATTGAAAGATAGAACCCTGAGAGAACTTTATATTTATTAATGGAAAAAAAATTTATTAATGGAAAAAAAAAGGCTTTTAGCAGGAAAAGTTGCCTTGGTTATTTTGTTGCCATTAAAAGTTATCTGTATAAACTCATACATGTACCTTTGTCATATCTGCAAGGGATAAATATGATAAAAGTAAAGCTTTAAAAGAGTTTGTCTTATTATAGAATAGAGCATGTGACTGAAATATGATCTAGAAGTTGTTGGTTTAATAATAAGGCTTTAGTAATGGCTGCTCATCATGCTAGCATCCAAGAGTAATTAAACAATAAAAGTAATGGCTGCTCATCATGCTAGCATCCAAGAGTAATTAAACAATAAATTGAATAACTGGGTGTTACTAGAATTTAATAAGAAAATGCTAATCCTAGCTGTACTTGGGATTTTATATCAGGGAACTGTGATTCTGCTGTTCCAGCCAGCAGAGGAAGCTGGGAATGGAGCAAAAAGAATGATAAAAGATGGAGCATTAGAAGATGTAGAAGCTATATTTGCAGTTCATGTGTCCCATGAACATCCTACAGGCATTATTGGTTCAAGGCCTGGCCCTTTGCTCGCCGGCTGCGGTTTCTTCAGAGCAGTAATTAGTGGCAAAAAGGGTCGTGCCGATAACCCACACCACTCTGTTGACCCCATTTTAGCAGCCTCTGCTGCTATCATCAGCTTACAGAGTATTGTCTCTCGCGAAGCAAATCCACTGGACTCTCAGGTTCATGTTATATAATTTTCTCTTCCCAATTCTTCTACATATAGCTTCTTTCTATTCCTTTTTCATTTTGATGTGTTTGATATAATTTTCTAATTGTGATACATAGGTAGTGTCTGTTACCACAGTGGATGGAGGCAATAATCTTAACATGATACCAGACACTGTTGTGTTTGGTGGCACCTTTAGGGCTTTCTCTAACTCAAGCTTCTACCTACTTCTTCGACGCATTAGGGAGGTTCGTAGACTTTATTTTTATTTTTATTTTTTTTTGAAAATCAAGTGAAAAATCTACTATTGGATTAGCAGTTTAATGATTGAGGGTTTGTCTGTGATCACTATAAAACAGGTGGTTGTAGAACAGGCAAGTGTTTTCAGATGTTCTGCAACGGTAGACTTCTTCGAGCAAGAATACACAATCTACCCACCAACAGTAAATGACAATGACATGTATGAACATGTGAAGAAGGTAGCAAGTGATTTATTAGGTTCGACAAATTTCAGAGTGGTGCCACCAATGATGGGTGCAGAGGACTTCTCATTTTACTCACAATTAGTCCCTGCAGCCTTCTATTATATAGGCATGAGGAATGAGAGTTTAGGGTCAACACACATAGGTCACTCTCCCTATTTTATGATAGATGAGGATGTTCTTCCTTTTGGAGCTGCAACTCATGCAGCCATTGCAGAAAGATACCTTATTGACATGACTAATGGGTTATGATAGAAGAATTTTGGGTTTACTTTGATTAGTAGATTTTTAAGTAGACATGTTTTAAGAGAGCAAGAGAATTTGCTGCGTGATTCATGCTCACGCTCTCTTTTTCTTTGTTGTTGTACTTATGTTGGGGATTGGGGACCCAGTAGGAGGAAAGGTTTTTCCATTGCTAGTGTAAAGGATGGAGGGAGAGATGTGGTCCTAGATGTAGTTGCAACTGTATTTCATGTTCTTCAATCAATAGTAAATTAGCATTTACTCAATTTAATTCCCTGCTGAAAGCAGTTCCTCTACTTCTGTTTTTTAGTGCTTGATTCAAATCCAACTTATCGTTAACATTTGAGCTTATCCAGCCTAACCCAAAAGGCTGAACCATTGATGCCCCTGAGAATTGGTGCACCAGTGAGTCCCACACGAGGACCATCAATGCTCAAATGATCTAATACTCGAGCATAAAAAAAATGCTATTTTTCAACAAACATTTATGCTTGGCATCCATTTTGCATAGGACAATACATATTATTATTTTAAAGGCGCACATCTTGTTTATTCTTCCTGCTTTTCGACAAAATGAAAATGGACTGGAAACTAACCTATTAAGCACACCAATTCAGATTCCAACTTTACACTAATGTCACGTAGTTACAAGAACAAAAATGAAGAAATGGAGCAGACTTTCTGTGTTCTCCACAACTATCAATTCCCTAAATTAATAGTCAAGGCTCACCTCTTCTCACCACATAAACATCTAGCAGCTTGCAGAGCAAAGTAAGTTAAGATTATGTCGGCACCCGCTCGTCGGAGACACATCAGGGACTCCATCATAACCCTTTCTTCATCAATCATTTTGAGAACTCCACCAGCTTTAATCATCGAGTATTCACCTGAGACCTGGAGACGTAATATTATAAGAAAAACATCAGAGAAAAGAATCACCAATACAGGAACAGCAAGTAGGATGTAGAAGACGATACATGAATATATTGCTTTGGTAAACAGGGAATACCATAAAAAAAAAACAAACAGTTGTAATTTGTAAAAAACATGCACCGCATCTCATCTTTCGAGTCTCCCTTTACCGTGGAAGAGTTTATCAATATGCTGATTGACAAGATAATTGTTGAGAATCTCATATTGACTAAATATCAAAATCCACAAAGGCGTATAAGGGTGGCAAGCTAGCTAGCTAATTGGTTAGCATTGATTGCCCCAAAGCCAAGTAAGTCCACATCACATATTTTCACCTCATGGGCCCTATTTGTCTCTACCCTTTCAACTTCTAATGATAATTAAATTGCAAAGCAGAAGCTATGGTTCGTATACATAACAAGCCATCTTCTAATTGTGCAAAATTTGATATATGCAACTACGGAAGGCACATGAACCCTGACAATATGGCAGCATCTGCTAGCAATCTACATCTAAAATTTGATCAAACCTCCATCCTAAACTAGTTAGGGTGAGATACATAAATCACTTTCCTCTGTTTAGCTTTGCTTTGGGGACAATATGCACATGTGGTGCACAGAAGATACTAAGGCATCATCCTCCACAAATAGAAAATAGAAATTTTTTCATGCAACTGCAACATTCAACACATTAAATCTGCAGTATGAAGATGAACAATCATTTCTAGAAACAGAGGTTTAAGGCTTAACGGAAGATGCATAGGAGATTAAAAATGAAAAAAGAAAAAAAATATATATATATATAGTTGAGACTGAAAGATGAGAACAGAGGATCAGGTTTTGTCAGTTGAATCTTGTGTGAAAATGGTTACCTGATATGCAGCAATGGGCAAAGCAGATTTATCTCTGAGAAGCCTTATGATATCCAAATAGGGAAGACCTGGCTTCACCTGTGTTGCAAATCATGAAATGTCAATATGATAGGCCCATGGACCACCTGCCATTAATTAACAACCTTCAAAGAAAGCAATACCAACCAGTAGGATATCAGCTCCCTCCGACTCATCTGCACTGGCCTCAATCAGAGCCTCTCTATAATTTGCTGGGTTCATCTGATAGCTTTTGTGACAAGCAAAACCAATATGTGACAGTGGGCATCAGAAACACTTGCCCCAAATTTTATGATAATTTTATTTTATTTTTAAATAAAACACATACGTCTTTTTGTCTCCAAATCGTGGATTTGAGTCTAGTGCTTCTCGGAACGGACCATAAAATGAACTAGCATATCTGGATTGACATAAAAAAAAATTGACATCAGATCTCACATGTGTGGCAAACAGAACTGATAAGTTATCACTTCTTCTCAAAAATTTATTTACTTTTTTATCACAAAACTTGACGGAAAAGCCAGACATAGAGGTGGATCTTAGCATTCATAGGATAAGACAACTCATAGTGTCAATTATTTAATAAATAGCAATGGTACCTACTAATTGCCCAGTGGTGGGATATGGAACCAGTGCATAAGCATCACATAGAAATATATTAGCTTAATATATAATGTTTGCAGAGAAATGATATTCCAATTACTTTGCTGTATAGGACATGATTGAAACATGCTGAAAGCCTTCAGCATCAAGTGCTGCCCGAATTGCTCCAACACGGCCATCCATCATATCACTTGGACTAACAACATCTGCCCCAGCTCGGGCCTGTTCATAGGAGTTACAGCACAAACAATGCAAAAACAGCTTAAGTCATAGAGGCAATAAGTTCATCATATATGTACCACTGAACTAATATGCAAAAATGGATGATATGACCTCCAACAAGGATTCAAGCCATCAGTGACCTACCAGATCTCAGAAGTAAAGGGCAACGCAAAGCATTTAGAAGACCATCCTAGTCAAACTTATATTAGGTTTTCAATTCAGATGTAAAGAAGTTTTTTGAGCACTTGGATCATCAAAACCAAATCGTACCATTATATATCAGAAAACCTCGAGCAAGCCACTGAGAATTCAGAACTCCTAAAGAAATAATTGATATTAAATGAGACTCTGGATTCTAATGCATAAATCAGACTGCAATTACCTGAGAAACAGCTTGTTTACATAGTTGATGCACTGTCTCGTCGTTCATGATAACTCCTGCCAGGTATCACAGACAGTAATGGGTAACTCAGAGTCCACACCCAAGAAAAGTTGTTTCTTTAGAGAATCAAGATGTGAATCACGACTTGGATGCCTTGTGCATAATGATGTTAGAAAAATATACTCAAACATGACCCACTAAATATATTTTGATAATTCTAATTAAGTTACATAATTCAAGAAGAAAAGACATACAACCAGTGTATGATGATTTTTTTTTTCTGATTTCAATTCCAACAACTGAGATTATATATGGTTAAATGATTGCCTAGCTATCAATTTCACTCCCAACTTTTCGAGTGGTTGCAATTTCACTCAAAATCGACCTTTGTACTCTAGGCACCAAGAACTTATCAACCTAACATTCACATATCTGGAAATTATATCTTCTTTATGTGGCTGCAGCTCTAGTAAAGAAGCTTACCTTATGCAAAACAACTTCAAATTCCAATTAGACAGTAGCTGGTTAATTTCATTCATGGTTTAAAATGTAAAGGCATCTTAAATTTATAATAATCATGTCAGCCAGGATTATTTGCTATTAAGAAATATTAATATACAAGTATCTATATCCTAGAAGTGCAGATATCTAAACCATAAGAGTACCCAGGCACAAACATATAAGTAAGAAAACAATCACAATCCTCAAATAAGATGCTGCTGTCATATGTTCCTATCAATCTATACTGAAATTTCAAATTTATCTTACCATCTTCTCTGACAATACCATCATGTCCATCGGAGGAATAAGGATCCAGAGCAACATCAGTGTAAATGACCTAAGCAACGATGGAATAGACAAAACCATCACATCCACATATAATGACAAACACCCAAAAGTTCAATTGCTTTTATAAGATATAAAATTGAAAGGTTGAATACTTTAACCTACAAGATCAGGATATTTGTCCTTCAGTAGCCGTATCGCCCGAGGTACTAGACCATTATCGTTGTATGCCTCATCTCCTGTGGGACTCTAGTATGGAAGAACCAATCAAATTGCTTAATTGTACAAAATAGAGGAGCAAATCTACGAGTGATACAAAACAGATACTGAAAACCATAAGGAGAAGGATCACCTTCAGACCATCTGGAACTTTGGGAAAGAGCACAATGCTATTCACACCAACATCCCGAGCCTTTGTTACCTGTTCCAGACATGGTTACATTAAAACTGCTCTGCAATTCAGTAAATAGAGTATTTTTGCGATGTATTTTCAGTATGATTCCAAAATTATTAAGACCATAATTTGTACTTCAAGCACGTCGTTTTACCCTTTTATTGAAGTTAGTAATACTTCAATTTTTTACTTGTTTCTTTTCTTTGGTGAAGATTTGAATTCATGATGTCAATTGCTGAACAGCAGCCTTTTTTATTGGAACATACAGCAATGAAAAGATCCTTAAGCTAATTCCATGTACAAAAACTAGTGCTTCAGAATAAATGCTTCTATTGAGAAAAGTTGGAATTTTTATTTATTTATTTATTTAAGTTGAGAATGAAGCAGAAAATTGAGCAGGAATGGATTACCTCTTCAACAAGTCCATGTCTCCATCCAAGCCTATAACATCCAGGCATTGCTCCAATAGGAGTGTCCTCCGCACCTGTAAATCCCAAAAACTATTACAGGCAAACTAATATAGGCACACATCCATAGAAAAGGAGGATATTTTTAAAGAAGCATGAACAGAATGCAAACAGGTATCCACACAAATGCCAACCTTCATGAATAAACAATGGATAAACAAAATTTGCAGGCGATATATTAGTTTCCTGGAATGACGCTCTCATTGCAGGTGACTTGCGATTACGACGAGGGCGCCTGCTAAGTGGCTGGTACAAACAAATCAGTATCAATAACCAAGTTCAGTAGCATAATTCAAAAAATAATAAGTCTCAAAAGTAATCTTCTTTAGAATCCCTAAAAGATAACAACCATCAGAAACTATTAATAGAACCCTGACAATTAAGCAAGTTATTTTACCATAGCTTAGAGGCAAATCACCAAAGCAGATTACATTTAAGTATACGTTCGATAAAGCCATAATGCAATGTAAGAATTAATCAAATGCCTTTCTAATAGTGTATATACATCAGGAATACATCTGACTATAATACATTACAGTGCCTTGCTGCTTACCAAGCCGAGCCCAAAGGAAAATTCCAAGCAAAATAGGGGAAACCCCGATTATAAGTCACTCAATCAAGCAAGTGAAGCACAAATTGAATTTTCAATAACTCACAAGCGAAGGAACCACAGGGGTTCCAGCTGGTGCAGCTGGCTTAGGCGGCACAGGAGGTGCCTCTGGCACATTTCCCGCCACAACGGCGGCTTCCCATTCTGCATCAGTCAGTCCCAACTTCTTCATACGCCCGTCCTGCTGTTCACTCGCCCTCACGATCAAAACACGCGTGGGACACACCTTTACAGGTCGTGTTTTAACACAATTGAACCTGAAATTGTTAACATTTGGCTTTAAACCGACGTAGTTTTTGCAATCTAAACCTTTTATCGCCGGAACAGTAGAGGGAGCATTGAAGATTGTCGAAGTCATAACTCTAATTTCCAAAATTGTCTGAATCAAACAAAATCAACGGCATCAATCAAAAGATAATCAAAAATAGGATTAACTTCCGCTTAGGTTATGATATGTATAAGATCGTTAAAAATTTTCGCGGGAAATTTTAGGTAAATACAAGAAGTGAAGATGGGGAAATGATACCTCGGGCTGGGAGAGAGAGGCTACAGAGAGAGGATCTTATCTGATTGGGATAGAAAAGGAAGCCAATGAGAAGAGGGATTTATGTTGGAGATAGGTGCAGTAGTTGACAGAGGATTGTCGCTGCCCAGTCTTGATAAGGACAATTGGGTTTGGGTCTGATTCTAATTAGCGTCTTGGTCAAACGTGGTTGGTATTGTGTGACATAAGGTCTATTTCTCCGGCGAGAAAGTTCGGTGAAGCCAGTCGCCTAATTAAATATTTTTGTCATTTTTTAAGAACTAATTTCCCTTCTTTGAGTTCAAAAGATTAATTTTCTTTTTTTAATAAAGTTTATTCTAGTTAACATAGAAGTACATTACACACTGAATTTTATGTATTTAGCTTTCTTTTAAAAAAAAATATTTGGCCTTAATTCATGAAAGAAAAATGGCATTACTAATAATTTGTGATTAATAAGATTAGACAAGATTTCTGATATTTATTTTGAAAGTTAAGAATTTGTTTGAAAATGATAGAAAGAAAAATGATAGAGAAAAATAATGAGAAATAATCAAATTTCTTTTTATAGTTATTTTTCACCTTTGTATTTGGATATAAATGATGGAAAAAAATAATTTTATTTTTCTTTATTCGAAAATGATGAGATTTAGAGGAAAGAAAATATTATTATTAAAAATTGATAATGATGTCCTCATTTAAATTAGGGAATTTAAAAAAGAGTTTAAGTTTGTTAATTAATTTGGTGTATTATGCATTTTAATAAAAATAAATGACATTTCCCTAGATATTTTTAATATTTATTTTCCCTCCTTGAAAAAAATATGAGAAGTAGGAGGTTTGGACTCGTGACTCTCATAAATAGTATGCACACCTACAGGAAATTACTGAGTTGCTTACTTGCTTAACACTGGGATTTAGTTCTCTCCAAAAGGCAAAAACATAAGGATTTAGATGGGATAGGAGTTGAATTTTTTAACTCCTCGTTTGGGCATTAGGCTATTGTTTGTTGGGCCTAGGCCCAGAATTATTGGGCCAATTGCTAAAACGTCGATTTGGATGAGTTGCCCAATTTTTTATATTGGACCTTAAACCAACATTAGTTGGACTTAGTTACCAAATGATATATTGTTTCGATGAAAAAGAAAATATTCCGATAGAACTCGTTTGACAATGACTTTAACTTGCCAATCAAGTATGATATGATTGATTTTCTTACCTCTTATAGTAGATATAATGAGTAAAAAGTCTCGAATTCGAACTCTCTCTACCACAAAAGTTATCATTAATTCGATTCGATGAACATAGTTCACTTTAATTTATCTCTTGTTGATATAACAAACTATAATAATACATTATTTACCATATATTTTATATAATTTTAGGAAATAATATTGAAATATAATGGAAACGAGCTGGGTGACCTAATGTTTAGATAACATTAATTCGAATGTAGAAGAAAAGAAAATGGCATAAGAAAAGAAGAACAAGAGTACAAGACCATCATCATTCCATGACACAGAATTAAATGACATATCAATGTCAATAAATATTCTCTTAGAGAGATGACAATGAAAGATTTAGACAATGACGAAAGAAGGCCAAAAAATCTTGGATGAAAATTGAAGTGTTTATCCGAAAGAAGAAAAGATACATCTCCAATGGCCATTTATGGAAGCTCAGTTGGCCTGGTTCTATGAACACAACCCTTCACTTTTAACCTAGTACAAAAATAATGATAATAATGAAGAAAGAAGAGAGGGGACCTAATAACTAAAATCATGTGATCGAGTTGATTTGATTCTCGTGGGACCAAAATCAAAAGCCAAGATTTTGTACAAACTCGTGGTTTTCCACGCATGAAATTCTTGATAATCATCACAATCATACACAATTTAAACCAATGACTCTTTCTTTTTATTTGCCTTTTGCTTCCTCCTTTCTTTTCAGTTTTCATACTTTCAAATCCTTCTTTTTTCTTTCTTTCTTTCTTTCTTTCTTCCCGGTTGTTCATGGAAATTACTTTCATTTGTCATACTAAAAGATTTTTTTTTCTGTACCATATATACAAAATTTATGTTTCTTTTATTTAGTTTGGTAGTTTGATGATTTTATGTGTGAACTTTCATGCATGGTATTAAATCTATTATAGAGTTATATTTTAGATATGGTTAAAGATTAAACATCAGTATTGTGATTATTAACCGATTCCAACTAATTTATAATTAAAATCTAATTTGTTGTTGCAATTTCATTTTTCTTATTTTTCTATTAATGGTTTGATATTATTTGGAATCTTGAAGATTTGGTTTTAGTCTTTATCTCTGTGATGCATGCTGTGGGAAAATTGAGAAAATTTGAAGTAATGTTATTCATGCATACGTGGGGTCAATCGACCAATTCTTACATACGTCTCTTTCATGTACTTTCTTCATCCCATAATTTTTGTTGTATTTTCATTTTTCATCGGTCTTAAATTGTTGTCTTGTTTTCATTTTTACAAGTGAATAACATTTAAATTTTAAATATATACCATGTTTGATTAATTTTATGAGTAATTTAATATAGGACTCATTTAATTTTTATGAATATTAATATCGAAAAAACTGAAGAAAAACTATAACTTAATTACATTAATTAAATTTTCTTAATATTGCATAATTTCCTAATTTTTAATGTATAAGAAATATCTTTTCTTGAAGGTACAATGTATTTGGACAATAACGCAGGGCTAGATAGCTACGTACGTTGCTTTTCTTATTTTGTTTCTATATAGTTTTTGGTTAATTTGGATTTAATCTCACTTTATTTGATTCGATCAGTGTCACAGTCTAATTAGTATAACCTATTTAATTCTGATCATATATAGCAATTTTCCATGCCCATAACTTATAATGAAAAATAGTGTTTGATGAAGCTGTAATTATAATGTAACAGCATCTGTTTTAGAATAATTACACAATTTTCTGTTGAAAATAATTATTTTTTACGTTTCTCAAAAAAAAAAAAAAAAAAAAAAAAAAAAAAAAAAAAAAAATCTTTATGTAATTTTTTATTTTCTTCTTTTTATCATTTTATTTGTTTAATGATTAGAGTATTTTAAATTAATTTTTATATTTATTGAATTATATTGTATATATAACTGCCAGAGAATAGTTTCCACGACAACTATGTAAGCTGCTTGTCCTTGAGCCATGCATGAGAGAGCTTCACGTAGACTAACTTTTCTTTCTTTTTATCATTTGTCCTCCTAATTAGTGTTATTTTAGAATTTGTCCTCTTTAATTTGTTATAATCCTGGCTTCATCCTGATTGAGAATAAACCTATTAACCTTATCTTTTTATGTAAAATAATAATAATTGGTATAAATATAATTTATTATTCAGAATTTTAGAGTATCATGACAATGGTTTTTGAATTCTATATGCAAGTCAAACTATTAATTATTGATCAAAAGGGATATCATTAATTTGTTTGTATTTGATTTTAGGGAAAAATAAAAACATTTTCTTAAATTATAGTGAAAACAACACATGCCTCCTTCTACGTTTAGATATTAACTTAAACCTTCCTAAATTATTATTATTATTATTTTATTTTTCCCTTGATTTTATGATACAATGGACCTCTCCAAGATATTTGTTAATTAGAACAAAAATAAATAAAAGAAAAGTTAAATATTGGTAATATTGTGATAGATATAGTATTTAGTTGATGTGAGACTCTTTATCATCGCGATCGCTATTTTATGAATCATATATCAGAATTATTTTTAAAATAGTTAGTTGATATGAAATGTGGATTGGAAGACAGACCAAATAATATTAATTATGATTAGCATTTTCCATTGTCATGATGCTCGTTTGTCCAACCAACAATGCGTTTCGCGTGCCATTAACAACTACTCATCGCCTTCTACACATATTTCACTCCCTTCTATGTTTCTTATGTTAATGGACATGTCTAGCGATGGCAGCCGGGGTACCTACAAAAAATAAACTACCCGATCTCAAATCCGTTATCATTTTAAGTATCCGAATCCACTCCGAAATAAACCAATAACATCCAAACCCGTCACAAAACCGTTTAGAATTTCCTGCATACTACCAAATCCGTTTAGATAAACATAAAAAATTTTACATAAACATAATACTTGCATGAGAACTAAATCCATATAGAACATATTAAAAAGTATCTCAATAAAAAAAATTACTGAATTAAAAAGTACATTAAAACAGAACAAAATTATAATAACAACAGAAGAAATTTTACATAAACATAATTCTTGAACTCCACTTGTTCAAGAACCAAGATTGCAAGGATTAACAATCAACATCATCTTCCTCCGCACATGAACAAAAATCTGAAAAATAAACAAGAACAAGAACTCCATTATCCAAGTCAGAAAAAATTTCAGCCCTATATAAAATCACAAAATACAAATCCCATATATATATATAACTTTAGCAGCAGAAAACCAAACTTTATTAACGAACCATTCTCAGTATATGACAATTATATGCAAATAATCTCATTCTCAGTATCTCTACACAACCTTAATCATTATTAACGAATCAAACTTTGAATTAACAAGCCAAACATGTCAGAATTCACTCATATAGCCACGAATCGGCTTATAATATAGCAGAATTAGGCTTATATTCACCATCCTTTTGCCTTTTAATATATATATTTTCAACAAATAGATCATGCAATCAAAACCACAAAACGGAAAAAAATAAACAATAAACATATATCTTCGGGCTGAACCCACAAATTTAATTCAACAATCTCCTTCTCTTTGGTCTGTATATTTATAGTGTATTTAATATATAAAAAAAATAAAAAAAAGAAAACGGAAAGGGCGAAGCAAAAAAAAAAAAAAAAACAAAAAGACTGAGAGAAAAAAAAAAACTGAGAACGAAATAAAAATAATCAAGAACGAACCTGGCTCTTGTACGCTTAAAGAGCACGACTGCTGCGGAGGCGACAGTCAAGAACGAAAGCGATGGTGAGGTATAAACAAAGACTGTGGCTGTAGAAGGAGAGAACGAGAGCGGCGCAGGTAGAGGGAGGGAGAGGAGAAACGCTAGACTTTGGGTTGAGATTTGAGAGATCTTTGTTTGTATTTGTTAAAATGCTAAAACGGGGTAGTTTTGTTTGTGGGTTCATTTAAACCTCCAATATCAAAACTACGTCGTTTTGATGTTAAAATAGTTATTATTATTATTATTATTATTATTATTATTATTAATTAAAAGGCTATAATTATGTTTCAATATTATAGTAAGTATAATAACAAAATATTATATAAAATATTAAGTTTAATATTTTTTATTAGAGAATATCCTTAGTAGGTTATAATTAATTATGGTTGTTGTAATCCTTAATCTATAAACACTAGACTTCTAAGTATAAATATACTAATATATACGATGATACTAATAAAAAAATAAAAAGACATTTAAGTAAGATCCAATCGTAATTATGTTTATAAGTTCATTGGTGGTTTTTTATATGAGTCATATTCTAATTTACTAAAAGTCAATGTAGATTTCATATTCCACACGAGTCATATTTTAAATTAAAATCTAACTATAATTGTCATTAGAAGTTTATTAGTAATGTCAATAAGTAGCTTTAAAAAATTTTAATTATAACATTATTGTCATTCTATTCAATTCATAACTTTTCATTTTTAATAAATTTCATAATTATCAAACTATAAAACATTCAATTAAATTATTAAGACATAACATGACATGAATACTATATATATAATTTTGTTTAATATATTTTATAAAAAAAAATAAATTCAATTTGTTAAGATGTTATAATTTAATGTACATAATTTTATTAAAATTTTACTTATAAACAAGATTATATTACTATCTAATAATACTTTGGATTCATTAATAAATGTTTAAGTATAAATTATTATAGTTGCCAATATATATATTTGTTGAGTATTTTTTATATGAGAATGTTAAATAGCTTGTGGTAAGGTAATTTAATTAATACACAAAGTTTATAGGTTCAATATTGTTGATCAACAAAAAAATTTTGCTTTAAATCATATGGATAACAGGGCGGGCACTCGTTACTCACCCACTTGAACTTGAATCCACTTTGAATTCGATGTGGGTACTAAAAATAATACCCAAATCTGTCATAAATCCGTTTATACACTATCCAAATCCACCAAAAATTAGGTTGGGTTAAATTGTCATCCCTAGACATGTCAATCATAATATTATGTATTCAATTCTGTGTTCGGCAATAATTTTTTAAGTAATTTTTAACCTTGTGATCATGCAAAATGCTAAATGCTATTTTTTTAGAGTGTTCGGTAATATAACATTTAAACTAATTTTTAAAAATTAATGTAGCATTTTCTAAAAAATTAACTCATGTAAATTTAGCTTTCAGCGGTTTACGAACAGCTACTAAAACAATTAGTAACTAAAATTACTAAAACAATTAACAGCTATCAAACCAGTTAATTTTGCCGAAAAGGTCCTAATTATTATGACATTGACAGTTTACGTATAAAGGAGGTAGTTTTAATATACTCTAGGCTTGTTCAGTAAAATTAGTTGTCGATAAAATTAATTGTTAGCTGTCAACTATTTTACTAGAGTTTCATAAGACGTTAAACAGAGCAATGTTTCATTTCATAGTCCGCTTAAATGCTTTGTCGTCAATCACTATAAACGATATATTAGTATTTTTATCTTAGTCAAAACGCTAAACATGAAAACTATTATGGAATTTACTGTTAAGCATCAATAATCAAATAATTAGCAAGATATATGAAAATTATCCAAACCATGAAATGAAAGATTTTTTTTTTTTTTTTTTTTTTTTTTTTTTTTTTTTTTTTGAAAGAACGAAATGGAAGCGTTTTAAAGTTGAAAAAGAGATATAATTATAGGTCAATGAAACTATGAGATGATTTTTAAAATGATATGCAATTGCAAGGTAACAGAGCATTAATGTTTTTTTTTTTTTTTTTTTTTTTTGGAAAGAAACGAAATGGAAGCGTTTTTAAGTTGAAAAAGAGATAAATTATAGGTCAATGAACTATGATGATGAATTTTAAATGAATGCAATTGCAAGGAACAGAGCAATTAATGTAAGAGTGGTCCAAATAAAAATTATGAAAGGGGCTGGCCCTCTAGTATCACAGACAAGATCATCAACGGGCACCAATGTGCCCTTAAAACCGTCCAATTAACATTCTTAGTAAGACCAACATTAGATGAAAAAGGACCTCATAGAAATTAATCTTGATTGTGGAGGGAACATGTCCTGTCCTTAAACTAATTGGTTTGTCACCCACAATATCTTCATTCATCATATCTGCCTTACTATACAAAAGAACAATTTTGTACAATAAGGGGATTTGATTTGATTGTGAGTCTTTCAAGACAAAATTTTAATTCTTTTCTTTTAGTTAACTTTAGTTAGTTTAATTACACACTAATCACATTCAATAATATTAATTATATATAAACACCTCCCATTGTTTTAGCTTTTTGTTGATTGGGATTTATTCAACCAATTTACAAATAAAGTAATAACTATTTTGATTGTTGCATCCAATAAGAAACACCAACAACATTAAGCCATCATTTAGAGTGTCTGTTTGGTAAAATTAACTGTTTTAGTAGCGTTTAATTGTTTGAATAGTTGCAGCTATTTAAGTAGTAGCTTTTTCATAAAATATTAAAAGTTAAATGTTACAGTGATTTATCCGTTTAAAAAACACTATTTTAACTTTTAAAAACTAGTTCAAACTCTATGTCACCGAACACAATAAAAAATAGCATTTACCATTTTGATCAGTCAAAACGCTAAAAGCTACTTAAAAGATTGTTGCCGAACACAACCATAAAATGAAGCATTTCGATTTAAAATCTAAATTGAATCAATCAGGCTCGTTACGTACATTATTGGATTCCGATTCAGTTCATTAGAATTAATTAATTGCAAACATTAAATTTGAATAATTGTTATTAGAAAGCATTCCAGAAGTGCGTAAGAAAGAGCTTTCATGAAGTCCATAAATTCCATTAATAGATGGTAAAAGTGGGGCAAGATGGAGGAAATTTCTTCCATCTGATGACCTAATTTAGAAGCAATATAAATTGTGAAGAAGACCGAAAAATTGGGTGGGGTCAGAGAAATCTGAATGGATTCTCGATGACCTTATTAAGGTAAGATCGGTCAAGAAAATCCTGATTTTTAGTGGAGAAAAAGGACCCCACTTTGCTCCCAAGTCAAATTAACTAAAAACAGCATTAACTATATCCACAGTCTAAGAAAAAAAGAAAAGATCAAAAAAGAAAGAAATGGCAACAAACACGGTTTGCTTTTAGTATAAAAGAAAAGAAAGATTGGATAATTAAAAATTATTTCATTAATTGTTTTTCTTTTGCTTTCTTTTGAAGTCATATGAAAAATCAATATAGCCTTGATAAAGAATTATGGAAATACAATATTAAATTTGGATTATTATACATACTAAATGAATTTCTATTCTCCTTTCTAAACCATCATCCTATGTTACATGAAAAAAATGTTTTTTTTTTAAGGAATGTTTGATTGCTGAATTCTTTATGGAAAAAGTGATATAAAAAATAAAATTTTGATATTTTATTAGTATCAGAGTTGTAAAAAAATATATATATATATATACTATACGACTGTGGTGTTCATCAAACCGCCTAAATCGCCCAAATTATTCTAAAACTGCAGTTTTAAAAGACTGATGGTATGATTTGATTTTGTAAAATTAAAAACCGATTGCTTTTGATCCGGTTAGGTTTTAGAGCCAAAACCGTCCAAACCGAATCAAACTGTTACATCAATATATATTTTTTAAAATTCAATTCAATTTTTTTCAATGAAAATTTCCTTTTAATGATTAATTTATATTGGATAGTAAATTATGAGATTAATTATATTGGATAATAAATTAATAATAATTTATTATTAATTAGATAAATTATAGATTATTTTGAATAATAATTTAATTTATTCTTAAATTAGATAAATTAATAGATTATTATATAGATAAATTATAGATTATTTTATAAAATGTTCAAATGTTAAAAATTCATGTGAAATTAGATTAATATATATGTACAAACTATATGCACCTAAAACTATACTTTTAAAATTTTTTAGTGATACATGTAATTAAATAAAAATTTAAATTTTATATTTATAATTTGCTTAATTATTGTCTTACTCAATATATAACATTTTTCATACTATACTAAGAATATACATGTAAAAAATTAATTTAAAAACTTTTAACAACTATTGAAAATCATGTGAATTTTATGGCATAATTTATATTAATTCAGTTCTCTTATTTCAAACCGCACAAACCACTAAACTAAAAGTTTGGTTTGGTTTGAAATTTTTTATGATTTAATTTTTTCAAATCGCACATTTTTAGTTATTTATGTAGGTTAAAAAGACTTATGAAACTCTTAATTTTTTTTTAAATTTATTGGAGGCTTTTATGAGCTGAAATAACACTGCGGGCTACACAATAAGGGTATCCCTCTCCTTGGCTCACTAAACTAGTAAAAGCAACTGTAATCGAGAAAATTCGAACTCGAACCCTCCCACTTTTCACATGAATAAAAAGACCAATCAGATCACCACCCACCACCCGATTGTCTACTAACCTCTTAATTTGACAAATGAAGTGTAGTTATTCTTATCTTCATTTGCTAAACTAGGTTTTTCTTTTTGTTCTTTTTTTTTTTTTGGAAAATGACTAAACTAAGTTAATTAATAACTGAAAGGTAAAATAAAAAGGGGGAAAAATTACTTTATTGTCAAAGATATCAAAATCTACTTTATTATATATGTTAGGGTGACAAAATCTACTTTTATCTTTTACTGTATTAACTGTTCTAAGTTCAGATAAATATAAATCATCAATGTCGTTTAAAACTTTTAGGAACCTTTTTTTTTTGTAAAAATTAATTTGAAAACATTAAATTAAATATTTTAATTAAAAAGACAGTAAGTCTGAGGATTTTTTTTTTTTTCATTTTAAAGAGTATAAGCCAGTAGTAAAATGAAGGAATTATTCAGTTAAAAAAAATCCAAATACCAAGCAAAAAGAATAAAAAAAAAAAACCGAAGTAAAATCATTGCGGATGACAGCGACGTGATCTGACGGTTCATGTGAACCCACGTCAGTTCTACTGGTGTCTGTTTAAAAACAGATGAGTGAGCAACACGTGGCAGACAATAACAGGCGGGCCCCGACACAAGTGTAAAAGGCAAAACTAATTCAGAAAAAATGGAATGGTAAAAGGGACAAATTCGAATATGGAAGGAGATTTTGGAGCAGAAGGGAATGGGCCCCGCAAAAGATTGCATTTGAAATGGGCCCAAAAGAAAGATTTTTTCATTTTTTGATATATTTCTAATTTTTTTTAAAAAAAATAAAAAGTGGGTCCCTTTAAATTTATTTGATGTCGCCTTCACTATTATTACAAGAGAAGAGTGATTCCTTTTCTCTACAAATTCTATACCCAAAAAATGTGGTCCCGGATTTATCCTCACCCTTTTCAGTACTCAAAATCTTAATTATGATGTTGGGCGTTGGGCCTCTCACTGTGTTAGTCTATTTGCTCTAGAAAGATTACTATTTTTTTTTTTTTTTTTTTTTTTTTTTTTTTTTTTAATTTTAAATTTTACTTTTTTGACCGGGAAATCAGAATCCTATTTTATTAGAGTTTATTTCATATTACTAATTGAATTATTATTGAGAAAATATTGTATAAAAAATATTAATTAATTAAAGCTCATTAACATTTGACTTTGAGGTGAATTTTAACATTTTTCATTCATAAAAACTTGGTCCAAATTACAAACTTATTGTAGTGTCATTTTGAAATGATTTTTATATAATGGGACCTTAAATTTCTTAATCCGGTTGCAATTATATTCTAAAAGTAAATTAGATATCAAAAAATAAAATTAAAATCAAAATCCCAATCTTGATTTCCTTATTTACTTGAGTTATAGCACTTGTTTCCCTTTTAATTGGAACAATGCGCTTTGTATTTAATTAAGCTTAGGTATTAGGTTAACTTAGCCCAAACTCAATAGTTTGGATAGCTGTATATTATTTTATTCAAAAATCTAATCTTATTTGCTTTTAGGATGCAATTGCAATAGATCAATAAGTTTAAGGTGCTCTAATTTACTGTTTAGACCCTTATATGCTATTAAGAGGTATTTACAAATAAATCGATAAGATCAAAATGTCTAGAGTATAAAAGTCGTTTTAAAGTGAAATTAACAAGTCAATACATAAAAAAGTTTTCCTAGTTTAAGTCTAAAAATTTTTATGAAAAACTTTTTTAGCACAACTTATGTCAGAGAGAGTCGCAATGCAATGCAAACGAGGTGAAAAAATCGTAATGTCATTGATAATTTTAAACTATTTTGGCATTACTAGTATCCTCTTAAGAATGTAATTGTATATGTAAACAGATTATTTCACTGCAGGTGCCATTTAGCAAGACTCAAACATTTATCCTACTAAACAATGCTGTTATGTTACTTTTAAAAACAATGTTTTTCAAAAAAAATAAAAAAAAAAAAAAGAATTTTTTCCCCTACCTAATCAGAATATCAGATCCCAAAAGGTTCGTACTGTTGTTTTATCTTCTTTTTTTTTTTTTTTTTTTTTTTTTTTTTTTTTTTTTTTTTTTTTTTTATTGTGAGGAAATTAGAGATGGAATATTTATAGTTTGGTCAATCTGTCAATGCATTTACAGCGTTGCACGAAGCAGTGATGGACATTGGATTTGATACCTGATGACTGTTCGGCCACTTTAAGAATGATATAAGCAATGGTGTCACAGTTACCGTTATCTGATGTGGCCTTTTCTTTTTTATCAGAACAAATTTAATAAAACAACTGTTTTTTTTTTTCTATTTTTGGATTTTTTTATATTTCTTAATGATTCTTTTTTTTTAACTGACGTACATTCGTATTTTTAATTCATTTATGAATATTTTTATTCTACTTATATTAAAAAACTCACTTAAAACTAACATTAGTCGGAATGAAATGAAATGGTTAAAATTCCTCCTCCACTTAAGATTTTGTGAGGAAAACTCAAAAATAATTTATTGTTAAAAAATATTTTTTAAGGGAAATTAGTTAAGTCATTTGCAATATGAAAAATTATTTAAAATTAATTATAAAACCACAAAATATTTAGAATTATATAAATTTTATATTTAAAAATTTATTATGAAATATGAAAAAATATATAAAAATCATAAATTATAATAGTCGTGGCAACAAGTGGTCACCTGTGATTGTTGGTGGTGATTGGTGATTACCAATGATCAATGGTGACGATGATCGATGATTAATAAATTAATAATAAATATATATTTATAAAGTTTTAAGAAATTGGTAATGTTTGAAAATTATTTTACATGCAGGAGAGAAATTCATTTTCTTTTTAAAATTACTTCATTTTTCTTCCAACTAAAAAAATATTTTCTATTTAATGATTTTTTCTAAACAATTCAAAAATAGAAGAGTGCAAAAAATATTTCTGAAGAAAAAACATAATTTTATCAAAAGTATTAATGACATCTTAAAGTAAAATGATCCACTATTGATCAGAATTGCTTGACATCTTTAAATGATATAATACGACATAAAAATTGATCTATAAGTAATCTCTTAAAATTAATTATTTATTATGAGATATCACATCTTAGTTAGTTACTATTTGTTAGTTGGAAGCATCTTGCTTTAATTTAATACAACCAAAGACCTAATTATCAGGCAATTTAACGAAAGAGTAATTTTCAATCAAATATTTAAAGAAGGAAAAATTAAATAATTGTTTAATTAATTTAAATAGTTAGTTATAAATAACCTTAACCACTTTTTTTATTTTTTTTTTTTTTTTCAATTTCGTATATATCCAATCCTACCAAAATCTAACTCTTTTACACCATCGTGACTAATGGGAACAAATTAAGATCTTCTCTCGATTTTCCTTAGCAATCAAACAAAACCCAAAGCAAGAAAAAAGAAAGAAAGAAAGAAAGAAAGAAAGTGAGAAAGAGAGAGAGAAAATATGAGTGGTTGTACCAACACGGTAAGAGAGAATCTAGGGAGAGATCATGGCAGGAAAAAAACATAAAAACCATAACAATAACATTTCATTTCTCTCTCTCTCTTCCTCCTTCTCTCTGCAAGAAAAGAAAAAAGAAAGTAAGAAAAGAAAGAAAAATAGCACTAAAGCTGTTCTGAAAAATAATAATAATATCTTCTATTTGCTTAGGATCTCACCTACTTAATAAAAACCCACGGATATAACTTACATAGACATACCTTCTTCACTCTCTTTTCTGCTCTCTCTTCCTCTTTGACTATCTATCTTTATATGTAAAGGGTTCTTGTTTGTGTTGTGATATAAAGAATTAATATATAGAAGGAGAAGAAGAAGAAGAGGAGGAGGAGGCAAGAATTGAATATAATTTGTGTTTTTAGTACCATTTTCTTGATAAATGGAGAAGAAACCGTCAGATATTGATGAAGATATTGAAAATCAAGAAGAAGAACGACAGCAACAACATTTTCATGTGTTGGCTGTGGATGATAGTGTTATTGATAGGAAGCTTTTAGAAAGATTGCTTAGAAATTCTTCTTACCAAGGTAATTTATCTTTCTATCTATTATTAATTCCACATTGAATGTTTAATTTGTATATCCAGTTAGGTTCTTGTTCTTAGAATCTTCATTACTGTTACGATTCCTAATACATGGTATCAATTATCAAGGTACAGTTTTTTGCTTACAATACTGCGTCAAGTCTTTTGTGTTCTTTGTGTGTGTATATATATATATATGTTTATGTTTCTTGTTCTTTCTTGATGTTGTTTCTACTTATATATGTATATGCAGTAACTTGTGTGGACTCCGGAAATAAAGCATTGGAATATCTGGGGTTGCTTGATAACCTAGAAAATCCATCTACTGATTCTTCCTCCTCCCAATCAACTCAACAAGAGGTGAGTTCTCTCTCAACTCAATATGTGTCTGTCTCTTTCTGTCTCTTCACCTTTTCTTCTTTGGAATAGGAAATTTTCCAGGAAAATATTATACATACAGTCAAAACCTCGATACAATTTAGCCAAGAAAAAAGAAAAAACAAATCAGTACATGTTAATGTTGTCCAAGTGCTAGGCATTTATTTTAATGTATAATTATGCAAAAAAGAAATAGATATTGTGTTTTTCTGTTCAATGTTTATGAAGTAATGGTTCTTGAAGTAAAGTCTGCAACTGTTTCTTTCACATTTGTGTGCGTTAAAATAATTCTCGGGAAATATTAATTATAAAAATATAATATAAATGCAAAGATATTAATTAGATAATTAAATTCATTAATCTCTGGTGATGGACCACAATTTCCATTATTAATCTATCAGTGATATGGAGAGATTGTACGATGAATCCTAGATTGGAGAAAGGTACTGTTAATTAACTGAGAAAATCAAAATACTAATATAGGATTCTTAACATTTATATATATATATATATATAAGAAAGAAAAAAGCTACATTTATATGTTAATCATAATGTCGCCCTTTAATCCTGCATATTTCACTTTGTCTTGCAAAATATCAACATGATCTGCATCAAAGATTCACCATGGAAAACATTTCTTGGATCAACGATATCTTTTACGCATTTTTTTCTCATTAACAATCACCGTTTGATTTTACTGAATTCGTCTTTTTGATTCAATGCATATGATAAATTCACAGAGTAACATATAAAATTATTATCTTTTTTTATTTATATATGGACCAAAAATGAGATCATTTGTATATATAATAGTGAAATCTAATGTATAATAGAATTTGAAGTGTTTGTTAGATTTTTTTTTTTTTTTTTCAAAATTATTGGTTTGGTTTGTTTTGTAATGCACCAAAATACATTAATCTTTTTGGGTAATGCAATTGAAGGTGAAGTAAGATACAATCCAAAGTTGCTTGTTTCCTATTGCTTCCTCTTTTTGCTACTTTTGTTGTCTTGAGGTGTCTTTTATTAGAGTTATCCACTACATTTATAATCTTGATATAGAAGCTGAAGATCTCTTTTTTCTTTTTCTTTTTTGTTTCTCACTTAATATTTTATGGTCTTTTCCTCTTCATTGTTCTTTTTCCACTTTTGGCCCATTTGAGTAACTAACATGCCTATATATGCAATGCACTGCTTTTGCCCTCTTCAATAGGCAATGAGGAGATGTAAAAATTCTAAAAGAAATTTAATTATTCTCCTTAATTATGACATTTTATTTATATATATTTTACTTGAAATGATAGGGGATGAAGGTCAATTTGATCATGACAGACTATTGCATGCCTGGGATGAGTGGTTATGACTTGCTAAAAAGGGTCAAGGTAAATTATCATTACCTTTTTAATTCCCTTGATATCTACTTTTTCTAATGTGTTTTTTTTTTATAATTAATTTATTAGGTTAGATAAAAAAAAATTAATTAAGAAGATTCGGTTTTAATCCTTATTCACATGCACTATGGATCAAATGGTGCAAGACTTGCAGAATGAGCTTTTCTAATAAATGTTCTTCATCTTCTTCTTCACTCTTCAGGGTTCTTCTTGGAAAGATGTCCCAGTTGTTGTTATGTCATCAGAAAATATACCTTCTAGAATCAGCATGTAAGTGTCTTTATACTTCCTCATCTTCTGTTGCTCCATTTTGAGTCAAGAATAAAAATATGGGTAACTCATATTTATTATTTTAGACTTATTTTGAAATTAATACAAATTAATATCGATATGTTTTATAATAAAAACTTTAAAATAATTTTCTAAAAGACCTAAATCTCAAATGTCATAACCCAGCGTTGGTCATGCAGTATAGAAAGTTAAAGATTCAAACCCTAATCTCGTATTTGAAAATATTTCAATGTATATATTATACGAAATTGAGTTTACTTACACCTCAATGCAAAATTTACTATTATTATGTAGATCAATATTTATGATTTATTAGGTGCTTGGAAGGAGGAGCTGAGGAATTCTTGTTGAAGCCTCTTCAACTGTCAGATATGCAGAAACTGCAGCCTCATCTTCTAAAATCCCTTGACCAATCTTGTAAAGAAGCAATTGATGAAAAAAATGGAATTGAGATGGAAAAGAATAACAGCAGCAATAACAACAACAACAACAATAATAATAATAGCAAGAGGAAGGCAATGTCTGAATCTGAAGAGCCCCCAGAGAGAAGACCAAAAATGGGACTTGCAGTTGTACAGATTTAGCTATAACTAGCTACTATCATTTATAATATTACATAGTTTTTCTAACTATGTACATGGCTTTATATAATCTTGGGTGTGAGATTTTTCAAAGAGTAAAATAGGAGCTTAACAGATTTCTCTGAGTTTCATAAATTCCACGGTTTCTTTTTTCATGGAAAATTTTCTTTAATTTTGTTAAGGAGACATATTTCAAATAAAAAGGGAGTGTTATTTCCAGATCAATAACACTGTTTAAAATGGAAAAATATCACTTGACACCCCTTATTAAATTTATCTATTCCAATTACAGTTTTCTTCTTAAAAAATCTCCATGTTTAAACTGAAGTTTAGCTTCGAATATACTCACCATTTTTTTATTAAATTGTATTATCATAAAAAACAAACGGAGAAGGCGAAAAGTTGTTTGACTTGAAAAGTAGCAGAACGACAAGTGTTACTGCATTCAGATTGCACGCGTTTGAAAGTCGTTTTAATTTTTAATAATTACTTCAAAAGACGGTCCTTCATGAATGCGCGTAGTTGCTTTTAAATTGTATACGCAGACTGTAAATTCTACAAAAAGCAGTCGTTTTCTCAAAACACGATCTTTGAATAATCCGCTTGTAGTCGTTTAATCGCATTCAAATTGTATACTCAGAATGGGTCATCTAAAAAAGTTGTCAGGAGGCTTTCTGTGGTTCAACTAATTGCTTCCAGGAAAACTGCGCATCGTTTGTCGATCAAAAAAAAGAAGATTCATATTCTACATATTGTCCCATCGACTGAAACCCTAAATCTTAACAAAACTTCCTCTTTAGATAGAACAAAGCCGCGCTGTAGTGTTCATAGTTACATCAGTTTTGTACAAAGGATTAAGGTTGGTGACTTCGCAGCTGCTTTTGAAGGGAAGGGAGTGAAAAATCTCGATACTAACACTTAGAATAGTCAATCACCAACCAAATAGCATTAGCTACCTGTCCGAACGAGACTACCACTTTGTTTGATATAAATGAGCTCGGATTAGTATAAACCAACTCAAAATTTTAAAATTTATAAATGAAATTTTTTTATTGAAATAAATTAATAAATTGAAAATTCGTTTATTTTTTATTCTTAAAATACCCTTAATATTAAAATTTTTAAAAGTTGAGAGAAGGAAGAACTTTATCAAAAAACTTTAGATTTTTAAGTTTAATAAAATTTATTTGAAAATTTCACATTTTATTAATAAAATTTGATTTAAATATATTCAAATCTATAAAATTTAATCTCCATTTTTTTTTTCATACCATACCACTTCACAAGAACACGAATCTCTAATAGGACGCAGCAGAACCTTCACAATAAAATCTATCGACCTAATAAACATGCAAATGCAGTGCAGGAAACATATATACAATTAAGGTCCATCTCTCAAAAATTTGAAGGACCATAATTGCTTGCTTCCGGTGGGTCTATAGAGCAATTACTTGAGGAAAAACATGAAGAATCCAGTAATATATTAAACGGAAAAACTCAGCTTACACGGTGAAGTTATTTTTTTACTAACCATAAAGGGGCTAAGTAAACTAACTGATTATTCTGATTTCTGACATAACTTTTAGTAGTACACTAAGCTCAAAATTGATACAAGATTTAGAGCTCATCCTTTGTCTCTTCTGATTCTTGCAGGGTTTCTTTATCTTGTTGCTGGGGAACTTTATCTTGGTCCCGATTCTTTTCGATGAAATCAATAATATCTTCTTTCGTCCTATCCCCATCATACTGCACCAAATTCCCACTTGAAGACCTGAAGTATACTGTGGGATATCCCTTGACATCAAAGGTATCACTCGGGATATCATTTGCAGTTGCATCCTGAGGCGAGGAGAAAATGTAGAATACATAGTTAAGTACACATCTTATAACAAATATTTTATGTAAAGCTCAAAGAGAAGACCATATCACAGTAATAAATGCAGACCAAGTTAAAACAGGCAAAACCTTTTAACTGTTGGAGATGGTGTACAGCAATATGTGAATCAAAGGTAGAAATGCTTTTACTTATTTACTCTGACCCACACCTTGTATCCTTCGATATAAGGCATAATGCATAAATCTGATCATGTATTTTAGGTGATTGTCCTTGTGGCCCCTAAACTTTGCAGCGGAGGCATTATAACCCTACACTTTCACATTTCAATGATACCAAAATCTAATGAAATATGAAAGTGAAGAGTCATAATTGAACTCTTGCAAAAATGAAAAATGAAAGTACAAGATTATGATTAAACTCTTCAAAGTTATTGCATTTTAATGAGGGGTATAATTATTACCGAAATGTGAAAATGCATGGCTATGATTACACTCCCACAAAGTTTAGGAGACCATAAGGAGAATTGGCCAAAGTTCAGAGTTTAAATTTATATATTAGAAATCTGATATGAGAATGCAAGAAAATAACACTGGATGATGCTGAAAATAAAATTACAGTTGGCTGTTTGCAGCATAGATATGATGATGGGAATCTTATCTTCCGAACACATAACCGACCCTAATAGTGCAAGCAGGAGTAGTTATCTAGTATCATTACGAAAAGATTTCAACGAGCAACTCCATCAATGCTAATCTTTCTAGAATTCTATTCTTTCCTGTTTTCTAGAAATAAAAACATTATCCATCAGATCTTGAACCAGGCAGATAAACAATACTTACAAGCTTTGCAATGACTACATCAGGATCATTTTGGTATGAGACGGCAACTTCATCCAAGATTGGAGCCAATTTTTTACAGTGTCCACACCATGGAGCATAAAACTCTAGAAGAACTGCAGAATACATCATGCCACCATGTTACATGTAAGTCTATGGAACAAATAAAATAAACAGTGGAATTAAATGAAAGACAGTAGATTATCCAATTGAAACATTTCCATGAAATTACCTTAAGATTCAATAGAAAAAGAAAAAAGTAAATTGGCTACAATTTTTTTTAATCCATGGAACATAAAACATAACTAAAATAGAATATAAACACTTCTCATTCATAAATCATAACTACTCATGATATTATTGGACAATAAAACTAAAATAACACCACAAAGAACTTAGTAAGCAATAAAAATGAGAAAACAGCAGCACATCTTATCTTAATAACATAATAAAAACATAAATTACTATTACAGACCGTTTTTTCCAGAGTTGAAAACAATGTCCTGGAGACTATCAGCCACCACAACTTTCACAGGCTCATTGTTAACTTCCGGGATAGGTTCAGATTTCTTGAATGGTAGCACCTTGCCTTCCTGCAAAGGTTTAAATAAAGGAATTCCTCATCACACCACCAGGGAATGAAAACTTATACTAGTAGTCCAATTTCATTACTTAAAAATGAAGAGCACATATTGAATACATGATCAAAACATTACCTTGTATTCCTTCACCCAAGGAGCAATATGATCAGGTTCCAAGTGTTGCTTCAGATATTTTTGTCCTTCATTTGTTTGTAGGATTATGAGAGGCACTTGATCCTCTTTGAGTCCAAAATACTGCTCATTCAAACCAAACAATTCGTGACATAAAAGAAAATTCAACTAACATGAACCAAAAAGTGGTCAGCAAACCAAAGACCTCACCTGGAAGGCACCTTGACTAGCATCTACATCTCCCAACAGAAAGACTATGCCCTCTCCTTTGTATTTCTGAGCAACTTCATGATATTTAGTTTTGAAAGAATCAGCAGCTTCACCGCTGAAGTTCATAAATAACATTGCCTGCAAATTCCAAAGAATTTGTCTCTTAAGATAATCAATAATATCTCCCAGATAAAAAAGAAAGATAAAGCAAGTGTTGACACTAGATAATCATGTCAACCAAACAGAAGATAATGATGCTCAATGAAACAGTCAATTGCTTTACAATATGCTAAACGTGAGAAGGAGAACATCCTTATCATTTTGAATCAAATTCATCATTTATGAAAGGAAGTATGCAACAAAAAATCAGTTTCGTATTTGGATTAAACAAACTAAAACAAACACAAAATCAATAACCTGACATGAGTTTAGGCAACTAACATTTATTGCAAAATGTATCTTGCATTTATACCTTAGCATCAGGACTATTGAAAAATTTGATGACAAAAGGGTGATTGCTAGGGTCAGTATTAAAGAGGGTCACAATGGGTATGCTAGATTCTTCAATGAACTTCTCCAATGTATCCAAATCAAAATCCTGCAAGAATCTAAACATAGTTAGACCTTTATTCTTATAAGCATCTATACCAAATTTGATCATACTAAAGGTGTTGCAGTACCTTAAAATCAACAAAGAGTTCATCGAATGGCTTGAACAGCCTAACAAGGGGCCCAGTCACGGACGACTCACCGCGTGGAAGGTGTTTTGCATCCAAGGTATGACCAAACTCATAATCAGACCGTAATTTATCTGCTACAGCTAGATAGTTTTCAAACTCCTGCCCAGATAACTTAGGGAACACCCCAATCTGTAAAACATCCAAAAACACTCACTAGATTAAATAACAGAAAAAATACCAATTAAAAATTATAAAAAAAAAAAAAAAAAAGGCTTTGTGAAGGTGTTTGCATTCCAAGGTATGACCCAAACTCATTAGATCAGACCGTGTAATTTTATCTGCTACAGCTAGATAAGTTTTTCAAACTCCTGCCAGATAACTTAGGGAACACCCATCTGTAAATACATCCACCAAAAACACTCACTAGAATAAATAACAGAAAAAATACAAATTAAAAAATTATAAAAAAAAAAAAAAAAAAAAGAGAAGCTAGCCACACAGCCCATACGTTTACAACAACTATCTTCTTGTCACCAATGAAATTTTAACTAGCTTCCCAGCCTATTTTTAAAAAAAAAAAAAAAAAAAAGAGAAGCAGCCACCACAGCCATACGTACAACAACTATCTTCTTGTCACCAATGAAATTACTAGCTTCCTCAGCTGATTTTAATTCAACAGAAGCAGGACCGCTTTGTTTCTTCAAATACTCTACAATGCCATCAGCTTCACGAGGGCCTTTATATTCTTGAACTGTTTTGCCTCCATTTCTCAAAATTTTGAGAGTTGGAAATCCCTTAATATCATACTGAGATGCGATGTCTTTGTTAGACTCCTCATTGGCATCAACTTTGGCCAAAAAGATTGGAGGGTCATGACTTGCCAAAATGGATGCAGCTTTCTCATACTACAAACAAAAAGATTTTCTGTTGTCAGTTTAGTTACTCATGTATAATAGTCAAAACCATAACACCAACCTTAACTCCCCATAGACGCTACACAAAGATAAAACTATTACCTGAGGAGCAAGATTCTTGCAGTGGCCACACCTGCAACAATAAGAAATCAGAATTCCATCCTCAGATCAAGTAAGTTATAGGAATGTGAAGGGAGCATCATATTCAAAGTAGCTTTTCTGGATATCTGATGTAAATTATATTCGAGGCAAGGAATGAATATAGTTTTCCTGCTCTCTAAAACTAAATAGCCATAGCTTTCAAAAAAATGCTCTCAACAATACTTTTAGAAACTCTTTTAACTAAGTTAAGTTTAGTAAGTTTAGTAAAGTAAGGTTGTCAATGCATAAGACATGAATCAGAAACATTTCAATCCAAAAGAACTACAGCAATGACAGCAATGTTTTGTTTTGTTGTGGGGGGTGGTGTTGCAGGAATGGAAAACAATAGTGGTTCGCTGGTGGTTCAGTAGCTATAGTGGCTGTAGCTGGGATGTCTCAAACACTCAACTGAAGTTAAAATAAACAAGCCCCGGTTTTTTCATACAGCGGATACATTTAAGAATTCAATCCCCTGTCAAATAGAGCTAAAAAGGATAGAATATTCGCCAGAAAGACACATCACTTAAAAGTTCTAGTATCAACCCAGAACACTTTATTTGATCCAATGCAATTATCTCCAGGTCATCAAAACTTCAGAATCAAATCCAGAAATATAAATCAGAAATGCAATCAAATCATGCGGTTCAAATGGAAAGACTCCAGCTTTAAATTTCATATAACAAACCCAAAATTCAAATTCAATCTATCAAGAAAAAAAAAAGACAACAGATCAGAAATGACAAAAAGAAAACAAGTAGCAAAAGAAACAGAGATCTCACATAAGACTATAAATGGATCAGATTTTAATCAAATAAAAGACGACCATTAGCATCTCTAATATCAAATTTCATACCAAGGCGCGTAGAACTCGACAACGATGAAATCGTGCTTGCTAATCGTGTCAGTGAAATTGGAGTGATCCAAAGTCAACACGAATTCCTTCTCTTCACCTTCTCCAGCTGAGATCGCTACAATTAAAGAGAACAGAAACATGCAAGACCAAATCGAACCCTTAGACGCCATTCTGGTAGAAAAAAAGAAGAAAGAGAGAAAGCTCTCTCTGTTTTTGCAGTTTAGATATTTGTTCTGTGTTACTCTTTACAGAATGGGGGTTTTATGGACGCACATGAGTAGGGCGAGAACGCGACAAACATGGTTCTCGCACGTGACGGCGGAGTGAGTTTTTCTGACTTATCCTCTCGAGTACATTTTAGGCTCTACTCGCTCTCCTTGTGGTGAAAAATCCACGTGGAAACGCTTCATTGGGTTAATCTTGTCACACACACATGTTTGTTTACAAGGCAAGTGTATATTGCATTCAAAGAGTTTCTTTAGCTAGTGTCTTCGGATTGGAAATCTACTATTCAAATAAGGTATTTTAGCGTTGGTGCTTCCTAAGATGAGTTTTGAAGTAGAATGAAGGTAATTTCTCATTTTACTTGAGTTAAAAAAATATTTGAAAAATGTTATAAAACTATTAATAATTGGGTTTATTATTTTATAAATTGCTATTTTTTATATAAAAACAGTCTACCTTTTATAAAATATTTAAATGTTATAAAATATTATTACCATATCTAGTATTTTGTAAATCCATAATTTTATAAAAAATAATTACTTTATATAAAATATTTAAAAATATTAATCATTGAATCTATTATTTTGTAAATTATCAATTTTTCAGACATCTTTTACAAGCTATTTAAAGTTATTATAAAATATTGGCTATTAAAGGTGTTTATATTGCAATCCAATTATTTTATAAAAGGCATGTTATTTGAAATTATTACCAAAATATTTAAAGATAAAATTATTATTTCATAATCTGTGCATTTTACATAATACAATCATTTTTTTAATTTTGACTATGACAACTATTATTTTGTAATCCAATAACTTTACAAAAGAAAATTTATTTTTTTAAAATTCTTATAAAGTCTTACAAAATATTAGTAGCAATCTGAGTGATTATTTTATAAATCAGTAATTTTTAAAAAAATAGCAACTTTTTATGATTTATTAAGCGATATTATAAATTGTTACAATCAAAATCATTATTTTGCAATTATATAACTTGCTTTAGACACCATCATAAAAAAATTCTTTCGGGTTACTAGTTTTCATATAACCAATGACATAATGACACGTTAATTCTTTTTCCCACTTCGTTGCACGTGGTGGATTATTATTAGTATATTTTTTTTGTTTATTGTTTTCAATGTATGAGATCTAATCTCGCGATCTCTTAATCTCGTAATTCTCTGTACAAAGATAGTAGATCAACGGTTGAGATCGATTTTGAATTCTTTTTTCTTTTTTGCATTTTTTAATATGATTGGCGAATGTCTAACCAAAAAAAAAAAAAATTAATTCTCTTGTACAAAGATAGTAGATCAACGGTTGAAAATCGATTTTTGAATTCTTTTTTTCTATTTTGCATTTTTTAATATGATTGGCGAATGTCTAACCAAAAAAAAAAAAAAAATCTAAAAAAAAAAAAAAAAAAATCTGATAGATACAAAGGAATGGGATGCACTCATTAATTTGAAGGTGGGGGTGTTTTGAATGAATAATTAATTTATTCATCATTTTTATGTATTTTCTCGTATTAAATATTAAATAATTTTTTTAAAGTACAAAATTTATATTGTTATAAATATTTTTATTATCTTATAAATTAAATTTTTTATACTTTTTAACTAGTTTTCAATATTAGAATTAAACAATAGAAATTTAGTTGTTTGAAAAAAAAATTTTTTTTTTGAAGATATATTATTATTTATATTTAAAAACTATACATAGATATTACCAACCGGCAATAATTTAGAATTGGAGAAATATATAGAGAACTTGCAGTCGGTCTAGTTAAAATTTAAGGGTGGACAAGCATGCCGGTTACAAAGCGAGACACCTTTTTCATCAACTTTACATCTTCTAATAGTATGATAATAAGAAATTATGATTAGATTTGAATGACAATTTCAATTTTGAAATTATTATTAATTTAGTTAAAAATAAAATAAACTATTTAAGCTGTTAAAAAAAAAAAATCTAACTAATTAGGTGTGGTCTAGAAAAAATTATCTCTTATTGTATAGTTTCGAGTATTATCTCCATAGATTGGGCATTTCAATAAATAAATAAATAAACTATTAAAAAAATATATTTTTAATTAGATCCAATAATTTATTTTTTAAAATAGAGGTGGTCAAATTTTCAACTTTTATTTTCATTGTAATATACTTATCTTTTAGAAATAAACAATAGCTTGTATAATTACCATTTTAAAAAAGCCTGACCATTTTAATAATTTATTCCCTTTTTCTTGTAAAAAATTTTTTGACTTTATATCCAATTTTAACACAAAAAAAAAAAAAAAAAAAAAAAAAAAAAAAAAAAAAAAAAAAAAAAAAAAAAAAAAAAAAAAAAAAAAAAAAAAAAAAAAAAAAAAAAAAAAAAAAAAAAAAAAAAAAAAAAAAAAAAAAAGGAAAAAGCCATAAAAAACTTGAGAAAGGGTATTGTTTAGAAGAAAAAAAAAAAAAAAAAAAAAAAAAAAAAAAAAAAAAAGGAAAAAGCCATAAAAACTGAGAAAGGGTATTGTTAGAAGAAGAAATGGCAAAAGCAATCCAAAAAAAGGACTGTATATCACAATTATCAAATCCTTCATCCAAAATTTTTGAAGTTTCCTAAGCTGAGAAATCTAAACATAAATAAGCCTACCTGAAATCATCCTCCTACACTGTCCAGATACAACAAATACCACCACCACCAACCAATCAACCAATAAATGAATTTTCTGTACAAAAATCCCTACATATCTCTACTCATGGGATATTGTAAAACCCACATTATAGTTAACAAAACCTTCACCACAATTTTCTTCCAATTGAACCTTCACCTTGTTACAGTTATCCTACAATCCTACCCTTTTCTTTTTCCTGTTTAAAGCTGTTCTCCAATCTCCAATCTGTCAAAACTTGTTTCTCTATAATTTTTCACCCCAGATTCGCTGCGCCTTGGTGGATCTAACCATTCTAAGTCTCATGGTAACTGTACATATTATGATGCCAAGCTCCTTCCTTGAAAAAGCTTCAGCTTACGAAAAATTCTCAAGCAAACTCAGTCTACCATGTTAATTGTAGACTAAACCTATGAGAATTACTCTCAGCTTATAATGCTGAAAGCAGCATTATACTAATGTATGAATTTACTATAAGCCTCCGGCATTTTGAAGTCTGACTTGCTCGTGGGATTTCAAAACCTCCGAAGTGAAGCTTCCCAAAGCCTCAAAAATTGGGACCAAACCTGCTTGTAAACTACCTGAAGCTGCATCGTGAACTTGCTTAGTAGCTTCCTTATGCCTGGCTCTCTCTTCTTCTAATTTCTTCCTCATTGAATCCAGATCCACCTTCAAATCATCTAGGGGTGAAACTCCACTTTCCGAAGGAACTTTCGACACAGCTTTATCTGATGATGCGTCCTGCTCCGCAAGCCTTCCCCTCTCCATGCGTAATGTCCTTAGACGTTTCTCAAAATCCTTTGTTAGGTAATCTGCTTTAATCCTTTGCCGCTGCTCCTCGTCTTGCCGTTCCCATAATTGATGTAAGTTCGAAGCAAAGTCTAGCATGGCATTTTCCACTGCCTTCTCAGAAATCCTAACCATTGCTTGATACCAATCGTGGCAAATTATGAAAATAGGTGGAGCACCCATTCTGCTTGGAGAAAAGGGTGCTATTCCATCAGCAGTTTCTTCAGGTTCAATAATAAGGCACCTTAAGAGCCATTCATTTAAGGACTCAATATATGATTTTTGAGTGTTAACCCAATTGTGAAAACAAGTGCACCAATTCATTAGCTCTGTTTCAAGTTCAAGAGTAGCTCTCAAACCGGAATCTCTTCGCAAACCAGTGTTTGCCTTTAGCGACTGAACTTTGCTCTCCATGATAGCTTGGAACTGTTTCTGGTGGCATCTCAACATGGACTTCCACATTCTTATCAACCTGCACATAAAAAGGTACTTTTTATGCCAAAACAAACGAGCAAAGGATTTTAAATCAATACTTGACAGCAAAAAATGCTAGGGATGACTTGCCGCAAAATCAATATAAATAGGAAATCATAATTTACTTGCAGGATTAATAGATATCAACAAAAGCAAAGTCTTGAACAGTAACAATTTTCACTTAGAGCCCATAAAAACGAGAAAAGAGTACAACGTGGCAGTAAAAAATAAAATAAAATATTGCATACATCTCTTAAATTACTATATAATCAGTGAATGACTAGTTGCATGAGGAATAGCCAGCACGCTAGTGATAGTGTCATACTGTCATTTTAGATCCAAACAGTGGAAAGGTACAGGAATTTAAGCATGTTCAGCACTTTGATCCAACAAATGAATTGTTGAATCATCAATGTTTGTGTCTCTCCATGAAAGGGGGAGAATACGTGCCATTTAACCAAAGAAGATGAGGAAGTATGATGCAAACGATAATAGATGTTTTCATATCATGCAGTCACTGAGATCAAATTTAAAATATATTATATTACCATTACCATAGCAGGCAAATAAGTATTGGATAATCAAGGATCAAACATCCAGCAGACTCCAAGAAAACCACAAATCAATTTTCATGCCAATGCAGAAAAGATGCACTGATAATGTGTGTGAGTCACACAGTTCTCTGTATATGTGCCAGTATGTTTTCAATACTTTTTAAATTAACCTTCCAGGCATCACTTCCCAGCAAGAAACAACTAAAGCAACCATATTTTACTGGAATATTCACAACTGAAAGGTTACTATTACAAGGGCTGGCATGGGGTGGGTATGTGTGTGTGTGTGTGTGTGTGCATGCGCGTGTCTATATGTTACCTAAACATGAATATATAATGTAAATCATGAACATCAAATGGCTAAAAACATCTAATAGATCAAGACGTAATGCAGTTAAGTACCCATGAATCAATTCAGTGATTTGAGGCTGCAATTCTTCATCTCTTAACTTGTGTATCTTGCTTGATATAGCATCAACAGCTCTGATCGTAACATTGATTTTTGTTAACAACTTCCTTATTGAAGCCTGGGCAGCATCAATTTTACTAGATTCAGCTCCATGTTCATCTAAATGTCTTAATCGCCTGCACTGTTTTTCATAAATAACTCGTAGCCTTTCTTCATCCTAAAATCAGCAGAAACACCTAGACATAGTAAGAAAGATTCTAATGCAATTAAAGATATATAAAAGCAACCTCAAATAATAATTCACCACATAGAAAGAAGAACAAAGCATTTTTCCTTTAATTTTTCTTCTTTACACAAATTCAGTTTGGGCACGAGGAAGAGAATAAAACTCTGTATAAGTCCACGTTAAGCACCCCAAAGAGAAAAGAAGAGAGATAACAAACAAATTGGTGAATTCCATGTTAAAAAGAAGGGGAAAATTGAAATGTTAATATTCCAAATCAAATGAGCAGGTCCAATAGACCAAATTTATTCATAACTCAGAAGCTCTTTACTAGGCATTGACTTCAAAATTAAAAATTGGATAAATATTTACGCATAACAAAAGATGAAATTTAAGTTGTTTTTAATGCTTTCATACCTTAACTTCTTTGTATAGTTTCTTCTCCCACTCATAAAGTTTATCTAGAGTAGATGACAAATTTCTAGACTTGATGTCAAGATCGTTCCCAGGTTCTCCAGAGTATGCTTTTGCCATTTTCATTGCCCTAGAAGAGATTTGTACAGATGGCCTGGTGGGAGGGTGTGATGACACCAGAAACAAGATCCGGGAGAAAATCACTGCATAGAGGCATGTAAATACATCGCCATAAACATTCAATATAATCGATTGAAACAACAGACTCCAATATTCCTAACTACGAAACTTCTCCAATAAAGACCATTTGATGAGAAGCCCAACAGGGACACATTAGATCCTGTAAAAACTTTCAAGTCTATATTAAGCTCAATATTTCACATCCTATCGAGTGATCTTCAATGAAATAACAGAGGAACTAGACCATGGCATACCCAAAAGCAACAAGAACAAACCCAAAAGCATTATTGAGGACATAACAGTGAGCAATCACGAAAATTTATAAAAGAAATGCACGACAATGGGATGAAAATAAAACAAATAGATGAAAAATACTACCTTTAAGCAAGGTGGTTCTTCGCTGGTAAGGCAACTTGCTCACCTCAAGCAATGAAGCAACCTCTCTTCCATAACTAGAGGCAGTCTCAAATTCATCTCTTATTTCCTTCACCACTTCTTGGAGATCCCTAGAGCTGTGAACTGATAATGTAGTTAAGCTGCTAGGTTTTGAAGATTCAACATCCATAGTAGATGCCTCCTCAACTTCAAAGCTCACTCCTTTTTTCCTGACAGACTCCTCACCAGGACTTTTAGAAACAATACTCTCAGGACTGCGAAATGTATCAGGACTAGTACTGCTCTTAATGTCTTTACCTTTAACTGAGTCTATACTTTCATTGCCGCTATGAACTGGTACCGATTTCGAGGTACCCTCTCCAAAATTCTTATTGACTTCTTCATTGAATTTGAATTTGCCATTCACATTTATTTCATCTTTTCCTTTCTTCTTTTCATTGTTAACTTCTTTTATCACTTCTTGCTCTGTTTCATCTTCCAAATCAGGAATCCCTTCCCTTTCCCTCACCTCTTTTGAATCCGGACTACTTGAAATCGACCCGTACCCGTATCTTCCTGCCGAGTAAAAAGCCGGATAGCCACCACCAGCATCGTTATCATACGTGTCGAACACATTAAGAAAGTCCCACGCGGATACTCTCGGCGGAGATGGCGGGGCCGGTGGTGGCCTTTGAGGACTCGGCTCCATCTGCTGTGAACCCATCATCGGGTACCCGAAATACCCACCATTTTCATAATAACTCGAATACCCATTTACAGTTGGATCCTCATACGCCACCGTCTTTGTCGGAGTGGCTGACTTCTTCATGTAATACATATTGGGATAAGGATTGGAGAAGGGATGCGGATACGGGTCCGAATATAGATATGGATATGGATATGGATTTGGATTTTCTCCAGTATTATTGTAACCCCAATTCTCGCGATGAGGATAATCATCAAAACCGTAAGTAGTTGAAGGTACTCCTCGTTGCTGCTCTTCTCCTTCTTCAGGCGTATCATGGATATGAATATGACCCGAATCAGAGTCCAAATCCGACCCAGATGACAAATGCAAATGCGAATCTTCACTGTCCTCTTCTTCCTCTCTGTTTTTGCTCTTATTATTATGATGATTATTATGATGATTATGATGATGACGACGACTACTTCCGTCTATAGAATGCGAAATCGACGTCGATGTGGAAGAATCTTTTGATTTCGGCTTTGATTTCCCTTCTCTGGAAGGTAATATCAAAACAGGGGAACCAGGAGACGAAGAAGATGCGATCACGAGCTCCTCGTCAACGAATCTACTAATTGCATCGCCAACATCCCTTAAAGCGTGGAAATACAAGACATGAGCGGCAGCGAGGGCATAACGGTGATCAGATGCAGCCTTAATAAGTTCTTTACGCTCTCTGCAACGAGTTACCAGTGGCAAATCATCGACCTTGGATCCTCCACAGCCCATAGCAGAACCCAAAACAAAACGGATAAGAGCAAACCCAATTGAGTCAATTGAGAGAGAAACAGCATAGATATAGCTTTCATGGTGATGATGCTACTTCGAAACCCTGACCATACAAATGGAGAGGAAAAGGAAGCATTGTGAGTAACGATAGATCCAAGAAAGAAAAAAAGTAAAGTGAGATAGGCTAGAAAAAGAGAGATTAGAGATGAAAAGTAGAAATCTTTTTTCAATTAAATGAGAAAAACCATGAAAGGACTAGAAACAGAGCTATCATGCATGAACAAATACATAGACAGACAGACAGACAGGTAAAAAATTGAGCACACGTATAGTAATAAAACAGTGAGAATCGTGCATGGAAGAAAGAGAGAGAAATCTGACCGTTGAAATTGGTGAGATTGAGAGGGGACCGTCCATACAAGGGAAGGAGGGAGAGAGAGAGAGAGAGAGCTCTGGAAATATTTTTGATGAAACTTAGATATGTAAGTTTGTTGTTTAGCAGTGTAAAAATGAATGATACATAGAGATGCGTGATAGGGTTTTAAGGATCTGTCAGTAATTGGAAGAAAAGGTTGGGGTTTGGGGTTCCGGTGTTCCTCTTCTGTGTACAGAATTCAGAGTTTCGGAGAAAGAAGAAGGCTCGTGGAACCCGCCATTGGTAACGGACCCTGTCATTATTATTACTGCTACCATTTTCAGGTCGTTTTCCTTTTTTTAATTAAAAATCAAATCTCATGGTCCTTTTTGATAAAAAGGAATCAGTTGGTTGGTGGTCTACAATATTATTTTTTTCTTACATATTCGATATATACTTTTAAAATATTAAATAAAATAAAGTTATATTAAATACATAGAAAGATTAAAAGATATAGAAACTATTACGTCTTTTATTTTAAAATATAAGTGGATTTATAAGGTGATATTTTATTCTTAATATAAAATATTTTAAAGAGTAATAAATGATATATTTTTAATGTATTATTTATTTATTTTTTAATATTGATTTTGAGATAAATTACCTTTTATTTCGTTATAATTTAATAGAATTAATGATTTCCTTAATTTTCGTATAAAAATTTTAAATGATTTATATTTTAAAACATGTGAAATATTTAATAATTTATATTAAAAGATATATAAAATCACATTTATTAAACATAATAACATATATCCACTATTTTAAAAATTATAAATTATGTTCACTAAATAGCAATTTCACAAATTGAGATGTGAAATAAATGTAATTTTATTAATTGAAGAGTTTAATAGGTGGACTTATAAAAATAAAAGGCGTGAATTTTTCTTATAAAAATTTTTCTTAAAAATTTTAAGTTAAGAGCCTAAAATGTATGAATCAATTTGTAATAGCAATAGCATCACCAAACAAAAATTTTGGTGATGCCATTTTGGATCTATACTTAATTTCCTAATTCCTTGTACCTGTCCTAAAGATTAATTTGTTATAGAATATTATAAATGATGTTCAACATTTATATGAGCAATGTTAATTTCATGACAACAATAATGCTATTGCTAGCTAGGGGCGTTATTGCTGCCACACATTAAATGCAATTTGATTGGATGTCCTCATTTCATAAATTTTTTCCTCATATATATATATATATATAGACTATAGATCTTTTTATTTCTTCATCATATTCTTTGGATTTCTTATTATTTCTCACAACTTAAATCATTATTTTCTTTTTTCCTTTTTTATACGTTAAAAAATAAAAGAGATAAAAAATAAAATATAACATCCATTATATATAAAATATATATAGAAAGAGAACATCTTAACAAAATGTCACCAAAGATAGTATTCTATGCTCTCTTGCTTTTTAAAAGCATTTACTATAATACATATAAACAAAAAGAAAAGGAAAAGGAGTTCAATAGCAAGAAGTGGTTTTAGCATTTCTTAATTTGCATTTAGATTTTTAATGGTAAAAGTTTAAATATTTGTCTCCCGTTATAAACTTTTATTGAGATTTTATATCTTTTAACATTAAAAAAAAAGGCAAAATAAAATAAAATAATAAATTGTAAATTTAAAAAACAAAATTAGGGTTTAACTTTAACTTTATACACATTATTATTATTATTATTATTATTATTATTTTTAGACACAAAATTACCAAATCATTTTTATGAATTTATATATAAAATAATATTATAGGCATGCCCCCACTGACCTAATGCGTCTAATTTCTAGTTACTTGATACATTGTTATAGCCACCAGAATGTATAGTATCAAATGAGTCAATTGACCTCTTTTTTTTCTTTTTTTTTCTCAATTCACCTTAAATATTAATGTATTTTTCTCAATTGATCCCTCGTAAAATTCAAAATAAAATCATGTTGGCACATAAACGATAACTAGGATTAGCTAATTCAAGAGAGAAAATTTGCCAGTATCGCATAGGATTATGCCCAAAACTTTGTTGAGGTTTATTAAACCTTATAATACAAAAATAAGTTCACCTACTAATTAATTAGATTTTTAAAATTTTCGAACTATTAATTCACAGCAAATAAATAATTTTTCTTTTAGCATTGAAAAAAGAAATAACGTATAATTAAAATTTGAATGGCAGAGGAAAATAATTATTAAAATAGAAAAACTATAAAATTATGTAATTTAAATTAAAATATGAGAGAAGGGAAAATAAAAAATGGTGCTTAATCTAATAGTGTGAATAATTGAAGGTATTAGGTAGGCAGGTTGCAGTTATGATGGCTCCCTCTCCCCACCGGCAAAATACGCTAAGTTTGAGTCAGACACACGTCGACCAGCCCTGCACCATATGAATGTCTGCGTGGCGTTTTTGTAATTTGCTGCTCAAATTCTTAAGTTAGACTTATCCAACTCCCGCGTCCGGTTGCATCCACGTTTAGGGCGTGAAGTTTGCAGACAATTGCATTTCCGATTTTAATTTTACTTGTGCCGTGTTTGGAATCTGAAATTTATTACGGATTTTAATTTTGCTCATGCTGTTGTAAGTTATACACATGGAAACTTAAGTCCTTAATATAAATATCGTTAGATGAATATAGTACACATGGAAAGAAGGAGGTTGTTAATTGTTTAGGTGAAAGGGACGTTATTAAAAAGGAGTTGTTGAGTAAACGTTGAATATGATTATTTCACGTTATTTTTATTTTTATTTTATTTTTTGAACAATAATCTCGTGCATGTCAACCAATGGGAAATGCATTTGCAATCTGTATTAAGATTATAATAAAATATTTTCTTTATTTTTCGATGTCAGGGTAATCAAGAAAATCGAGCTATTTTTTTAAAAAACGATTTTTTATTTTCAAGAGAAAGAAATATTATTCAGATATTAAAATATATTTTTTAATTATTAATTATTAATAGCTATCATCATTTATTACCGGTCATAATTATTCATCACCATCAATCATTGGAGATCATTATAATTTATTATTTTCAATATTTATAAAATTAATTTTCAATATTATAAATAAACAGTGGAGAATGAATTATTTAAAAAGTAATATTTTTCATAAAAATATTTTTCAAAAATAAGTTACTTTTTAAAAACTAACAGAGTCTAATAATTTCAATAAACCTTAAACTCAAAAGCGATTTAGTGTAAAAAGTAATTATTTAGAAAAGAAGGGTTAGTGTAAAAAAATAAAAAATCTGTGTTCGCGTCTAAAATAAACCCCACAAATTTAATTTATTACTTATTTGATCTCGAAATTTAATTTAATTTTTTTTCCAAATTTATTAGTTATTTACGGTCCTATCGCTTGTCGTACATGGAGAAGAGAAAAATGTAAAAGAGTATCTTGGTTTTGTTTGCTTGTATGTAGTATGTATTTTGTTTGGAAGTGAGTGAGTTGGGCGGATTCTGACCAACCATTTGGGCATGGGGTCTACGCTTCAATTTCCTTTTTCCTTATAGCCGAAATTGCACTTTTTGTATTTTTATTCAATTCATAGATTCAGTATCAGATCTTATTTTCCCTACTCATTACACACTAAATAAATGACCTCATATAGTTGTTGGTTGGTGGCGTTCTATCATTATTATTATTATTATTATTATTATTATTATTTAACAGACATATTTTGTTTAATACATATTATATATTATAGAAATTTATTATTTTTATTTTTACATAAATTATACTTTGTAATTTAATTAAATGAGCGATATTTTCTAAAAAATATCCACCATTTTTGTTTAGACTTACTCAAAAATTTATCCAGCAGTATTCTTCCTCTTTCATATTTTAGCTATCATTATTTTTTTTTTCTCATATCATATGTGATTTTAGAAAATTAAATAAATAGTAATTATTTTTTCCAACTTTATTTTTGTCGTTTGATATTTTACTAATAAACATATCAATTATTTAAAAAAGCAATAAATGATAAGTTAATTGATATAGTAAATATTTTTTAATTTGATATTTTATTTATTTTCTCAATTTTTTTAATTACCTTCAAAGCACTTAATTCGTCATTTAATGAGTATTAATATGTTTTCCATAAGATTTTTTTGTCTCTTTTTGTTGTTACACTGTGTTTAGATTCGTGAATAAAACGAGAGGAAAAAAATTAAGAAGGAAAGTTCACTTATTTGGGAATAAAAAAAAATGTGGAAGGAAAATAAATTATGAGATCACACCAATCTTTTTCCTGGAGGAACATAATTAAAATTATAATTTTACCTCTACTTACTGTACTTTTTAAATTCATAATTTAATATTCATAAAATCATTTTTCTCTCCTTATTTTTTCTTAAATCCAAATATGAAAAAAAAAAATTCTTTTATATTTTTTTATTCTCTTTCCATATTTTTTTTCCTTCCTAAGTTGATATCCAGAGACACAATTAATTTTGATGGATTTGCAAAATTTGATGCGCGCATGATCAACGTCCAAAATTTGATGCTGGACAGGAAGCACGTGTTATTCCGTACTCTTTGAAGCATAAGAACAATTCTCGTGACTGAATCTAGTTTGACTTGGGGCGCTCTTGTCAGGAGGAGATGGAGATCCTCTGCATGCGTTAGCTTAGTAAGAATTCCAGATTGTTTGACTTTCCCGAAAACTGTCTGCACGGACAACCATTAAATAGTAGGACACCACCTTATACTGCCACGTGTTTATTGATGATTGTATCTGGCGGCAACATTACTTAATTTCTCCGACAAGCTTGGCGTTATCTGTTTAAGAAAATTAAGTAATTTGTTTTTTTTTTTCTCAATTTTTAAACGAGATAAGAACAATTATATAAATAAATACGTTGTATTTTTTTTAAAAGATAAATAGTTTGTATTAGTTATTCTATTAATTAATTATATGTAGGAGTACTTGAGGGTAAATCGGTAAATTAAAATGGATTAATCGAATTAAACAGTTATATTCAATTTGATTTTGTTGTGCGGTGCTCATTCAGGTGGGACCCACAATAAATTTAAAAAGAAAAAAAAAAGGAGAAAAACATGCTGTTTGAAAAAGTAAAAGGTTGGTTGCCAACTATTCAAAGGTCAGCAACCAACTACGAAATTAATGGAGAGCCGTGTGTAACAAACACACGACTCTCTCATTCCCTCTCCTATCCTCCAGGTGTAAAGATGCACAACAGCAGAAAGAAAGAGAAATGTAGCTCGAAGAGAGCTTTGCTATTTTCTAGGATTGAGTCCTAATAATTATGAGAGTAGAAAAATGTGAGAATATTAGGATTTGTTTTTGGGAAACACTTTGTGTGCACTTATTTTTGATTACTCTCTTTGTGTACCTACTATTTTAATAGTGAAGAATATTCGATTGTACCCTGGGAAGCATAGCCCTAAAAATAGTTGAGGTGAAGAATGATTCGGATTTTGTCCCGTGGACATAGCCCTAAATAGTTGAGGGTGAACCACGTAAATTTCTGTGTGTCACAAGTTTATTATTTCGCTGCATTAATTTCTCTTAATTGGTTGAAAGGGCCAATAAGTGATATCAGAGCTGATGCCCAACAATTGGTATCAGAGCTCATGCCCAACAGATTTTTGGTAAAAGATCATTTAATTTGTTAAAAGCAAAACAATTTATAATTTGGTTTTAGTTTTTCAAAAACAAATCAAAATCAAATCAAATTGTAAATAATATTATTTATGCAATGCAATATAATTACTTTAAATAATTATTGTTATACCATATAAAATGAGATAAGTATTGAAATAATGTTGATCAATTTTCTTATTTTAATCTTTATTGTCAATATATTTTAGGAATATGTTGAGTATTATCTATTTAAATTAAAAAAATGCTAATTATACGAATTGATAACCATAATAAGTTTAAATTTATTTGTTGTAAAAAATTGAAATAATTGTAAATTTAGTATTTCAAACCTCAAATACATGTAGCTCGCCTGAAATTTAACTGGAATGTTAAGAGCCACGAAGCATGCTTAACAGCTGGTATGGGGAAAACAAATTTATTTATTTATTTCACATGAACGCATGTTAGCTTTAGGAACATATACTTTTGCCCTTTGCCTTCATCTTTCATAAAAAAAAATTATTCTTTAAAAGATATTTTTACCCTCAACACATTAGTTTAATTTAGCTCAGTTTTATCAAATATAATTCATTAATAATAATATTAAAAATTATAAATATTCATATAAATTAGATATAGAACTCTAACATTAACAGCTAAAAAATTTCAGTAATTTTTTAACAAAATAAAAGAATTTTTTTTTTTAACAATGACACTAAAATTAAAAAAAATATAATATTAGATCTTTCCTCTTGAAATTAATATTGATAAAAAATATAAATCTTCATATTAGCAACTAGTCTATTAATTGATTTGGATAAAAAAAAATAATTATTCTGGATATTCTATACTTAGATTGTTTTTCCGAGAATTTGTAACATATGACGAACACAGATGACTACTCCATGCAAATCAAGATATAAAGTCTCCAACTAAATAAAGTCAAATATCATATTTTTATTCAGTAATAAACCCTCACAAAGAAGAGATAAAAAAACTCCAAATATGAAAACAAAATAACAATAAAAAAACCAAAAAACGGACAAATCTATCGTAGAAAAAACAGATTTGAGTTTATTAGAGTGAATAAAAGATTAAAAGGAAAAGGAATAGTAGGAAATAGGGGCTGCCGAAGCCTCAAAACAAAACTAGAGTTAGAAAGCTAGAGAAAAAGGAGTATCAAATTTGCTAGTATAGCGTTGCATCCTTATGATTTAAAACCATCTAAATCCATCCAAATTTTACACAGCTCGGTGTTATCTTATACCTAAAATAATTTAACTTCGTCTAAACACTTTTATTCATAGTTTGCTTTTAATTTTTATGTTAAGTGCCCTAAACCCATTATAAATTATTGAAATTTCTTTTCACCAATATATATATATATATATATATATAGAAATTTCTATCAGAATTCACTCTTTTTCATATTGTATGTTCTCAAACCTTGCAGAAAAAATTTTGTCGGGCGATGTAATTTATTTTCGTTAATCCAAATATTCATTGGTATTTTCTTAATACAATCGTCAAAATTTTTAAAGCTTAACGAATATAAATTGTAAAAAACTATTGAAATAATAGCGTAAACCTATAAAAATATCATTAACTTTTTAATTTGTTGTAAAATCAGTCTAATTTGATATTTATACCCTGAATAATCTCATTTTGAGACTTAAATATATTAACACCTTATTTTGAAATTAGGCTAAAGGTTTGAAATAAAACAATATAAATATGAAACTCAAAGTACAACCTTGTGTTAACTTCACCCAAGGTCTTAAACCTCTCCATTTTGATAATGCAATTCACTCCGGAACTTAAACATCTTCCCTTCTTTCTAAAATTATAGTCTCAAATATTTTTAGAATACAACAACTATTCAATATCACAAATTAATACCATTACTCCATCCTATAAATTAAATCTATTCTAGGAAATGACTTATGTGGAAAAAATAAAAACAATAATAAATATTAATTGTTATTTCATTAAAATAATTTATTTTTGAAAAATATTATTCCCAAAAATATATTTTTCTTGAAAAATATTTTTCAAATAATTTATTTCCGTTATTTGGTTGTAATCATTAAAAATCAATTAAAAATAAGTATAATTATAGAAATTTAATGTTTTAAAATTATATTATTAAATATGGTAAAGATTATAAAGATGATAAATTATAATAGTCGTCAATTACCGGCCGTAACCAATAAATGATTAATGAATTAATAAATATGCATTTATAATATTATAATACGTTTGTCAATATCATGGAAAAATATTTTCGTCTCTGAAAAAGACGTAAAGTCATTTTCTTTAAAAATGACTTAATTTCTCTTTAACCATGAAAATATTTTCCGTTCATCGATTTTCTTGAACATCCTGAATATTCAAAAATCTAAAAAATATTTTTCAAGCTAGTTATTTTTTGGAAATAAATAGAGCTCTAGAAAATAAAAATAAAAATAAAAATAAAAATATATATTCAACCTAGTAACAAATATTCTTATCAAATTACATACTAAAAATTCTTTATCTTTGCCATAAAATTTTTTCTATGCCAATTTACCCTCTAATTTATATCTTCTAGGAGAACGTAAACGTGCGTTTGATCAAAAGTTTCATTACTTTTGATAAACTAAATTTAATAAATATCTTTTACTTATTTGGACAAAGCTCAACCGTTTAACCAGTACTACCTAATTGGAAAGAATTTCTACAAGGAAACAAAAAAGGGATTCTCATTCAACAAATTTGCATCGCCATTGTTTTATTCAACAATTTCAACTTTCCCAATGGAAATCAAATTGTTCTATATTGATTTTTTGGATTACTTACTGGATTTGAAGTCACCATCACAAAACGCGTTGAACAGGATTGTTTTGTTTTCTTTTTCTTTGGTTTCGTTTTTCGTTCTTGTGGAAAGAGGTTTTGAACGCTAAGTCTAGATGTCATGATTCCTAGGAATTGAAAATCTTGGAATCCTATTGTCTTTGTCAACAACTGGAACCATTAAACTATCACGTGTTCCTATTTAAGGATACAAAAGCATAGGTTTTCAAATTTGGTTCTTCGCAAAACAATTTTTTATAAGTAGATTTAATGAAAATGTTATATGCTATTTTTTATTTTAATGTTTAAACTAATTTTCAGATATTAAGTATAATTTTATAATATAGTTTTTAGTGTTGCATTCAAATACTCTCAACCAGTTATACATTACTAAAAAACAGCTAATAATTATCAAAACAATTAATTTTACTGAATATGTCAGGAATTAGAGTCTTCCATCCATGTATATAAATTTTACAAGGTGATTAAAAATATTAATTTATTTTTTAAAATTATAATAAAAAATTCATTAATTTGACTCAATTACCATTTATTTCACATCACTGATAAATTAATGTATTTAATATATATAAGGGCAAAACAAAAAAATCATTAACTACTCTTTAATATTTTCAAAAACTGATTTATATTTATGGATAAAAAAATTAGTTTAAAAGGGTTTACCAAATTGTTTAGACTTTCTGGGTTCTTTTTGTTAGAAAAAAAGAAGACATAAACCACTTTTCTATGGGTGAAATGTCTTTGATTTCTTAATTCATCATAGTGGCAACTTTTCATTGATAACTGTAATTAGCTATCTCCCAAAGCATCATAATTTAAGCATCATGTTTCATTTATTTTATTTTGTTATTTAGACAGTATTAAGAATGAAATTCAAAAAATTTTCTAGAATTGGAGATTTTTTGCTTTTCGAAAATTACCATATTAGACTTGCCCAAAGACTATTGAATCAAACATTAACTATAAAGTAGCACCAAATGGTGTATTTTTACTGCTATGCATTGTACAAATTAAACTTGTAAATAATTTAATATTTTTAATTTCAATTTCAATTTCAATTGAATACTTAAAAAGTTTCATCTCTACCTAGCTCCTAATGATGGAAGAACGGCATAAAGAAAATGGATTTTTCTATCAAAATAATGTATGAAAAAAATTCATTTGCCTATCTAATGTAATATTTAAATTAATGTTTATGAAAAAAAAAATCAAATTTTCCATCAAAATTAAAAATATTTAAATATATATTATAGATAATATATAATATATATTGAATTCTATATATATTGAATCTATCATCCAAGCTAAAGGTTTAATGTATGATCTTCTTATGCCTTGCGAAAGCAACATGCGTTTTAAAAGTACTAAAACATTTAATTCAAGTGGAAATTTCATCGCATCATATAATGTATTTAAACTGTCAATTTGACAGATAGTTTCAATACATTGATATCGTGCACTCATATGTATTTTTTTAATTGACTGAAATTAAAAAAATAAGCCCAAGAGAATGAAATGAATCCTGTGGATATATAAAGCTTATGCAGTAAGTGAAATCTCAAATGTAGCATATGTTATTGCCTTTTTTATCAGAAAAGGCTGAAAAAGAGTAGAGAAAGAAATTAAATCAATGACAAGCGGCAATCTGTATCATGTAGGGAACAAAAGGCTTCCAAAGCAATGATGCTTCCATAAGAGCTTTCATCAACAAAGCCTCCCATGTGCTTCAAGAATTGGCAGCAGAGCTATCATTGCCTTCTTCCTTTTCAGATTTTGGGGTAGGAAAAGTTCTCTTTTTTTTTTTTTTTTTTACTTTTTTGAGATAAAGGGTAGAGAAAGCTTTAAACATTTTTTTACCTTTCATATCCTGGTCTGAGCCATATCTGCCCACTTTGACCTTTGAACCATGTCTCTTTAACTTTTTATGGATTCAGCCACCAATGCCAAGATTTCCAATCTGGGAATCCTTTGCTGTTACCCTTTTACAGGTTTTTTTCTTGGGGTTTTCAAGTGTAAATAATCTCAATTGACGATAAATGATTTAAGAGGTCACATAAATCCAAGACAAGTGCAATTGAAAGCCCAAACCCAAACAAAGCCCATTGGACCTATCTAGTATTAGTAACGAGCTGTCATGTTTTTAATTTGATAAAAAGCCCAAACCCAAAAAGCTACTTCTGAACTTGTTTAATCACCACTGCTATACGACATCGTCTACTCTCCAACCTGTGTATAGTTGTATCCTCCATTTGCGAACCTCGCTTCGATTTATTAGAAGCCAAATTTGACGTTTTTGGAGTGGAAGGACACAACCAGTTCAAGTAAGCTCTGGTTTGTGTTATGTTTTTGTTGATTCTGTTGATGTAAAGACATATCGGGTTTAATTTAATGTTCCCAATTGGCTGATTTGTGGTTGAATGCATGAGGTTTTTATACTCCGAGAGGCCTACTTTGTTCTTGTTTTACATGGATTTAATGCACTTTCGTCAAATTATTTGAAAGTCTTGATTTTTTTTTTTTTCTTTTTTTAGTTCTACAATACTACAGTGTAATTGGTTGCATTGCTTGAGGTTCTTATTAGAGTTTCAAATTCTTGGAACTGACTACATTTGAACTCAACATGCAAATGTTTATTTTTGCTTTAGAATTTTTGAATTAGCTTAATTTGGAAAATAATCTCAGAAGGTAGTTGGTTTTCTTTTTCAAATTAAATTAGTCGTTGATCCAAAAACACAGCCACCTTTGATCTTTCACTTATCAACCTAGCAGCCCATAAGATATCCAAGAGTGTACAGTGGAACATGGTTAGTCAGCAATAGGATCCTAATCCTATTACACAAGATTCATTAGTTTTTTGTTGTATGGTTGTTATGTTTTGACTGGACTCAGTTGTTGCAGATTGCAATTAAAAAGTCCTTTGAATTCTCATTTTTCTAGATTAGAGAACTTGGATTCTCGAGACCCATGTGTTGTGCTGAAATACCTCCTCCTCCTTTTTTAATTCATCGAAAGAAAGTCTACAAATTTGAAAAACAAAAACAAACCTATCCATGACCATAACTCAAATATTTGAAACTCAGAACAGAGAATGAAAAGAAATAGTATTTTCTGGGAGTGTAAGCTAAATACAAAAAAAAAAAAAAAAAAAAAAAAAAAAAAAAAAAAAAAAAAAAAAAAAAAAAAAAAAAAAAAAAAAAAAAAAAAAAAAAAAAAAAAAAAAAAAGAAGGAAAAATCGTAATATTGTTAACTTCTTCTCCATAATTATCTGTTTCATTCTATCAATAATATTTACAGTATGAAATGTAACAATTAAGGACAACAAAAATTATAAAAGAACTTTGAATGTTTGATTTGAAAATTGAGACTTCAAAGGTCGGCTAGTCTGACCTAAGAAGGATTGATCATACCCCAGACTGTAGGCCATTCTATGATCTACACTATGCTCATACTAGAACTGCTGGTTCTTGATCTGTCGCTTGTTGTTGAACTGTTATGCCAAAAAGGTGGTCTTAATGATTCATGACCGAGTGGCATTGGCCTGTCTGGTAATGTGGGGATGTCAATATCACCCTCTAGCATCCTAAGAGCATCAGCAATGGTAGGTCTAAATGCCACCATTACATGAGCACAAAGAATCCCAACAAGAACAAATCTCTTCATGATTCCTTTTGGTCCCTCCGCTCTTATTGTCTCATCAAATATCTTTTCTATATTTCCTGATTTTGCTAGCATCCATGCCCAGTCTGTAATCAAAAGAAAAGATGAATTTGCTGTATCAAGAACCTTCCTTCCACTCATAATTTCAAGGATCACAATTCCAAAGCTATAAACATCGCTTTTCTCTGTTAATTGCCCATATAGAGCGTACTCTGGTGCTAAATAACCATGTGTGCCTGCTACCCTTGTTGTTAAATGAGACTGACCGTCTAAACTTTGCTTAGCTAATCCAAAATCTGCAACTTTTGCTTTCATTTCCTGGTCTAGTAGTATGTTAGTAGTCTTAATGTCACGGTGGTAAATTGCAGGTTTGAGACCATAGTGCAAGTAAGCAAGTCCCTTAGCCACATCAAGAACAATATTCTTTCTCTGAGGCCAAGTTAATTGTTTCCTGCTATAGTCACTGGACAAATGATCACTAAGACTACCATTAGACATGAAATCATAAACAAGATATCTTCTTTTACCTTTCAAGTGATCGCTTGCAACACAACATCCTCGAAGAGAAAGAAGATTTCGATGTCTGATTTTGCTAATTATCTCAACCTCATTGGAAAATTCTTCATCTCCTTGTGAATCCAAATCCTGCATTTGTTTCACTGCAATAATAGTGCCATCTGCCAAAGTCCCTTTATACACAACTCCATAAGTTCCTTGGCCAATGAAATTCTTTTGCAAAAATCCATTAGTAGCTCTTTCAAGTTCTGATAGGTGAAACCATTTTGCACCAGAATTAGGCAACACACTAGCTCTAAAACTGCTTACATATTCCTCATGTGGAGCATTAAGCTTCTTTTTCCTATTCCATCTCCTGTACCAAAGAATTATTCCAAAAGCAAGTAAAGCACCGACAAAAGCTCCTACGAATCCAAAAACCAATCTGAGTGAGTTATCTTTTTTTGAACCTTTTGATTTCTTGTTAATTGCAGAGCCTGACAATGGTAAGCCTAGCATGCAACCAGCTGTTGTAGGATCCAACGGACCAAACTCATTGACGATTGCAGCAGCATATAAACAGGTGAAGAAAAAACATTTAGAGGTAGCATTTGGGTTTATACTTGTTAATTGAGAAGTAACCTTTTGGCCAGCATCAAGACATGAACTGCATTGCAATCCCGATACATCACCTTTACAAGATGTCTGCAAAGAGGTAATCGGACCTACCTTTTCTATCCAGTCTTGTGTATTTATTATTCCAGCACAACTGGAACTGTTACTAACAAATTGATTTGAACTGTTGAAGCAGATAGGAACAAATGATGGGTCTACAGACATGGCAGCAAGCCTTGTTTGAAAATCGGATAAACAAGAAGATGAAGCAGTTTCATTAGGAAGTTGAAACATTGAAGTCTCTCTTAGATGTTGAGCTATTCCCATGCCAAAAAGGCTAAGAAGAGTCAAACAGCAGTGGCCTTCATCAAGTTTGTGACATCCAGATGTGTCCCATGGAGTGGTTTCAACATAGCTGAGATCTACAGGACAGGAAGAGGAAGATGAAGCTGAATCAATGGAAGAAATGGCGAGGAAGAAGAAGAAAAAGAAGAAGGAGAAGAGCTTATTGGCCATGGTTAGTTCATAATTGTTCAAAAATCAAAATAATAATGTATTGGAGTTATAACATAAACAAAAGTATATGAAGCCCGTTATTAAAAACTAATCAAAAATGGCTGGCTGGGTAGCTAATATATGGTCAAAGTGCACGTTTTGTTTTTAAGTTGGACACGCAATTACTTAATTTGTTTCATTTCCTTGGGGGTGTTGTTCAAGGCCACTATAAACTAAGATTCAAAAGGGGAAAAAGAAACAAAAGGTGGAAGTTGCCTTGTCATTTCTTTCTATGGCAGTGGGGTAGCAAGGGCTGTGTCTCAAACCAGCCCTATAAAGGGTTATCTTGTGCATAAAATTGAGATTGATAGTTGCATAAATAGATCCTAGTGGGAAAAAAAAAATATCCAGTTCATGTTGATTATATTGATGGCAACCTGCTTTTTTTTTTAATCAAATCTTCAATTTGATTAACAATAAGTTATTTTTTTTATCAAACCAGATAATTTAACAGTGACAACTATGAAATTTTAATTTTTAAATTATTTAAAATCGGTTATATGAATAATTTATTTTAATTCGGCTATTTTTAGAGCTGCATTGATCTAGAATTTATTCTATCCATAATTAAAAATTTAAAACCCATTAAGAAAAATGCAAATCTTTATATCAACTAGACATGAATTTCTAATTAGTGAATTAATATTTAAATGCATTAATTTTCATGCCTTCACATGTTGCCTCCACTCCACTGATATGGGCATTTAATTAATGGATAGGAAGAAATGAAGGGAACAGGACAAGGTCAAGGCAGGCCGATGGCCTTTAAAGACAAATTTGACCTGTTGCATTATTGTTATGATTAATTCAAAATAATATTATGAAAAATCCGTTGAGATTTCAATTTTATTTAGTGCAGATTTTCTGCATAGAATTTGATATTTTTGTTATTAGGATTGAAGTTCAATTTATTAGCAGATTTTCTGCCATAGAATTTTATTATTTTGTTATTAGGATGATGATTTTTAGATATTTAATTATTTCTTATTTGATCACTTGGTAAGCCGATAATAGACCACATTTCTTTTGTAAATTCAATGGAGTGCAAAAACATTTGAATGCGTTTAGACATGTTAAATCATTTGTTGCCAAATTTCCATTCTCCCTTTCAATAATTCAAACATGCTAATCAAGCCTGTCTGTAAATATGGCCCACAACACACTATTCCAATTTCCTTCCCTAAAATTTTCCTAACATGTATTAGAGTCCCCGTCTCTTAAATTCCACAAACACTATTCCATTTCTTCCCCTCCAATTTTGTTGGTGAAAATTACACTATGGGCCTGTTACTTGTAAGCCTATAAATAGGCACATTCTTTTGTTAATTTAATGAAGTGCAAAACATTATTAATCATCTTGTACATTTCCATTTTTCCTTCTAAAATCTCAACATGGTATCAAAGCCTTGGATCCAAACTTGCATGAGAGAAGTTTTCGTTCTGGGTCGTACTTTGGTATCAGAGGAAGAAACTTTTTTTTGAGTATTGAAGAGATGTGCTCCAAGAGAACAATATTGGAGAGATGTGCTTCAAAATAAAGAAAGTGATGAGAAGTGTATCAATATTTGAAGAGAAGTGCTTCAAAAAAAAAAAGAACAATTAAAATTCATTTGGTAGTTTGATGAGAAGTGCATCAATATTTGGTGAGAAGTGCATCAAAATGATGAGTTGGAGAGATGTGCTTCAACAAAATTAATTGAAGAGAAGTTTTTCAAACGCTAGATTAAAAATTTTTAATTGTTAATTATTGTAATAAAAAATATTATGTTTGAATTAAGAGAGAATGTTAGGATTAATTCAAAATAATATATTTAGTGCAGATTTTCTGCATAGAATTTGATATTTTTGTTATTAGGATCGATGATTTTTATGAGTATTTTTAGATCTTATTTGATTCACTTGTAAGTATATAAATAGGCACATTCTTTTGTTAATTCAATGAAGTGCAAAACATGAAGTGTTAGACATTGTTAATCATTTTGTGCATTTCCATTCTTCCTTCAAAATCTCAACATGGTATCAGAGCCTGTCTCTGTTAAATGGCAACACTATTCCATTTCCTTCCCTAAAAATTTCAACAATTATTACATATTTTTATCTAACTTGTTGCACAGTAACTGAGTTAGAAATCCAATTAAGTCCCTGAGTTTTGAAAATCCACTTGGATTGTCATTCTTCAACTTGTAATGGTTATCCACCAACCAGAAGTAATGGCAAAGCCATGGATTTGAGATCCAAGTAACGGGTCATTGGAGCAAGCTTTGAGGGCAAGGGAGATACTAACTTCATCAATGCTACTAAGAAGGTGTTTCTTGAAGATATGAATGGCTTGAAATGGGAGATTTTTGTGTATAGAATCGAGCATAGACCTGTGAATGGAAACAACATTTGGTAGAGGATTTTTATCGAACAGTTGGCTTGCATTGTTATATGTATGAAGGTTTTTTAAAGTAGATGACCGTTGCTTGGCGATTCTGTGTAGGGTATTAGAAAATGGTTGGTGGATAACCATTACAAGTTTAAGAAGGAGATAATCCGTTTAGCATCCCTTAACTTCTGCATTTACCGCCATCTCCATGCGCGCCTTGGTAAAGCTAAATAACAATTACCTACTGCTTCTGAAGGATATCTACTTGTCTCGCTTTGTAGAAAACACGCAAAACGACGTTCTTTCCCTTTGTCCGAATAAAAAAGAAGCTTTTTCCTGTCAGGCATAAACGACAGGAAATATTTTCCTTGTCGTCCAACGTTTCCGCAGTTAAGAAGTAAGAACAACATGTCCATCTATCTGCACTTATTTCAAGTTATGATCTCTTTTCAAAAAAAAAAACATTTTCACGGATGAAGTTATTGATTTTGCAAAGATCGTACAATGAACTCAGGTATCTATTACCATTTTTTTAAAAAATTCCATTAACTATTTTAGAAAATATAAACAAAAATAAAAATACATTGGATTCTATCTTTTATTTATAATTAAAGAGAGAAATTGGAGTAAAATGTTATATACAAGAAGACACACAATAACTTTATTTTAAATAATTTGTGTTTGAACTTAAATATTTAGGTTGAAGGAATTATTTTATGTTTTTCATTTTTAAGTAAAAATTACTTAAATGTTTTTTCAGGTTAAATATTTAGGTTGAAGGAATTATTTTATGTTTTTCATTTTTAAGTAAAAATTACTTAAATTAATTTTTTATATAAAAAATATAAAAATAAATGTACTATTCATTTGGGCTATAATTTTCTTTATGCAAATAATTCGTTCAAAATTCTGTCATTTTGAGAAGATTAAAGAATATTAATTAACTGTTTTCAATTCTATTTTTTTCACGATTTCTTAAAAAATCTATTTTGTCGCTTCTCTCTTTCTCTCTCTTAATATTAGTGGTAGATTAACGAAGAGAGAATTATTGAAATTTGAATAATTATGAGAAATAGAAAACAGAGATAATTTAATCAACTTAAAGAGTATTTTTTTTTATAATTTAAATTTAATTATGTGCTTTAATTACATGGACTTAGGCTAAAATGTGTTATAATGAATTTGATGGGATAATTCATACCTCCTCAAGCAAAAATAATTTTAAAATTTTTTACTTTTATATATAAAATATTAATTTCACATGTCATATAGTGTATGGAACAATAATTTTTACAAAAAATAATATTGAGTATAAATCCAATCAATATAATTAAAATATGTGGAGTAAAAAAATAGTACTCTCACTATTTAGATAGGAAAAATTGAATTTGCACAAAGGATTAATGTAGTACTTAAACTATAAGTTTTGGCTATTTTTTTCTTGATATACACCCAATATAATATTAACTCCTACCCATATTTCTATATAAGATTGCACATAGATGAAAGAGAAATTGGGTGCAATAATTTCGAATTAAAGGAGTGATTTGGCGTCCATTTATCCATTCATAACCGAAAATGAAATTTTGAATCTATTTTGGAACGTGATCACGTGTTAATCAAGCAAAACTTTCACTGATTTTAAATTTTGTGTTCCACTTAAAAATTCATACCTTACTAGCAAAAGAGATGTGTGCGCCTTTTATGCCTTTTTGAGCACCATTTTCTATCAAAAAATTATAGAGCACCAATATCAATATTTTTTAGGATTTTTGGTTTTTATTTATAAAATATCAACTTGATATGTAGTTACCATGACTTTTAGAACAATAATTTTCAAAAATTTCAACTTTCAATAAGTGTTTAACTATTTTAATTTTGCAAATTAAAATTTTCAATAAAATAAATTTTCGCTTGGACCTTGCTTTGTCGAAAATTCCTTCTATGATTTCTGACCTCATCCATGAGATGCAGTTGACAATAGAATAGAAGAAGACATGGCAAAAGAAAGGGCTTACCCTATGACTTAAACCTGGAATGAATGCCTTAAAGCACCTAGTCCGACATCGACAACTCCAACTGAAATTACCCCGAAAGAAGACACCTACGGCATGGGCTTTATAAACCGTTAACTTCTTTCACAATTTCTCCAGCTATATATAATAAGTTAGACTTTCCAGAATTAGCCCAGCTATATATAATAAGTTAGACTTTCCAGAATTAGCATTTCACCCAAAAATTAAAAGTTTAATAGGTGTAATTTTATAAATTGAAGTGTTTGATTGGTCAAAATAAAAATTAAGGATACAATAAAGTTAAATTAACAAAATTTAAAGGTAAATATATGTATTTAGCCGAATTTTATTAGTCGCTAAAATATTAATTCTTCCGTGACTAAATGCAATGATCTAAATATGGCTCTAAGACTTAACTGTTTTTGAAGTTATTAAAATAACTGGATCAAGCTTGTAGAGAAGCTGTGAGTTTTTCTTTTATTTGATATATTTCCTTCCTAGTTTTTATTAATTTGATTGAGCATCTGAAAATAAGAAAGAGAAGAAGAAAAAAAAAAGAAGAAAAGAATATAAGATCCTCTCATAAAACAACTTTACTAATTCAGACCACGATTTTATTCAGGTTTGTTCGTGTAAAGAGTTCGATTGATCCAAAAATTTTAATTTAGAAATTTAAGTGACTCAAATTAAAGCATAGTGATTCAATTGAACTTTTTGCAAAGTTAAGGGGTTAAATTGAATTTTACTCCATAACAAGTACATCAAACTCTTGTTCACGCATGGTGACGAAAAACGTGTCGTCTAACTACTTATCTATTACCCTAATTCAACTTCAGATTGTCGGCGGGTCTTTTCTTTGCTTTTCACTTTTCTCTTGCTTTTTTTTTTTTTCTTTTTTTTTTTTTCTTTTTTTTTTTTTTTTAAATATTTTAGACTTTATAAGTTTAATATAACAAAAAGAAAAACAAAATGTATAATGTATATAAATCCGCAACATTTTTTTTTTTTTCTTTTTTTTTTTTTAAATATTTTAGACTTTATAAGTTTATATAACAAAAAAGAAAAACAAAATGTTATAATGTTATATAAATCCGCAACACAATAATCTTTTTTTTGTATTGAAATATTTAAGCTTTGTTTGATAAGCTTGTAATATAATACCAATGCAATGAAATTGGTTATGATATAATGTTATAGTACTAAAAATGTCTTTAATTGCATTATATTAGTATTGCATTTATAATTTCTTATTTTTGTTTGAAAATGAGAGGAAGGAAAATAATGAAAACAGAAAAATAATGACAATTTTTGTCAATTTCCTTTATGTATTATTTTCCATTATTGTATTTGAATATAAAAAAATAAAGAAAATAATTTATTTTTCTTTATTTAGAAAGGGCAAAATTTTAGAGGAAATAAAATATCATTATTAAAAATTAATAATTATACCCTCATTTATTTTTAAACAATAAAACATAGTTCTAGTTATTTTATTAAATTACTCAAATACACTAAAAAAACTAATATAATGTAATAACCAAGTACTCAAACACCCAATAAGCTAGTAATATTATGTGACATAATGTAACATATAAAAAAAAAAAATTTATACTATGCATGCTTTTAATTACACCTTTTGATCTCCTAGTAAAAAAAAAAAAAAAAAAAGTGACAATGAAAATTCTTTCTTCTTGTTGAAGGATACGCGGTATTGCTCAAAACAACTTTGATGATTAAAAAAATTCAATGTTGAAATATTAACATTACAACCTCTTCTTAGCAACTTGAAAACCTAATCTTAACATGAAAGTAAAATACTTTAGAAGTATACTTACTAGTTATATACATATAATTAATTTGATACAACAAACTATCAATAAAGAACAAGCTGACTTGCTCATGAATCTCTGGCAATGGCATAGTCTAATGCCATCCACCTCATAATGCAGTTTAGCCATCGCAGTCTATAAGAAATTAGTACCAAAAAAAAAAAAAGTTTTTTTTTGTTTAGAGCATAAGAATAATTAAAGTTAAAAAGAAATGATAATTTATAAAGCAAGTTGCTTTAATTTGGGTTAAGCCAATCATACTACAGTTTATGGCCTACCACTTAATAACACGTTTACGCACCACCGCTTGACCTCTATAGTCTTTCTCTCCCAAAACTCAGACTCTCCCCTGAAAATCGAAATTTCCTCTTACATATTTCCGGAAAATTTTCTCTCCTTAGTTTCTTCATCATTCAATTCCCGCCATTTTGTCTGCGCCATTTGTACCCAAATCCCCAATTTTCTTTCATTCTCATTTTCATTTCAAACAAACAAAGAAAGCAGGAATAAAACAAAAATCCTCTGTTACGGATCCCCTTTTTTTTGCTTTGTTTCACTCAAATTTCATAGTTTGTTTATAGATTAAACACGACCCAATTCTCAAAGTTATGTTATAAACACTATCTGCGTTGGAAGTCCCTTTTTTTTTTTTTTCATAGCCTGTTTTGTTGGGTTTTGCACAACCTCCCTACAGAAACTAAATTTCTAGCACATTCAAGAACATAGAGACACTTTTCAAGATCCAGATAACAACCAATGTCTAGGATCAATCTATAATTCCCAATTCCTTCTATTTGTGCCTTCATTCTATTTCTCATGTATAGGAACTTTTCAGTTTTGTTTATGGGTTGGATCGAAAGGAATCCCTGTATAACATGAAACACATGTGTAGTTGCACCAGAATCTAACCACCAGGTATTGTTAGGTACTTCAATAAGATTTGATTCAAAACATACTGAAACATAAAGTATACCTTTCTTTTCAAACCAAATCTTCCTTTTAGGATAGTCCTTCTTTATTTTCGAATTCTAATTACTCAAGTGCTAAATCTTCATTTGATGGCGACATATTGGGTGGGTTAAACTTAAACAGCTCGAATTCTACTAGCTCTGATGATATTTTTGGGTCTTTTGGTTCTAAGTCTAAGCAGAGTGCACCAATTGATGACCTTTTTGGGAATTTTGGTGCAAAATCCAAGACTCAAAACCAGAATATATCTGCTGGTTTTGATGATTTGATACCAGGATTTGGTTCAAGCAACTCATCAAACAAAGGGTATGTGACTGTTCTGTAAAAATTTAATCTTTTTCAATAGTTACTTGATGGTTTTGTTCTGTTTGCTAAATGCCAATGCTTAATGTTTTTTCAATTACTTTGAGGAAGTGTTTTCTGATTATTTTTTATTACGTTTGAGAATGTGATGGTGCAGTTATGTTGTTGTAGATTGTTCTGTATGCAAATGAATCTCTCATTTACAAAGATGTTTAGATTGATAGGTTTAAATGCTACTGACGTTTTATTTGAACTTAAGTAGTGCTTTCCCTCTTCATTTATTTTGTTTTAGTTAATGCTCAATTTGTTACAAAGCAATAGCATTCAACCATTGCAATGTCTTGCTCTGTTGTCATGCATGGAAAGTGTACTGGAGGGCTGAAAGACTTGTTTGAATAAAACAAATTGCGTGGAAAATATACATATCATATATGTCACTTGCTAAAAGCAAAAATTCCTTACACTTTTTGCAGTTTATTTATATATTTAAAGCATAAAAGATATGTGTAAATGTAAGCATGAATGCTGAACAACTCAGCATAGTAGTCCTATTGGCTTATATAAATTATTAAGCGATCTGGAGAATTTAACTGTGTTCCCCTTCGACCTTTGGTGTTGTCTTCATACATATTTGTCGAACATCACATGTATTTTTCATATTCAGCACTGCGAGAAACTTAAGGGGTTTCTTTATCATACACTCACACAAAATACTCTGTGATGGCTAGTTTATTCCATAAACCTTAATGCAGTGTGCGGCTTTGAATTGATTTTGTAACTGGTCAGTTTTTTCCTATATTAATTTTCTAAAGCATATTAGTTAATTAACTGATCACTCTAATATCATGGTGTCAGTATATTACTAAGATTAATTTTTTATATGATGATGTGATACAATTATGGTTGCGAAAAATGGATTGCCTTTATTTATTTTCTCACTCTTTTGGCACAGAGAACATACAGGGATGAATAAATCAACATTCACCTTAACAGACGATCCATTTGTAGTGTTAGAATCAACTTCAACTGCAACAAAATCAAGTTTCACAGATCCTCTGGAAGAATTCAATAAGCTGAGCCATTCCAGAAGCACGAAATCCACGGGGTCATCAAATTTCTCCCCCTCACTAAAGCCCCCTCCAAAACCAGGACAAGTTTTGAAAAGCGAAAAAGGTTCTGCATCCTTCAGTGGAAATAATAGTTCAATATAAAATTCTTTATTTTCTTATTCTTTCTCATAACCTTAGTATCACTGAAATGCTTTGACATGCAGTTAAAGCTTCAGATGTGTCTTCCATCGATGAACTTGAAGATTTTGCTATGGGTAGGGTGCGAAATAATGCTGGTGGACGTTCAGATGTTCACTATGCTAAGGAAGTAAGGGATGGACAAACTGCAAAAGCAAGCAAATATAAAGAAGCTGAAGATGCTGCAAAGAAGAATCAGCAAAAGAGTGCAGATGATATTGAATCCTTTTTTAGCATGGGTTCTCGATCCACAAGTGCACCAAAGTCAAGGACTGCAACTTTGGTAAGAACAATTGTTATAAAGCAACTGGTTTATGCAACAAAAGCAGAATATTTTATTTGTTTCCTGCTGCAATTGTTAGGACCCTTTATTTGATGCAAAGTCAAATGGCAGAGGAGAGCCTGTAGTAACCCAGAAGAAGTCTAGCTTTGCCTCATCTGGGATAAGGAAGGCTTCTTCTACAACAAATATAATTGATGATTTTATGTTTGGAGGTATTTTGTTGCTGAAGTTCACTTTCTTTTGTAGCACTGCTGGTTATATTTTGGTGCATCCCTCTTATCTAATATTTTGATTAATGTTTTGTCCCTGAAGATGCCTCATTATTTGGAGAATTTGAGGAAGTAGAAGGGGAAAGTGAAGAACGACGAAGAGCCAGATTGGGACGTCACCAGAGGACTCAGGATCGTGTGGTGTGTGTTTTTCCCTGTTCATTTTCTGTTTCCTTAGATGGTATTGGTGGATGTTTTTATATTTTTGCTAATTGGCTATTTGAATGCTGAAATTCTTGGATTGAAATTTGTAAAAAAGTTTGCAAGTGACCATTTCCCGCTCAGTTGCTGAAAGATAAAGAGATAAGCTTTCTAAATGAGATTGAGTTCCACGAATATGCAGGCTAGAAAGATGTGATTTGCTGCTATAACATGGTAAAAGATGTTTAGTTATTTCCTGTTAGATCCTATACCTAACAAATTAAGTTGTCTATGCATTATTAGTTTGATGTTCTTCATCTCTATAAGTTCTATCTATGTAGCACTTCAGCGTGCTGCAACTGTAAGAATGCCCTTTGGGCTTGATGATTAGCTGCAGCAGTTCAGCGTGGATTTATAATACACAGCAAAGTTCCTTGTGGACTTGCTGAAACTGAATGCAATATTTATATTTGTATTTTGTCTTTACTTTGAATTGTTGCATGAACAGGCTAAAGCAGTTGCTGATATGAACCAGCGTGACCTTCAAACTCAACATGAGCAAGAAGAGAGGCGTGTAAGTGTTGTAGTAACATAGAGATGCACTCAGTAGCATTACTGTGTACCTTCTTATATTTGCTCATATTTTTACATTTTGCACAATACTTTTTCTGTGTGGCTAAGAGTTGGGTGGTTGGAATGTTGTCCGTACCTGACATGTATTTGTCTTTAATATTGCCTGTTTGATTTTTTGTTCCATTTAGTAGTAACATTTAAGCTTAATTTGCAGAGGATTGCTGACAATGTGGATGCCCATATAAAGCGGTGGGCTGCAGGAAAAGAAGGCAACATGCGAGCATTGTTATCGTCATTGCAATATGTGCGTCATTTAACTGTCTTTTTCAAATATATATTCCTTGTTATTTAACTTTGAGCATGTTAATGTGCAACATAACAACTCAGTTGCTAAATATTTTCTGCATTGAATGGATTCTAGAATTAAAACATAATGAAAAGAAATCACATCATGTCACATTGATGAAATTGGATTATAGTAGCTTAATCACAAAGAGTATCATGCTGTTTGAATTGAAAGGTTTGGGAGGAGTGCAAGTATGAAGGCTATTCTTTTCTGAATTTTTTAAATTGTCCTGACTCGGCATTATTGATTGCTACTTATTCTTGCTAGCAGCTTGTACAAAAAGAAAAGGTGGGTAAAAAAAAAGGAAAGAAAAGAAAAGAAAAAAGAAATTAGTATATATGGGGAGCGTGAAAGAGACGGAGGAGAATTTCTACAAACATTATTTCTATGCGTAGTGGGGTTTTCTGACATTCTTCTGAAAGAATTCTTCTCTAAATTCAATCTGTTAGAATGTTTTAAATTATTTGCTGGTTGTAGTAAAATGCAGTCTGATTTTTGCTTCTGAAACTAGTCTTGAGTGCTGAAGAAATTCAGCTTTATCATTTGCATAATATATGTGCCAACACATTTTATGGGAATTATGAGCAGGTGCTTTGGCCTGAATGTGGTTGGGAGCCAGTTTCGCTGACTGATTTGATTACTTCTAGCTCAGTGAAAAAGGTTTACAGAAAGGCAACATTATATGTACATCCTGATAAGGTTCAACAGAAAGGTGCCAGTCTTGAACAAAAATATACTGCTGAGAAGGTCTTTGATATCCTCAAGGTAGAAGTTCAATTTTTGAGTATTTGAATACAAATAGACTGTTTGTGAGATGTTGCTGCATATCATTTCATCCTTTTTCAGCGGGATAGATTTCAAGATCTGAAAATTGAATTCTTATTAAATTCATTCTTATGACCAAGTACATCCCTTTCAGAAGCATATATTTTGTTAATAGGAAGTAGTTCAGTTCCAAGTGATTCTTCAAACATTAATTGCTAAATTATCCGAGTTAAATTTAATAATGTCTCCACTTTAACCCTTTGATGAAATCATGATAATGTTATGGGAGCCAAATGCATCATCTTTGCAAAGAAAAAAAAAATCCCTAACCTACTAGAAAGTGTGAGAGGGCAGGCAATATTTCTGCTTATAGTTTCCTTCTGCCTATCCAAATTGCCTTCTGAAATTCTCAGTTCTAGTTGCTTAGCTGGAAGTGCTTTTTAAGTAGTTTAATGTGAAAATGAGCAAGGATGACCTTTCGTAGTAACAGGAGGCACGTTTGTTTCCAATGGTGCTTAGAAACTCGGCACTGGAAGCAATATCTTAAATATCTTAAACATTCAAAGAATACCTAACAAATAGATTGTGTTGTAGGTGCAGTCAGAACTTTTTGGCTATCATGTGATGTAAATCAGTGAGCAATTGCATCTTAAATTCTAATTATTATTTTAGAATAAACATTCCTTGTCTGCAAATGCTCTTACAAGCCTTGCTGATAAGTTTTTAACTGGAGTCATTTAAGTATTCTACCTTGCATTTAGTTTCTCTGTTATTTATTCTACTGCGTTTTGCAACGAAACAGGAAGCTTGGAACAAGTTCAACAAGGAGGAACTTTCTTAAATATCCTTAATGGTTCATCCTGTTGCCTATTTGCGACACTCCATTCGGTTGTCACAGAACTTCCATTTTGGGGTGGATGATGCTTGTGCAGTTCCATTCTGCAGGTTCAGGTGCAATGCACTTCCAATATAACATGAGTCTGTTGATCTTAGCAGAGTGATGATCGGGAAAAGATCTTTCTTGTTTGTGCATGATGTTGTAAATTAAGCTTGTTTCTAAAAAGAATTACTTGTTACAACACTAGTGGAAACCATCCATTCTTCAGGGAAAGTTAAAACTGCCAAATACGTTGTGTTGATGGTAAGAATTTTTATGCTCTCTGTGATTTTTTATTTTTTTAAATCTATACAGAGGGAGTTGGAGATTTCTTTTCATTTGTGATAATGGTGTTTTCTACCAACATGTGGAATATTTCATTTGTGATATTCTCCTGGAGTTCTCATGGTTGCAGTTAATGATAATTGAGTTGAAAATTCCTGTTCTCTTTGTAACCTATTGAATCCAAGCATCCCATTCTCAAGGTATGTTTTTTTTTTTTTTTTTTTTTTCTTTGTAACTATTGAATCCAGCATCCCATTCTCAAAGGTATGTTTTTTTTTTTTTTTTTTTTTTTTTTTTTTTTTTTTTTTTTTTTTTATAAATTCTATTCCTGGTGAAACTTATTCTGATGTGTCTTGGAACTTAAGAAATTTAATTATATATATTATAATATATATATATATATAGTCTTGACTTGCAAAAAGTATTTTATTGTATGATTCTTCTATGGGATATTTTTTTTTTTTCTTTTATGTTTCTTACCAAATATTTATAAGTTCTCATAAAATCAAACTAAAAGTTGTTAAATGCGTAATTTTTGTTGTTAAATACCTAGTGAAAAGATGGAAATACCTTTATCAAATTACAATTAGACAATTTTCCTTCAACTTTCTTACATTTCGTTTTGTTCCAAATGCATAATTCCCCAAATCTGCAGCACCATCACCAAAGACCACTATTGCAGTTCAATCTCCACTCGCAAATCTTTTTCTCCATCAATGGCTTTCATTAAAACCTTTTTCCTTTCATCTTAATCAATGGTGATTCAAGCTTTCCCATTATATAGTAAATTCAAATTAATATTAATTATTTAACCTGTTATATAACGTATTGGGGAAAGTGAAAAAAAAAAACATTGTCAAAAAAATATAAATGGAACTATTGTTGTGCGACATTCAAAAGGAACATGAACAAATGTAGTTTAGCAAATATAAAAATTACAAATAAAATTGTCTATTTTAAAAGAAAATGGTAAAGTAGTTAATTTAGAAAAATGTAGAAATAAAATAGTAAATATCTCAAAATACAATTTAGTTGGTCCTACTAATTTATTGCATGGGCTTCAGTCGAACCAAGTAATCACATTTGGAGTCAAGACTGAAGTAAAAGTACGGGCTTTCAGTGATGGGTTTTACAAATTTTCTTTGTAGGAGAAATGATGGGCCTAGGAAATTTTCTTTTTTTGAATATTCCTTAATATTAAAATTTAGACAAAAATAATTTTAGGAAGAGAATGTAGAAAGGACGAATTAAGTTAAAGAAAATTATAGCCATATTTTTGTACAGATTCTTCCCTTTGAAAAAATTGATTGTGTTTTTTAAGCTATCTTTTTTTTTTTTTTAACTTTCTTTGATATAGAAGAATTTTTATTTGATAACAAAAATATTTTTCTAAAAATAAAATGTTGAATTTCACAAATATATTACAAATTTTCTTTTATATGAATGAAATCTATATTATTATAAATTTTAGGTGGTACTTGTTACAAAATATTAATTTTTTTTAGTATTAGCACAAGTTTCTCCGTAGATATGAAACTATTTTTATTACAGAGTTCGTGGTTGGCTCTTTCCGTGAGTGAGTGAATTTGTTTGTTTCAAATTTGACCTTACAAAGATCATCCACTAAATTTACAAAAATCATTAAATTCAAATGTTTCTTATCACTTTTTATACAAAATTGTAATTATAGCCTCTATTCGACAACAAGAGGGAGCATTTAGAGTTTTGATTACGTTAAAATACTGTTTTGTGAGTTATGTCGTTCGGTAAGGTAATATATAAAATAGCTATTAGTGGATAAGATAACATTTATTAAAATGTTAATTCATATAATATTTAGTGTTTTCATTTTTTGATTGAAATTTTTTTGATAATTCTATCCTTAATTAACTTATGTTATCCTTTATTAACTTATATTAACAATAGTTTAAAGCCATTCTTTTTGATAGTTGTTGTGGTACTGCAAGTCTATAATTAAGTTAAAAAAAAAAATACATTAGTTTTACATAAAAGTTAAATAAAATAATTTAATAATGAATTAATAAAGGAATATGTGAGGAAATTGTATTATTATTTTAGAAATGATAATGATTTCAATTTATATAACTGGACTACACACTTTATATTGATATTCTTTTGACGGAAAATTAATACTAACATGTTATATGAATTATTATTATTATTTTTTTTTAAATGAGTTCAATTCTATAGTCATATTTAAATATCTTTTCTTTTGTCATTTTAAATTCAACAACTATTTTTACCAAAAATTTTTACTCTAAATAGCTATATCAGTTAACATTTCGTAAAACCATTAACAGTTACTAAAACGACCGGTATTAGTTTTAGTAACTCCTTATTGTCCTCCACTCATCTCACCTTTCTTTTGAAAAATGTTTTTCATTTTTTTTTTTTTTTTTTTTTTTTTTTTTTTTTTTTGCATTCTCTTTTTTTTTTTTTTTTTTTTTTTTTTTTTTTGCATTCTCTCTATTGTTAGTTATACAATTCAGTCATAACTCCTTATGAGAATGGAAAGACAAATTGGTCAAGAAAATACTGAACAATCATGATTTTTTTTTTCTCACTATTATCTTGTTCATTTCATTTCATGTTGCTTCTCCACCTGGATGCACCAGAATCATCAGTTTGACACAGCTAACTCATCAATAGATTCGATGAATCTTCAACTCATTCTACTTAATTAATACTTAACTGGGGTCTTATCTTAGCACTAAATCACTAAGTCCATTAATGAAAAGATCACTTCACATATTAGAGAAAGAAAACTTGAAACCAATGTCCTCAGTTCTTGGAGTATCTTTTCTATTCTCTCCATTAACAAATAGGAAGAGAGCACTTCCTTATTTTTTGATAAGTTAGGTGGGAAAAAGATATAAAAATGGGAAAGTCGCGTTTAAGCTATAGCTAAAAGAAATTCACCACACCAACCCACTCAAGAAAACAAAGAGAAAATTAAGCACACCGGCTTAGACCTTGGAAAAGAATTACTAAAGAAAAATCCTTAGCAGTATTGATGATTGTGATGGAGGGCTCCACCACTTGCCGCCGGCGATGTGGCCGCCTTCCATTCCCACTAAACCGCCACTTAATTGTAATAAAGTTATCATTTTGAGCATTTAGGGTGCAATGAGACCACTTTTTATTCATGCACGTTGTAATACTAGTCATCACATTCATTTTATACTGGCTTGTGGTTTTTTTGTTTTGGTAACTAAAAAAATTATAATAAATTCAATGAGTTGAGTATAACAGGTGATAATGGGAATTATATTTTTATTTAGTTAATTATTTTTATTAGAATTTATATAAATTTGAGAGAGTGTATTCCTAAGATTAATTTAAAATAAAAATTAAAAAAAGTATTCTCGATATGCATAATTAATGGGATGATACCCTTATTGTAAAAAAAAAGAAAAAAAATATAAAATATACGCTTATCATATTTGCATTTATTTAGCAAAGCTTAGCAAGAATGCTCCCTGTCTCTAATTATGATTCTTTAATGTTTAGTTGTTTGAAATTGTATTACAGGGCACATGGTGTGTTTTTCCTTCTCATATCTATTTTAAATGCTATAACTGAGTCTGGAAAGTATTGTGGCAAGGAATATAATGGTGTTCAGTGTTCACACTTCACATGTTATGTCAAAATGTCCACATCAAATATTTTCAGCTTCAAGAAATTCATTTGGCATTTTATATTTTTAATTTTATAAAATTGATTACTTTCGGAATAAATTTTTATTAAAATTAATAATAACGACAACAACCAAGTCTTAACCATAAGAACTAGCATTGAACTTCTGAAGTATTAGCACAATGACGATCAGTTGCAATTCCACTATCAAAATTCCAATGGATGTACTGAAAAAACATAAGCAGCAGTATGGAATCCTTTTCAAAGTCTAATCTGAAAGGGAAAAGAAAATTACTTTGGAATCTTTTTTCCAAGTGTAATCTTAAAGTGAAAATTTAGGAATCTGTTGCTTTCATATGCTAAGGAATGATACCTACTAAACTCATTATGATTGTTTCTGTTCAGCTTTTCCCTTCACTACGATCCATATATACACATATCAACTTTTCCCCTCCAATTCTTTCTGTGCATTGATAGCATATATGAATGAAGCAGAAACTTGCACTGTTTTTAGTTCAAAACAGACTCATATCTAACATTTTCTGGTCCCAAAATATTTTTGTATTTAATGGTGACTAGCTATGAACTACTGATAACCAGACCACGTTCTGATGATTTTGTGTATATATAGCTTTCTGACGGATTGGATATGATCGGCCATGGTTTAATATATAGAACCTCAATGTATGGTCCTCCTAGCCCTTTTATTATTCTTCTCTTTTTGTCACTATCGATTTGAAATGTGCACTTTCAATGGTGATAGTGAAGATGCCTTATTTTGCCATACTATATACTATTCAAGTTCAAGCAGGGCCATTGAAAATGATAATAATAGAAAAAAGAATGAAATGTAAGGAATCTTGAGTGACTATCTCTTCAATTATTAATTTCTTCATACACCATCAATCTGTTGGTGTGTAGAAAAAAAAAAAGTTTTAGTAGTTATTGTCTGTGGTATAACTTGAAAGGTTGAGTGTTCGAATATGATAGCTTCTATGAGAGCTTGTGTGTAATTAAATTAACTAAAAAAGAAACTAGAAGTCAACATATGCAGAAATTCTTCAAGTTTGCATTGGAAAATAGGGAATTTGAGACCAATATGTTTTTCTTTTTCTTTTTTTTTTCTGTTGAACTTATGTTACAGAGATGGTCCCACATTTTGTTTGAGGGGAAGAAAACAAAAAAAAAAAAAAAAAAAAAAACATTTTTGTTTGAGGGGAAAGAAAAAAAAAAAAAAAAAAAAAAAAAAAAAAAAGATTAGAAACCTTCATAGCAATTAACAAAACCCATTAATGGGCATCCTATGAACATGAACATGAACAAAAACTAAAAACTAGGTGTTGATTTTTCATTTCTTGTTTACTGGAGATACCAATCAACTTGCATTGATCTAATAAGTGCTCTGAAATGGCTTGACTGTCTTGAGATCAGTAATAACACCAGCTATGGAGCCAGCAGCAGCAGCTATAGTAATAATAAGACAAGCAGCGCTTAGGATTTGGAGACAGAGCCATCTTGTACTCCATTTTGGTATTTTCTTCTGTGCTATGTACATTTCAACTGGAAAATAAACTGTTAATGGCCAAAATCCTAAAGCTCCAAGTAAACCCACTATGTCATTGAAGAAAGGAAGGAGCATTGAAATTACAGTGGTAAAAATCACAAAAACTGTCCTAAAAACCAATCTGAAGAGGTTAAGATTGTAGGAGGATTTTAAACCAGGAATTGGGATTTTAATTTCTTTGGTGATGAAGTCACTATCTGGGTATCTTTGAGCTGCTGTTTTTTCAATGAAGGCAAAAAGGGGTTGGCAGTAGACTTGGTATGCACCAACAAGGTGGACAACTATAGCAACATTAGCAATATCAAGTAGCCAATATGGGTTATAAAAACCAAAACCAGTTAGGAGATTTCCAGGGGACATGTCTCCAAATGCTGCATACCCAAAGCACCCACATAGCATATAGAAAAACGTTGTCACTGCTACACTTATTAGTGTTGCTTTCTTCATTGTCTTGGCCTCTGATGGTGGTGATTTGATCGTGTCCTGTTGAAGCCACATAATTCATAAAGTCAGATTTGTACTTTCAGTCTCATTATCATCAAGTTAAAGTTTTTGGTTAAGCTCTATAATACCTGAATTTCAATGAGGATGATGGAGTAAGAATAGGCGAAAGCGATGTCTCCAAGAGCTTGGAAGCTTCTCCATATTTTCTGAGTTTCAGTTACAGTGCCAATGGTTATTCCAGTAAAACTTCCCCTGATTTTTCCACTTTCTGCAACTTTAGCAATTCCAAGTCCAAGGCCAATGGTAGAGTAAGTGAAGGACATTACAGCAGCAAGAATAGAAAGCCACCATAGCTTTTCAAAATCTTGAATTTGTGAGAAAATTATTTCTGCTATTCCAAATGCAATCATGTAAGGATTTGCATTCATATGGCATGGATCTTTGCCTCCTGTCTTGTGGAAACAATTTGACCTCTTGACTGCCCTGTTTCATAGTAATAAATAAAAAAAAAAAAATTATTACCCAGACAATTTTAAAAAATGTAACCAAAAAAAAAAAAAAAAAAAAAACAAATTATTACCAGAAAATTTTAAAAAAATGTAACCAAAAAAAAAAAAAAAAAAAATGATCTAGTACTTACATCTATGCCTCTAAAAAATGTACCAAAAAAAAAAAAAAAAATGATCTAGTACTTACATCATGCTTATAGATGATGCAATTGTGTAACCAATGGCAACCCCCAAAAGATTTAAGTACTGGACATATCCACATATCTTAACCTTAGCACCTCCTGAAAATTAATTGAAATTCAAAATTTAGTGTAACAAATTAAAAAATCCTAAAAAAAAAACCAAATTTAAAATGAAATGAAATGTTTTTTGTAATAATAATAATAAAAAAAACATACCAAGATTTGATCTAACAGCATCCATGTAAGTGTAGTTTCTCTTGCCATTAACAGAATCCCCTGTTCTGTAGCAGGCAGAGAGCAGAGTAGAAGTATAATAAGTGACAATAGAGAACAAGAACATAACAGCAGGACCAGCAATCCATCCAAGCTGAGCTACAGCCCAAGCCAAAGACAAAACACCAGACCCAATCACAGCAGTAATTATATGAGCACTCGCTGTCCAAACACTTCCTGTCAAAAGAAAATAGAGGAAGAAAATAAGTAAAATAACTTTTGTATTTTTATTTAATTTTGCAAAACAAAATAATAAAAAAATACATTTAAATGGAAGGTATTTTTTAAAAAAAAATTTAAGATCAAAAACTAAGGTAAAAACAACAAGATACCAAATAGGCAGTAAAGATTTAATTACTTACCAGTTCTCTTGAGGCGGCCATCATCATCATACCATTTAGAGCCAGCTTGATTAGGCATATCAACAGAGACATTGAAAGGTTGTGGTGGAGGAAAACTTTTATCACCCATCTTTGTTGAAGAAAAGATTCCAACCAACCAAACAGAAAAGAACGTAATTAAGTTTTCTTTTCTTTCTTGCAGGAAATTAATAATGCTTCAACAAGAAAAAAAAAAAGAAAAGAATTCCTGTATCCGATACAAAAATATAAAGATTATTTCGAAGAAAATGATGGGTCTTGTTGTTTATTGGATCAAAGTCTAGTTAAGGCTATGGAGTTAAACTCTGAAACTAACAGTATTAATCTGACAGAAACACAGTTACACCTTCCCAGAATCACAAAATCCCAAAAGGATTTTCTTTTTTCAAGAAGAGAGTTTGCTTATAATAGTAATGATGATGATAATAAGAGGAAGAAAACACACTCTCTTTGGCTAGCTGTAGTGAGAAGAAGAAGAAATGATGGGATGCATAGGAGGTATTAGAGCAAGGTATATATAAACTATAAAGAGGGTGAGGAGAGGCAAATAATAATAATAATAATAATAATAATAAACCTGAAAGCCACGTGGTCGAAACGACAATTTAAGGGGTAGGCGTATTGTCAACGACCGACTGCATAGTCATCTGCCTTGACTGAAATAAAAATAAAAAAGCAACACCTCTCTCTCTCTCTCTCTCTCTATTGATCTCACGGTTTGCTACTGTTTAGTGCAAGATTCTCATACCCCACCAGAGAAGAAATTGTCGTTGTCCTCTCTTTTTCAAAACCAGATGCGTAATTTGTTCTTTCTTTGTAACTGCCCAAAAAATCTTTAGCTCAAAAGTAATAAAAATTTTGAAAAGCCACTGTTTTTCATTACCTTGCTTTTTTTTCTTTTTTTCTTCACTAGACAGAAAGTAACAGTTTGTAAGAGCTTTTTCTTCTTTTGCTTTATCAGATTTTCCCATGTTCAATTTTGACTTGTTAAGTACTTTTATATATATATATACCTCCAATTATTACAACTATGTAAGTTAACCAAACCGTCGGTTCAATTCAAAATTGAAATGTTAGAACAACAATTCAAATTTTTAAAATTAAGATTGAATTGAACCGAAATTACTTTGAGAATAGATTGAACCGAACTATATCAATTTCGTATGTTTTTTCGGTTTTTAGTCAAAGGAGTGAAAGCTAGCGCCGGGATTAAGATCAATTCTGTGATTGTGATAAAACCAATTACTTTTTTTTTTTTGGATTTAGTTCCCTTGGATGTATTTTCCTAAATTTAACCTGTTGGATTTTGTAAAACCAAGACGAATCACCTTCAAACTTCGGTTTGAACCGAAATAAATCGAGAACCAAACTTGTTGTGAGCGAGCAAACAAGCGAACAGTGTCAGTTTCTGTTCGTCATTTTGCTCGGCCCTAATATTCTCATATTTCTTTTGTATATTGGAGAGGGGACTCAGTAGGATGGTTAGTTGACTAAATTGATGATCTTGGGCGATGAAATGGTCGAACCAGATTTAGAAATGACTTTCTTGGTTTCGGTTCAACGCTTTTTCCTCTTTCTTTTCTTTTCTTTTTTCTTTTTACCCAAAAAACTCGGGAGAACCGCCACCGGAATTAATCAATCCCGATTAGTTCTTGAGCTTGAATGCTTAGAATTACAAGTATTCTTAGGGTATGTCAAGTCTAAATCCTTTCTTGGTAATTCTGAAAATGCACTCTTTTAATTATTTAAGATACTTTTTGATAAGAAAGTAGAGCTTTAATCTTTATCAATTAGACCGATCTGGTCGGGTTAACAGTATAAAAGAGATTTACCTCTACAATATAAAAGTTAGTAGTTGATGAACAAAATTCTTAAACCTCTCGAGAAGCAATGTTAGTCCTTATAGCAAGGAGATTGATTGAGCTTGACTCTGTAAGACTTGGTTGCATTACTTCAGTCTAGGCTACGCATCGCTTGGATAATATCCAAGAATCTTGGGTTGCTTTTGTTATTTACAAGAGTGCCTCATCATGTGCTCTCTTTTTTTTTTTTTTTTGGTTTTTTTTTGTTAATTTACAGAGTGCCTCATCATGTGCTCTCTTTTTTTTTTTTTTTTTTGGTCTTTTTGGCAAATATAATATTTTTTAGAGCATGTTCTCAAAAGTTAAAAAAAAAAAAAAAAAAAAAAAGGTAAATTAAGAGTAACTAGTACTTTTTTTATATAAGTGTCTAAAAAGGGATTCCCCTAACAATATATTTCCTTTAAAAAAAAAAAAAAAAAAAAAAGGGTAAATTAGAGTAACTAGTACTTTTTTTATATAGTGTCTAAAAAGGGATTCCCTAACAATATATTCTTTAACTTTAATTTTGGCGTGCAATAAAATCTGTAAATCAAATTTATGTATGAACACTAAACTACGCAATAATATTATGAAACTCATAACCTATAATCTGATAGACGAGTCATACATCAAAAGCTATAAATATATATATATACACAAACGCTTTTCAATGGGTATAAAATTTTCCTTCCTCATATGTTTAATAGAAAGAAAATATTTATAATAGTTATGTGAGGAAGTACTTTTCTTGCTTTTGAGAGGTGGGAAAAAAAAGGTTTCCAACAAAATTGCATGAAAAGTTATAAAAAACAAAATCTACCTTGTATCATATTACACATATAAAGACAAGATCTTACCTTCATATTGGAACTTTCTTTAATTTCTTGCTTATTACACTCCTCTATCAATGCAAGAAATTGATTAAAGCAAAGAAAAAGAAATGTATAATGGAAGGGTTTTTGATAATTTGCTTGCGATGGGTGTCTTGGGATCAAAATCTCTAGGCTTTAAATAGAAGAAGGAAAAGGGACTGGACTTAATATTTTAAGGCCATTTGTCTCTCTAAAAAGACCCTTTGAATCAAAATTCTCACCTGTATAGCTCTCATCCATCGTTATTGTTAGAGAATAAGGTTCTTTCTCTAATTTATTATTCATTATTCATTCCATTAACAAAAGAGTATAAACATATGGAGTAATGAGTGGATAGAATGCATACATAAATCAGTCAAATGTTTTCTTTCTTGGTCTGCACTCAAAACAATAAAAACATGATGTTACCACTTGGGCTTTTATTTATTTATTTTGAAAAATAATTAGATATATATGCAAAATAATAATAATAATAATAACTAATTGCTATTGATGTTACCATTTAAGCTTTTAGTTATTTATGTTTAAAAAATTATCAAACATATATGCCAAAAAAAATTAGTAATTTTAGAAATAAAAAGATGATATTACCATTTAGGCTTTTATTTATTTATTTTTAAAAAATGATTGTAGAAATATGCGAAAAACATTGATTGCTATTAAGGGGTAGACAACTAGTATTTATTCTCATCTTTATAGTTCCCAATGAACGAGGAAAGAAAGGTTATTATGCAAAGACACGCTTCACTATTGGAGATACTGTCTTTGAATTATGTTTGAATTTATTATTCTTTTATTATTATTGTTCTTCTTTTATTTTGGTTGGTATTTATGAGCCTCTCTTTCAATGGAAATATGGTATATTTTCTGATCTTTTCTTTTATTATCTTAGAAGAGTTCAACATAAATTGGACTGCCACTAAATATTATATTTCAAGTTTTAATTATATGCTTTTAGCTTGTTAGATTTTTTGCTTGATTATGTTTGTTCAATATTGTTTTTTTTTTTCCATACAATTACTATATTACAATTATTATTATACATCATTATTTGCAGTAGATACAATAGTTTTAAGTCCATCAAGAACGGTACAATTTATTATAAAGTCCATTCATTAAAGGGCATTACAATCCACAAGAGGAAGTTATAAAAATATATACATCTCCTAAGAGTAAACTAAATTGGAAAATTAGCTTGCTGCCTTTGTTATTAATTAAAATTAGATATGGAAAGATAAATTATAAAAATAATTATTTTACCATTTAATCAAATTAAGTAATTTGATTACACCATACTAGAAAATAAAGTTGATTTTTAATATGATTTTATCTAATAAAAGACAAACTAATTAAAAAATTAATATGAATAATAAGATTAATTAATGAAAAATATTCAGCAATATTAAGCTATTCTAATTAGTTATAAACATAACTTATTTTTTGGGAATGGGATTTTACTATTTCTCATGTCTATAAAGAAGCTAATGGGAGTGCTGATTTTTTATCTAAGCTTGTTAGAGTCTACACTTTGGGTGTACACTATATTTCAGAGTTACCGATCGGTCCTCAGAATGTTTCATTCTATAATGATTGTGGTATAACTCAGACAAAGTTTTTTATCGAGCGTTTAAAACTTGACTCTCTTCTTTTATTTAAAAGAAATTAGTTATATGAGTATTATTTACATATACCTATCACGTTTAAATTATTGCCTCAAAAGTAAATTAAGTTCAAATTAAAATTTTAATTAATAAAAATTTATTATAAGCTCGGGCTTTCAAAAATAAATAAATAACTTTAAAAAATCCACCAAATGTATCACTATGCTAAGGGTGGCGTTGACAGTGATTATTAGTTTAAAAAACCAGTGGGATTACCTAATTAAATTAATCGATCAAGAAAGCTAATTATCGCCCCAATAAGAGTAAAAAATAATAATTAAATGGCTTCATAATTCTAGCATAGTAATAGAATTTATTTTCGTCCCAACACGTGGCAAGTCCATCGACACACGTTGGGCATTCTGGTTACCTCCTTGCTTTGAGGATTCACCGTTGCCAAGATAAATTGATAAGATAAAAAGGCATATATAAATGCTTAATCTTTAAGAAAACATGAACTTTTCGGATTTTTTCAAATTTGGCCAATATTTTTAATTTTATCAATTGATACTTTATTTTTATTTTTTATTTGTGAATTCTGACTTTTGTCGAGAATTCGATTGAATGCAGTTAAGTGATGCAGCTCTAAGAGCGAAGAAATCTACTTGGCGGACTTTAGGGTCGCTAACAATTTGAGTTGCTCGCCAAGTGTTCATCCAGAGTCTGTTAGTTGTAAAATCATACCAAATTCTTTCAAGCTTGTGGTGATATAGAAAAGAGATTGTTTCAACAACGCAATCTCTCAACTTAGAGATTTTAAAAGTAAGGATGAACCACTAGAGAATAGTCATGTGGATTTATATTGGAGTGCTGTGGGACCAATTATTTGCCAAATAAATAACAAATTAATGGACTCTGGACGAAGATTATAATTGACAAGGAAAATAAGTATGAGATAATAATTGACAAAATTAAAAGTATTGGCTAAATTTATCAAAAACATCAAAATTTAAATTTTTATTTTGGTGATTCAGTCATATATAAGCTTTCATAGCGATATTTCAGATTTGAAATTTGTAGTCACTGTTACTAGAAAGATTTATTTTAATTACGTTCATTAGAAAATTTTATCTGAATATTACCTCAACCCTCAACGTAAACAAGTGTATATGAATATCAACGGCAAGAGGTCAATTTGGTAATCAAGTTTTACTATGTATTATAACTATTCGATTTTGATAATGTAAGTTGCAATCAAAAGATGCAAAACTAATTTTGATGCTTTTAATTGCTTAATTTGCCATCTCTCTCACCTTTAATGGTGGGGATAATTTCCGATGAAGATGACAAAATTCCAAGCCAATATAGAGATATGCATTGCATGGGTTTCATCTTCTACACATCAATTTATTGCTTTCCGATGCATTACGAATCTTATGTTTTGATAAGTTAGCATTTTTCTTTTTTTTGGTAAAGGTTTTCATTAAGAATCTTTACATTATTTTATGATAATCATGTTTAGTTTGATTACCATTTACAGAAAATACTAAGGTAAAAGAAATTGGATCGATGCGAAATAATAAAATTGAGAACTAGAGAAATCATTTACTTACCTTGCCTTCAAAAAATTAATTTGAATTATATCCAATTTTAAATATATATTTTTCCACTTATTTAAAATATTAATATGAATATGAAGATCAAAACAATCTACTGGTGAGTGCATGAATGTTTAAGTTTGAATTCTCTCTCCCCCAATATTAAAATATATATATATATTAATATGAATAAGTACTTGAGAAAAATATGAATCAAATGATAATAATTTATCCTCTAAATCAAGAAAGAGTCAATACAGTTGGTAATAAAATATACAAAAGAAAGAAATTATGTTTGTATTATATTTTATTCTTTGTATTTAATTTTACGAACCAAACAAGCTCCGTAACGCAAACGGGAAACATGCATGAAATTCCAGAATAGCTGCCAAATGTTATGAAATTGTAATTTCGACTCCCATGGCTCTACCTAATTCCATCTCATAGTAAATTCAACGTTAAAAATGAATAAATAAATAAGGAAAGCACAATATTTTATTTTTTTAATCATGAAAAAAAAAAAAAGCGACGTAAATGAACAAAGGGTTATCAGAGAAAAATCAAAAAGAGCATCATACCAAACATGTCATATCAGTTGGAAATGTTCTTCTCTGTATAGTCTCAGCTGTATTCTTTGACTGTATATAGTTTTTATTTATATTCCTCATGAAAAAGCTCAAGTAGATCGATCTCTCGCTATCTCATAAAGCCAAAAGCACCTTCATTATATTTATATTTTTTTCAATAATTAATAATCAATTTGTTAAGAAAGATATACTCAGATTACGTGCAAATACTCAATTAATCTAATAACCAGTGATTAATATAAATTAATCACGTTTATAAGATATTTTTGTACAATTAATTTAGCATCTTTTTAAAGCAACCTTTTATGTTTTAATAAGTGGTAGGTGAAACTCAAAAACTCTGCTAAGGTTAGGTACGTAGAATTCATTTACAAATTACAAAACTTAATTTAGTTTCATAAAATTCAATCTGTAGGAGTTAAATAGATAAAAATACTTATATCGAACGTGAAATATTGAATTTTAAACAAATTTCATAAAATCCATATATATGGAATCCAAAAACCGTCTCGTACGTAACTGCATTTGATGTATAATTTTTATATAGCTCTAAGTTGCAATTTGAATTATTGGAAATTTTATTTGGATCGACATATTCAGCCCACAACAGTTTATTTACCAACAAAATGGAGAACTTAACTATTTGATCGTTAATATTATTATGAGGGAGCTCTTTATTCCTATCTAAATCTGCCAAATTAAACTATTAAAGTTTGCTTTTAAAGAAATTAATTAATTAATTATAGAAAAATCAATTAAAGTATCAACTTTCCAGCCTATATTAGGAATAAAACATACAGAAGATTTCTTCCAGCTTTACAACACAAATATTAATTGATCTATATTTTGTTTAGCGAAATAAATAAACATAGAAACATTATCAATTTTCATTGGATTTGCACCATAATAATAATAATAATAATAATACAAAAGTTCTAGAAAAAGAAAAAGAAAATTTCATTTTGGATAACTCCAGAGCCATGTAGAAGTTCTTCTCTATCTGATAATTTCCTAACAGAACATGTGCATGCAAATGTGAATAAGATATGCCCACTTGTCCATATCCCTCTCCATATGCTACCACCAATTATATGAAAACTGGCTGAGATGTTGGAATTATGGTTAAGGAGTGTCCTGAAACTTCTATAAAATAAAAATTTTCATTTATTTCAAGACGAAATTAATATGATTATAAAAAAATAATTATTTGAGATTTCCATTCACGATTACAAGAGACTCAACCAGAACTCACATTGATTAAAAAATTATATGTACATGGATTTTCATTTATTTATTTAATCAATCAGAATAAATAATAATTGTGAAAAGAAAATATATTAAGGAACAAAAAGAAAATGCTGAATAAAATTAATGTGGGGGCTAAAAAAATTTGCAAAAAAAAAAATAAACAATTCATTAATTAAAATTATATGATAATATTATTGACATTGAAAGATGAGGTGTGAAAGGAGCAAGCTGAAAATATCTTTCAGCAATAACGTTATTATCAAACAGAAGACAAAACAACAATTAATTAATATATTCCATTGCTGACTAATTATACTTAGACTTATGTTAGGAGTCAGGACAAGTAATTAATTAAAATTCCTTATGCGAAAAACCGACACGGCCTGCTTTCTTTAATTTATAATATCAAATTTTATATATTTCAGAGGAAATTAGAATAAAATAATTAATTTGAATTTTGACTATATGGCATCCTTTTAGTTAGGGACTCAATAATTCAGTTGGAGAAGGGAAGACCTTAAGAACCCGTGTACTGAAATATGTTGAATTCAACAAAAAAAAAAAGTGCTCTGCTGATTGCATCATTTTTGAATTCTTAACGTTTCTCCCTTCACAAAAATTACATCATTTTAAATTCTAAGCTTGTTTTGTGATAGAATGAAAACAAATTTTTGTCAAGTAGTTAGCCACTTGTTTGAATTTGGATGAAAAAGAATTCTCATTGTGTATTTTTATTTGTAAATCATTATATAATATATATAGTAGTCAACATGAAAAACTATATAGTAATACTCCTGGCTACTTATTATAGATATAATGAACTAAGACGTCCAGCTTAAGCAACTGAATATTAGCTTGAATAAAATATTAATTAAATCAATGAAATTAGTGTAGTTGATGAGAATTAGGTTTACTATCTGTTCTGATTTAGTGAATTAGTGGTTTCCAAATTGATTTCAATCTCGGGATAATACCGATTTCAATTCTAAAAATTAGAATTGCGATTGATTTGAAATCTTACTGATTTTAGTTCCATACGAAATTAAATTGTTTGAGTTGTTTTAAATCAGTTGAAATATCTTTTTAGCGTGGAACATCGAGTCTGATGAGAATAATAACTTTCCTTCTTCATGGACCAAGTTGAAAGCTACTGAAACATACAGTATTGGACTAATGTGAGAATATCCTCACTAATAAAGAAAAGATCAATTGTTATATATTACAGGTTTAGTACTATAGATAAAAAGAACCCTTCAAGTTGAAGATGAAGCGTGTGAATTAGGATTTGATGAGGCTATGGGTGACGAAAGAAGAGGTATGTGATGTGGACATTGCAACCTCTTCTCCTCCACAAGCCAACAAGACAAAATTTTGCTAAGCTGCGAACCCTTCATTTGCTTATAGTTGTCAAGATATAAATCACACCCACCAAAATATTTCATCATCAACCTTTTTTTTTTTTTTTTTTTTTTTTATTGTGTAAATCACACCCACCAAAATATTTCATCAACTTTTTTTTTTTTTTTTTTTTCTTGTATTTGGGGAGAAGATTTAAACATGAATCTATTTGTTAGATTGTATATTTGCTTACCATTAGATTATGTTTTGGTGTGCAATGTCATCGTCAACTTAACAAAACAAAGTCAATGGTGTTTTACTTTACTAGTACTTAAAACAAAAATGTGCCTTTAGTATTTATTTGCCTCTAAATTGTCCTTCAACTTTGGACAAAATTACATTCGTATATCTTAGAAGGGTCACCGTGTTTTAAATTTTTTTAAGAAAATCTTAATAAAAGAAATATTGTTGAAGTTTGAAAAATTATCTATTTGGTTTCCCAAAATTTGAAAAATTAGATTTCATCCTCCCAATTTTAAAAATTATTTTTGTTAATTTTGTCCTTTTTCAGAAATTGATTTTCGTTTTTCACACATCATCTTTATGAACTGCCAAATTAATTGGACCTCTTTCAACGGCAAGGAGACAGTCAACTAGTCTTATGCACGTTGTGTATTCATAGACTTTAATGAGATAAGTGATAGTTTCCGGTCAACTTTGGGCGTCTTAGGTGTTTAGGAAATAATTGTATTTCTCTCATTTTCCTTTATTGGTTTGAATTTAATGCATTGAAAGAAATTTCTTTTTTTTAAATTATTTAAGTAGATTTAGACCTTGTCGGCAATAGTTTTTTAACATTGTTTTTACTATTTATGGTATTTGGTAGCATAAAATTTATATTAGTGTTTAAAATTTATGGAAACGAAATATGAAATGTTATTTCATTTAATGTTTAATAAAAACTCTAATTAAACAGTTCACAGATAATAACTGCTAAAACAACTGATAGTTAATTGCTAAAACATTTAATTTTGCCAAACATATTTTAGGCTCTATTAATTTATTTGTAGAAAATAAATTATTTTTTCAAAAGTATTTTCCATTAAGATAAATTTTAATTTATTTTAGTTCTAAATTTTAGATTTCAAGTCATTTAGCTTCAATTTTTAAACTTTTAGATTTTAAAAATAACTTCAAGAGGCCGTTCGGAATGATAGAATACGAAATTTATGAATTTTTACAAAATCCATAGAATATGAAATTTATGGATTTTAAAATCAATAAAGTTTCACCTTTTATTATTGGGTTAAAAAGTATAATATGTAAATTTGAAAGATTTTTAGAATAAAAAATTAAATGATCTAAATGTTATATTTTAGAGACATGTACGAGAGAAATATTTCTTCAATTTCTTCTATTGAATATAACGGGATTACATACATCCTATTTATGCACAATAGTCTAACTCTAAATAGGAAAAACACGAATAAGGAATGAGTAATACTGTTTTCTAAATAAGCTATATAAAAATATTCTAAATTACACAAATCAACATTAAATTATATCATTAATAGAAATGATGAATTGAACCAATAAGGTGTTAGTTGAGGTAAGAAGCGACCTCAACATCCGTAAAGATAAGAATACAAAGTTTGATTCTTAGAAAGCATATTTTGCTGAGAAGGTAAAAAATCTTTATGCTCTATAGTCCTAGATACGTTTCATCCAACTCATACCTCTTACGTCATTTTAATAAAGCTTAATGACTTAGTTTGTTAGCTTTGTGCACAATATTACACAACTATAAAAATTTAGTCAACTATAATGATATTAATATTAAATAAAATTTAAACGTTTTTCTTATTAAACTTCAATAAAAAGAAAAATTATTCAATACTCATGGTTTTCTTTTTGTCTTCTGACAAGAGAGCAGAGGTGACTCGGCGGCTAATGTGGCGAGTCGGCCTTGGTCTGGGTAGTGGAAGGACGAGACCTATGAGTCTACGAGATTAGCTATCCAAATTGGGTGATAAAGACATGAGAATCCAAATCATTAACATAACCATATGTCCATTTTTATCTCGTGGTTTTCCATTTTCGGTCAGTGCTGCTGCCCAGCAAGAGGAGGAGAAGAAAGCACGTGTGAGTGAATATCATACACTTAAAACGCTTCAACCGACGGACGTTCGCGTGGGCATCATTATCAAACTGGAGGACATTCTCGTTTCTTCCTTGCAATAATACTGAACCAAATTAACAATTTACCCTAAATTTAGAAATTTTTTTTTAAAAAAAGGGAAGATGAACAGATTGATTTTAGTTCCTGTCCACAAAATATATGTTGGTGGGAACACCTACTAACATCATTTTGGCTGCTGCCTTTTCAAAATTTTTCAAAAAATTTTTTCTTTTCAGTTATATTTAGGAGTACTTATCCATCAGTTTTACATCAAAATTAGTTTAGAATGGAAAGAATTTATTGAATCAACTACCTTTAAATAGATTCAAAATCTTAATGAATTTATTCATGTAAATTGAAAATAAATTTTAATTTTTCTTAATATAAAAAACAAGCACTATTAGAACTCATTTGGTTTGTTAAAAAATGGAGAAAAAATAATATTCATATGTTAAAATTTTCAGAAATTTTAAAATAATGTTATCTGCCCTATTTTCTCAATAAAAAAATTAATTTTAATTTTTTTTCTCAAAAAAAAAAAGAATTTAATTTTGAGTATAATGCATATCTAGTGTCTTAAATTAAATTAGAATTGACCTCAAGTTTAAATTGCCTAAACGGCTACACTCATTTAAGCCAAACGGACCTCAATGCCCGTTATGGGCTTCACAGTGAATGCTTCTGTTACAGTATAATTGATATGGGCTTAGTATCTAAAGAAACTCGTTCAGTCCTTTTTTTTCATAAACAGGCGATGAGCGTAAAAGTTTTTTGCGCTATCAACGAATCGAACTTTTCAGAGTCCTCATTCTTACAGGAATTGAGTTTGTTAAATACCTCAATCAACATTTTATTGATCATTCAGTCTTTTTTTTTAATTAGTCAAAGTCATTTCGAGTTAATAGGCTATATTAAGAACTCGCTCTTTTTCTCTTAAAAAAAAAGAAAAATATGAATTTTAATATTTCTAGAGCACTTCTCTAACATAATTCCTAATTAACAAGAAAAAAATTTTTTCACTTTTACCAACTAAATTAATACATTGAGTGGAACTTAATTTTGAGCATATCTTTATTAAGCTAAACGGAGCTCTAGTTTGAATTCACTGGATTTCAGTTTTGTTCAATTCATTTAAAACTTTAGTGGCTCATGAAATTATATTTGAGTAATTTATTATTTCTCAAAATTAGATCCTCCATAAATTAGTGATTTGGATGTTTTCACTTGTTGACATGCCTTTTCTCAAAAATAAAATAAATAAAATCGTTCGTCTGGCTTATAATTCTCTAGTTAGTTCTTTTGTAGCTAATTTTGCTAAGCATATGCATAAGATTTTTTTTTTTAATCTTAATACTATATGTTTTTCAATTATTTTTTGGCCCCTCTAAAATTTTAATTTTAGATTCATCACCAACTTTTTCTTTATCTTTAAAATTAATTTATTTTATTATAACAAAATATACTTGGAAAATTTTAACTTATCCAAGTAAAAAAAATTTCAAAACTCTTAAAGCTATTCTGGAAAAGTTAAATGGAAAAACTAATAAAAAACAATGTTAACAGCACAATCACAAAACATCAATAAGATTTTTTCTTGAGATAAGAAGAAAGAGAGAGAGAAAAAAAAAAAAAAAAAAAAAGGAGAAGAGAAAAAAAAAAAAAAAAAAAAAAAAAAAAAAAGACATTGGCTAAACTAAGTCGTGGCACTCACAAATTTGTAGAAATCAAATATAATAATTAATTTCTCAAAATGTTGAACCATAATGTCACTTATGCAAACTTAGGCCTGAGGCCTTGGTTGTGCACCTAATTGATGGAATTGACACCACTCAGTTGGAACTTGGAACACTAACTCAGAACCATCAGATTGTTTGGCAAATGCTTTCATCACCTTGTCAAGCAGTACATAATGACAGCTTGTGACCATCATATGATATAGACAAATTTAAAAAGAAAATTTTTTAAGAACATAAAATGTTTTTTTTTTTTTTTTTTAATTTGACATATAAGATTTTTTATAAGAGTGCTGGGCGGTTCTGAAATAAATTCAAGTTTAGAGTTCCTCCCCTAATACTAAAAAGAAAAAAAAATTAAGTCACAGAAGGTGTATTTATTGCGTATTTAGGTAACTTTAATTTTTTTTTTTTTTTTTAATTTGACATATAGATTTTTATAAGAGTGTGGGCGTTCTGAAAATAAATTCAAGTTAGATTCCCTTCCCCTAATACTAAAAAGAAAAAAAAATTAAGTCACAGAAGGTTTATTGCGTAATTTAGGTAACTTTAACTTTGATTTACTTAAAAGGTACCAAAATTGTTATTATAATTAATTTAGTTGCCAAAAAAATTTGTGGCACAAACGAAACCGTAAGATAGATCTTGACATTTTATTTTCTTAAACGTTACCACAAGACAAAGATTTTAAAGTTTTAGACACAAATTATTAGTGGTGCCAAATTATTTTCCTTTCTTTTAATTTTTCAAATTATTGCACGACAGGAAATGTTAATGCAAGTTGAAACTTAACAGTACTAAATGTTTGAAACATACAACATTTGCATATGTATATATATGCATGAGTTACACTTACAATTTCAACAAAGATTAAAAAAAAAACTAAAAATTTTGCTAAATTAACTCCAGCTTCAGATTTTCTTCTTACTAATTCAGTAAGAAGTCTGGAATGGCTTGACTGTCTTGAGATCAGTAATAACACCAGCAATGGAGCCAGCAGCAGCAGCTATAGTAATAATAAGACAGGCACCGCTTAGTATTTGGAGACAGAGCCATCTTGTGCTCCATTTTGGTATTTTCTTCTGGGCTATGTACATTTCAACTGGAAAATAAACCGTTAATGGCCAAAACCCTAAAGCTCCAAGTAAACCCACAATGTCGTTAAAGAAAGGAAGGAGCATTGAAATTACAGTGGTAAAGATCACAAAAACTGTCCTAAACACCATTCTGAAGAGGTTAAGGTTGAAAGTACCCAAGCAAGGAATTGGGATTTTGATATCTCTGGTAATAAAGTCACTATCTGGGTATTTTTGTGCTGCTGTTTTTTCTATGAAAGAAAAAAGTGGTTGACAGTAAACTTGGTATGCACCAACAAGGTGGACAACTATAGCAACATTAGCAATATCAAGTAGCCAATATGGGTTATAAAAACCAAACCCAGTTAGGAGATTTCCAGGGGACATGTCTCCAAAAGCTGCATACCCAAAACACCCACATAGCATGTAGAAAAACGTTGTCACTGCTACACTTATTAGTGTTGCTTTCTTCATTGTCTTGGCCTCTGATGGTGGTGATTTCACTGTGTCCTGTTAAAATAACGTAATTCATTCAAGTCAGACTCTTAATTTCACAGCCTGCTTTCCCCTGCTTTTTTCAGAGAGATTGAACCCTTGATAGTGTTAAAATATATTTTAGTTAAACTATTTGGTTAAAAATATATATGTATATACCTGAATTTCAATGAGGATCATGGAGTAAGAGTAGGCGAAAGCGATGTCTCCAAGAGCTTGGAAGCTTCTCCAAATTTTTTGGGTAGGGGTAACATTGTTAAGACTAATTCCAGTTAGGCTTCCCATGATTTTTCCAGATTCTGCGACTTTGGCAATTCCAAGTCCAAGGCCAATAGTCGAGTAAGTGAAGGACATAACAGCAGCAAGAATGGAAAGCCACCATAGCTGATCAAAATCAGGAATTTGAGAAAAAATAATTTCTGCAATGCCAAATGCAATCATGTAAGGATTTGCATTCATTTTGCATGGATTCTTGCCTCCACTCTTGTGAAAACAATTAGACCTCTTGACTGCCCTGTTTTATGCCAAAAAAAAAAAAAAAAATTACCCACTTGAAAATAATTTTTTGAAAAAAAAAAAATTCAAAATTACACTCTTAATTAACTCACATCATGCTTATGGATGATGCAATTGTATAACCAATGGCAACCCCAAAAAGGTTCAGATACTGAACAATTCCACATATTTTGACCTTAGCACCACCAAGATTAGACCGAATAACATCCATGTAGGTGTAGTTTCTTTTTCCGGTGACAGAATCGCCGGAACGGTAACAGGCAGAGAGAAGAGTTGAAGTATAGTAAGTAACAAAAGAGAACAAGAACATAACAGCAGGGCCTGCAATCCATCCAAGCTGCGCTATTGCCCAAGCCAAAGACAGAACTCCAGACCCAATCACAGCCGTTATGATATGTGCACTCGCAGTCCAAACAGTCCCTATACAGAATTTAACAACAGATTATCAGTAAATTGAGTTTTAGTTCAAAGATACACAAGGATTTTATTGACAGATTAATTACCAGTTCGCTTAAGACGACCATCGTCGTCGAGCAATTTGGAGCCATTGCTCATCTGGGTGTGCATGTTAATGGAGACATCAAAGACTTGGTGGTGAGAATGAGATCTTCCTGATGTGTTCTCCACCATCTTTGATTATCAGAAGAAAAAGAAAGCAAATGTCAGTGAATATGTTCTGAAGTGAAATGAAAATTCAGAGATGCCATGGAAGAGAAGAAGAGAAGGTTATTTATAGCGGGAGAGTTTAGGTGTTGAAAGCTAGTAAGGCCAATAATAGTTGTAAACCACGTGCTCTTTGTATGACCCTACGCGGACATTTCTTTGTCTCCTGTGCAGAACCCATCCCATCGTATACAAAGAAAATAATTCACTGCATTTTCATTTTCCCTACGTTTCAATTTTCATGGTAATTTTAAAAAAATTACCACTCATTATTAATATTCCTTTTTCCATTAATACACATAGGCAAATTTTATGTATAAAATCAGGGATTAAAAATCTGAAAGCGTTGTCTCTACCCATCCAAATGAGATAACTTAGTACGCAAAATTTCTTTTTCTGATTCTAAAAATCAAACTCCAATTGATAAAATGAACAGTAAAATTGATTGATCAATTAGATTAATCTTTTGGATATGATTTTGAGCTTCTTTAAATTATGAAAGGATCTGGAAAATCCTTCCAAAGAAGTAACTATCAGGAAATGGTTCATTGTCCCACATAAAGAAGAGGTCTTCGTCATTGCTTTCTTTTCCAGAGGTCAGCAGAGGTACGTAATTAATTTATCTGTTCATCTTTCATCAGTCATTATATATATAAGGTAAAGAAAAAGGCAGCGTTTGAGGCTGCCATTGGTGGCATAATGTAACTGTTGTACAGCTCTGATTTTCATGGATTTATTTTGTTTGTCTTCATTATCTTTAATTTTCTTTTTCAACTTTCTATTTTTTCTAAAGAGTTTTTCAACTTTCTTTTAATTTCTTAGCTGTTTCTAAAGAGTCTACCTACTACCCTTAAAATCTGTATTTTTTCCAAAAATATTATGCAACAATATATATTTTATAAAGACCGGCCATTGAATTTTCTGTTGTATAATTTAAGGTGCTGGTAGTTTTAAATTCTAATAATCATATTTTTTTAGTAAATAAATTTATATATAGAAATAGAATTAATCTCTTAGTTTTATATATGGAAAGTTTATTCAAGATTTAAATACTTTTTCTTTGAGAAATCTAAAATTTAAATCCTAATTATTTATTGTGATTAGGTATTTAATTTTTGCGCTTTTAATACGATAGATATTAACAAACATTGAATGCTTTTGGATTTGATTCGAGTTTTAGGGTTAATATTTCCTTTGACTCATCAAAATTAATGAAAACTTTTATGATCGAGAATTCAAGAAGATTCAAACTCAAAATTCTCATTTTTCACATGAATAAAAAGATCAATAAGACTACACATCGTTTACTTTAGATGAGATTTTCTTATTTAACTATTTTGGACTACTCTAATGAAGTCTTTGAATTACTAATTCGGTGTACTTTCCGTCTCTCCCCCTAATTAGTAATTGTATATTTGTATTAACATATTAACATAAAATCTTCTTAAAAGTATTTATGGAAAGGAATATTGATATAATAACTTAATTTTTTTCGAAGGAAAAATTAAAAATAATACATATGAATGGTAGCACCATTTTAGCAAAATATGCATACGAAGATAAGATAAAATATAAAATGCATGGAGAGGAAATTGACAATAATTATTGTTTTAAAATGACAAAATTATATATAATTATACAAAATAAATCAAAAGCTAAATGAATCGGATCGATCAAACTCTTACCTTTCTTTCTTTAAGCTTATCAAACTTTTCCTTAGGTTTATGCTAACCAAGAAGAGAAAGATTGGAGTGAGTAGATGTAATTAAGTTTTGTTTGGTTATGGCTTATTTGAATCAAAACACCATAGTTATATATAGTAAGAAGCAAAGCCTAGTAAATATTATTCTAATATATCTCTTTAAAGGACCACCTTTGAATCAAAATTCTCACGGCTAAAGCTTCTCAATTCTCATCCATCCTTATTGTTAGAGAATATGGTTCCTTAATAATTCATTCCATTAAGAATTAATGATAATGGTTCATGTCTAAGCAAATGGAGAAGTATATACCAGTCAAATTTCTCCTTTTAGATATATGCTATGGACTTATAATAATCGAGGCATGGTATCCCATGATTATTTATAAAATAGATAATTATTTTTATTTTTTTTGGTATTGATATGTACACTAAGACATAACCTAGTGAGTCAATCCAGTGTGATCTGATTTGATTTTCTCATTAGTGTGAAAAGTGAGAGTTTTAAATTCGAATTCTCTCAACGATAAAAATTTTCACCAATTTGGTGAACCAAGAGAGCGTTACTTTTAAATTATTTCAGACAAAAGGTTGTAATACAAAGACAATTTTAGCCCTTAGGTAAAGGGTACAATTGAGGTTTTAAATTTCCTTATCAAAATTTTTCCACAGAATTGAGTTCTTTATTCCCTGTTTTTTGAAGTACGCCTCTCCTTTTGCGGTAAAGATGGTATCGGTCCCTCTAAGACTGAGGACCACTAAAACCTTTGCAATTCCATGTTTTAGTATGGTCCTATTTGAGGTGCCTCTTGCGTACTATAATAAAATTCTCTTGCTCACAAGTTTTTTCTTTTTTTAGGATCAAGAGGTATAATTCCCTCTTGTTTTTTATAGAGAGTACATATTTTTTGCCCTCTAAACACATATGCTGAATCAAATTTATATTCTCACGTTTCTCGGAATTAAATTTGTGTCCTTACTCTTACGAGGATTGAAGTCGCTTACTATTCCAGTCAACACCTAATTGGTCATTTTGCTCACATTAATTCAACAATTTAGTCCTAAAAATACTAAATGATGTAAATAAATAATCTATTTACATTAATTAAATAATTAATTTACTTGAATACCGTTGCGTGAATACAATTAAGGAAAAGCAAAAGAGAAAATCATATTCCCTCGTGCCCACAATTTACTTGAATTTTCACCTTATATATTTTGTAAATATAGAATTAGAAAAAGTTTTCATTTTTGATAAGCTAAGTTCTTAAACATTTCAAATAGTAATAATATATAAAAATGATCACCAAATGTCAGCCACGAATTATTCTTATTTCATAGGTTTATATGCCTAAAAATAAAAAATTAGCTAAGAAATAATCAAATAGAAGCAACTTGATTATTGCCACACTAAGTAGCGTTAATTATTATTAATTAGTAATATATATAGTTATAGTGGGGATTCAATTCATTTTGTCTGCACACGTGGCTAAACTAAACACTCACAAGTTGGAGCTTTTTTTAACTCCTTGCTTTAGGGAGCACTCATTAGAGTGTTTAGAAAAAAAGAGAAAAAGAAATATTTTGCAATCCTAATGTTAATTCCAAATTAATTAAGAATTTATTCTCTAAAATGCTTTTTGGTTAGTTTTATACCTAAAATAGATATTCACAGTAATTAAATAATACTAAAATATAATATTAATTAATTGATTAAATATAAATAGCAACAAAAACAAAAATATTTATTTTTTTTTTACCAATCAGACGTGATTTACTTGATTTTTCCACTTCTTGTTGAACATGTTGAGAGTGAAAGATATTGAATTCGAGTCATTTTTACCACAATAGTAATCACTAATTTATTGAATATTATTTAAAAGGAACGGTTACTATATATTGTGTAGTTCACAGTTATTTCAGTTCATTGACCCTCCCATGTATAAAAAAAAAAAAAAATTAATTTAAAAGGAACGGTTATATACTATTGTGTAGTTCACAGTTATTTCAGTTCATTGACCCTCCCCATGTATAAAAAAAAAAAAAAACACTTAACTAGCTACAAGAAACTATATATATATATATATATATATATATATATATAATATATTCATTTTACATGTTATTAAAATAAAAACAATTAATATCATTTTACATGTTATTAAATAAAAAAATTATTATTAATAAGAATTAGCTGCAACATCATTTTATTCAAAAAGCCCTTGTAATAAAAAAATCATCATTAGAATTATCATAAAAATTTCCACGTAAATATTAGAAAAAATGTTTATTGGCTTTACATGCTATCCTAAGAAGCTTTATTTATTCGATATGAGACGTGAACACAAAATACATTTCGAATCAAACCAACTAAGATTTTACCTGATATGAGTCGAAAGGTCTCGGAGATAACTATGCTAAGCTGAAATTTTTGACTAAGTTAGTAAATAACATTGGAGGGTAAAGAGAGAACTCTTTGAAAGGCAAAAGCATATATTTGCATTAAGTGCGCGTCAAAGTCTCCTTTAAACTGAAGCAATTACGAATGGAATGATTTAATTCAATTTGATAGTCTCACTCACTTTCCTCTGTCCTGTGATTAAATGATTCGAATCTGACATCCCCAATAAGCTCATTCCAACTAGTCTTGAGGTGGTTACTTGCCTTATTTGCCTTTGCTGGGTCCATCAATTTAATTGAAAGCACATTCATGTATAACTGCCATATACATGCATTTATTGATACACTCCACTCTTTCCTGCCTGCTATTTACACTCCATTTTCTATTTTTATTTTATTCAATTAGTAATAAATTATTATGATCATCATTATTTTATTTATTTGGAAATATCTATCATCATATTATTTAACGGAAAAAAATAAAAAATAAAAGTTTATAATACTCCATTTTTTTTTATATTGGAAAGAGAGATTTCAACCTAATTTAATTTAATAGTCAGAACGTACATATACTGGGGCTATACATTGTGTACGGTGAAGGACTCATTGATTTACCACAATTTCATTAGTTTCATTTGGAAATATCTTCACCCTTGAGTCTTCGTTCACGTTGACTTTCAAGGGAAAAAAAGTGCATTGCTGCCATGACCTTGACTCTCATACATTCTTTTCTCTCATTTTATACTCGACGTGTATATTGTGCATTTTAAACATCTCCCTGTAAAGTTATTAAATACAATTTTCTCCAAACTAAAATATAAATGTATGAGAATTTATCACATCCCATTTCAAACAAATTAACAACGTCTTATCAAAACCTTGAATTGGAACTAGAAAGAATAATTGAATTGAACTTTGGAGGATTGAAAAGGTAAAGAGAAGAGAAGAGGAGACATGATAGAGATATGAACCGTAGGATGTAGTTGGTACACATTGGATGGTAAAGGGAGAGTCACCCTTGGGTGGAGTCTTTATTCCTAAAAAGCAATATGCGCCCCTTACGAAGGCCCAAGAGGGAGCGTTATGGTACGAGAGTCAACTATGGCTGTTCAAAGGCGTGCGCTATTGATTGCTCCCATTTTTCGCGTCTCATCTATCCCTCAATCACTCACTGAGTGATTGATTTGTTTTAGTGACCTTCCCTTTACAACTTGCTCATTATGGCACGAGTTTGGCACAGAGCGCAAACGTGTATCTACCACGCGAATGGATATATATCAAACGTGTATCACCACGCGAATGGATATATATATATATATATATATAATATATATATCATCCTCTTTGTTAGATATTAATTCGCGGGATAAATAAGTACATTTTGATTTTGAGTGTTTAAGTCTCTCTTTATAAGGTTTTCTTTTACAGAATTCAAACTCCCTAATTAATATTGCAGAAAGATATTTAATTATATATATATATATATATATCATCCTCTTTGTTAGATATTAATTCGCGGGATAAATAAGTACATTTTGATTTTGAGTGTTACTGTCTCTCTTTATAAGTGTTCTTTTACAGATTCAAACTCCTAATAATATTGCAGAAAATATTTATTCAACTCAATTGTTCCTCATTACTTGAGTCATTTTTCGTTAATGGACATTATAGTGTCTAATGTAATTTTTGAAACATTAAATTATTATTTTTTATATAATTACGATTAGAAATTATCAAATTTAATCACGATATATAATTTATTAAAAATTAAGTCTTTGACCAATTTCAATGAATTTTGGATTTTTGATTGAAATAAGTGCACTCACAAAGTTATGGGGTAAAAATGAATAAAATGTATTGCTAAAGAGTTAATTGTTTCTCGTGTCTATTGATCAGGATAAAACTATTCTTTACAGAAAGAACCGTGTTGAAAAAATTAAATTCTTTGTTGTACAAATTGAAATAAAAAAAATATATATTCAAACTTGAACATGATAAAACTATTTGGGCTTGATCAATTTAAATATACATAGCCCTGCTCTTATTATAAGCATTTCTTGGAAGTGGGAGAATAAATAAAAGCGAAATAAAATAAAAGAAAATCAGTCTTTTCATAATTGAAAATTAATTTCTTTTCCGGTTGAAAGAGTTGGAGGAGACTCGACATTCGGGGTTGACTCACCAAATTAATGTGGCGAACAGGCGTCGTGGGAGACCTGGTAGTGCGATGGACTCGTGAAACATAATCCCCGCGTTTCTCATTTCAGTTTCGAGAAAATTAGCAAACCGAAATATTAGAATGTGGATGATGAGGATTTACATACAATCTTTTCTTCAGTTCCATAACGAATCATATGCGATTTTTCTGATCAAGACCCGAATCATTATCTATTTAACATCTCCATAACCATAAAGTAGAAAGCTCAGTTCTGCACTTTCTAGATTACCAAACAAACATGCCTATCTTCAAACCAGCAAGGTTTCTGGATTAGTCTTTGAATTAATACCATTTGGAATTTTTAAACATTTTCTTTGTTAAATCAGCATCCAAACGAGTTGCAAGCAACCTTATCTCCCAAAAAGTTGCAGACTGCCAGCTCTTTTGCACCTAATTTTACTAGTATAAATTCTTAATAATAGAAGTCATGGGTTTTTTTAAAAGAAAGAATCATATAAGATCTTTCTCATCATCAAGAACCAAATGATGGTTTATTAACTAAAATATAGTTAGAAAGTGCAATGAACTTGGAGATATTTCGTAGATAGTACGTTTTAGAGTAGGACGGTAAGTGAAGATGATCAATGGTTTTTGTGTTGATAAGAATGGAGACAGACATGCTGCAACTTTACCTTCCAAAAAGTGGAGAATTTTGAGATGACACCACTTGACTTGAAAGATCTTTAAGAATGTTGAAATATTTTGATTTTAATACCATCCATTTGGCAGGCTTTATTGTCCAATTTGAATAAATTGATGAATTTTTATATTACCATATGCCAAATGTCATCAACCCACTTCTCATGGAGTGTGAGTTACAGCCTTCTCAATTTTTTTTTTTGGAATTTTTTTTTAATTCATTGGAATTTTTATAGGCCGAAATAACACTCTAGACTAAACAACGAGAGGTATCCATTTCATTGACTAATCAAATTGGTGAAAATAACTGTGGTTGAAAGGATTGGAACTCGAGATTGCCCATTCTTAATATAAGTGAGAAAACCAACCAGACATCACCTGATTGACATTTAGATATATATGCATTACATTTTTTAATTAATCACAATTTAACTTTGTAATGACTTTATTTATTTATATATTTTTTAGGTTGTGGTGGTTCGCGGCCTCCTAATTCTAAGTTTTTTTTTTTATTATTATTTTTGCTCTGAAAAACTTTTATTTTTAATTTTTGTCTTGAAAAAAATTATTTTCTTTTTATTTAGCCACCTTAATTTTTTTTTTTTAAATTTGTCCCTTGAATTTGATTTTCGGCTCCGCCACCATATAGGATATAAATATTGACAATTTGTCAAAGATAGTTGTTTACATATGGGATAAGAACACATTAGGGTAGTTGTTCATATAATAAGGTATGTATTATAAATTAAAAATAAAATTATCTTAAAATTTTTCATTATAAAAAGATTATTATAAATATAATTCCAATAAGGGGACTAAACAGAATTATCTATTTCTCCTCCTTTTCCTTCAGTTTTCACAGTTGCACGCCAGTCCATTTAGTGCATGGTGATAATGGCATCCAACTTTCTACATAGTTGCTTATTTTATTTTCCAATTTTTATGTTCAATTTCTTATATGGGCTTTGTTGGGCAAGGTTTCTATTTCTAATTGGGCCAAATTCCGATGGACTTTCTTTTCTTTTTCTGTTGCTATTTGGGTCCTTAGAACAAAGGCCTATGTTGAAGGACACTACCGTCGGAATTTCTTTTTCTAGGGGAGCAGATTTTGGTTGTGTTAAAATTGGATATTTCATCTAACACACCTTCATTGACATTTTAAAAATATATTGGTACTTAAAATTTCAGATGGCCATGTTATATTATGCACAATCTATTATGAGCTGCCCAGAAAGATCTAATATAGTTTTTGACAATAAATTATAGACATTTTAAAACCTCAAAGGAAAAAATTTGTCTAGACAGGAGGTGCTAAGCTGTAGAAGAGGCTACAAAAAATAGACGAAGCCTGAGAGTCATGACCCTATTTATGGATTAAATAAATGAAATTAAGATTTCTTAAAAACACCTAAATATACTTCGTACATGACTTGCTTTGCTTAAAGTATTTCGATTTTATCATTTTTTTTCCAAGTGTATGATTAGAAATACTTTCATTTCAATAAGAATTCTTAATTTCATTAATTGTCCATAATTGAACTCATGAACCCGATCTAGGTAAATTCTTCTCAAGGTGGAATATATCCGCGTCTGACATGTTTTAAAAACTAACATGTGTCAAATGATGGGTTCTATTTTTCTTATTTTTTTTATTAATTTCAGACACTTCAAGAACAGTTAGAGAATATTTTGAAAAGTTTGTAATTTTTTTTAGATATACTTATTACTCAAAATTTTGAATCCAGGTCTTAAATATAGATTAGGTAATTATTCAAACTCATAAAAAAAATTAGCGTGTCTGTGTCTGTATTCATATTCGCGTCAGTAGTGGTACCTAGTTGTTTTGGCAGTAAAATTACAAGCACATTAGCACCAATTTGAATCACTCAAGAAAAGAAATAATCAATCAATCAATTAAGTTATCAATGTATATATAATGTCTCAGAGACTGCAATTCTGCATGAAACTTCCTTAAGCTCAAACTGTTAACAAGAAATGTGCTAATGATAGTCAAGTCCTGAGAGAGTTTGTGTGTCTCTGTACCTCATAAGGCCATGGGAGTCATCTGTTTGGAGGTCTGTGGTAACACTTGACCAATCTTCCAATGATATTCTTTACAGGAAGTGGTCCCCTATTCATCGATAGCACATTAAAATATAAGAAATTGGAAAAAAAATGAAAAGTTTGGAAATAACTAAGTTTTATATCTTTCAGCATTGGGCAAGAATCCTGAAAGATAACTGGAATACAAGAAGTAATTAAAAGAAAATTGGTGAATCCTCAAATTAGCAAGTAGAGGATTGAGAATCCTACCAATCATGCGAGTCATAGCTGTTGTTGCGGTTGTCGCCCAAGACATAAACATGATCTTTAGGCACATACTGAAAATCCAGGAAAAAGGTAAATATTAATGTGAAGCAATGGATCATAGTTCCAAGAGATAGAGAAACTAACACATGTATTCATTAACAGGACAACCATGGAGCTTTCAGATGTCAATAACAGAAAGTGTCTGTTTGATGTTTTGCTTTAAGCTAACACTATGCTAAGAAAAACACTATCCTGAAACATTGATTAGAGGGCTTTAGAAACTATATAAATTTTATATATATTTGGACAAATTTGATTTGTTCTAGTTATACAAACTCAGAACAGATAAACGATACATAATGAATGACCACAGTCCATCACGAACTTGGTGGTTAAACTCTATGCAGATGATAGCCCTGTAAGGTTGTTGAGAAACACTTCCAGTAGTGTCAAAAGAAATCTCCAAAACAATGCAGCATTATAGAAATATAATCATGAGGTAACAGATAGAGAGCACACAATTAAGTTTGATGTGTATGTTGGTCGTGCTGCTATGAAATCTTCACGCTGAGCTTTTCCATTGACATAAAGTGATCCATGATGAACCTGCAGGTGACAAATTGAAGGAGAATGTTAAAAGGCTTGATATTAACAAAGCTCCTTCTTTTAGTTTAGACAGTTGATGCTAATATGCATCAAATGAACACATTATCTCAAAGTCCACCTTCTTAATGAGCTTGCAGTAGATTGATCGTAAACAAGGTGGCTAGAAACCTAAACGAAGAATATAAGTACTTTCCCAATAAAACAGTACTTGAAGAAAAGATTATGTAGAAAATGAAAAGGTTGAATCAAACTAATCTTAAGATTTTAGTGCAACAAAATCAAATTAGTCCTGCAGATCACATTCTCAAGTAGTCATCCTTCCGGGGTGATGAATTAATGAAATAGTTTTAATTACCTGAACCAAGTCTCCAGCTTTTGCAACAATTCTCTTAATGAAAACATCATCCTCTCTAATTCCAGCCTGCCTCCACAGACAACCAAGAAGAGGATGATACTAATATGGTAAAAAGATGACCATTAACCTTTAAGGACAGAAAATTAGGCAGATTGTCAAATTTACAGACCTTTTCCGGAGCTCGAAATATGACAATATCATTTATAGCCGGAGCTCGGATATAGTACGAGGCCTGAGAAATTAATAAGTAGCCACCAATTACTTAAAGTTCAAAGTGAATATCACTGTTGGCTTTTTTGGTTAGAAGTAAAAGAAATCTATCCGAATATTAAATTCTGTAAAAGCATAGAACAATGTCAGTTGGCAGAATTGCAAAAAGGTCAGCTCCAATTTAAATGTTTTTGCTAATTTTGTTCTTAATCGCCAAAAATCATCATCACAATATCATATACAAAATAAGAATTGACCACTGCCAAGCAGAGGGGAAGGAAAATCGCAAACCATTATAAGGATAAAAAAAAAAAATTATGATAATTATGTGAGCATTAGAATACGAGCAAACATAAATTGAATTACTGGGTTTAAATGATTGTTAAGCAACAAGCAACAGAGCCTGAAATCCCAAATGCAATACCTGTACCCATCAAGATTCAATACCCAGTAATGATCTAGATTAATCAATCAATTAGCAACACTAAACTTGCAAATTAACTAAGACTGATTATTACCTTTTCAACAATGACCCGATCACCAACGCGAAGAGTAGGATACATGGAAGACGAGGGAATGAAACGAATTTCTGAACACATAGACCATAAAAGCACCAAAACCAGAAGCCTCAAGAACCCATCAAGACCAGGCCATCGAAGAAAACCCCAGCTTTGGCATGGCATCCATCTTAAAGAAAGGAAAGTTAAAAGAAATTGATATAATGCAGATGGTCTCAGAAAACTCATCTCGATCAAGAAATGAAATATACAAAAACGAAGAAAAATAATTCTTCAAATTAAAGAATGAATGGAACAATTTCAAGATGATAAGCTTCGAGTTCTTGATTTTGGTAGAATGAATGGGAAGGGATAAATGATATGGGTATAAGTTGACCAGGTCATTCTTAGTGAGTAAGTTTCCACAGAGAGAGAAGGTATTAGTGACTGGTTTACTTTCAAAGAAGCCGCCACTGTGCTTCTGATTTTAACTTCCAGCCGGATGTCATTCACTCACTCTGCTCTGCTAGTTGAAATCATTTTTTAAGTTTTCAACGTTCTGCAAATTAACATGCAACTGAGCCTTTTACAAAGAAAATAAAATAAAAGTTGTACTTCTTGTTTTAGAAAAAAGGAAAATTATTATTATGTTGTAAATTATAAATTTAAAAAATTGAAATTTTCATTTCAAAAATCACATAAAACATAACTATTGATGCTAAAAGGAATATTAAAAATTGGTAGGGTAGCAATAGGTAATATTTTCCATACGGAATATGTAAGATAAAAAAACAGAAAGGGTGAATATTGATGTTTGTAGAAGTTTGACGTGATCTTGAGAAATAAAGGTTCAAAACTCTAATAGCTGCCTTTTCTATTTTCATTATAATATTATTAATTTTTTTATATTATTATTAACATTTTATAGTCATTATTTCAGAACATTTATTGGAGTTTTAAATTCATATTCCACATTTTTTATTTATAATATATTAATATTATATAATTATATTTTCAAAATATTTATTAGAATGTTTTTTAGTATAGGTTGATAGAAGTCCCAAATGTAATTAATTTTTATGTCATTCTTATAAAATTTATAATAAACAAAATTACAAATCAAGCATTATAAATAAATAGCCCTAAACTTTTACAATAAAATATACTTTAAATTTTATATATCCAAACTCAAAAATAATTATTTTATAATTAATCTAAAATTAACTAATTATTATATCATAAAATAATTTTAAAATCATTATTTTAATTCTAAAAGTACTAATTAATAAATAATAAAAATAACATATAATGAATATACATAATTTTTATTGAAATTTCCGATCTTCATAAGTAATAATTAGAATTTAAAGGGAAAAATGCCTTGTTAAATTCGATATGTGATTTAACTATAGATATTAAATCACTTATGAGTAGAGACAATCACAAACCTTAATACGAGATTAGTCTCATATTTAAAGAGGGCTTAAGGATACGCGGAGGTAAATAAATGAATAAGATGGAGATAAAAATGAATAAGAGATAAATGAAGAGAACGTTTGATTCAGCTCATTGATAGAGTCAATAATTGATTCATACCCAACAACTATATTTTAGGTATTTGTAAGCCTTGTTAATCAATAGTTGAGAGTGAATAGAAGTCTCAATCAGTTGTTGATTTGTTATTTGTGTATGTTTTTTTTTTCTTTCACAATAATTTCTTCTTATTTTGTTTTTTGTTATTTCTTTCAATTCAATTCATTAGATCGTTATGTATATTCAATTATTCATTGAATATTTTTCATATTTATAGATAGTTGCTACAACATTCAAATACTCTAGGACTAGTTATGATGAAATCGTGAAGGAAGAAGAGTTTTTATCTATGTGTTTTTTTTTTTTCCTTTTAAAAGGATGCTTAACTACGAATTGATTTTTTTTAACAAATTATGTGCTACTATCTAAAGAATATATTCTCTTGCTTATCTACTTTTAATTAGATAATTTTATTCAATTACATAATTATGATCTTCATTTTAGTTTTGTATAGTGATAACTTAGATTGTATGTCTTTATTTTAACTTTAAATTTAATTGTAAAAAACCACCGCGCAATGCGCAGGCCTTTATCTAATTATATTTAGACTTCATTAATATTCTAAAAAAAAAAATTTAGACTTTATTAACCCCATAACAATAATTGCTAATAAAATTATTTTTTAAAAAGTAATATTTTTATGATAATTTTTTTATTTATAGTTATTGAAAAATAAAAGTTTTTATTAAATATTGTTTTAAAAATTTCAATTAATATTTTATATGTGTGATATATTAAAATAAAAAATAAAATTATTTTTTAAAAAAGTAATATTTTATGATAAATTTTTTTATTTATAGTTATTGGAAAAATAAAAGTTTTTATTAAAATATTGTTTTAAAAATTTCAATTATATTTATATGTGTATATATTAAAAATAAAAATAATATATCACCTTACATTTTATAATATATATATATATATATTATATATATATAAAAGTTTGTGTTAAATAATTATTTTATATTCTAACAGCAAATACTTTCAAAATTTTATTAAACACCAACATTAATCAGCTAACGCTATCTGTTATCAACAACTATCAGTTATCTGTTGATATGAACCGTTGAACCAAATAAGTCCAAATATATAAAAAAAGGAAATATAAATATGACAAAAAATGGAAATATAAATGCGAAGCAAACTGCATTCGTGTAAATGTTATCCTTTATACCTAAAAAATATAAATTAATAGAATGCATTTCTCTTTTCAGGATTGTAATGCATTTTATAAAAGTATTTTTCACTGTTGCACAAATTTAACACCCATCACTAACTATCACTTCTATAAAAAAACATAGATAATTTGATACCTCGTTATATACTTAATAATACAACTTATTTTCTAATCCAATGCCTGCTAATCCATAAATGACCCTTATTTCACAATTATTATGCAGATTTGCTAGAGGAGATTATAGGTCCAAATTTCTTTTTTTTTTTCCCTTCTTAAATTGATCAAAGCCCATCTTCTTATCTCATCCTCTGCAACTGTTCATCCTGTTGCATTCATGCCCAAAATCAGAAATGGAATAATGCCAATAAAATTAAGACCAAACAAACAAACACAACTTCTCTGATTGATACTTACTTGCGGATAAAGATTGACACCCACACCATACGTTTACCCTTCTCACTCCCAAACCCCCAACAAAACCTATTCTCTGATTTTGCCACGTATCTAACTCATATACATACATATCAACAAGCCACGTCATCTCTTACGGCAACCTTTGCTTTTCATAGTAAGAAAAAAAGTGTTTTAAATCCCCTTTGTATCATCATCCACGCACTCACTGAAAACACTCGGACTGAGGAAACAGAACCGATGATGCCCATAATTCTATCTTTACTCTTCCGTTTACTAGTGGCTCCATCCTGTGCTTCGGCGGACCATGAACCATCCGTTAAAACCAGCATCATCTTCGCAACACTGGGCAGCAGATCGGATTACGCTTTTGATATCTTTACTCTTCCTACACAGGGCCCACCTCCTACCCCAGCCAACGAGCTCCAAATCACCGATGGTAGATCGTTAAATTTCAATGGTCACTTCCCTTCTCCGTCTTCGTCTCTCCTTTCTCTCTTATCCAATCAAACCCTAACATCGGCCACACAGAACTCAGAACCTGTTAGCCTTGTGTACGTTACAGAGCGGGGTGGATCATCAAACATCTACTACGATACAGTTTATTTCAGTATCCCGCGAAGCACCAGATTGAGGTCTGCCCTTGAAATAGAAATTCCTGTGCGCGTTCAAGTGCCGCTGCTGAAGGGCATAGATGGAATTTCGATGAAGGATAAGCCGACTGTGAGTGGAGACTATCTAATATACGTGTCAACTCATGAGGATTCGAAAAAGCCAAGGACGAGTTGGGCTGCTGTCTACTCAACTGAGTTGAAAACCGGGTTGACTCGTAGACTCACCCCCTATGGCATCGCTGATTTTAGCCCTGCGGTCTCTCCTTCAGGGCTTTACACGGCAGTGGCGTCTTACGGGGTGAGTGGATGGAATGGTGAAGTTGCAGAACTGAGTACTGATATTTATGTGTTCTTGACTCGTGATGGAACGCACCGTGTCAAGGTTGTTGAACACGGCGGGTGGCCCACTTGGGTTGACGATTCTACACTATACTTCCACAGAAGAAGCGGAGATGGATGGATTAGTGTTTACAAAGCGATTTTACCAAGTAAAACGCCGATTTCAATTGAGTCGGTGATTGTGGAGCGAGTCACTCCAGCGGGTCTTCACGCGTTCACTCCAGCTACTTCTCCAGGTAACAACAAATTTATAGCAGTAGCTACGAGAAGACCCAATTCGGATTATCGCCATATAGAGCTATTCGACCTTGTTAAAAACGAGTTTATTGAGTTAACTAGGTTAGTATCACCGCAAACTCATCACTTAAACCCGTTTATCTCGCCCGATTCAAGTCGAGTCGGGTACCACAGGTGTAGAGGTGCTTCAAATGATAAAAAGAGTAAGCATTTTGTGTTAGAGAATCTCAATAGCCCAGTGCCTGAGATATCGCTATTTAGAATTGACGGATCATTTCCTTCTTGGTCACCGAAAGGTGATCGCGTCGCTTTTGTTGAATTTCCGGGTGTTTTTGTTGTCAACCGGGACGGTTCAAACCGGCGACAGGTTTATCCGAAATCCGCATTCTCGACCGTTTGGGATCCGGTTCGTCCAGGAATTGTATACACTAGTGCTGGTCCCGAATTTGCCAGTGAAAGCACTCAGGTTGATATTATCTCTATTGATGTTGATAAGGGTAATGTCAAGAAGTTGACCATTAATGGTGAAAATAATGCATTTCCTTCAGTTTCGCCGGATGGGAAATGGGTCGTGTTCCGATCGGGTCGAGCGGGTCATAAGAATTTGTATGCAATGGACGCGGAAGAAGGAGAGAAAGGTGGTATCCATAGGTTAACAGAGGGTCCATGGAGTGACACGATGTGCAACTGGTCACCAGACGGTGAATGGATTGCGTTTGCATCAGACAGGGAAGACCCTGGTTCAGGAAGCTTCGAGTTGTATTTGATCCACCCAAACGGAACCGGATTAAGGAAGTTGGTTCAAAGCGGGTTGGGTGGTAGAACTAACCACCCGTATTTCAGCCCGGATGGAAAGAGTGTAGTATTCACAACAGATTATGCTGGAATATCAGCTGAGCCGATCTCGAACCCACATCATTATCAACCGTACGGGGAAATCTACACGATTAAATTAGACGGCTCTGATTTGAAGAGGTTGACACATAATTCGTTTGAAGATGGGACCCCAGCATGGGGTCCTATATATATTGAGCCAAACGACGTGGAGTGGCCAAACGAGAGACCACAGTGCCAGTTTGAGGACTGTCATTGGCTTAATGGAATGCCAAGCCGAGATGTTGGGGTTTTGAGTAAGAATCAATGCAAAGCATAGTTTATATTTATTTTCTGCACTGTAAATGAGAGAAAGATCATATAAAGGCATAATGACTGTATATTTTATGTGGTTTTTGTGGAAAGATTGTAATTAAAAAATAATATGGGTGTTATTATTTATATCTGTTTCTTTAATTAGCAAGTTCAATAGCAGATTAAAAAATGAAATATTTTAATCCAAGGCACTAGAATTGGATTTTATAAAAATATATATTTTTGATTTCAGAATCAAAGAATTAATTTTTTTTTTCTTTAAATAGTTATTATTCAGATGACGACTGTTTTATTAACGTTTCATCGTATATTAACTCCTTTAAACTTCAAACAATAGTATAATTTTTGTACCAAATGAATACATGAATTTTTTTAAGGATTTACATCTTGATTTTGTTCCAAAAATCTATCAATGACTGCCATAAAAAAGAGAAAAAGAAGAAGAAGAAGAAGAATGGTAATGGTAGCTTCGGTCGTGAAAAATTGCCGGAGGAATAGATGGAGTGAAGTTATTGTTTGCGACAGATTTATACTGACACAGAGAACAAATAAAACAACTGAGGTTAAATAAATTAGGACATAAAATAGATAAAATTTTACCAACAAGATATTGAATATTTGCTTACTTCGTCTCGTCTGTACTTGTCTCTGCTTGCAAATAAATCAGTATTATAAATGTCAAATAACCGCCGGTGAAGATCTTTAACACAGTCGCTCATATCAGAAGCCTTGTCAAGTGTATAATTTTGCAAAGCAAAGTTCTGTTTAATGAAAAAGAACCCATAAATCCCTAAAAATAAAAAAGAAACCATAAATATATAAAGAGAGCCATATAGGGCACACCCATGTTGTTCTTGAAGGGGAAAAGTATATAATTAGCCAAGAAAATTGCAGAGGCAGCTGTAAGTGATGGAGCATAGCAAAGAATTTTGTAGTCTAGGAGAGATAGCTCAATTATGTATTCAGCCAAGTACTCCAATGATGGATCCTATGTATGAAGGGCATTGAAAATAAATTATAAGTATAATACTAAAGAATAAATACTCAATTTGAACTAAAATTAACTTTATATGTTATTCTTTAGAGTAAATTGATCATAAATTCAAAATTTTATATTTTAAAAATTAATTTTGACTATAGTTGTTTGGTTGGAAATTTTAAATTTAGTTTGAAAAATATTTGAATTCGACTCAATTTTAACTGAATTGAACTTAAAGTCTAAATTAAAATGTAAAGATAAAACTTTCTTTTCTTTCTTTTTTCTTTCGAGTTAAAGACAAATAAGATATACCTGATTTGTTCCATCAGCAGTAGCATAAACAAATAATCTGCATGTCATGGCAATGAATTGTAAGAGAATATAGAAATTAATTGGCCTATTGATTAAAAAACAAAAACTCAAAACTTTTCCAGAAAATTAAAATTATTATATCATATTTCAAAATAGACTATTATATCCTAATTTTTAAAAAATTCTTGTAATTGCAACCCGTTTGATCATAATTGGAATTATTAGAAAAAAATTGAGTTTTTTTGTCATTAATCAAAATAATTAACCGGTAAAGTCGATAACCATAATAAATTAGTTAAACGTACCCAAGAAAATATTAAGCTGTTGGGACTGTCATCTCAAAATTCAATTACTTCAAAACCTCCAATTCCATTTGTTCAATCTGCCAAAAATGCAAGCTTAAATGACAGATTGTTTTGTAATAGAAAGTAGAAATTATAAAAAATAAAGCAAAATAAAGCAAAAATAAGCATGAAAGCGAGGATGACACTCGTACCTCCTCCTCGTACAAGTTATCAACAAGGTCACAATAAACCTTAACCTCAGGTAACTCTAATTCCTCATATTTTCTGTCAGTAGGTGAGATGAGATATTTTTTTTCTTGTCAGTATGTATAGAAAATTGTTCCTTAGACCAAGTTAATAAAAGAATAGAATTTTCTTTGTTTCCGTGTAGCATTAGATGGGCATATACACCCGAAAATCACACTTGTTCGGAGGGAAAAAAAACCCTTATGCTGTCAGCTCTGCAGGGAATTAATACCTCCTGATCCTATCAAAAAAGAACAAGCAGGCGAGACCAACTAGCTGAAATTTATCCTTTGAAATTACATTCCCTGAAAGATACCGATCCATGTAGTTGATAGACATGTATACTGTTTCTCATTGGAGGTTGAGATATACATCACCAAACTGTGATTTAAATTAAAATATGGTCAGTCATGCGAATATATATATATATATATTTGAAAACAAGAGAATTCGTATATTATCTTTGAGAATAGAACTCAATCAGTACATCCGGAATATCATTCTACAGTTGAAACCTACTATGGCGAATAGAATTACGCACCAGTAGATGGACACTCATTCTCCAGTCATTTAATCCAAAAAACTTTAATATCTGGTCTAGTAAGGAGTAAGGCCTTATAATCAGACACAATCAATCCAAAATCAGAATTATCCTTGCTCATTGAGTTCAAAGGCAAATATAAAGATTGACAATCAGTAAAAATGCAACCACGATCAAGTAAAGAAACAGAGACATAATGCAAACACTGCCTCAAAGCAAGAGCTTCCGCAATCAACGGATCATCACCACCTTCCTTAAAGCCTGAAATAGCTAACTAAAAATGACCTTCAGCATCCTCAATAGCCAAGCCAAAACCCACAAAATCCATTGCCCGAAACACTGCACCATCAACATAGGCGAGCCAAGTAGCTGGATGCTCAATATGGGTTGGTTGGGCAGGAGCAACTGTAGCGTGTATTACTGCCTTTGCTGCTTGTGATGAAGCTGATGCAGCCCAATAATCATCTAGAAGCAGGCGAGCCGCATGAGAAATTTGCCAAGGATTCGGCCAGGCATTGGACCACAACATAGCGTTCCGAGCAGCCCATAAATTGCATGCAACTGTAGCCTTCAGCTCGGCACGTTGCTTTCCTTTCGAAGAGATGATATGATGGAACAATTCCTGAAAAGACAAATTTATATTAGCAAAAATAAAACTAGCTTGCCTCCACACCTCTTTCACAACAGAACACTTGACCAGCACATGATCCCCATTCTTAGATTCTTGGCAAAAGATTGAAGTGAAGTATTAACACCCCTCTGTGATAAATTATCTCTAGTGTAGAGCACATTACGACCCATACGCCACATAAAATCTCGGACTTTGGGGGAAACATCAAGCTTCCATATCTGCTTTCATAACGCATCTTCACCACCACCACCATTTCTAACCAAACGGTAAGCTACACGATAAGCAGTTTTGACCGTATAAAAGCCTTTCCGATCAAAATGCCATATTAATTTATCATGATGGGTATAAAGGCTTAATGGGATACTCAAAATCTTCCTCATATCATTAACTGTAAAAAGATGAATAATCTTTGAGATATCCCATCTCCTCTCGCCTGTAATAAAGAGATCACACACCCTTAAAGCATCAAGAATAAAAAGAGCACCATCCTCCACATAGGCATTGTTCTCACGGGGAATCCAAGGATCTCTATTCACATATATATTCCTCCCATGTCCTATCCTCCATCTCACTCCCTGCTGCAACACCTGGTTTAGAGAACAAGACACTCTTCCAGACAAAGCTACAACTCGATCTAAGAGTAGCAGATAGAAAATCCCCCACAGGGAAAGCAGTGTTGAAACATCTTAAATCCCTGAACACCATCCCACCAACAGACTTCTTACTACACATGCGATCCCAAGCAATCCAATTAATAGCCCTATGTTCCTTCGTACCATTCCGTCAATATTTATTAAACATCACCTACATCTCATTGCACACAGATACTGGAAGCAAAAATACATTCATACAATAAGCTGGTATTGCCTACGCTACAGATTGAATTAAAACTTCGCGTCCAGCTCTAGAAAGACAACGACTATTCCAGTTATTCATTCTCTTCCTCATCCTATCCTTAAGAAAAGAAAAAAAATATGTTTTTTTATTCCGCCCTATCAACAATGGCAACCCCAAATAATTACTATACCCAATAGGTAAAGAAACATTCAGAAGCCTAGAAATAGCCCCACTAACATTTCTAGAAACAACAGGACTAAAGAGAATGCCAGACTTATTAAGATTAACAGACTGACCGGAAGCAGCTTTATAATTACCCAGAAGAGCCTTGATTTCTATAGCCTCCTGAACATTACCCCCAAAAAAGAGCAAAGAGTCATCTGCAAAGAATAAATGGGATATCCTAGGACACCCAGTTCCTGCCCAAACCCCATGAATTAGACCATGATGTTCCGTATCTTTAAGTAGCACTGATAAGCATTCTGCTACAAACAAAAACACATATGGGGAAATTGGATCCCCTTGCTGCAACCCCCTAGAAGGAATGATGGGGCCCACTTGCTTATCATTCACACACACTTTGTACTCAATATCCATGAAACACATTTTCATCCAGTTCAACCACATAGCATCAAACCCCAAAGCAGTAATCATATCACACAAATATTCCTAATTAACCCGATCATAAGCCTTTGCAATGTCGATTTTAAGGGCACAAGCACCATTCTGACCCTCTTATACCTTCCTGAACATTACCCCCCAAAAAAGAGCAAAGAGTCATCTGCAAAGAATAAATGGGATATCCTAGGAACACCCAGTTCATGCCCAAACCCCATGGAATTAGACCATGATGGTTCCGTATACTTTTAAGTAGCACTGAATAAAGCACATTCTGCTACAAACAAAAACACATATGGGGAAATTGGGAGTCCCCTGCTGGGCAAGCCTAAGAAAGGAATGATGGGGGCCGCACTTGCTTATCATTCACACACACTTGTTGTACTCAATAGTCCATGAAACACCATTTTCAATCCAGTTCACGACACATAGCATCAAACCCCAAAGCAGTAATACATATCCTTTGTACTCAATATCCATGAAACACATTTTCATCCAGTTCAACCACATAGCATCAAACCCCAAAGCAGTAATCATATCACACAAATATTCCTAATTAACCCGATCATAAGCCTTTGCAATGTCGATTTTAAGGGCACAAGCACCATTCTGACCCCTAACTCTACTCCACAAACTGTGGATAGTCTCATAAGCCACCATAAAGTTATTTGTAATCAAACAACCCGGAATAAAAGCAGACTGATTTTTAGAAATCAATTTATGCAGAATGTGTTTCAATCTGATAGCTAATGCTTTCGACACAATTTTATACAACACATTGCAAAGAGCTTTTAGCCTAACATCTTTAACTAACACTGGATTATCACACTTCGGGATTAAAACAATTAAAGTTTCAGTTAAAGATTGAGGAAGAGTACCTCGGGTAAGCCATAATCGGCAACTATTGGAGATATCCCCGCCCAATAAACTCCAATTCTTCTGAAAGAAAGCCAGGTTCAATTCATCCGATCCAGGTGCTATATCTGGGTTCATTTGAAAAACAGCAGTCCGAAATTCCTCATCCAGAAAAGGCTTGGTAAGCTCTGCATTATCATTATGGTCGACCAAAGGCTGAACCAGTCTAATAATTTAGCTGCGATTTGGAGCGGCTACTCCTTGGAAAAGATCATCAAAGTAATCCTTCACCTGAGCTTGAATACCATCATCATTGCAGACTCATGCACCCAAAACATCCTATAACCTTTCAATGCGATCAGCGACGTCTAGCTCTGATACTATTTTGAAAAAATTTCGAATTCTTGTCCCCATTTCTCAACAAGAACACTTTAGCTTGCTGCTTTAAGCGGACTTCATCTTCTGCCAACAATCTATTCCACTCTTCCTTTAATCATTTAATAGTTAGCATGTCCAATGTGTCAATCTCCCATTCAAGCTTCTGCCGCACAAAATGCTTCTGCCCCCAAAGCCGAATGTCCTCAATTAATTTATCCCTCCGCACCACAAAGTCCTCACTAGCCGAACCTCGCCAAGAGTGTGAGACCACACCATAAAGTCCATCATCCAACAACCAAGCATTATCAAACCTAAAAAATACGATTTGTGTAGCCCAACGAACCAACCGTATCAACCAAAAGTGGGGAATGATCGTATACAGGAGCCACCAAATTATTACAAACCTCATTCTGGAACATACCACTCATGATGGCGTAGCATAGGCCCTATCTAACTTCTCTCGCACACAATCAGGAGAGTTCTCCCTGTACACATAAGTAAACAAAGATCCAGTTGTAAGGATATCAGATAAGTTAGCATCCATCAAAGCCTCCCGGAACCCATTGATCAAACTAGATGCATGAGGCGGCCCGCCATCTTTGTCATAATCTGCTGCAACATCATTATAGTCTCCTACACACAGCCAAGGCAAACTACTATGAGCTGCAAGAGAACGTAATAAATTCCGAGTCCCTTCGTCTTGTACTTTCAGGATACCCATAAAACCTCGTGAATGTCCTCATACCATTCTGACCCTATATTTCGCGGTCAATGAAATTATGAGAATAGTTCTGAATTGATAACCGGAAAGAATTATTCCACAAAATAGAACGTCCACCACCAATTCCAATACTGTCAACTGAAAAGCAGTAATTAAACCGTAAAAAAGAATGGACAACTTCCATTTTAATGCCATGAACTTTTGTTTCAGATAGAAAAACCACTGCTGACCAATACCGTGAAACCAAGTCCTTCAACGCACTAACTGCCCAAGGATTACCCGCTCCTCGGCAGTTCCATATTAGAAGTGGCGTCAATCGACCTTCAGCTTGGAAGGTTCGACCGTTCTGTTATTAGTTGTACCCACTTCTATATCCTTGGTTGCAAAAATAGAAGTGGCAGTCTGATCATTATCATTATCACTGGATAAACCTCAGATTGACGCAGATGCAAATAAATTTCCTTTGTGTTAGTAGCAAACATGTTTGCTTATCCTTTCCTTTGCTTGGTCCAACGAAGAATTTAGCTTTTATATATGAAATTATCAATTCTTGCTCCTAATAGGATTTTAATTTAGGAACTCCAACTTAATTCGGGTATCCTTGGGTATTAATTAAATGCTAAAATATACGCTCACTTTTCGTTTTTCTATTTGTACTAATGGATAATAATCACATAATTAAAATGCATAATTGTTTCCAAAGGCATGTTGGCTATGTATAAATTCTTATCTCAGACCAAAAAAGAAAAAAAAAAAACAAAAAGACTTGAGAAAATTTTTTTAAGTTGGTGGTAAGACTTGAGAATTGTTTAGTCAATGTTATTTGATACAATTGCACTAGTAACACTGCTAAAAATCTAGGAAACAAGAAAAAAGATATATCATACAAGATTTATCTATCAGCAGTACTCACCACAATCTAAATCAATTAAGCATCAAACTACTACAATCAACAATTAAAGGGGGAGAAAAATGATACATTGAAGAAGAACACATGTATTCCATTGCTTGGAAAAATGATTCACTCGGCAACTTTATCCAACAGAGCATTGGAAAAAACTAAGGATACTATCCTAGCTAACTTTGGTTGTTGAAGTATTCTTGAGGTATTGAAGGTGGACAGTACTTCTTTGCTACAAATTTGTACTGAGACAAAAATAAACAACTCCAATTAGACAAGGAGAAATATTGAAGTTTTGAGCTTTGTATTACAATGGAAATCTTGCTTACCTTATGCTGACTATATTTCTCCCTGATTGCTGGTAAGGTAGAATTGTGGCTGCCGCAGCAGAGGCAGTGGAGTTCCTTGACACATTCACACAAATCAGAAGGCTGGTAAAGTGTGTAATGCTGCAAGGTGGAATTCTGTTCCAAAACGAAAGGATTTTCAGGGCATTAGAGCAGAGTTTAGCTAAAGCAACAGAGCGAAAAGACTTTTATCACACACATACCCACGGTCTTCTTGAAGGAAGAAGTATGTATTTTGCCAAGAAAATTGCAGAGGCAGCAATAAGTGATGGAGCATAGGAAAGCATATTGTACTCTAGGAGAGATAATTCTGCAATGTAGTTGGCCAAGCACTCTAGATGCATTGATGGAACCTGGGTACCACATAAAATCCATTCATATTTTAGGGATAGAGATGGCAGAAATCATATATAAAACTACTTTGTAACCATGAGATTGTACAAAATGTTAGAATGATTATTAACCTTTTCATTTGAACATTTCTAACTGTTTGAGAAAAATAATGCTAGTATTCTTATTTATTAGCATATAATAAAAACAGTCAGCCAGTTGTTCAAGATGCATTACTATGCAGAGCCAATGGTCTAAGCAATTAGGGATAGGTACCTCATTGGCTCCTTGAGAAGCACGGACAAATCGCCTGCATATCATGGGAATATACAAGAAATCAAAATATGCAGTGAAGCATGCAGAAAATAAAAAATGGAGATAGTCATTACTTAGACATTACCTAAGGAAACATTTTGCTGTTGGGGCTGTCATTTCAAACTTCAAGAAATTCAAAACGGCTGATTCCATTTCTAGAACCTATTCACATGAATGCTTGTGTGAGGAAGCATATCATTGTTATAATTTGAGAATTGGATGGTAAGACATATACCTCATCCCTAAAGTAGGTGTTATCTGTGATGTAGCAAAACTCTTCCACCTGGGGCGCACAAATTTCCTCGTATTTTCTGCCGCAGCAAACATTTTCCTTGTTAATATATGAGTTGGTGAAAATTTTAGAGGAAAAAGGAGGTTCCGCACATAAGAATAAAGAAAGACATAAGCAAAGAATGTTTCCTTACGAAGCAATCATCATGCAGGCAACACCAAGCAGCTGCAGTCTTTGTCTGTTCATGGCATTTCCTGAAAGATATCTATCAATGTAGTTCACAGTCAAATATAATGTATCAGGTACAAGTCTGTACTCTTCAGCCACCTGCAGTATGAATTAGACATGGTAAGTGAGGTGATACTAAGCAGACGTGTTACAAATCTGTAATGCACAAATAGAAACAAAATTACCTCCACAAGCCAATCAATCAGAATTGCACGCATGCTGGCATTTATGTCTTTCTGAATTCTTTCCATAAAATCTGTGGATGGCCTTTTCTTTGTCTGAAAGCAAACAAATTGAATAAAGACAGAGCAAATAATGTGAAAACCAAGTGCCATAATTTCGAATAGCATTCCAGGAGATGGCTTATAATTTATGGAAGAAGTGATTTCTTTAGCCTCATTAAAGCATATATAGGACCCATTTAGTGCCAGCAATCCGGAAGTGCATTCAACATTGGAAAAGAAAGACAAACCTCTGATGCTCGTAAATGCTTGTAAATATCACAAGCAATGGTAGCGCAAAGCTGAGGGTCCTCATAATTGTCATCAAGATTAACAATTTTATCATCTGTTTCCATATCAACAAGCATATCTCTGCAGCACACATTTTCTGCAAGCATTAAGTCAAACGAAATTAGGGAATAGCAAATTAAATCTTAAGAAGTTTGGCAATGGAATAGAAGATTAATAATGCATTCCATTTATGCTTAAATAATTGATGAAAAGGGTTGAAAAACTAAGACTATACCTTCTGTTTGCACATGGTCTGAGATATAGAGATTGCTGAGAGTCTTCTTATTGATAGAATCAATTGCTGGAATATCGTTGTGGTCCAGATACTCAACTTCAGGGCTCTTGAAAGAATCACAAGTTGACATTGTTTCATCCAAGGAAATTGATTTACTAGGAGAGACATCCATGTTGCATGGAGCAGGATCAACAACAATACTAGGGACCGCCTGATCACTTCTTGGAACAGATGTAACCTTACATGCACCAATCGCGCTTGATTTTGAATTTAATGGAGCTAAATTGCTCGCTGAGAAGCCTGTATTGCTGGTGCAAGCGGGAGGTCCCTTTTTCACCTTAGCAATTTTATTTGAGCATGGTGCCTATACATATTTTAATTCAGTTAGGAACATCAAGTTCACAGGAAATGAGGAGCAAAATCTTAATTGCAATTTAAGAACAACACCAAAATAAAGTCTGATTATAATAATTTAGATAAAAGAACATTCGAAAAATTCCCACATTAATAGCTTGCTAATGTCTATGAGCTTTCTACTACATCAATCACAAGCAAATATCCAAGAATCTTTACACTTCATGAAATGTAATCATGATTCCAGAAGTTTCATCAAATTCTCTTAAGATATTCAGAATGATTAAAACCCCCCATTAAATTAAAGACAAAAAAAAAAAAGGTGAAAACATACATATCCTTGGCAATTGACAACTTTCCACTTAGATTAGGTAATTACTGATATCAGGCCCTGGTCGTCAAGGTACCAAACTTTTATGCTTAACAGGACACAGAAAAACACCCATATTTAGTAATTTCGAGCCAATAAACTAACAAAACCTTTGAAAGAAAAATGATGATCGTTTTGTTTCTATTTTCTTCATACAGTTTATACCGTTCCAAGTTTCTCGTCTATAATAACCACAAATAAGACGGCTCTTTTGTTCTTCAAAAGATTATGAAATGGAAAAACCCTTTGGAGATTAAAGAAAAAAAAAGAATGACGACTCCTTGGAACCTGAATTGGTCAATATATAACGAAGCCACACGCATTAAGAAACTAATTGACAACAAAAACTCAGACCCACTTAGAATACTTTCAGTTTCATCAATTCTCAGTAATTAAACAAAGAGAAAACCCATTAAAAAAGAGAACAAAAACCCACCAAAGTAGAAGATGGAATCGAAGTTCTTGACCCCTTTTGAGGAACATTCTTATGATTCGTGATGTCACCAAGAGGCGCTCGCTTTCTTGCAATGTGAGTTGTTGCGACCGTGGGCTTCCCTATATTCTCCGACGCGGATGAAGACGAAGCGTGCCGCTTCGCTAGAGACGACGTTGTGGAAGAAGAAAAAGAAGGGCGGCGAGTCTGCGTCGACATTTCGAACAAACCCTGAAGAAACCCTCTCCCTCTATTACTAACTGGAAAACAGTTCAATATAAAGAGAGAAACAGAGGCTTTAAAAGCAAAATTCTTGTTTGGACTTTGAAAGGCAAAACGTAAAGGGGTTGAGGTTTCCTTGCAGGGGCTGAAAAAGAGAGGAGGAGAGTCTGTTCAAGTGAGAGGGGGGGAGAGTGTGATCGTGTGTTTTGCTATTTAATATTTGTTTAATGCTTTTGAGGCGGGGAAGGGGTTGATTTGAATTGAAGGAAGATCTGGACCGTCGATTCTAGCTCGTCATTCGTTAGGAGCGTAGGGGAGTGGGGCCCACTGAATAGTTACCCTGTGCTTTGCGTTTGGACTTTCTTTATGAACGACAAACCCAGTAATGCCACCTGGACAAGACATGTCAGCTTCTATCGTTTTGGCATATTTGAGTGGATCTGTTATTGGTTCGAAAGTCACAGAGCTGTCAGAGTGGTTCAAAGTTTTTTGAATTCGAAATTTAAACGGTCACTGGATCTGTCTTTTTTAGTCCATTCACCAACAGAGACATGTTTCTGAATAATAGAGCTGGTCAGTCACACTAGTAGAAAATGGAAGTTTAATTAATGCTTTCAAATTACAATTAGGTTATATCATTAGGGATTATGTATTAGATTTGTGTTGCTTAGGTTAATAGGTTTTTTGACAACATGCCCAAATCATCTAATTAGTGATGCTACGAATATAACTTTGCGAAAAAATCAAATTCATTTACCGTGTAAATGTTTAAACATGTTATAATCTTAGAACAATAAATAAACTTAACATTTCCCTTTTTCTTATAAAAGCAAAATTCAAAAGCTAGAGGAGGATAGAACAATCGACTCCGAAAATCAAACTAAAAAACAATTCAATTATAATTTCAATTTTAAATTTCTTTTATGTTCATTGTAGTTTTTCTTTCTATGTACAATCAATAATCATTGTTAAGAAACTATTTCAATTCAAGCTATCTCTCCCGTTTATAAAGCTTTTCTACAATTTATTTTATTAATTATTAATTTAATTCTAGTAGTTAGTAAAGCATTGTATAGTGTATCTAAACTCATTCAATTTTTTAATTAGGAGTTCAGATATCACAATTATTTATATAGTTGATAGATTTTAATACCTATCACGCTCAAAATATTAGTCAACGTCGATTGTTTCACGATGCGAACAAGATCTTTTCAATATGGTTCGTTGTACATGGTCATCAATATTTTGATTTTAGAATTCTTCAGCCATCTACATCTCTTTAAGCAGTGGCAAATTTAGAAAAGTAATTTTCACGAATGGATTCAATCTAAAGTTGCACCCAATATAAGTAAAGTCGGTATACAAACTGTGTATTGAATTGGGCATATAATTATAAACTATTAAGAAAGGATAATCTATTAAAACAATGAATAAAAGGGCACATTTGTTTAAATAACAAAATTTACACTTCATTTTGGAAACAATTAACACCACCTTAAATTAAAGCATACTAATATATTATTTCTAAATATATTACTTTTAGTGGATTAAATTATATTATACTTTCAAATTTAGATTCAGTTTTAAATTTATTTGAACCCATTTTGTTAAACTGTAATAAAATGCAATTTAATATAATATATTTTTAATCTAAAAATAAATTAAATTGCATTTGATTTACATTACATTCAATCATTGGTTACTAATTCATCCGAGTCAAAGTTTAAAATAAAGTCTCAGGCTAAATATAAATCTTTAAGCTTTTGCAATTTTTTTTATATTAAAACTCAGCCTGTTACGTAGAATGCAAAATGGATATACAGTTGAGTCGATTTAGGAGCCCCAAACCCTTAACTTTAACAATTTACTTACATTTATCTTGAAAATATAAAAATGGTGCCTCTAAAATATTAAACTCTGTCAATTTAAATATTTATTAATCACAATTTATCAAAATTTACTAATCGCTTTTTATCAATTTTACGAGTGTTATGAAAATAAAGAGGCTATCCTTATTTTATAGTATTTCAAGTTGTTGTGGGTCCCGTATATGAATGACACAACCCAAGAGGGAGGTGAATTGGGTTTTCTAAAAATTGAAATAAATTTTAGAAATTTTAAACAAAATATAGAATTCTAAGTGCAGCAGAAAACACACAGAACTTTGTGAGAATAGAATATGGATTAGAATCACCTCACAACTTTGTGAGAATTAAAGAATATGGATTAGAATCACCTCCACAATGTTCTAATTAGTAAAAGATAGGAATTCTGTGCGAAGTTGCAGCTAGTTGATCTATGAACAGCTTTCACAACTGACTCATACACTATAGAAACTTCTTTATGAAGGAAAGTTATTGAAATTGGAACTTCCTCATAAAGTTTGAAGAAAACATATAAAGCTTTGTGAAAGACATTATTAATTCAGGAACTTTAAATTCAGAACTTCTTCACAGAGCCTTAATCAAATATCAGAACGACTTTATGATGGAAAGCTATCAAGATTAGAACTTTCTCATAAAGTTTAGAAAGATAATTAGAAACCCAATCAGTGATATATACTGAGAATAGAACAACAGTTACAACATGGTATATTCACTTATTAGAATACCAGAGTTCTAATGTTCAGAAAAGATAAGACTTATTATCGTTTTAGAACATCTAAATCAATAACAATTTTAGCGTTTCTAAAAATTAAATAGAGGTGTAATAAAAGTAATATCAAGCAAACTTCAGAAATTAAAAGATGAACACAGTGATTTATCCGGCACTAACTCGCCTACATCCACTCCCCCAAGACGCATCTGAGATTCCTCAACTTATGTTATCTCTTAAAGGGTAAGAGACAAACCAACAGTACAAGGCAATAGATCAAACACTAGAGCTACCCCTTTTGTCCCACCTAGATTTTCCAAAGGTTCTAGTTAACTCAACCCTTTCTGTTTTTTGGCAGGTACAAAAAACTCAAATCAGATATTAATATCCATACCATTGGGAAGAAGGGTCGCTTTTGAAACTTCTATCTCAATAGCTTCTATCCTAATGCTATTACACACAAAAGTTTAACAAAATAAAGAGCCTGTCTACTATAGATTACAAAATCTAAACAGACAGAAAAGAAAACGCCTATATAAGCACAGGAAAAACAATTTTATCATATTAGAGATCGATTAGAAACACAGAACTTGTTTTTCAAAGAGTAAATTGTAAAAATTCTTTTCACTTTAAATATTGAACACGGTTAAGTGTAAGATGAAAGAAAATGGGGTGGTTAGAGAGTAAGTTTTTGAGAGATAAGATTTGATCATGAGAGATGCTCTTAAACAAAAAACTCTTACTTCACCACTGTTAAGACTGAAAAGCTTCCTTTATATAGAGTTGCCTAAGAATGCTGTCACCTTGGAATATATTTTTATTTTGAAATCCATAATATCTTCTTTCCTTATTTAGAAGATATGAAAATCTTGTTACAAAAGTTTATTTTATCCTTTTTTTGGATAAGAGAATAAAACACGATTTTTACTTTCCTTTAATCAAAAAGATTTCGAGGCAGCATTATTTTGAAAAATGTTTGTGGAAGGAGATCTTACTAAAACGAAAAAGATTTCTTCGTTTTAAGGTAAGGAAAATAGATTTAAATACTTTAGATCTTTCAAAATATATCCCGAAAAGTGGATTGATTTTAATTGACCAAAACATTAGAGAATAAAATCTCTTTAGTTTAGGAAAATAAATCATTTCAGATTTTAAAGAATATTTTCAAAAAATAAAATATTTTTACGAAGGAAAATATTTTGAAGAAGTCTAATTTTCTGAAAAATATTTTTGAGAGGAGAAATAATTTGTGCTATATAATGGACTCTATCCTACAAAAGTATCCTAAATACCTAGCTACTAGGTTCTTCGAATATCTTCACACTCAATGTAGGACTTGCATTGGTACGATTTCTTTCCATACACATTTCTGCATTTAAAAAAATATTAGCACAAAATTATATAATTTGTAAATTTATTTTAGCACAAATAATATAATTTTAAATTTATTTATTTTGTATTAATCATCAAAATCTGAGATTAGAAATTGACCCTTGAACCAACAGTTGTTTAGCAGTAAACTATGGAAAAATAAATAAATAAATTTAGAAATAATAAAATAGATATTATATATAAAAAATGACAGAATAGGTCTTTTGTCTTTGATAATGATATTGCAAGCAATATTAGACTGCAACTATTATTAATAAATAAATCGTATTTAAATATCAACGTAAATCAAAGAAATTATGATTTTATATCATCAGATGAAGTGAAAATTTATATGCAATGCTCTAATTTATTATCGAGTTCTTCATTTTATTATTTAAGCTAGGGTGATTGAGCTTGAAATTTTGATCAGCACAACAAACATTTACTGACTTGGAATCAAAGTATCACAATATGACATATCCAAACAACATAAAAGCCAATCATATCCGAACAATACACCAAGCAAGACATGCAATTAAGCCACAAAAAGAAAAAAAAAAAAAGATACGAGATCTATCAACTGTCAACACAATGGATTTATTATCTAAAAAGAGCTATAAACAATCAAATTAATACCTTTACTACGGGTGATCCTCTTGATATTTCGATCAGCAGATTTCTTTGTTTCAGAGAATATCTCCATCGAACCAGTCCATCCATACTCCTTTTTCAGTTCAGCCACAACTCAGTCTCCTTCATGGTAGAAACTACTATTACAGTCATTTGAAGTAGTTTTGCTCTCACATTCTCCAATTTCTGCTCCTCCTTATCATTCCTCTTCCTCTTCTTTTTGAGACAAGCAGATTTTCCTTTTCTTTTTCCTTAATTGGTTGATTCAGCTTGAAATTTTGATTTGTGGTACTCGTGAGTACTCTGCTGTGTTTGTGCCTTCAACAAGATGAATTATTGAAGCTTTTCAAGTGATTGAGGTTTTTGATCAGATTTGGCTCCCTTTGCCAGTTTCGAGAGCAAAATGAGAGATTCAGAGAGAGAGAGAGAGCACAAAGAGATGTAGAAAATGAGTAGAAAAAATGAGTGGGAAATTGCTCTGTTTATGGAGAGAGTTCATATGAACAGAGTACTGTATTGATTGCGTTTGTTTTGAACTTTTTGAAGCAAAATGCATAAGATTTCGACACGTGTACTGCCAGATGTAATTTTACAACCGTGACAATTTGTTAAGGTTAATTGTTACATCGAGCTTTTAACCATGGTGTAACCAATTCTCTGCACTTTTGAATTGAAACTAGTTGTTTTTATGATGTACCATATGCTAATTTTTTATATTTATTTAGTTTTTTTTTATTTATATAATTAAATTATAAATTTTTATTTAGATTGTAATAAATAAATTATAAATTTTTATTTAGATTGTAATAAATATAGTGATTTTTATATAGATTGTCACCAGTTCTCCCACTTATCAAGCTTTGTTGGCTCAAGGGTCAAATATTAATCTCGAAATTTTGATGATTCAAACAAAACAAATAAATTTAAATTATATTATTTGTGCTAGTAATGTTTTATGCAGAATACATATGAAAAATAAATAAATGAACAAGGCAAGTTCTACATATCCAAAGATTATGAAGACATTCGAAGACCCTAGTGGTTAGATTTTTAGGATTCATTGTAGGATAGAGAGAACATTCAATTATAAGCACAAAAACCAATTTTTTCATCCAAAATTATTTTCAAAAATAGTTTCTTCAAAATAAATTCTTTTTGTTCCTTGATTTTCGTTAAAAAATTGTTTTCGGAATACTCTTAAGATTTTCCGAAATATTTGAATTAAACCTAAATTAAAGAGAACTTTATCTCTAAACAATTTGGGTAATAAGAATAAATCGAATATAAATCGAATAAAGATCTTATGCACTTCATTTTCGGAAACAAAACCTTTTTGAAGATCTAAGAATCTTGATTTATTTTCTTACCTAAAATGAAGAAAGATTTTATTTTCATTTTAGTAAGAAAAATCATTTCGGAAAATATTTCTGCAAGTATTCACTTTCGAAATACTTTATTTTAAGGAAAGAAAATTTCGAGGATTCACTTTCGAAATATTTGTTCCTTGATTTTTCGTTAAAAATTGTTTTTCGAATACTCTTAAGATTCGAAATATTTGAATTACCTAAATTAAAGAGACTTTGTCTCTAAGTAATAAGAATAAAATGAATAAATCGAATAAAGATCTTATGCACTTTATTTTCGGAAACAAAACCTTTTTGAAGATCTAAGAATCTTGATTTATTTTCTTACTTAAAATGAAGAAAGATCTTATTTTCATTTTAGCAAGAAAAATCTTTTCGGAAAATATTTATTCAAGTATTCACTTTCGAAATACTTTATTTTAAGGAGAGAAACTTTCGAGTATTCACTTTCGAAATATTTGTTCCTTGATTTTTTGTTAAAAATTGTTTTTCGAATACTCTTAAGATTCGAAATATTTGAATTACCTAAATTAAAGAGACTTTGTGTTTAAACAATTTTGGTAATAAGAATAAATCGAATAAAGATCTTATGCACTTCATTTTTGGAAATAAAACCTTTTTGAAGATCTAAGAATCTTGATTTATTTTCTTACCTAAAATGAAGAAAGATCTTATTTTCGTTTTAGCAAGAAAAATATTTTCGGAAAATATTTATTCAAGTATTCACTTTCGAAATATTTTATTTTAAGGAAAGAAAGATTGTCTCTTATTTACTTACCAAAAAGAAAAAATATTGACTCAAAAAGTTTTGGTAACAAGGATTTCCGTATCTTCGAAATAAAGAAAGACAATATTCAGATTTAAAAAAGAGATTTTTACTTTCTAAAAACGAGAGTCACAGATCTCTCTATAAAAAGACATTTTCAGTCTTGAAAAATGTGGAAGAAAGAGTTTTCGTTTTAAGAGTATTCATCCATTGATCATATCCTTTATCTCTCAAAACTTACTTTCTACCCTCTTATTTCTTTTCATCTTTATACTTTACGTTTTTATCTTTAAATGAGAAAAGAAATTTTATAACAACTTCTTTTGAAAAACAGTTTTGTTCTCTAAACGATTTTCTAATCTGAAAAACTGTTTTTTTTGTGCTTATATTTGCATTTCTATCTGTCTATTTAGATTCTGTAATCTTTAGTAGACATGTTTTTCATTTGATAAACATTTGTGTAATAGCTTAGGTGAGAAGCTATTGTGAAAGAGGTTAGAGGTTATCAAGCGACCTTCTCCGTGAGAAGAGATTCTAATGTCTTGAATTTGAGTTTCGTCTACTCTGCAAAACAGAAAGGGCTAGGTTAACTAGGAACCTTTGGAAATCTAGTGGATGAAAGGGTTAGATCTAGGTGTTGATTATTGTATTGTATTGTTGGTTTCGTCTCTTACCCTTGAAAGAGATAACATAGTTGAGGGATCTCAAGATGGTCTGGGGAGTGGATGTATGCGAGTTAGTGCCGAACCACTATAAATCACTGTGTTGATCTTTTTAATTTTTGAAGTTTTTGCTTTGATACTATTTACTATTCTTCCTGTTTATACTCTAGAATGCTAAAATTGTAATGGGGTTTTGATGTTCTAAAACTGAAATAAGTTTTATCTTCTCTGAACATTAGAACTCTGGAATTTTGATAAGTGAATATACCAAGTTTTAAACTGTTCTTATATTTACAGTATATTTCACTACTTGAGTTTCTAATCAGTTTTCTAAACTTGATTAAAGCTTTGTGAAGCAGTTCTGATTTCGATAACTGTCTCTAACACAGTCTTATATGATTTTCTAAATTTTATGAGGAAGTTCTAATCACAATAGCTTGCCATCATAAAGCTATTCTAATATTAAATAAGACATTGTGAAGTAGTTCTAATCAATAACTTCTAATAGCTACACTCTGCATAGTCTTTCTATTTTTCCTCAATAGAACATTGTGAGGAAGTTCTAAACTATAACTTATTTTTCACAAGTTCATTAATTTTTCAGTTGCACTTAGAATTCTGAGTTTTGTTTTAAAAGTTAAATTTTATTTTTTTTTTTGAAAACCCAATTCAGCCCCCCTCTTGGGTTGTGCCATACATATAGCTCGCTTTGCCATTTTCGAGAGCAAAATGAGAGATTCGGAGAGAGAGAGCGCAAAAAGATGTAAAAAATCAGTAGAAAAAATGAGTGGGAAATTGCTCATTTTATGGAGGGAGTTCGTATGAACAGAGTACTGTATTTATTGCGTTTGTTTTGAACTTTTTGAAGGAAAATGCATAAGATTTCGACACGTGTACCGCCAAATGTAATTTTACAATCGTTACAATTTGTTATGGTTCATTGTTACATCGAGTTTTTAACCATGGTGTAACCAGTTCTCTGCACTTTTTAATTGAAACTAGTTGTTTTTATGATGTACCATATGCTAATTTTTTATATTTATTTAGTTTTTTTATTTATATAATTAAATTATAAAATTTTATTTAGATTGTAATAAATATAGTGATTTTTATACATATGGTAAAATATTCTTTTTAGTTATATATCTTGCACTATAATATATCATTAAAAAAATTAATATATTTATTTCTCTCTTTAAAATAGCAATTTAAATATAAAATATGTTATTTATATTCTCTTAAACATGCTAATTCATATAGTTTTTATTATACGTTATTTCTTTTATTTTTTGTTTAAGTACTAAATTGATTTATAAAAATCATCATAAAGCTTTTATTTTACGTTTTTATAATTAATTTACATATTTTGTTAATAATATTGTAGTATGTGTTGATGTTTTACAACTGTGAAGTCTTGTTCCTGCAAAAATAAAACACAAATACAAAACATATTTTGTTAATAAATTTCACAATAATCTCTTTTAGTAAATAAATGTATTTAACAATAGAATAAGAAACTAATCTAATAAATCAAATTAAAATAAAAATTATTTTTATTTTTACACAGGGTTTAATATTTTGTATTTTGTATGGGGCTGAATTTTCTTTTTTTCTTTTTTCTTTTTCTTTTTTTATTATTTTGTGATTTTATGTAGTGCTGAATTTTTCTTTTTGAGAAGGCTATAGGGCTGATAGCTTAAACATGTAACTGTTTTAGTCATATTGTTAGTCTTTGAATTTGCTAGTTTAATTTGCAAACTTGTTTATTATCCAAATTCAGAAGAAAAAAAAAAATCAGAAACTAAGGTTTTTTCTTTTTAAAATTAAAAAGGCAATTCCGAATATTGAGCCTCCTATGCTCTTTTGCTTAACAAAATTCGTGAACCACTTGAATTTTTTTTGAGAAAAGCTTATAATTTTGCATGAATAAGAGAGCATTGAATCAATGATTCGAGTATTCATCGTAACTTATATAATTCACTTGTGTAGAGAGTAGTTTATGAGGTAATTTGCTTTGTGTTTACCCTTGTGTTTCAAAGCTTCTGTTATAGTTCAAGCAGCTGCCTTTTATTTAGTTCTTATCTTATTATCTATTTTATGCAGTACTTTCTGTCTGAGGACACCATAAGTCAAATGGCTAAAAGAGTTTATCGAAATTCTCTATGTGTTAAGAAGCACAAGGTAATGAATCTAATTTTATACCAAAATATATATGCCACAGCCCAGTTTTTGCAAGTGGAATTCAATTTGTCAAATTAGAATAGGATATTTGAGGTTTTATTACTGAAATTTTATGAAACTACAATCTCATATAACCTGTTTGGTTGCACTTTTCTTCATATTTGTTCTTCATAGAATGTAATTCATGAGCTAATCTAGCATCAAAAGGGGAGGTTCAGTGGATAATGGATATAAATAAAAATACGTTACAGAACCAATTACAACTAATCAGTTTTGGCTCAATGATGCTAGAGTTAGCTCAATGGCTAAGAGTTTGGTAGTTCAAACTTGGGTCAAACCCTAATTAACCCAAAATAGAATAAATATTCAATTATAGATATGGTCATCAAATTGGACAATATTTTTTCAGTTACTACTCACCTCTGTTATTGGATTGGCACGTTGATCAAGTTCTAATTGTGAAAAAACAAAAGGAACATGCATTTGTGGTTCTGAATTGGCAAAATACTTTATATTTTATTGAAAATCACATTATTCCATTTTATTGCATGCTATGTTTTTGGTTAATTATAGTTTTTCACCCTAACATATTTCCCTTGTTTGTTTCACTTGTAAATAACTGAGTGATCAGAGATACAATGGCTTGGATTGGATAAGTCAATTAGCAGAAGATATTCTTGTTTTCATTCTCTCTCTCTTGACAATGAAAGAAGCAACAAGAACTAGTATTCTTTCACGTAGGTGGTTGAAGGTGTGGACGCTAATTCCTGTATTGAATTTTGATGCACAACAAACATTAAATGATGTGCAATTGGAAACAAAAACTCTTGAAACTGAAAGGACAAGTTATGTCAATTGGGTGAATCAAGTTCTGAGTTCGTGTAAAGGTACTCCAAAAATGCATAAATTCAGAATTCGTTTTGATTTGGATAAAAGTTTTGGATGCGACATTGATAGATGGGTAACATTCGCAATTGAAAAGAAAGCTGAGATAATTGAGTTGGACTTGCGAGATTATTTTGATACCATATTTAAGAAGAAATACACTTTTCCATTCAAGTATTATCAAAAGCAGTTGCGATCACGAAATATTGGTTTTCCTGGCTGTAGTTGCCTTACTAGTCTTCAATTGGCTAATGTAAATGTAACTGGAGAAGTTGTTGAATACTTCTTATCTAATTGCTTGCTTCTAGAATGCTTATATATAGCAGCCTCGGATCTTCTGGTGAATCTAAAAGTTGATGGTCCATCACTTCGGTTGAAATATTTGGACATAAAATATTGCTTTTCCATTAAGAATGTTGAAATTTCTGCAGTCAATCTTATATCATTCAAATACTTCGGACCGAAGATAAGCATGCCTTTGAAATGTGCTCCCCGGCTTGCTGAAATGCTGATAGGAGGGAGTTATTCTCATTACCTAATTCATAATTATTATGAACTTTCACACTACCTTTATCAATTAGAGACACTTTCTTTAGATGTTTGTTATAGTAAGGTTTGTATGTGAAAACCATGTTTGTGCATTCTTTTTGTTTTCTCTTACTGATTAAATATAACGGGTTTGTTGGTCCTAAATTTGATTGCTGTATGCAGGTAACAAAGGATCTTCAATTTCCAGTATTGACCAATCTCAGACGATTGGAGCTAATAACAAATACAAATGATGAAGAAAGCCTTCTTGGCTTCACTTTTTTGATCGAGGCATCGCCTTTCTTGCACAAATTTACTTTAAAGGTAATTATTTAGTTGTGAACTTAAAGATTGCCAAGTAGGGACTCGTTGACTTGCGCTGAGAAAAAACTGACCCACAGATGAATAGTTGATTGTCACTCATTTGCTTGTTACGTGTTTCAATTTATTTTTGAATGTCTTTAAATCGATGCATCCATTACATTGTGTCTGGTTCCTTCAAGAAGCATCACTCCCCATGGTCACGACCAATGTCAATGTCTCATATTGAAGAATTTGTGTGTTTTACCGCGTGATAATGTAGAAATTGTATATTTTCATAGTTTCTTTTCGAAAGAAACATTTTAATTTAGTTTTTACATGTTTTAGTTCCATTGGTATGCTAGTTACATACAACGAGAAGCTGAAGAGCCTAAAAGATGTCCTCATCAACACCTCAAAGAGGTAGAATTCATTGGTTTTGTGGGGGAAATCATTGATGTCGAGCTTGCAATGTACATCATTGAGAATGCTGTCAGGCTTGAGAGGTTTGTTTTTGACACTCGTAAACCACATATGATTGGAAGCCCATGGGAGTTCGAAGAAACAAAGGAAAAACGATTGGCTAGGAGGCGCGCCCAACGCTTACTATCAAAACTACATCCTAATTTTGATTTTGTAGTCGTTTAATTTAATATGATTTTAGTTGGTGATTACGATCAAAACTACATCCTAGTTTTGATTTTGTAGTCCTTTAATTTAATATGATTTTAGTTGGCAGTAATCACCAAATATGTGTGACTTTACCTAAGGAGTTTGATATCCAAAGGGTGCTGCTTTAAGGTTTTGGTGGGTTCGTTGTACAAATACGTAGATGTTAATTTGAAGGACGTTTTCAAAGTCTTATGATTTCACTTTGGAGGAGCATATGGGATTCATCAAGTTCTTGTTCTTTCCTTGTTGTGCGGTGCCCACTCAATGGGACCCACATTTGAAACAAAAAAAAGAAAACGTGGTAGGACCCACACGTAGTTGAAAATGGAAATAAGGAAATAAGAATTTTCTTCTTGGTAGGTGATCCGTTTTTCGGTGGACGCTTTCTTCTTGGTTAGGTGATCCGTTTTTCCGGTGACGCGTAATTTACGCGTCCCACCTCTCTAAATCCCGCGGTCCATCCTCTATAAATTAGGAGATGTTGCACCAACGCTCATAACACACAGACCAAAAGAAGCGAAGAGAGTATTTTTTTGAGAAAATTTGAGTTTTAGAATTGGGTTCTAAAACTCGGGGTTAGAGAGAATAGTGAGGATAATTGGGAAACCACTGTGTGAGTGCCACGTAATTTGTATTACTCTCTTTGATAAGCCTACTATTTTTAATGAGTGGAAGAATATTCGGTTTGTCCCGTGGACGTAGCCCCTAAACAGGTAAAGGGTGAAAACCACGGAATATCTGTGTTCATTATTTTTATTTTTCGCTGTGTTATTTTTTCTCGTTAATTCTTATGCCGGACCAACAAGTAGGTATCAGAGCGAATGGTTTTACCGGATCCGTGGATATATTTTAAAAATAAATATACCACGACGACGAGAAAATACGCCGGAAGTCCATTAGTGCAGTCCGTTCGAAAAGACGTATGCAGAATCGATTAGTGAGAATAGTAAAATAGTAACTCAAAGTTGATGTGTGAAACAGTACTACTTGGCGTTTATTTTTGCTGAGTCCGTTTCAAATTTAAGGCCCAGCACTATTCACGCATAGTAACTATTCACATATACAGGTTAACTATTCACGCATTACAGGTACTGTTCGTATTACTGTTCTATTCAATTATACGGTCACTATTCACGTATACTATATTCACGATACGGTTTTTTGTGGTGATAATAATTCTGGCACAAGTTTAAAAAAGATTGACGACACAACAACAGGCACAATGCGTTAGACTCAACTCATCAAACTATGCAGTATAGGAAGATAATTAATGGAAGATCTCTATGCTGTAAAGGAAATCTGGTTGAACGATTGAGTTGAAGGGGGTTTCAGGCAGCTTCAATAAATGAAAGCGATTGGAAGTCAATTAACAGAAAAGCAGTCGCAAACTATTAGGCAGTCTGTTGAATATGAGCTGTCATAATCATTATCGCTCAATGAGAAAGATTTGGCCTATTCAATTTGGAAGGAAGTTGTGTGAGGACATGTACGAGCGGAAGAATGCCCAGAACAAAGCCTTTTTAAATTAAAAAGCTTGTAAATCTAAAGTACAAAAGATTGGCGGAAAGTGCTTTCAGATCACTTGGGCAAATTCAAGAAAATAGTGAAACCAACTGGACGACGTCAAAGCATAGTGTTTTGACGACAGGTGCAGCACTATTCTTATTTGAGATTCCTTGCCAGACAGGTTGGAGACACTGACTGTTACGCTCAGTAAATTGTGTCGGAGGGGAATTCTACCTTAACCACAGTCAAGGAAAAAAGCATTCTGAATGAAGAAAACCAGACGTAAGGAGAATGCTCGAGTTAGCAACTTCAGATTGCATCGTTACAATTACGAAAGGAGGGGAGAAGCGAACAAAGATACCCCAAAAATCCAGACAAACGTGACAATTCACGAGAAGAATCCAAGTCAAGAAAAGGTGTCACTTGCTATCATTGGTGGCAAGCCCGGTCACATCAAAGGCATTGGTAGAAAGTGGAAAAGGAACGAGCCAAAGGAAAAGTGATTGAAGAAAAAGACGATACGGAAGTAGCTTCATTTAGCTATTGATTGCTGACGCACCTTGGTGATGGTAGTGCGCTGATTTCTCATGCTGCGTCTTTAGTGAGTGTTCCACTAGTCAACAATCTTTATGGATTATTGACTCTGCATGTTCTTATATATCTTCAAATAAGGAATATTTCTCATTTCCACTTACCCTCGGAGATTATGGCCATGTCAAGAACTTTGAATGGCCACATATGTGGAAAATTGCGGCATTGGAACAGTATGCATTCAAAACCAATGTGGATTATGATCTTCTTGGTGAAGATGTGAGATTTACACTCTACAGCAAAATTCAATCTGATCTCAGTTCACTGTCTTAGATGAATTGCGGGCTATTACCAATCTGTTTGTCAACAGAACGTGGAAGCTTTCCAAAAAAGGTAACTTGGTGTTCGGTCGAGGAAGGAAAGTTCAACACCCTCTACTACACCCAGGCTAAAGTTTGCACAGGGAGTTAGTGAATGCAGTTGAGATTTTCATCTGCTGAGTTATGGCACAAACGATTTGGGCATTTGTGAGAAAGGACATGGGGAGGACTCCTCACTTAGAAGTAAAATGCTATCTTTGAAAGGTTTGCCTCTGAAAATATGCACTGATTGTTTGTCTTGTAAAAACAAACAGTAGAGTTTCCTTCTCAAAGATCTCCTTTCTCCATCTAGAAAAAACCTGGATTCTAGAATTTGGTACCACAACTGATGTTTGCTCAATGGGTGACAAATCTTTGAGTGGCTGCTTATATTTATTGGTAGTTTATGATGACCATTCGAGAAAGGTTGTGTGGCTTTTCCCAATAAAGTTCAAAAGACCAGGTGCGCTGGATATTCCAGGTGCTGGATATGTTTAAAATCTTTCATGTCAGTGTTGAAAGACAAACGGGAAGAAAGTTAAAATGTGTTAGAGCTGATAATGGTGGTGAGTAAAGAGGACCGTTTGAAAAGTATTGCTCAGAACACGGCATCAGACTTCAGAAGACAGTTCCCAAAACTCTACAGCAGAATGGAGTTGCAGAGAGAATGAACAGAACCATTGTTGAAAGGGTTCGATGCATGCTCTCTCATGCAAAACTTCCTAAAACCTTTTGGGCTGAAGCAATGAATACTGTAGTTTACTTGATCAACCTTTCACCTTCAACCTCCCTCAACGGAGATGTACCAGAAAAGGTGTGGTCAAAAAATATTTTCTTCAGATCATTCTAGAATATTTTGGCTGCAGGGCTTTTGCTTTCATGTCACAAAAGATGTAAAGATCCAAGCTTGATTCGAAGTCAAAACAGTGTATCTTTCTTGGGTTTATGGAAATGATGATTTTGGGTACAGTGATTATGGGATCCAGTTGAAAAGAAGCTCATCAGAAGCCAGAGAATTGTAGATTCCTGGAGACCCAAAACATTGAAAACTTTTGAGAGAAAAATTGAAAAAACCAAAGTCTATTTCAATGAGTTTCCTGTAGTCTTGATGCAGAACCTCAATATAGAACCACAAAATGATGGAAGAAGATTGCGATGATGAACCTGTCAAATATGCTTTGAACCAGCTCCAATTTAGAAGAACTGCCTCAATTGCAGAGAAGAAGCTGCGAGAGTGCCAGGATACCTTCCCAAGATATTCTCCTAATGAATATGACTTGTTGACTCAAGGGGGAGAACCAGAGACACTACCAGGAGGCAATGGAAGATGTTAAAAAGAATGAGTGCTGAAAGCCATGCAAGATATGAGATGGAGTCCTTGCATTGAGTAACCAGACTTATGAGTTGGTGAAACTGCCTCAAGGTTAAAGAAAGCATTGAAGGAACAAATGGGTGTTCAGGTTGGAGACGAACAGAACAAAACTCACAGCCAAGGTACAAGGGCGAGATCTGGTTGTGAAGGGGATTCGTCAGAGAAAAAGGAGTTGACTTTGAAGAAAATTTTCTCTACCCGTAGTCAAGATTGTCTTCTATTAGAGTTTGTGCTCGGTTTAGAGCTAGCCTGGAATTTGGAGATCGAGGCACTTGATGTAAAAGACCGCTTTTCTCCATGTGTGACTTAGAGGGAGGAAATTTATATGGGAAGCAACCAGAAGGGTTCAGAGTCAAAGGCAAGAACACTTGGTGTGTAAATTGCAGAAAAGCTTGTATCATGGCCTTCAAACAATTCTCCAAGGCAATGGTACAAAAAAGTTTGGACTCTTTATGTAAATCACGGGTATGAGAAAAACTACTTCTGATCACTGTGTATTTGTGAAAAAAGTTCATAGAAGGGCGGAACTTTATTATTCTTCTTGTTATATGTGGATTGATATGCCTTATTTGTGGGCCAAGATTGCTAAGAGAAAATTGAGAGCTTGAAAAGGAACTTGGAAATCCTTTGCATGAAGGGATTGGGTCGGCAAACAGAATACTCGGAATAATGAAGATCTCCAGAGACAGGAAAAAGAGAAAGTTGTGGCTGTCTCAAGAGAAGTACATCGAGAAAGTTCTCAGCAGATTCAATATGAGCAATGCAAAACTAGTTTCTACTCCGCTTGCAGGTCATTTCAAATTAAATCTTAGTCAATGTCCTTCAAGTGAGAAAGAAAAAGAAGAAGTGAAGAGGATTCCTTATGCATCCACCGTTGGCAGCTTGATGTACGCCATGGTATGCACAAGACCAGATATTGCTCATGCTGTTGGTGTTGTTAGCCGATTTCTTTCAAATCCAGGTAAAGAACACTGGAATGCGGTAAAGTGGATTCTCAGGTATCTTAAGGGCACTTCCAAAATTCCAAACTGTTGCTTATGTTTTGCGTGATAATAGACCTGTGTTAGATGTTACACAGATGCAGATATGGGTGGTGATGTTTGATTCGCGCAAATCAACTTCTGGATATCTGATGACTTTTGCAGGAGCATTCAGTTTCTTTGGCAATCAAAATTGCAAAAATTGCGTCTGCACTCTCATCCACTGGAGGCGGAATTATATCGCCATTACAGAAAGCTAGCAAAGGAACTCTTTATGGATGAAGAAATTCCTACAAGAATTTGGGTGTAGAACAAGAGAGGAAGTACATTCTGCTATGTAATAGTCAAAGCGCGATACATTCTCAGCAAGAATTCACCTTCTTCAAGGTTCAAAGCACATTGATGTGAGGTATCATTGGATACGCGATGCGCTGGAGATGAAGTTATTTCAGATTGAAAAGATTTCCACTGATGATAATGGCGCTGATTGATGGACTAAGCTTTACTACGGAAAACTTGGTCACTTGCAGAAGATTTAGCTGGTATGGCTAACGTCCCCACTTGAGTGTGCAGGGGGAGGTTTGTTTGTGCGTGCCCACTCAATGGGACCCACATTTGAAACAAAAAAAAAAAAAAGAAAACGTGGTAGGAACCCACACCGTAGTTGAAAATGGAAATAAGGAAATAAGGAATTTTCTTCTGTAGAGTGATCGTTTTTTCGGTGGACGCGTAATAACGCGGGTCCACCTCTCCTAATCCGCGTCCATCCCTCCTATAAATAGGGATGGCCACAAACGCTTCATAACACACAGACCAAAGAGCGAAGAGAGTTTTTTTTTTGAGAAAATTTGAGTTTTAGAATTTGGGTTTCTAAAACTCGGGTCGGAGAGGAATAGTGGAGGATAATTTGGGGAAAAAACATGTGTGAGTGCCATATTTTCAGAGGCAAACCTTTCAAAGATAGCATTTTCTTCTTGGTGAGAGTCTCCATTCCTTTCTCACTCAAATGCCCAAGTCGTTTGTGCCATAACTTAGCAGATGAATCTTCAACTGCATTCACTACTCCTGTGCAAACTTTAGCCTGGGTGTAGTAGAGGGTGTTGAACTTTCTTCCTTGACCGAACACCAAGTTACCTTTAGAAAGCTTCCACGTTCTGTTAACAAACAGATTTGTATAGCCCAATTCATCAAGACAATGAACTGAGATTAGATTGAAGTTTGCCGTAGGAGTGTATCTCACATCTTCCAACCAGAGATCATAACCAGCATTGGTTTTGATGCATACTGCTCCAATGCCGCAATTTTCCACATATGTGCCATTCAAAGTCTTGACATGGCCGTAATCTCCGAGTAAATCTCCCGAGGGTAAGTGAGAGAAATATTCCTTATTTGGAAGAAATAATGATAAGAACATGCAGAGTTCAATAATCCATAAAGATTGTTGACTAGTGGAACACTCATAAAGACCAGCATGAAGAAATCAAGCGCACTACATCACGAAGTGCGTCGAGCAATCAATAGCTTACTGAAGCTACCTCCGTAATGCGTCTTGTTTCTTCATGCACTTTTCCTTTGGCTTCGTTCCTTCTTCCACTTTCTTACAAATGCTTTGGGATGTTGACCCGGGCCTTGCCACAATGATAGCAAGTGACACGCTTTTCTTGACTTGGATCTTTTCCTCCGTGAAGTTGTCACGTTTTGTCTGGATTTTGGGGGTAATCTTGTTCTGCTTCTCCCCTCCTTTCTGTAATTGGTAACGAGTGGCATCTGAGTTGCTACTCGTAGCATTTCTCCTTACGTACCTGGTTTTTCATTCAGAATGCTCTTTCCTTGACTGTGGTTTACAGGTCAAGAATTCCCCCTCCGCACATTACTTGAGCGTAACAGTCAGTGTCTCCAACTGTCTGGGCAAGGAACTCAATAAGAAATAGTGCCTGCACCTGGTCGTCAAATCAACTATCTTTGAACCGTCGTCAGGTTGGTTTCACTATTTTCTTGAAAATTTGCCCAAGTGGATCTGAAAGCACTTTCGCCAATCTTTGTACTGTTAGTTTACAAGCTTTTTATTAATAAGGGCTTTGTTCTGGGCATTCTTCCGCTCGTACATGTGCCTCCAAACTTCTTCCAAATTGAATAGGCATCTTTCTCATGAGGCGGATATGATTTATGACGCTCATTCAACAGACTGCCTAATAGTTGCGACTGCTTTATCTGTTAATGTGACTTCCAATCGCTTTCATTTAATTGAACTCCCTGACCCCCTTCAACTCAATCGTTTCAAAAACAGATCTTTACAGCATAGAAGATCTTGCCATTAAATATCTTCATAAAACTTTTGCCCCCAATAGGGTTTTTTTGATGAAAAGTTTTCTTTGAAAGTCGTAACCATTGTGCCTGTTGTTCTGTCGTCATTTTAACTATGTTTGCAAGAAATATTATCACCAGCAAAAACCGTATACGTGAATAGTCAGTATACGTGAATTAGTGACCGTATAATTGAAATAGTAACAGTATACGTAAAACAGTAACCTGTATGCGTGAATAGTAACTGCTATATGTGAAAATAGTACTATGCGTGAATAGTGCTGGGCCTTATTTGAAACGGACTCAGCAACAGTAACGCCAGTTAGTACTGTTCACCCATCAACTTTGAGTTACTATTTTACGCTAATTCAATCACTAAGTCGATTCCTGCACACGTCCTTTTCGAACGGACTGCACTAATGGACTCGGCGTAATTTTTCTCGTCGTCGTGGTATAATTTATTTTAAATATAATCCACGGATCCCGGTAAACCTTCGGCTCTTGAATACCACTTGTTGGGTCCCGGCAATAAGATTACGAGAAAATAAACAACAGCAGCGAAGGAGATAGAAATTTTTTCAGTGGTATCATTTATTTAATTTGATTTTTAATGGTATCAATTTGATTAAAATTTTCAAAATTTTTCATTTAATATATATTTTTAATATTTTTTATCAATTTAACTCTATTTTATAAATATTTTTTAACAATAGTACTGTTCACTATCAACTTTCAGTTACTATTTTACTATTCTCTCGACCCGAGTTTTAGAACCCAATTCTAAAACTCCAATTCTCTCAAAACAAACTCTCTTTGCTCTCTTGGTCTGTATGTATTATGAAGCGTTGTGCCATCTCCTATTTATAGGAGGGATGGACGCGGGATTAGGAGAGGTGGACAGAGGTGGACGCGTTATATTTACGCGTCACTCGAAAAACGGATCACTACCAAGAAGAAAATTCTTATTTCCTTATTTCCATTTTCAACTACGTGTGGGTCCTACCACATTTTTCTTTTTTTTTTTTGTTTCAATGTGGGTCCCATTGATCCAACCCCCGGAATTAGTTTATGATATTGTCCGCTTTTGGGCCAAGCCCTCACGGATTCTTATTTTTGGGCACCTCCCAAGAAGGCGCTCATACGTAGATGGGTTGGGTTTGAACCATTATATTTTTGGTTCCTCTTCTCAGAACATTTTTTTCCGTTATTGTGGGAGCTTGGAGGATATCCCAACAAACCATCCCTCCCAACCAAAAGGAACCAAGCACATAATTCGTGACCTCTCCCTGCTAAGGATAATCTGGCGCGAACCATCTTGCTACGCCGTCATAATATTTTGCGGGACAGGATGTGAGCCGCCGCCGACCCTCCTCTTGTCGCGGAAGACTTTTCGACACAGAGAGGCACCACTATGCAGATCGCCATTACAGAAAGCTAAGCAAGAACTCTTATCGGATGAAGAAAATTCCTAACAAGAAATTGGGTGTAGAACAAGAGAAAAGTACATTCTGCTATGGTGATAGTCAAGAAGCGCGATACATCTCAGCAGAGAACTTACGACCTTTCATCAGGTCAAAGCGAACATTGATGCCTGAGGGTATCATTGGATACGCGAGTGCGCTGGAGAATGAATTATTTCAGATTGAAAAGTTCACACTGATGAATAAATCGGCGCTGAAATATGATGACTAAGCTTTACCTACGGAGAAACTTGTACACTTGCAGAAAGATAGCTGGGTATGGCTAACGTCCCGCACTTGAGTGTGCCAGGGGGAGGTTTGTTGTGCGGCTGCCCCACTCAATGGGACCCACATTTGAAACAAAAAAAAAAAGAAAACGTGGTAGGACCCACATGGTGAGTTAAAATGGAAATTAGGAAATAAAGAATTTTCCTTCTTGGTAGGTGATCCGTTTTTCGGTGGAAGGACGCCGTTTAACGCGTCCACCTCTCCTAATCCCGCCGCCGTCCACCCTCCTAATAAAATAGGAGAATTGGGCACAACGCTTCATAACACGAACAAGACCCAAAGAGCGAAGAAGAAGTTTTTTTTGAGAAAATTTGAGTTTTAGAATTTGGTTCTAACAAACTCCGGTAAGAAGAGAAATAGTGAGGATAGATTTGGGAAACACTGTGTGAGTTGCCAACTATTTTGTATTACTCCTCTTTGTAAGCCTACTATTTTTTTTAATAAGTCGGAAGAATTCATTCGGTTTTTGTCCGCGTGGACGTAGCCCTAACAGTTAAAGGGTGAACACGTAAAAATGTTTTTGTCCCGTGGACGTAGCCCTAACAGTTAAAGGGTGAACCACGTAAATATCTGTGTCATATTTTTATTTTTCCGCTGTGTTATTTTTCTTGTAATCTTATTGCCGGGACCCAACAAGTTCTTGTTCTTTCCTTTATGTTAAAATTAGGTTTTTGTTCATGATAAAATATAAACTATCGATAAATCATGGTGAGAATTGAGAAATCAATCCCATGCAATCTGTGATTTCTACCAAAGTGTTTTTAAGTTCGAAGAAAGTGACATTTGAGTTAGGTGGAATCTCATGAAAAGTGACAAGCAAATAAAAAAAGTTCTTCAATGGGAGATGAAACAAATGAAAAATTACTGCATAAGAATATTTTTTTAATATTTTATTTTTGTTGTTTTTTTAGGGAAGAATAATTACATTTCTGAAATCCAAACCATATTGTGATGATTTAGAACATAATTGAATTCTAATTCTAAATGTGCTCGGGATTGAATTTGGTTATTTTGAATTCATACTATGGATTAATTGCTCCATCTTTTTTATCCATCAAAATCAAATTTCATTAAATTATAGCCTTCCCAGTTAAAGAAGTACTGATTTTTAAGATTCAATTGCAAATTTTTTTAAAGTATTTTTTTTTTTATTATTACATATTGAGTTTTGGAAATATTTTTTATTTTTATTTATTTATTGATTTAGGGTTGAGGGAATAGAGGTTGAAATTGAATGATGTACTGATTTAATCTTTGAACACATGTTTTAAAAATTTATATGTGTAAATTATGCGCTGAAATTAGGTTTAGGAGTTGGATTAAATTTTATTTTGACATTACTTAAAAAAATAGAATTAAATATATAGAATTAATATTATAAGTAGTTTTTAATGCACTTATGATGTAAATAAATATTATATTTATTTTAACCTAAATAGAAATTTATGCTTTAATATTTATATAAATAAAAAAATTAAACTAGAAATTAAAACGAATATGAATATAAAGAACTAGTACAGTAAATGTTGTAAAAACATTAGTTAACTTTACGATCTCAAAAACAAAAAACAAAGAAAATACAAAAACACAACAAACCCTCATCCAAGTCAACGACCACCGCGGCCACCACTGTCAGTCATCTTCCGGTGAAGTCATAATCACAAGCAATTAAGGGTTTCTGCAATCCTTAGGTTACGGTAATTTCACTTGACTCTATGTTGATATAAATTGTTTTTTAGTATGTTTTGTTGTTTTGGCAATTTGTACCTTTTATAGATTTTTGATAGGTGGAAATATTTATATTGGTTGATTACTGTACCTTAACTTCACTTTTTTTATGCTTTCTTTAAAAATTGATTACTGGACCTTAATATTGTTTCTGCTATTTAGGAGAATAGTTGATTTTAGTATTTTTGTTAATTTAACTGTTGAACTTTGACAATTATGAAGTCTTTTGAGTTTATATGTTAGTATCCTTTTCATACCCTGATTGTTAATGTAATTGATCTCTTTGCTATGTGGGGCTTTGCTCTTTCTTGAGTTGATATCTTTCTTGAGGTAGATGATGAAATGTGGTAAAGAAGGAAGAAGGGAAAGTGAAAGAGGAGGAAGAAGAGGAGGAAGTGATCGCAGTTGATACGGGGTCATAATGGAGGATGTTCATGTTTTTTTGAAGTTATGCATAGTCATGAATCAATAGAGCTCCTCGTGAGGAGCTTGAAAGTGAGAGTAGTAAAATCTTGCCTAACTACAGGAAAATAATTATTTCTGTTTTGCATATATGTTCGTTTCCAATTATATATTAAGCATATGTTTATTGAAAAGATTTGGTAGTGAGTTGAGTAAACTCTAAAGAAGTAAATTTCTTTTGGCATATAATCAGAAAATAATGGTAAATGTAATAATTAATTTATGTGTTTTATTGAGCTAACTTATAATTTTAGATGTTTAAGCAACATATTAATCACAATTTGATATAAATAAAGCTGAATTGTAAAATAAATAAGGGAATTTGATTTAATTATTTTAAATTTCATAGATTTTTTTATTTTAAGATTAAATTGAATTTTTCTTTTCATCTCTATCAAGCATAAAAATATAAACTTTCAACAAAAGAATTTCATAAAATTTTAGTATTATTTATTTATACTAAATTTTGTAAAATTGCAAATGACATAACCATTCTTATATTACAAAATTGTCAAACACAATATACATTCTAATTGCAGCTTCTTAATGAACTTAAAATTACACACTGACACTAATAAAAACCTAGTTAAGATTTCTTTCTAACAACAGGACTCTACTTCTAAGATACAAACTAGCTACACCATCATTAATTCATTGTCATCTTCTCTAAAAGAAAAAGGTCTACTCTCATCAATTCTCTCAATCTTTCCTACCCAAACAATATACTTAAAGTGTAGAATTTGTGTGGTTGCAATCCATAATCAAGTTTTTCTTTTTTTCTCATAAAGAACAAATCGCAGGAATTTGAATAAAAATACAAACAAATTATGCTAATAAATACTAAAAAAACAAAGAAAATAATATAAATATTCAATCAATTATTACTATAATTATAAATTTATAATTAATTACGTGAAGCCAATAAATTATTTGTAGAATTGAATTGCTAGGTGTAGATAGAACAAATGGCAAAACAAAGCAAAGAAAGACCAGTGACGGCTTGAAAGTTGAAAAGGTTTTCTTTTCTTTTTTGATACCTTATTCCTTAAGTTTAGAGAATATGTTTAAGGGCTTTTTAATTTTGATTTAAACTATTGTACTTGGGCTATTAGCTTATTAACTTCATGGGTTATAAAATGTGGGCCTAAGAACTCAACTATTTTGAGGGGGGCAAAATATAAGAATAAAATAATATTTAATAAAACTAAAATTAAAATTTCAAAAAAAAAAATTAAGGGGCCTGGGGCCAGGGGCCAGGGCCCCTCCCACCATAGGCTTGGGACCATCCCTGGCAGCATTTAGTTAGTAAAATTTTATGAGTTATGTCAGTTGAATCTATATATTGAGCCTATAGATGTACTATGTACAAGTAATAAGTATTGTTGATAATAACAAAGGATGAGATTAAGACAGAAACATTGGTTATAGTTTGAGATGGCAACCATTATGATTAAATGTAATTTTTTGATGTAAAGTAATCAAAATAAGGAATTCTTATTATTAAGTGCATTTTTGAAAATCAGTTATTGTACTGGATAGAGAATGAATGCTATATTTATGTCCTTAATAGGACATAAAGGAATTGGGGGTATTTTTTTTTTTTTTTTTTTTAAAATGTAATTTGTTTTTGATGTAAAAGGTAAATCAAAATAAGGAATTCTTATTATTAAGTGCATTGTTTGAAATCAGTTATTGAGTACTGGATAGAGAATGAATGCTAATATTTATGTCCTTAATAGGACATAAAAGGAATTGGCGGGTATTTTTTTTTTTTTTTTTTTAAAAAAAATAAGCTAACTAGGTTTTAGATTTACTAATTGCATGTGGAAATTTTAGGAGTTTTTTTTTTTTTTTTTTTTAATAAGCTAACTAGGTTTTAATTTACTATTCATGTGGAAATTTTAGGAGATATTCGTTTAATCTTGCTATATGAGAAGTGATAAAGCTGTAACCTATTAGAAACCAAAATACGATTTCCTTTAGTTTGATGGGTTTGAAGCTTGAATCTTAGATGTGTGGAAGTTATGGCTCATGGGGCCCTGTTCATGCAATTAGATGCGACTGAATTTAGATTTAATCGGTAGCTAATTTCATAAATTGAATTCATGTTATTGAATGAGAAGAGTTATATGACCGCTATAAATTTTGGGTAAAGGAAATTGATTTTGTTTTATATATTTTTTTATTGTAATGGCAGAAGCTGCATGGGAATCTCCATGGTTTTTATTTGAAACAAGTTAAGAAATAAAATTATAAACCAATTTCTTGCAAGATACTAAAGGAATTGACGTCTTTATGGTTAGCTTTGGTTTGGGATTTGAGGTTTGTAGGTGCATGGTAGCAATTTTATTAATATTTAATAATGGAATTTAGAAAATGAGAGAATCACGAAAAAGGTAGCAGCTACACTGTTTGTTTTCATGAATTTGACAATACTTAGATTTGAAAGGAAAGTTGTACGTTTACCATAGATGGAAAAATGAATTCATTTGCATATGGAAAATGAGTTTTGATTAGATAATAGCAGTTCCTTTGATTGGCAGTAACAAATTAGAGAAGTTCCACGAATTTTACTTGAATTGAACTTATATTGATGTTGTAAATAAGTTCTCTTCATTCGGCAACAATTATGTTATAATTTAGGTTAGAACAACTTGTGAATGGACAGTCTACCTCAGCTATTTGCCAACTCTCATATGTTAGTTGATTTTATGTATCGAATAATTGGATTCCAGAAATTTTCTATGCAGTTGCCAAATTACTTGGCTTTCTAAAGTTGTAATATGAGAAAAGAATGTAAATTGCACAGTTATTGATGTTTAATTATTTGGTGTGATTAATTAAAACTTTGACAGATGAGTTATGAATTCTACTTCTCCTTAAATATGGAATTTGAGTAGTGAATGTTATTATTAATATGAGATTCAAGACTTTAGTTTGAGACTTTGATTGTGAACTTGTAAGCAAACACTAATAAATGAGAATCGTTGAATGTTGAAGCTTGTATGAAAAGGAGGATGAGTATTTGATTTGGTTGATTGCCCAATGGATGAGTCGTGTGAATTTGATTGATAAATGTTAGATATTTGATATTGTCTAAACAGATAGAAAATTTTATTTTTAGGGGAAGTTCTGCCAAAATTTTGACAAAATCTTAATTACTTATAATTATAGTTAGTAAATTAGTTGTTAGATTTATTTAAAGAGATTTCTTACTCTATTCCTTTCTCTCCTCTTAATTTAGCTTTTTATAGATCAATCGAGCTCGTCTGCTACTCCTAAATCAAAAACCAGAGCTAGAGCTTTTTGTTCTCTATAATAAATAGTGCATTACTACCTGCTTCATGCATATAGATAATACTACATAATGTTCTAATTACCTATTTAATTATTTATCACTTATCTAATTTATAGCATAAATATTAATTACTTTTATATTTATTTATACATATTTGCATGTTTGTTCATTTGCATAACAATCTTTGTTTATTTAATGTGTTTGCATTAAAATGCAATGTTTGATTAGATGTGTTGTGCTGATAATATTCCCTGTTTGTGTGGGATTGGGATGAAGTGGGTCACCATTGGATTTGTGAGGGCGGTCTATGATACCGTTAGCCATGTATGGGGAGATCGCGCCCCGTGTATATCTAATGATATGAATGATATGGGAAAACTAAGGTTGCCTCCTGTTGGTATGGAAAAGAAAAGAGAGTATAAAAAAAAAATTGAGATGGTTGGTCAAGTAAGGATTAAACCGGTTGGCCATGTATGGGATCGGCTTCTTGGTGCACACGTCATGAGGGGATGGGCCATGTGTGAGGACAGCTCATCAGATTTCTATGACGCCATTGACCAATTTCCACTTGTTTGATTATTTGAAAGTATAATTACTTATGAGTGCTGATGTTGTGCTGTATGCTTGATTGGTTGTGTTCATTTTAGTATTTTAGGAAGCGTTTCGTGTAAATATCCATGTTATGCAATAATTATTATTATTATAAAACTCACGTTTCTTTTGGTTAATTTTTCAAAGGAGTATATTCTTCTTTGTCTCGGCTAAAGCTTTGGTTTCTTCACTGCAAAACTAGAAAAGTAATTTTCTAATTCTAGTAATTATTTAAATTGTAAGCGTTATGTATAAGAACTTATTTATTTCTTTTTAATATTGAACTCCGCAGTTATAGAATTATGATAATTCTTATTATAGGATTATGATAATTTCAATTATGTATGAGTGTGATCATATTAACTGATAACTTTAGGTTGATGACTTACAGGTCTATATATGTATGTACGTACCCGTTAACCCATATTATAGATATTGTGTAATGTAATTAGGTCCGAGTTGTGAAATATTTGGAATACTAGATTTGGGCCAGGATATAGTATGATTATAATATATTTTATATATATATATAAATAAATAATATGGGTTTACTATTTCTGTGATCCAATTTGATGTGTTTGAATTTAGTAGTTCATACTTAATACGGGCCTTGGAGGGCTTATATTTACCTAGGCCCTAATGCCGGTCCGGTCCACGGTTTTAGTCGTGACATAATTAGATCTTAATTTAAAATGATTTGTGTGGAATATGAAATCTAGATATACTTTTAGTAAATTAGAATATGACTCGTTTAAAATATCACCAATAAACTTATAAACATAATTATAATTGAATTTTAGTTTAAATGTTTTTTTTATTAGTATCATCATATAAATTAGTATAATTATACTTAGAAGTCTTATGTATATATATCAAAGCATTATTCAGTAAAAATATTGATGGTTTATTTATTTCGTAAGAATGAAAATTAATAAGAATCACTTGATCTCCACAGGCGTATGTTCTTCCAGGAAACGTCTTCAGCTTAATCATGTCCAAGCCACCAGGAGTTGAGTACAAAAGCAGGCAGTAAATACTTTTTATTATGTTTTTAATGGATTTAGTTCTCATTCTATGATAATTTATTATAGTTTAGTATTATTATATTTTAATTGATTTTTAGTTTGTTATTGATATTATTCTTATTGAATTTTAATAGATGTTTGATTGTCAAATTGTAGATATTGGTTTGAATTATTTATTTAGGTTGACTTTCAATTCTTTTATTCTATTTTAATATTACTGTTTACTTTTGTTTTAGAATTTTACATGTTTTATTATTTTGAAATTGAATTTTAATTTAGCAGGAGCGTCTTCCAGCTTAAATGCAATGGTCAAGCCACCAGGAGTTGAGGAGATACAAAAGCAAGGCAGTAGAATACTTTTTGATTATGGCTTGGTTTTAGCTAAGGTAGTCGAGATGCTTCCATTGTAGTAGGGTGGTCACGAGTATTGTCGCTACTCTGAGTAATTTGACTTGTATAGTTTATGGTATCATACGTACGGTCCTTCCAGCCGGTAGGAGATACTTTTAATGTTATCAGATCTGTTTGAGGGTTTGTTGTAATGTTGATTAGGTATTACTGTGGCTATTGTGCATTGAAGGACATATGTCGTAAGCTGATGGACATAGATAGTTGAGTCTTGAGTACTCTTAGGATGTCGGTTAGAGAGCTTATGGCAGACGAGGAGTTTCTGAAGCTACTATCATATGTACGGTGTTATCAGGCACCTGCGACCAGGTTTGGAAATCAGGACCGTGTAGTGAGATATATTGGTTTGAATTATTTATTTAGGTTGACTTTCAATTCTTTTATTCTATTTTAATATTACTGTTTACTTTTGTTTTAGAATTTTACATGTTTTATTATTTTGAAATTGAATTTTAATGCATTTTTTATGTATTTTTTTGTTGCACTTCGGGTTTGGATTCAGGTTACATGTATTGAAACATTTGTGATTAAATGAGAAATTCTAAAAGGAATTTGAGACGGGTTTGAGTATTATTGATTTAATAGCAGATTTGGATTCGGGTAATTTATTTCTAGTGGGTACTCTGCACTGCTGCCAACCTTAGCTATATACAGATGGTCTGCGTCTATCTCTCTTTCTTTTTTGCATTCTTTTATTTTTCTTTGATGGGTACTCTTTCTGCAGTTCAATTTGGTAGTAGAAATTTCTGAAATGTGAATGGGTTTTGAAACAATTTGTAATGCCTCTTGTACAATTTCCTTTCGTTTTTTTCTCTTTCTCTCTAATTTGAAGATTCTCCATTTTTTGCACTTTTTGGATATTGGTTCAAGAAGAGAAGACGCTAAAAGAGAATATAATCTTGTTTTTGCTGCGCATTCTTTGGTTTCAGGTGTGGCTGCTTTGATGGCTGTTATTATTATTTTCTAAAGTCTATTATTTGGGTTTTCGAGCATTTACCCTTCTTTCTTTTAAACGAAAGTTATGCATAGATACCATAATTAATTAGGTTATTTTATATGCATCCTACTACTAACATGAATTAGATTTTTTTTTTTATTACAATGTTCAACCTTTTTATTGGATTTTCTTATGAATTTTCATGTACTTAATTAGATTTATGTGCAATGTAATAGGTGTAAAGGCATTATTTAAAAATTAATTTTTTTTAATGTTGTACCAAACACTGGAAAATGGTTTTCAACTTATTTTTCATATACCAGCCAAACATTAGAAAATAATGTATTTTTTCTAGACAACATAAAAAATATTTTCTTATAAGTTATTTTTTAAAAACAAATGAAATTCAAGCATGAACGGACTTAGAAAATTGGTTAGGAGGGTCCAATTACAAATTAAAGAATATTATTAGAGCAAACAAAAAAGTATAAGAATTTATTGAAAATTTGTAATATTCTATTCATTTCAAACTTTTTGCTGCTAATACCATAAAAATTAAGGACCTTAATTATAAAAATATTTCATATAGAATTCACAACATATTTTATTGTCGAGAAAATTTTGGAAGGTAAAAACTTAGGAACCATGGAGTCTAAAATTTATTAAATAAATTTTTATAACATGTTCCTTGTTTGTTTTTCTCCTTCCTTTTTATTATTCCATACATCAAAATAAAAGTTCACTTATTTTAAAAAATAGAATTTCACATGTAAATTCATAATTAGTCTATTTTTTCCGTCAATGCCATTAAATTTCCATTAGAAAATGCTAACTTTTTACCAAAATTAAAGTTATAGAGCTTAAAATTAAAACTGATAAATAAAAATTTAAGGGCATAATTGCTGAAATTTTATGAATTCAGGGACTAATTTACGCATTTTACCCAAAAAAATTGAGTATTTAATTTTTTTTTTTTTTAACTTCGGGGCCGGGGGTTTGCCCCCCCTTGGCCCACTGTTGGCCCACTGTTGAGTCCGTCCTTGAGCCTAAGTCTTCTTATACCATTTAATTATTCCTGTCATAATTCTATTCAGAGAGGCGTAGAGCTATGGCGCCAGTATTGCCGAATTCCCAACCATGGGTTGAGAAATAGTAATGACCCTTCTTTTCTCGCTATTTTGTGTTTGACACACATTTTATGCATCTTTATGCAAGTTAAAGTTTGAAACACTGGTTTTGGTTTCGTTTTCAGTCGACCAAAGCAAGTTAAAGATGTGGCTCATCAGGAGGAGGTGGTTCGGGTCCTCACCAACACCATTGAAACCGGTGATGTGAGATATATGCAGCTTCCAAATTTACAGTTTATTGTTTTTACTAATTTATATTTATAATTAACTTTATTTGATTTTCAAACCCTAGGTTCATCACTGTACTGATAGTTTTTACTAATTTTGTGGTTTCTGTAGTGCCCACACATGCTGTTTTATGGCCCACCTGGTACCGGAAAAACCACCTCCGCTCTGGCCATCGCTCGCCAGCTTTTTGGGTACTTCTTAATTTTGTAGCAGTATTATTTCTGGCTGCTTGCATTTGTGTTGTGTGGTTAATGTTTTAAGCCAATTAAGAAGAATATTTAAAATTTTTTACTATTTCAATGGTTCGAACTTTTTTTGCTTAATTTGATTTCTTTTATGGTGTAAATTGTTTGAAATAGAGTGGACAAAGACTGTTAGGGTTTAGAATTTAAGATTTCTTTTTCCTCAGAAGTTGCGAAGAAATATGCAATGATTCTTGGTCACTTTAGCTGCGCCATTCACTATCGATCTTTTCTTCTCTCTTGTAATTTGGATGCACTTAATTATTTTCTTGTGCTTTAGTTATAAATTGTTTAAAGTGAACGTGTACATTGTGCTGTATTCCTTAATCCTAAATTAGTAGCAATATTTTACAGACCTGAACTCTACAAGTCCAGGGTCATGGAGCTAAATGCAAGTGATGATCGTGGAATCAATGTTGTTCGTACTAAGATCAAAGATTTTGCTGCTGTGGCTGTAGGATCTTCTGGTTCGCATGCAGGGTACATATACTTCCGTCGTGCAATAACATTTATTGCTGAATGTGATGGTTGCTTTACCTGTTGTCTGACATTTCAGGGGTTACCCTTGTCCGCCATATAAAATCATTATCCTAGATGAAGCAGATTCAATGACTGAAGATGCTCAGAATGCCTTGAGACGTACAATGGAAACCTACTCCAAAGTTACAAGATTCTTTTTCTTATGCAACTATATCAGCAGGTGCTCCTTTCTACTTTGCTTTGTTGCTGTGAAACCTGAATTTCTGTGTTGCATATTCTTGAAGTAATCAAAGATTTTGCATGATCAGCCTTTTTCTTTCTATTTTCCAATATAGGGGCAAGGATATATTTGATTGCTTCTTTTTTCCTCCTCTTTCTTTTTGGATGTGTTGGGATATCATGCATCTTTTAGGTGCCGTCTAATTAAATAGTTGAACGCTATCTGTTAGTATGTTCCAGAGTGGTGTGTCATAACTATATTCAATTATATTTTGAGGCTCTTCTTTATATTATGATTAAACTGCTGTTTTTTGACATGAATGATGTTTAGCACCACACTTATCTAATGTGGTACATTTGGCTGTTCACTAAGTAATTTTTACCTGCTGTGCTGCACATTTTATCAAGTTAAAAATTGAAAAGTGATAGGCAGAACAAAGTGTGCTTGATATTCATAATGGTTCTTATTCCAGCCTCGCCCCCATTTTAATCAACTTCTCCTGGATGATACCCAACAGTTTTGACCTATGCAGACAATCCTACTGAATATTTTCATCCATAGTTTTTCCATTCAACAGCTTTTTTTGTTTCTCTTTTGATATTGAATTTAACTTTTGGACAAACACGAAACTAGATCATTGGCCTATTACATAAATTTGACCCTGAATCTTGACCAATTCCCCTCTTGTGCCCCTGAACTTTGCTAGGGTTCAATCATGATCCTGCATTTTCACATTTTAGTAATAACTATGTCCCCTCGTCAGAATGAAATAACTTTGCGGGAGTTCAATCGTGATAATGCACTTTCACATTTCATTTTGGCAATGGCATAATTATTATTGAAATGTGAAATTGCAGGGTTATGATGGGTTTTCCGCAAAGTTTAAGGAGTCACAGGATAATTACGGAAAGTAAATGGTCAAATTTATGCATTATGCCCTATATAATTTATTTAGTGAAAAACCATACAGTACCAGCTATTGAATATTCAACCTGGTTGATATAAGTGGCAGCTGGTTCATCAGTGGGTTCTTTTCTGTAGTGAATTTCATTGATTTGACTTCCAGGGATATCCACATGCTATAGAATCAATTTGTGGAAAATAAGTTTATCCTTCATCATATCTACTAAATGTTTAGAATATTGAAGGACAGTTCTGCATATCTTATAAATTAGGCAATTGTCATTTTTCATAGGATCATAGAGCCACTTGCTTCAAGATGTGCGAAATTCAGGTTTAAGCCACTTTCAGAAGACATCATGAGCGATCGTATATTGTACATTTGCAAAGAAGAAGGCCTTAATATAGATGCAGAGGTATGCACATTCAATGGTTGGGGCTAGTCTTATTCACATAACCAATTTTAACAGTGGCCTGATTTCTTTGTGCAAAACTACTCCCCTGCAGGCCCTTTCCACCTTAAGCTCTATATCACAAGGGGATCTTCGTCGGGCTATCACTTATTTGCAAGTAAGTGATGATTCAACTTTTCTGCATTTAATGGTTCACTTTGTTTATAATCCTGCATTTTTGTGAGATAGTGATGTTGCAATGTCATGTGTGCATGTTAAATGAGCAATTCACTATGTTCCGCTTTCATTTGCACCCAGTACTGACCATGAAGGCATGAAGGAGGTTATCCGTGAATGGCTTGGATATTTGCTCTGTAATTTAGAGTATCCGAATGAAAATGTTGATGTTTAGTTGCATGTTGGAAATTACTTGAAATAATAGAGTGAGACTCAATAGCATTGGCATAGAGTCAATTCATAATTTTGTGTTTGGTTGGAATTATTTGCATTTTATTTTGCTTCAAATTGACTGTAAACACTGTTTCGCCGAATTATGCTTGAATCTTGTTATGGTAGATGGCGTTTTTGTATTTAACAATTGATTAACAATATACCAATAGATTTCAAATTTGTTCCAGTATGGCAGTTTTGATCATTTATTTAAAAATCTGTTTTTAGCCAACATTGGTTTCTTCATTTGTTCAATATTTAATGCTCAATGACAAAATCTATGTATCATGATCTGTCCATACTTCTCTACCTGAATTAAAGTTGCAATCATGTATTGTATTTTATGCAGGGGGCTGCTCGCTTATTTGGATCAACAATTTCATCAAAGGACCTAATAAGTGTATCTGGGGTAATATGAATTCCTTGAACTCTATTTTCGTTCCCATTTTATTTCCTGGAAATTTCTACTCAGTATCTCATTGTTCTTGTGTGATGCATATGCCTATTTGTGCTTACATGCAGCCATTGTGCATTTATACGTGTTTAATTTGTTCCTTTTCATCTAAAATGTTGTTTGTAAGATCCAATTCTGTCATTATGGTTTAGTTTAGGTTGGAATACCAATTACTACTCTGGTCTTGGCTGTAAAATATATAACATATCTTGAAGGCCATACGGCCAAAGAAACCTTGGTGCTTACCCCTGGAACATAGAAAGCTGAGCAGAACAAGGAAAGGCAGTTTGCTGGATTACATGATGTTTTAGAATTGAGAATCCTTTATTTTTGGTTTATCAGGTCATTCCAAAGGAGTTTTTAGGTGCATTTTATGCAGCATGCAAAAGTGGTGACTTTGATTTGGCAAACAAGGAGGTCAATAATATAATTGCAGAAGGATATCCAGTCTCCCAGATGCTTGTTCAGGTTCCTTTTTGTTTTGTCATGATGCTTTCATTTACTTTAGTGGTTGCTGGATAAACATGCAACTGATATGATATTTCTTCTAGCTGTTTGATCTAGTGGTTGAAGCAGATGATATATCAGATGAACAAAAAGCTCGAATATGCAAGAGTTTGGCTGCAGCTGATAAGGTCACTTTCCCTAAAGTTTATTTCTTTACATAGTATCTTCTTTAAGTTTATGAGAGCGCAGTAAAAGTTGAAAGATATCTGCCATTATATCTATGATATTCCAACCAACAAATCATAAAATCCTTAAGGCTTAAGCCAGCTAGGTGTCATTGTTTCAAGTCATCATTATTGTTCCTGATAAAAAAAAGTAACCCATAAAAATGAGTTATTGAAGAGGAAAAGATACTGTTAAATATATATATATGTATATATATGGTTTTGGCTGATTGACCTGGCTGTTTCTATTTATGCATGATTGGAATTAGTTTCTTCATTTCTGGATCTCCAAATTTTTTATTTTTATTTTCTGGCCAGAATTCATGAATAATTTTCAAGGTACAGCACATATACATTCCATTGGAAACAATGCTTATATTTTTTCTGCTCCTGTGTACAGTGTCTTGTTGATGGTGCAGATGAATACTTACAGCTGCTGGATGTGGCCAGCAACACAATGCGAGCACTGTGTAACATGCCACAAGAATTCTCTTACGAGTGTTAGTGTCACGCTGAGATGTTGTCTATTAACTTAGTTAGCTGTCAGAAAACTTTTTTTTTTTTATTTTTTTATTTTTATTTTTTATTTTTTTAAACTTTCGTCGAAGAAGTTCTACTAACTTATACATTTACACCAGAGGCCTTGTTCTCTTCAATCTTTTTGGTTCTTGCTAAATGCGATTAGCATGCTTCAACCTACAACTGTTGATTCATTCATGTCTATTATCATTCTATTTGAATTTAAAATTTTACAGCTCTCAAAATTGCATAGAAATGAAGTATTGGTTTTCTAATGAAAAGTTGCTGTTAAAAATTCAATCCAAAAGTGTTCAATTTTAAGTAAATTATACATTATGATCAAGTTGATGGTACAAATGGAGCATTATTCCATAAGTTTATCTTATCCAACTTCCTGAAAAACTGAACTTAGTTGAAATATGGATAAAAGCTTTGATTAAATGAAAATGCTGTTAAATCTTCTTTACTCGTATATTTTTTTTTTTAAGTTGAAACTTGATATGATTATAGCTGTCCAAATATTTGAAATAACACTTTAATGTTCACATTATGAAGGAAACTACATGATTGGTTATTTTACCGTTGCAAGAAGGCTTGTCATAGGGCATGATCTAATAAATGATAATGTCTGTATATTTGAAATTCATTTTAAACTTGTAGCTTCCACTGGAGCCCAATTATCATTCATTTCCTGCTGTAATATTGTACTTTGTGACAGTGAAGATAGCCACCTTAGGTTAGATCTTCGAAAAATTGAGACGCTAGTTAAGATTTTTTTTTTTTTTTTTTTTTTTTTCTCAGAAAATTACTAGCTCTATGAGGCATAAACATTCGATCCTTTCTTTATGGTAAAATGATTGTAATATGCGAGTATGAATCCTTTTTATTGGTCGTAGCATTACAAGTCGCAGTTACCAACAAAATTGTGCACATTTATATTTTGCGGCTCCGTTTACTAATTGTCTGCCTTTCTCATTCTAAATGATTTCTACGATCCATGAGCCTTAATATCCGAGATGGTCACAATGTTCAAATTTGACTGCGTTATAATCATAGTTTAGATTGTGCATATATTGCTAAACCAAAAATATGGACCTTCATCTTAACTATGCAGTACTTGCCTTGTTTGGCTGAAAAATACAATATAAAACACTCAATCTTGAAGGGCCATAATCGGGGCCAAAGAACCTTTGGTGCTTACCCTGGAACATAGAAAGCTGAAGCAGAACCAAAGGGAAAGGCAGTTTGCTGGATTACATGATGTTTTGAGAATGAAGAATCCTTTAATTTTTGGTTATATCAGGTCATCCTGATCACAAAGGCACTTTTTGGCAAAGTCTTATTAAAGGTGGCCTACAATCTTTTTTTATGTCTGGAGCTTAACATATCGCGCTTTAACACTGATGTTGAGGTGACCATTCTGTGATGTTTGTGCATTAAATCAAATGGCCCCGAGCCGTCTGAAATAATATAATTGCATGGAAACGCGATATGTGGCCAGTCTACTCCCAGGTGCTTGATGACAGGATTTCCTTGTTTTGTTGTAGTGTGTTCATAAAAATGATGGACCTTAATTTCACTTATATATTACTTTTAGTGGAAGGCCGTTTTGCTTAGAGTCGATCAAGGAGATCTATTTATGAATCTAAAACTATAGATATTAATAAGATTAATTTCAATTGCATAGACTGATTAAACATATAAATCTAGTGGAGTTAAGAAAAGGAAAGACAGGAAAATGAAAGATCATTACGTCGTAGCAGAGCAAACGTGTGCTACAGGTCCTAGTGCTAATGAACACAAAAAGCGTAAGCTCGGAACTGACGCATTGAACAAGAGGTTTATGGTGCTCAGTTGCCATGCACGATAAGGTCACTTTCCCTAAAGAGTTTATTCCAGTTGTTGTCTTACATAGTAATATACCAGTCTTTTAAGTTTAAATGAGCAGCCGCTAGCTCATAAATTCATTCTGCTTCTCACAATAGTTAACAAGGACTAAAAAGATCAATCTAGCCACACATACAATATCTATCCAATCGAACTATTCTCCAAACACAAAACAAACGTATACATAAAAAAATCTTCTCTACTAAAGGAGAGCTTAAAATGCACTGAGCTATAGGGTGTCATTCGTTTCAAGTCATCATGCTATTGTATGTTTGCTCTCCTATAAAAAGTGTCATATAAATAAAAATATTGATTTTGAGATAAAAAACCTATTAAGAGAAGGTGATTTATGGTGAAAGGAGTAGAGAAAGAAATACTTGTTTTATAGAGGTAATATATATTATGTCTATAAAATGAAAAATATTAAGTGCTTTAGGACTGCATGTATGAAACCATAGAGACTGATATATCTTATTATATGCAACATGCATTGCTGGAAAAATAGAGTTTCTTGGCATTTCCTTGGAAATCTCTCGAAACAACATTTTTTATCATATTCTTCATTAATTCTTTCGGTTGAGGCATCAGAAATTCGGGTATTATGTCATATTTATAAACTTTTTCATTTGTATTTTTTGGTTTTTTACAAGATACTATTATTACGAGTCCATTGGGTAATACTTCAATGCTATATTCTTATATTTTGTGTTTATTCTGTTCTTCTCATAGTTAGTTACATTGAGATGGGCTTTTTCTTTTCTATAATGTTGTAATGGTGCAGATGATATTACTAGTCTTCATACCAAGTTTTTCTTGGGCTCCAGGATTGTGATGGGGTTCCTCTTAAAAGCACAATCAATCACAACATTATGCGTTGAACAACAGGATGAATAATTGTAAAAAATACTTAAATAAAGTTGGGCAGTGCCACAAGAATTCTCTTTACGAGTGTTAGTGATTCCTACGGCTGAGATGTTGGTTCTAGTTGAGCAAACTTAGCTTAGCATAGTACCAGTGCAACAAATACAATTTTATTTTTTTTTACTTTATTTTGATTTTTAAATGTTTTTTATTTATTCTTAAAACGTTTATCGTCGAAGAAAGATTTGCTTATCCTAATACTTCATAATTAACAAAATTCCTCACGGAGACCAGAAGGCCTATGTATCTCTTTCACAATACTTCGTTTTGGTATTGCTTGCTAACATGCGAGATATTTAGACACTGTTGTTGCTTTCACATGACAAATGCTGTTGATTCAATTCCAAGTATGCTACTTTATTTTTATTTCCATTCATAATTTGTTATACTCCATGTAAAAAATTTTATCCCGAGCTCTCAAAATTCGCAATTAGAAAATCGAAGTAGACGTGATTGGTTGTTTTTCATAATCTGGAAAAGTGCTGGTTAAAAATTCAATCCCACAAAGTGTTTCAATTTTAACTGAAAGCAGTTAGAATGATTTCTTTAAATTTCTATTTTCCAGAATATGTATCTAAGAGTTGATTGTATACTATTCAATGGCCACCACAGCATTATTTACATTCCCATGGGCACTTAGTGCGGTTTATTCATTTTCTTCCAACTTCCAGATGAATCAAGAGAAATCGGAACTATAGAGTTGTGAAACATAATTTGAGATAAAAAGCCGGTTTTGTATGGAATATTTGCAAATCGCTAGTAATACAAATCTTCTTTACTCCGTAATGTATATCCTTATTCTATTTCAATTTATAGTTTTTGACACAAGCTGTGATAGAATGAATATATAATAGCACTAGATAACCATAAATATAATTGATTTATATAAACAGCGTTATTTCAAATGTTTCCAAATATATAATGAGAATTTGTGAAATTCTACTACATTGCATTGGTATAAAATTTTACCGTTGCTAACTAGGAGGCGATTTCATAAGGCAATGAGTCTCACCATAACTATGATAATGGATCATGTATATTTGAAATCCTACATATTAATAAACTATGTTTAGCTTTATACCAACTAGTTAAGTGAGTCGGCACACATAATAACAATTGTCGAATTTCCTGCTATGTAATATTATTGTACTATATTTATTTTATGAATGTCTTCGTCACAGAGTGTAAGTATAGGTCTACACCTTAGTGTTGGATCTTCCGAAAATGGAAGATATGCATGACGCGTATATCGTTTTATGATGTAAGTTTTATTCGATATATATATTATTAATAGATATATATAGATTGTGTTATCTCTTTTTTGGTTTTATTTTTATTATCTTATAAAGAATTTTTACTTTAAGTTTCTATGGTTATGGTGTTTAAATATTTCATTAATTATCAATGTACTATCACGAATTATATGGTTATTTAAAAAATTAATTATGAAAAAACATTATGAATATCATATTATATATAATATCTCAAGTATATTGGATTCAACATATTAGTATCTAACTTAACAATAAATAATAGTTGACAAGATACAATAAAGTCAAAAAATAAAGGTAGTTGGATGGTAATTAACTTTTATCAGCAATTTAAGATTAATATGCTAATGAGAATTACATTATTAAAATCTGAATTTTTGAGAAGGTATTTAAGGGTTTTTTTTTTTTTTTTTTTTTTTTTTTTAAAAAAATTACTAGTCTATTATGTTAATTATTCATTTTAAGACTATAGAAAGTAATTATTGAAATATATTTCTTATATATTCAAGTAATGGAAACATATAGTCAAAATAAATAATGGAAAAATCTAGTCAAAATAGGTTGGGTTAATTAATTTAGCCATTAATATTTGGACAAATCTAATTTGGTGGGGACAGGTTCTCTGAAATGTCTGCCTAAAGATTTGGACATTTTCATGTTGAAGAACTGACCTAAACACCATATAACATGCAGGTTGATGTAGCCATGTGCTCTCCGATACAAGTCCTTTTCATTTTTTTTAATTTCAAATTTGTCTCTAAACCTAAAAAAAACAACACTTTGAATTTTCTGCTAAAGGTGTTTTTATATCCTGTCTTCTTTCCCTTAGTCAATTGGGTATATAGGCCCATTTACTTCTAGACTGGCCCACAAGCCCCACTTCATGCCTCTAATCTCGCCGAGACCACACCTCTTTCCTATATATAAGCCATCTCTTAGCTACAAAACAAGAGAAATAAATAAGTCAGTGTACCATTTTCACTTGTTAGTTACTTTCAGTTAGACGATGGCTGTCGATGATTCTTTCAGGAAACCTGGATCTGTCCCATTTAAGTGGGAGATCCGACCCGGTGTACCCAAGATCCAACACCAACAACAAAAACAGCAACCTAAGAAACTCTCTCCACCAACCTTACCATCTCCGTCACAGCCTTTCACTTCCCGGCTTACTCCGCAGCCACAACAAAAACTTAAACCTCCTCCTGGTGGATTCGTTTTCATCCCTCCACCCGAGCCCCGCACTCGTTCCTTCCGATCAAGTCAACGTACCCGCTCTGAACGTTGGCGGTTCGAACAACCCACTCGTGTAAGACCTGAATGCGTCTCACCCGGATGTTTTCCATCACCTTTATTAAAGAGGAAAGACAGTAAGAGAAGAACCGTCCAACTACCCGAATCCGAAACCGATTATACTTCTGACCTTGAGACACTTGCTCGGTGGTCCCTATCGAGCCGGAAATCATTTTCGCCGTTTCGTGACTCATCCGCGTCGTCTTTCTCGTCTTACCAGTCGTCTCCTCGAGTGCCGAGTGAGGCTGAATGGGCTGGGTTTGGTCTTTTTTGATGAACCCTATTGTATATATTTTCCATATACATAATTGCTGCTGGTTTGGAATGTTAAGCAAGAGTTGATTTTGGATTGCTGTTTGATCTTGTAGACTATGGCACAAGTGTTGTTATGTTTACCATTTTTGATATTGAAAAGAATGAAGATGACCTGTGCTGTGGATAGTTGTTGTTCTTGTTGTCATAGTAATAGAAGAAGTGTAGAATTACTATTAAAAAGTTGTATTGTATTACTCCATGGATGTAATTCCTGTTCTTGAGTGTTTGTTGAGATAATACAAGAAAATGAGATGAATGATTTTGAAATTTGAAGAGGGAAATAGAGTCAAGAGTCGATGTCTGTGTATGAATGCCATAGGCTATTTTTCAAGACAGAAGCATATTGTCTTGACTCTTGACCATGATTAGTGGAACAGAAATTGGGCTTTTTTTTTCTTTTATTTCTTTTTTGAATATCACATCTTATTTTAATCTATTCGACCCTTTAATTTATTTTAATTTTATTATTAATTACTTAAATTTATAAAATTATCATTTAAACACTTCAATTTATCGATTCAACTCTTATTTGATGTGAAAATCATTCGTTTAATAACTTAAGGTGAAAATGCATAAAAAATTTACACATTAACTTTTTCTTTTTTTGAATAAGCAAATTATTTAACAGTTGTAGATAATAAAATATGTTTACATTTATATTTAACAAATGCAACTACACATTTTAAAATGTTTAATGCTTGTAATTTTATAAATTAAATGTATAGCTGGATGAAATTAAAAATTGAATATATTATTATTATTTTCTTCCAAAGTTTAAATATCAAATGAGGAAAATAACCATTATTATTCAATTATCCCTCTCTTTTAATGACAAAACTTACACCTGCATCAAAAACCTCCGAAAACACCAAAAGATGAAAAAAAAAAAAAAAATCAAAAAGAAATAAAAACCTCAGAAAACACCAAAAGATGAAAAAAAAAAAAAAATACTAAAGAAATCTCACTTACGCCATAACAAAACAAAGAAGATGGAGCTAAAGGCTTGAGCGGGGTTTGCAGAAAAAGAGCCACCAGCAGACAGACTTGTCAATCTCACTCAAAAAAAAAAAAAAAATACAAAAGAAATTACTACGCCATAAAACAAAGAAGATGGGCTAAGGCCTTGGCGGGGTTTGCACCAAAAGAGCCCACCAGCCGACAGTGTCCAGTCCAGTGGAGTAATGCTTTTTGCTTAGGTTCAAACCCAAATCCGAATTCTCAGTCTGTCTTCCTGGTGGTTGGCAACGAAAAATAGGTCCTTCTGAAACTTCCTAACTGCAACTGTCACATTCTGAGCTTAGTCTGAAAAAATGATCTCTCCTATGGAAAAAAGCATTGCCTCTTTAATCCTGTTTGCCATTATGCATTCATTCCATTAGTACCAAATAATAATAGCCAACTAAAAACAATGGTCTCATCAAAGCTTCTAAACACTAGCAATTCTTCTCTTCTAATCAATCAAATACTATCCATTATGATCCAAAACCGCTCATTCGATTCCCAACTCGCATCTGCAACTGTTACCTCTTCTTTATTGACCGTCGATTTAATCTCCGATGTTTTCCGATCAATTCCAAGATTCTTCTTTCAATCAACGCGCTCCATTGGCCGCCAGAACACTACCCGCCACCGCTCTCCGTTAAAACAGCGCAACCTCAAGCAAGAATCCTGCAAATACCGTGACAAAGTGTTAGTTCTTGGCCCAGCTGCTTATAGAGACCACAAAAGGGTCAATGTAGGCTTAAACAAAGCAATGGAGTTCTTCTATTGGTTAGAAACTCATTTTAGCTTTGCACATACTGAAATGACTTGTAGAGAGATGGCTTGCGTTTTGGCTAGAGGGAATAGACTAGACAAGCTGTGGCAATTTCTTAAAGATATGGGAAGAAGAGAAAATGGTGTTGGTGTAAAACTTGTTACTACTAATACCATTACCTGTTTGATAAAAGTCCTAGGAGAAGAAGGGCTAGTCAATCAGGCATTGGCTTTGTTTTACAGAATGAAGCAGTACCATTGTAAACCGGATGTGTATGCTTATAATACAATTATTAATGCTCTTTGTCGTATTGGGAATTTTAAAAAGGCAAGATTTTTGTTAGAACAGATGGAGTTACCGGGCTTTATTTGCCCGCCTGACACATTTACTTACACTATAATGATTAGTTCTTATTGCAAGTTCAGTTTGCAAACTGGGTGTAGAAAAGCTATAAGAAGGAGGTTATGGGAGGCTAACCATATGTTTAGGATTATGTTGTTTAAAGGTTTTGTGCCTGATGTTGTTACTTATAATTGTTTGATTAATGGGTGTTGCAAGACTTACAGAATCGAGAGGGCTTTGGAGCTTTTTGAGGATATGAACAAAAGGGGCTGTGCTCCAAACCGTATTACTTATAATTCTTTCATTAGGTATTATAGCACAGTGAATGAGATCGATAAGGCCATTGAGATGTTAAGGAGGATGCAGAAGATGAATCATGGATTGGGCAGTTCTAGTTCTTATACTCCAATCATACATGCTTTATGTGAAACCGGAAGAGTGCAGGAGGCTTGGGATTTCCTAGTTGAGTTGGTTAATGAAGGCTCAATCCCTAGGGAGTATACATATAAGCTGGTTTGTGATGCAATGAAGTCAGTTCGAGAGGGCAATTTGCTAGATGATAAATTCCATAAAATAATTATAGATGGAATTGAAGATAGATATAGACAAGTAATGAAGGTGAAACCAACAATGGTTCCAAAAATAATACAGTAGTATATGTGAAGTCTAATAGCCATTCTGCAATGCTCAAGTCTAATAGCCAAAAATAATACAGTAGTATATGTGAAGTCTAATAGCCATTCTGCAATGCTCAAGTCTAATAGCCAAAAATAATACAGTAGTATATGTGAAGTCTAATAGCCATTCTGTAATAGAAGGTGAAGGACTCGGGAACAATGGGTTCGCCAAAAATAATACAGTAGTATATGTGAAGTCTAATAGCCATTCTGCAATGCTCAAGTCTAATAGCCAAAAATAATACAGTAGTATATGTGAAGTCTAATAGCCATTCTGCAATGCTCAAGTCTAATAGCCAAAAATAATACAGTAGTATATGTGAAGTCTAATAGCCATTCTGTAATGCTCAAGTCTAAGATAAAGTGAAGGGTCAATATACACTCAATAGAGTAAAGATAGAATGTAGACTCTGCCACTCTGCTGGTAAGGATCACAACACTGATTATTTTATTGTTTCAGATTCTTCAGGTTCAAATAATCGTCTTCCTTATAATTGGAAAATGGAAATATTTTTGCATATCTCTACTTCAGGTTTTCTGTCACTGCAAAATGTGGCTGTCGCAACTGAGCATCGTAAATATCCTAGTGCATTTTCATATCACATTCACACTTCAGAAAGGGACAGTGAAGTTTATCATGCCATGTCTGCTTCTTGACAGTCTAATTTCTCTAGTTCAGGTATGATTCTGAACTCAAAATTAACATCCTAAAAGGAACTTTGATATATGAGCTCAGAGCCAGCCATGTGTTTGACAGATAAAAAGCTTTGAAGCTAGAATTCTGATCCATTTGGCATAACATTGTGGGACAAAGATTTAACATAAAATGATGACTTGCATGCATTTATTTATGCATATATAATATAGCAGAAATGAAAAAAATTTGCCTCAAATGTGCATTTGGAGGAAGTTTCTCTTTCCCTCTATGCATCTATACATGCGTGTTATTGACTATCAATTATCTCTTTATTTGTTGCTGACTGCTCGTAATTGATATTTTAGTCTTAAATAGTGCAACCAGACATTCAAAAAAAATATAAAAGGATAAGGCATAGCTACAGAGTATATGATTGTAACATAGTAAAAGGAACATAAATTTTAATTTGTCTCTCACATTTTGAGCCATTTTATCCTTGATTAGGTAAATAGACACAAGTGAAATTGGATAGTTTGAGCTATTTTGATCATTGTTATTCTATTGGTTGAGTTTTAACACACAGTTGCAGTATTCATGCTTGAACATTAAACTTAACATTTTACTCGGATTCAATTCTCGTACTGGGAAAAATTCAAAAAATCTGGGTCAAATTATGATTGACGAGACATCCGATCAGCAAATTTTGAGGAATAGAAGGTCAAGTTGATAGATAGCAATGTTTCTTCAAAATTAGAGATGAAAGCAGTATGTATACTCACGAAATTTGAACTATTCGTACCGAATTCCTTTTAAATTTTCTATCGAAAACCATCCTAAAACCTATTTAAATATCCCTGCCCAAACCCATTAATAATCTTACTACATATACTCATTCTAAATATGTTTGAAGTACCCCCTTACGCTGGTACACACCCATAAATTTTAAACTGATTGAACTAGAACTCATTTAATAATTAACTATACATTGATAATATGTATTTGTGTAATTTTGCTTGCATCATATTTGACATAAATACTAACATAGCTTAATGGTAAAGTGCTTCCTGTCTCTTTTTGAAGCCAAAAGTAGAATATCCGCAATCAAACTCATATCTTCTGTTCCACTTCCATTCCCTATTCATAAATACTGTTTTGACAAGTCGTTGGGAAGTTGGACCTCATTGCACAAATACAAATATTATAAGGTGCTAACTCTATGTTGCATGAAAATGGAAACATAGAAATGGAAAAACCACATTTTAAATATAATTTATACAGGAAAATGGTATTTTATATCAAGAAATGGATGCACGAAAACGATTCTGAAACGCAAAAATATTACCCATAGCTAAGAGTTTTCTTGCATCATAATGTTGGCTTGTACTTTTACGAGGAGCATTGAGCATCCGAGTTTCAATGCAGTTAGGAGTAATTCATGCAAATTGCAGTAAATTAAGAGGTACTAGTAGGCTGAGCAGATTTCAATTTGAACTGACCAAACCAAACTGGTTTAGTTCGGTCAATTTTATCACAAGAAGGTTTGTTTTCGATTTAAATGGGTGAACTGAATTATATATATATATATATATATTTGGCTTTGTTCTTGACTTCAAGAGGATAAAACATTTAGGTCCAAAAATAAACTAAACTACCCTAAAAGCATCCAAAGTCCGATTACACCAAGCCGATTCAGTTCTGGTCTCTACTACCTTTATGAATTTTAATTTTGTGAAATTCAATAAATTTAATTTTTTTTAAATAAATCGGCCAAATATCTAAATTCATATTATATTTTGAAAAATTCTGCTGTATCTCAAATTTTACAGACACCTATTATACTCATAAAATTATAAGTTTTGATAATATTATTCACATTTCTACATTAGAAACAATATTTTAAAAATAAAAATAATTCTAACTGATTTATATATGTAATAACATCTTTCATGAAAACTGGTATTTTCGTTATTAAAATTACTTTCCGATACCCTTAAACTGAACAACATTAAGTTTTATTTACCTCACATTCTTTCCATATATGTATATATTTAAAAATCATTGTCTGAATTTACCTTAGTTAATAAATCCTATCAAAGGACTGGGGACCCACGTCTTGACCAAGAGACAAGTGAGCTTCCATCTCTTCCCCTACATTTACACACTTAACTCTCTTATTCCTGTGAAGTAAAATGATGTCCACGAAGCGTATTCAGTTCCTGGGTCTACTAACATTTATGAATTGTCTTAATTATGTGGACGTGTCAAGTATAACTTTTAATTTTTTTTTAAATAATCGGTCCAATATACTCTAAATTCATTTTATTGATATTAATGGAGAAGAATTCTGACACTGTTAAGTTCAAATATTTACCAGACATTCCTATTGATACTCATAAAATTATGAGAGATTTTGATAATATTATATCACATTTCTGGACATTAGATAACAAATATTTTAAAAAATTAAAATGAAATTCATAAACTGATTATATAATAATGGATAATTCAACATATCTTTTCCAATGGAAAACTGGTATTTTCGTTTAATTAGATAATTAAGTTTCGATAGCCTTAGGACGACTGAACAACAATTTACGAATGTTTTATTTAACCTCAGCATTCTTTATCCAGAAATATGTATGATGTTTAACAAAGTCAAGTAGTTGTCTGAATTTACTTAGTTTAATCAAAGTCCTATCAAGGAAAACGTGGGGAACGCGCACACGTCTGTGACCAAGAAGAGCAGTAGTGGAAGCTTACGCATACATTCTTTGCGCTATGAGCATTTTCACACAAGCTCTATAAATCTCTATATTCCTGTTGATAAGTAAAATCGATGATAAAGGGAAAAGCTGACTTATCATGCTGTTTGGGAATAATGATATATAAATATGATCGATGAGATAAATATCATTGTAATAAATCCTATCAAAGGACTGGGGACCCACGTCTTGACCAAGAGACAAGTGAGCTTCCATCTCTTCCCCTACATTTACACACTTAACTCTCTTATTCCTGTGAAGTAAAATGATGATAGGAAAACTGACTTATCATCTGTTGGGAATATGATATAAATAATCATAATATACATTATTATTATTTGCCTTTTTATCATATATTTTTCTCTCAAAATAATTAAAATCTTCTCCATTTTACTTATCCAATAAAGAAATAGTTTTGATTTCAAACTTCTCATTATAAAAATTCCATTGAATTTTTTTTAAAAAAAGTAATGATCGTATCTGCAGAATATGTCATTGTATTCATTGCTATCCATACCTTTATTTGTCTAGTCACTTTTAATTTTGTATTTATTAGATACAAGAAAAAAAAAAGAGCCAGACCGACACGAAATTGATTCTCATCTTTTATCTTAAATTTGAATGACATTTTTTTTTTATTCGTCCGAAAGTCTATAAGTCGAAATAACAATATACGCTATATAATTGGAGTAGTCTTTCCATTGACTAATCAAATTGATAAAATATTTTATAGTATAAAAGATTTAAACTCGAGCTCACTCCTCACGTTGGTGAAAAAATCAATTAAATCGTATCCGATTCATAATTTGAATAGTATTTAATAAATAAGCCAACTAAAGAGATTATAGTTACAATTGAGAAAGTGATGTCCCGTTGCCAATCCGGTCGTCATATCGTAATAAATTGTCGGTACTATTTTCTTATGTTGAATCATAGAACACTTGAATATATTATTTATTGCTATATAAGTCTTACTTTTAAGTGATTATAATTTATAGGAATAATAAATTAGGGATGTCATTTTAAATTGTTACATATTCTAATTTTCTTCTACTTAATTATCTGCAATTAAAATTTAAGATTTTAAGTTCATAATCAAGTTTAAGTGTGTTGTTTTTCTTTTGATTTAGTCTAAATAAAAGAAAATGTGAAGAAAATGTCCCTATCCTCTAAATAGAGTTCCTAATCCATTTTATATATTCGTAAAATAGATAAGCAAATAAATAATCAAATAATAGCATCGAGTTTCCTTTTTTATAAAGGTTTAATGACAAAAAAAAAGCCTGAACTTTGACATTTTTATCGATTATAGTCAGTTCTTTTAATTTTTATCAATTAATACTGCATATTTAGTTTTCTCTATCAATTCTAGTCTCCGTTTGTCTTCCGTTAATTTCATGCTAATGTGTCAGTTATCTCTTACAATTGGACCTTATAACATCCAATGTTAGCGCCAAGTCATATATCCACGTATATTAAAAAAAAAGCTTAAACTTTAAGATTTTTATCAAATCTAGCTAGTTCTTTTAATTTTATCAATTAATACGGTGGTAAGCTAGTTTCGTTTTAATTTTGATTCATTAATACTGCGTCACTAATTTTAATCTCTATCAAATGATTTTTTGTTGTTATTGATATTTTTCAGATTAGAAGTATTTTCATTAATTAAGCTATAGATATTAAGTGTATAATATGAGGAAATTAATCAATTTAGAAATCAATTTTTTAAAGAATATACATGTTTTTAAATACTCCTCAGTTAAAAATTAAAATTCTAATTGATTAATCCATATATACACATTAATATCTAGTGGTTAATTAATAAGTTAATTAATAAATTATTTAATTGAATAACAAAATCATTTTAAAAACCTTAAAGTTCAGGCTTAAAGTTAAAAGAACTGGCTATTGATATTTATTTTTAAAAAAACAAGTAAAAAATAATTAGAATTCAATTTTACTGAAGAGTTTTTTAAAAATAAAAATCTGTAGTTAATTAATGATTTTTAAAATACAACTAGCCTACAACAAAATAAGGACTATAATTACAGGGATAGACTAGTTGTATTTCATAACTACAAGGATCGAATTATAATTTTCCCTAATTAAGCACTTAAAATCAAATATTGCATGTTCCTTTTCTTTTCTTCTCCAAATAACCTATCACCGTACTTTCTATTCTCTCATATCACTGATTCTCTCTCTTCAATCCTTAACAACCCTCTCTTGTAATTTCAACTATGATTTTTCTCTCATTTGCGGGTGAGCAAAACATTTATTTTTTTATCCTTGTAGTGTGATTCAATAACTCCTTCTTTTTCTATATTTCTATTGTTTATCCAAATTCGTCATAAATTCTGCCATGGCGTTAATGGTGAAGATTGTGTGTGTTTTTTCTTTTCTTTCTTTTTTTTTTCTTTTTTTTTTTTTGAAGTTTTGTGGTTTTGTATTAATATCTATTGATTTTCATTTGGATTTATGAGAGTTTTAATTTTTTTTTTTGAAGTTTCTTTTTTTTTTCTTTTTTTTTTTTTGAAGTTTTGTGGTTTTGTATTAATATCTATTGATTTTCATTTGGATTTATGAGAGTTTTAAGTTTTCTATTTTGTTAAATATTTGATGAATCAAATCTTGAATTGAGTATTGAATTGGTTTTGGCACAGAAAAGAGTACTATAAAGCAAAACACTCAAAAGCCAGCACGCCCTGCCCGTGCGCCTTAGCACGCCCGTGCTAAACTAGACGAATTCAAGTGGAGACTCAAGCTCTAGCACAGCTAGCTCGTGCTATCTTGCATGCCCGTGACTTAAAGACCTCAGGGCGTGCCTGCCTAGCACGCCCGTGAAGCAATTTGTCTTGGAAAGCCAGAGCCTAGCACGCCCTGCCCGTGCTATGGAGCACGCCCGTGCCACAAAGTATTTCTTTGAGCCTGTTGTAGAGCACGGCCCGTGCTAAATTATTCAGTAAAAGCACACAAACTCTAGCACGCCCCAGCCGTGCTAGATAGCACGCCCCAGCCGTGCTAGATGGCACGCCCGTGCTACAAAGGCAAAGCTGTCTTGAACTAAAAAAGCAAGCCAGTCTTTTTTCTCATATGGGCCCGCCTCAGATATTTTCCTAAACATGCAAAACAAGATCTAAGCCTATTTAGGAAGAGAGAAGAGTTCTAACTAAGAAGAAATCCAAAGCCTAAACAGTTTATGATCTCCTAAGAAAATTTTGTACTTAATAATGATTCTATTTCCTAAACGGAGTCAGTTTTTCTTCTAGGAGGTCTATATAAAGAGAGGAGCTATTCATTATAGATATATCTCGAGTTCTAGTATTTTTCTACATAGTTCTCTCTTTCTCAAAGATTTCAAGCACCCAAGATTTGTGCCAAGATTCAAGGAAGTCAGGCTCTTTCTCAAGAGTTATCAAGCACCACAAGGATTTGTGCAAGATTCAAGGAAGCCGATGCACGGTATCCTGTTAATAGTCTAATTCGTTTATTTTCTAACTCTTAAGATTTTGTTTTCTTTTCAATTATTCATCCCTATTAATTATGAAGTTTTTATTCAAGACATTGAGTTTTTACTATTAATTACTATGGTCGAAACTAAAAACCCAAATATAGGGATTGGTGATGTAGCATTAATTTCGATTCCATTTAATAATATTTAGATTTGCTTTTATTGGTATATGATGAATAATTTATTATTGACTTAAAGCTTTCACGCAGAGTTCCGTCCTGATTGATTTATATTCGCATTATATCAAGCTATCGGACGCATGATTTTTTTGGGATATGAAAAAGGATAAATAAATTACAATGAGAATAATAACTATGATGTGGAACTATATGGTTTGACTCAGTAGGACGGGGTATTTTCATAAGTTAAAATGACCTTAGGTTATGAATTCACGAAAAAAAACGCATAAAACTTAATGTTTCTAATTCATGTGGCTTTGATTTTGCGCTATAATGGGAAGAGGTAATTAGACGCCGATTAGAAATAAACTAAGCAATACATCAGGAAGAAGCTTAGTTAGTGATATTAGGGTTGTATTTTCCCCTACTTGAACAATGTTAAAATTATTAACAAAGAGAATCAAAATAACAGTTTGGATAGAATTAGAGTGAATGTCAAAATCTAGTATTTTAAAATTCTTGATTATTCCTTTTTCATTCAAATATTTGTGTGCTACGTGATTCTTTGTTGCTTTTTCATCTATTAATTTTAATTTCTTAAAATAATTCCATTATTGCGTTATAAGAATAATAATATGTTAACATAATTTTTGGTATTTGATATACAATCCCTGTTAACATAATTTTGGTATTTGATATACAATCCCTGTGGATACGATACTTTTTCACTCTATATTACTTGTTGCGATTTCGTACACTTGCGAAAATTACTATCAGCATATACGCACAATTGTTGATGAGTTAGCCGTTGCTGGATCCCCAATTGATGCCTCTGAGTTGATTGTCAAAGTTCTTAGTGGCCTTGGCCCTGACTACAAAGAGATAAGTGCTGCCATACATGCCAGAGACTCTCCCATTAGTTTTGAAGAGATGCATGATAAATTGGTTGACCATGCAATTTTCCTTAAGCATGAAGAAGCAAAAAAACCAACTGCTCCAATTACTGTTCAGGTTGCTCAAACAACTCAGTTGACAAACTCAGGTTCATGAGCAAATCGTCGTTGGAACAATCAGTCTTTTTAACGACCTTATTCCAATCAATCTTGTTGTCAAACCCGACTCTAATCACCAGAGGAATTGTCCGCTTTGGCCACGGGATTGTGCCCCGGCCTAATCCGGCCAACACATCCGGGAGGTGGTGCCACGGCCGGAGTATACGGCCCAACACAGGTACACCCGCCCTCGAGGGGTTTTGTCCGCAGGTGAAAGTATGGAACACTTCCCAGCACAGTGTCACCGCAGAGAAGGGTAGCCATGGCCTGGAGGAGATTTTTCCGTAAGCGAGCACGCTTAACCATAGAGTGTCTTGCAACTCCTGCCAGACATTCCAGTCAAACAGAGCCGCCTTTAAATGGATTATTCCATGTTTTTCGATATAAATTGGCATTCGATTCATTACTAGTGTCCACGCATTCACTGCATACCAGGGCGGGGCTAGGCTAGTTCCCTGCATCCTAGGATCAGCTTTGCCAGGTGTTGAGAAGGATGTTCAACAGGCGGCGCCGACAGCTTCGCGTGGTTCTCGTGGCCTCGACACATAAAGTCTATGCTGGAGGTCCGCCTCTGATACCGAACTGTCAGCAGCCCCGAGCTACTAATGCACCAACAGAATTGGTTACCAGTTTGGCCCGGGGTTATAACCCGGCGTAATTCGGCCAACCAACATAGCACCCGCCGCTCCATCGGCTTTCTTTTCCACAGACGAGGTGAAATGAGAAAAGTTCCACAGGAGGTAAGCGATCATTCCTAAGGGATTCCGGTGATGTAAGCCTGATGTACGCTTAACGTACAACTGGAGTTGCACTTCCGAATTCAGATACACGAGATCATCTTAACCATACCAAATAGGCGTCCTCTAAATGATTAGTATTCCCAGCTCCATTTTTCGATTATAATGATTAAAGATTTCATTCATAAGTGTCCGCAATTTTATGAGACTAGCTAGCCTGCCAATCCTAGGATCCGCTTTGAAACACAACCCGGGAAAATCGGAGTGTTACAGGGGCCCAGACCAGCTTCCCGAAGACGTGAGTAATCGTCGACCATGACATTGAGGCCTCGGAACATACATCTAGCCTGGAGGGGGGTCGGCTCTGATTACTCGGAACTGTCATGTTATCGATCTCTAATCACGCAGAGCCTGAAGGAACGGAATAGGGCATTGTATACGCAGCTTATGACCTGCACCGGGGTGTTAAATGTAAGGACGAGTATGACAACAGCGAGATCCGGACGCGCTTAGACGAGAATGACATATTTGCAGAGTGAAGGTAGCACACAAATACAGCCCGCAGCCTCGACAACAGGCTTGTTTTAAACGACACATGAGTGAAATGGAAACGAATTTCCGAGGGAAAATGAGTCAGCACCTCCTAGGGAGGAAAATTTCCGTTAAGCAGCAGAACGATACGCGTTAAACCCTTGAGTTTGCGTCCAACTCTCGGCAGCCATTACGCGCAAAAGAGGCGCTGTCTAGATCGATTAGTTTTGTGTCGACTCACCTTTCCGATATAATGACATTATGATTCATAAGGTGGAGAGGGTCCTGTGCTCCTAGCGGCATCCACTACATACGGATCACTATAAGGATGAGCTCCATTCCTAAGATCGTTTGGCCGGGTCAGGGAGGGGATGTCACAGCATTGCTCTTTTACAGAACAAGTTTGCGCACTAACATGGTAAGCCGAACTCAAGATCTGTTATATGAAAGCACAGCATCTTCGACAGAGGATATCAAGCGAGATCCTACACTGTGAACGCAAGTGTGGAGTAGAATAGAAGCAGTCACAGTTCCTTAGAATAGGATTTGAGCATCACTAGGCTAACGAGGAGGTGCAGAGTGCTTCGAGAACGCTCTAGCGGGAAGTATGTTACGGGCGAGCAGGTGGTTGTCGAGGAGGGCTCTGGTGTGTGGCGAGTTTTGGGATAGGCTGATAAGGAAGACACTGTCATATTGCTAGTGCGAGTGTTATGCTCACGATCCTCGGATAACATTGATTGAAGCCAAAAGCTATGTTTGCGGAGCCAGCAACTACCACATGAATCTAAATCCGTTTGGTGTGGACAGATGCAAAGCGAGCAGAACTCAGATGGTCAACTGATATGTCATTAAATCTCATGCTCCCCATGACTACAGAACAAAGACCGGGCAGTGATTTATGCATCACTGAATAAGGCAATGGTACTTCCAACTCTCCAGCCATTCCACCAAAAGGCGCTTCTAATGATTAGTTTCTCCCTTTTCGATATATGATTTGATTCATTCCTGTGTCCTGCAGTCCACTACCCTAGCAAGCCTGCCATCCTAAGATCGCTTTGCCGGGTCGGGATGTCACACTTGCTCTTCGCAATATGGCAACTCAAGATCCTGTTATAACCAGCAATCTTCACAAGGATATCAGCAGTCCTCACCAAGTTGGCAACCTCACATCCTAATTTTTCTCACTATAGAGTGCAATGCCAACTCTACGGGAAGTATGGTCATATTGCTAGTGAGTGTTGCTCACGATCTCATAATCATTTTGAAGCAAAAGCTATGTTTGCAGCCAGCAACTACAATGAATCTAATCCTTGGGTGGTGGACAGTGCAGCGAATCACCATGTCACTGATAATTCATTAAATCTCATGCCTCCCCATGACTACACCGGCAGTGAAAGCATCACTATAGGCAATGGTAACAGTATTCTTATAACACATATAGGTTCTGTGTCTCTCCCTCCACCTAAACAAAATTTTTCTTTGCATCATGTTCTTTATGTGCCTGACATTAAAAAAAATTTGATCTCTGTCTCAAAATTTTGCAAACAAAATAATACATCAATTGAATTTTTTCCATTTTATTTTCTTGTGAAGGAATTGAGCACAGGGGCACCTCTACTGCGCGGGCTAAATAAAGATGATTTGTATGTTTGGCCATCTCGGTCACTTAATCCATCCAGGCTGTGTTTCACTACCAATCTTGTTGTTTCTTCTCCTAGTTTGTCTTTGTGGCACTGTAGTCTAGGACATCCTAATCTTCAAGTTCTTCGATCTTTGTTACATTCTTTTTCCTTACCGTGTTGTACATCAAGTGATTTTCTTCCATGTAATTCTTGTTCTTGCAATAAAAGTACTCGATTACCTTTTTCAGTTACTTCTTTGATAAGTACAAAACCTTTTGAACTTGTATATACTGATGTCTAGAGACCCTCTCCTATTGAATCCATTGACAAGACGCTATTATGTCATTTTTGTTGATCACCGCTCCAAATGCTATTATGACAAGAACTGATGACCATCCCTATTAATAATGGTCCTTCAAAAAAAGAATGTTAATAATAGTTTAAATAGTTTTAGTAAGGGAATTTTGCAATATGTATAAAAGACATTAAATTATTTTTTTTAGTTGTTGTGTGTATTTCTCGCTCAAACGGAATTTGTTTTTTACTTTTCAAGTGCTTAATTATTATAAAATTGACAATTTAAAAAGTACAATAGGTCCTTTGTTAAGTTTAAAGTCACAAATGATTAAAGCGTAAAAATTGAGGGGAAAATTATGCATTCGACCAATCAATTATTGATAAAAGGTCATCAACTTATCATAAAAAAAATATTGACATTGGGACACGTATAAAAATAAGATTGGATTTGAATAATAAAATAATTATAAAGGGTAAATAAACATCAATAAAACATCTAGTTAGCTTAATCCTCAAAATGGTTTAGTCCTTTATTTTATAATTATTTATAAAATTTTACTAATGAGATAATTCCTAAAATAAAAGTTGTAATTAAAATTGGTACAAGAAAATTCTTCAAATAAAAAGGGAGATATTATAATTACCAAAGAATTTAATACATCAATGCACAAATTATAGAAATTATATATTAGAAGATATGAAGATACATGTCCTTACACGGGCATCTTTTTTTGGTGTAAACCACCGGTATTCGCACCCTATTATTGGAGACAGTCTAATCTGGCTCGGAGTTTAGTCACAGTTAAAGCTCTTCGCCCTTTCCTATAGGTGCATTTAGTGGGGATCGTACTCAATAGCTCCTCTCGCATGTCCGGTCTGCGTTGCCAACTGAATCACAACTCGTACCTCTTACACCAACATCTTTAATAGAGAAGTGGAAATGATGCTTTTGTATCATTAAAAAAAAAAATTTATTGTATATTCAACTGGACACACGATAACTTTTTTTCCTGATAAGTTCATCGATCTTATTGAGTCTTGTTAAGTGATTAGGAAAAAAGTGTTATCCTTTATTTATTGTGCTTGACAATTTCTTTTTAATTATCTACATCGAAAATTTTCTAAATTTTTTTATATGAACTGCTCTCTTGATCTGTTTTTTGTTTTTAATTCTTATTTCTCTTTTTAATTTTTCTTGTTTTTGAATTTTATTATATCTATTTCATGATTGCACTAACTTTATATTTTCTATAGTTGTTACTTTATTAATATGCTCATTCCTCATCAATAAGTTTGAATTTATTATTTCATTATAATTTAATTATATTTTTAACACTTATATCTAATTTTAAGCTAGATTTGTATTTACAGTTTAAAAATGTAGAATTATCGAATTCAAAATTGAGTTTTCATAAAATAGTATGAAATGAAATTTTAAATTCTAAAATATTTTGAAATAGAATGGGAACGCTGATTATTGCATTCGTACCATCCGAATACACCCCTCGGAAAAAGTTTGAATATGACAATATAGCATATGATATAATGATAATTTAATAATTAAAAATAAGTAAATCAAAACGTCAATTATTTCTCGCTCTGCATTATAAATGTAATTTTTTCTTTTTCAACTTCCCCACACTATAAAGGATAGAGTCCCTGTCGGTGGATTCTTAAATTGAACCGCCAACAAAAGTGGAAGTGTCCGCAATAGTCATTGCACAATGAGGGACTTTCTGTCTCTTAACTTATGAATTTAGAAATTCAAATCATTCTAACTTCGATTTTTTTTGTAAACCACTGACTTTTATAAAAACAACCACTTTTTATAAATATTATAAAATATTACAAAATATTGATAATTGGAGCTATTATCTTATAAATCACAACATTTAAAAAAAAATTATTTTTCATAAAATATTAGAAAGTATTACAAAATACGAATAACTGGGTTAGTATTGTATAATCTTTTTTGAAAGAATAGCATTTTGTAATTTAGCAATTTACAAAAAAAAACATCTTTCTATAAATTATTAAAAAGTATTATAAAATATTAACAAACACACATATTACCAAAATACACGTATTATTTTGTAAAATGAAGTGACCCAAACTTCAAGTTATTATAGAAAATCCCTTCCCTTTATAATACTTTTATAAGCAACTGTAGGAGCAAGTTATGACATATTTCTTTGTACATTTTGTGTTTTGTTTTCACTGTGTATACAAGACAAGATTAGGTGCCTTAAAACCCAATTAATGAAAGCAACAGTAAGGCTTAGCAAATAAGGTTTTGGTTGAGGTGTTGGTTGAAATGGTTAACGACTTCAATCCCCGTAAGGTTAAGAATACAAGTTCGATGAATAAGAATACAAGTTCGATCCTTGAAAGCGCACTTTATCGGGAGAGCCAAAAAACTTTTACGTTCTATGACTCGAGAAAATTACACCTTCTAATTATATATATATACAGGTTGCTTTGCTTCAAGACATTGCAGGTTTCATCAACCCTTTGTCATTTATTATAAGTGCTTATACACTCAACTTCTAATCTCTTTTTCAATATTTTCTTTTAAAAAAAAAATTTAATTTCTATAGTAAAAACATTAACCAAGAATTCATTCAACTTGATAGCCCCTAAGAATTCATTCAACTTCATTAAAATTTTGTTCAAGATTTACAACTCGATTTTCCGATTAAATACATTATTTAATATGCGCTAACCATTAAATCAAACTGTATTGGATCTAACTTTTCTTTTTATACTTTTAACCATACTGCTAGTTATGGATTATGCTATTTAACATCTCAGTATTTACATGCTTTGAGGCATGCATGAAGCCGGCCTTAATTAGTTAAGCCTTACTCCAATATCCAATATTATAATTAACCCAAAGTCACTTTCTTTCTTTCATGCTTCCACATGTAAGTACCTAATCCCTAAATTCTAGGAAATGTAACAGATCCAAACAAATCATAAACTGACGACGCAATACACTTTCAATTTTAAATAATTATGGTTGGTACATTAAAGATACATTAACTAAATAATTGAACCTACTGTTTATGCACACCCGAAACATAATTCAGTGGTAAATACATATACGATTTAACAATTGATTTAGGTTCAAAATCTCCTTCCTCATTAATCAAGAAAAAAAAAACTACTATTTATAAACACTAATCTTTTTGGATATTTTCACGAGGTGTTCAGACCCTTGACCATTTTTACCGTATATGGAAAATCCAATTAATACTCGCTCGCGCTTTCGGAGACAAAAAGGTTAATTTGAAGGAAGTTTATATTGCGGAGGGCCGACTATTACTTCAGTCATGACGATCAACTTTGCAAATATTTTTTACCACTGAATTATTTTATTTGGATTTTATATACACTAATTGATAGATTAAACTAAATGATCATTCATGTGCAATCAAGCATATCTTAACTACTTTCCTCTCTATGTTGACAAATATCAAAAATAATAATATTTCCAATCATCAACATGTTATCATATATTATATATATAATTAATAATTAATTTTAATTATGATTGATGACATGGAGAGAATTCTATAGATAGGAGGCATGAATCATTTCTATGTCCATGCAACGCAGCATTGGAGAAGGCATGGATCTCCTCGCCGCCCATTTGTTTACATAAGCAATTTATAGCTGGGTTCTCTTGTATGCTAGCTCAAGGCGTTTTTAGCTATATATATATATATATATATAATGAGGTCATCCGTTACGTGTGTGACGGCAATCAAGCATATCTATAACTTACTTTTCCTCTCTTATGTTGACAAATTAAAATAAATAATATTTCCAGATCATCAAACATGTATCATATATGATATATATAAATTAATAATTAATTTTAATTATGATTGAATGACATTGGAAGAGAATTCGTTACAGATAGAGGCATAGGACTCATGTTCTGATGGTCCATAAGCGAGCAATTGGAGAATGGGATGGATCCTCTCGCGAGGCCCATAATTGTTTACATAAGACAATATTTATAGCTGGGTCCTGTGTATGCAGCTCAAGCGTTTTTAAGCTATATATATGTATTTAAATTATAATTAGATAAAGTATCGCAGAGATTTTTTCACTCAAGGGGTTATATGGTCTTTTTTAGCTTAAGTGAGTAAATGGGAATATTGCTTCTTTATATTAATTAACTGCATGAAGATTTTGACAAAAATGGTTTTGGAGTCAGAAGGGAATGCATGGGCTTCACGAAATCACACTTGCTTCCATCAATGTAGTACACAGCAAACTCAGTCGTTATAATTATACAAGTATAAAAGATATCTTTAAATAATTTCACTCCTAAAAATTATAGTTGTAATTAATTGATCTATATTTTTTAATTCTCTATTCAGTGGAGCTACCAAAAGAGATACTATCTCCGTTTCATAATATTTGTCACATTTAGAATTTCACATTCTTTAAGAAAATCATTAAATTTGTCTCAGTTACAATTGATTATCGAGTATATTAACTATATTACTCTTAATTTAATATTAATTCTTTAAAAAAACCATTAAATTGAAGTAATAATTATTGGTAATAACAAAGGATAAACATGAAAAAAGTATTTATTACTTTTTGAAACCACAAATGTGACAAGTATTTTGTATTAAACCATTTTCTCAAATGTGACAAATATTATGGAATAGAGGTAATAAGAGTGAAGTTCAAAAAAAAAAAAAAAAAAAAAAAAAAAAAAAAAAAAAAAAAAAATACTCCGTCGGTTTCACTTTAATAGCAAGAAATAGACATTTTACCTTGTTCCACTCTAAATGCTCATTTAGGATTTGCAGGCTACATTGATTTGTTTTTTTTCCGACTTTACATTTAGACATTGTAACAAGTTTTTTTAGAAAATCAATAAATTCTAATCATTTTCTTAATCCTTGTGAAAAGGTAAAATGTTACTATTAAAATAGAACGGAAGAAGTACTATCTTCGATCCATAATACTTGTCACATTTGAGAAAATAGTTTGTTCCAAAACATTTATCACATTTGTGGTTTCAATAAATAGTAATTTTTTTTTTCATATTTACCCTTTGTATATGGCTAAGAATTATTACTTCTGTTCCATAATGCTTGTCGCATTTGAGAAAATAATTCTAAAATACTTGTCACATTTGTGATTTCAAGGAGTAATAAGTGTTTTTTTCCATATTTACCCTTTGTATATGACCAATAATTATTACTTCAATTTAATAATTATTACTTCAATTTAATGATTTTTTTTGAAAAATTACTATTAAATTAAGAATAATATAGTCAATTTACTCGATAATTATTGTAACTTAGACACATTTATTGGTTTCTTAAGGAATCTGAAATTCCAAATATAACAAATATTATAGAACAGAGATAATATTACTTTAATTTAATGATTTTCTTAGAGAATTAGTATTAAATTAAGGGTAATATAGACAATTTACTTAATAATTTATTGTAACCTAGATAAATTAATGCTTTTCTTAAGAGACATGAAATTTCAAATGTGACAAGTATTCTGAAACAGATATAGCAACAAGAATGTCTATTAATTCTCTAAATTAAATGGCTGTGGGACAACAAAAAATTCTAAAGTGACACTTGAAATGAGATGAAGGTAATTAAATAGCAAATGACATCTAGTTTATTATACTGGAAATACTTAGACTCGGTTTGGAAATATTCATATGTAAAAATTCAGTTCAAGTAGCCATATTTCATACTTTTTATTCTATCTTCCGCTTTTTTTTTTGCTTTAATAAACTAATATATATTAGGTTTCTCTTCATATTTAGAGTTTTTGTATCCTTTCTTTGTAAGGATTTATTACTAGTATTTAGAGTTTTTGTATCCTTTCTTTGTAAGGATTTATTACTAGATAAAATTATGATATTTGATTTTATTTGATTGGAGACTTTATATTGATTTATAGGTGTGAATCTTCGATCAATGGAACCTGATAATGCGGCATATTTTTACATTAATGTTATTGATGCATAACGTTGAAAACTCATTTGTATTAATTTTAGTTTTATTATTCAAAGAATATGAATTCTTTGGCTTTGTTAGAAGATCAACGAGCTCTGTTAGCTAGCTATTAATAGTAAAGCTCTATGTCTGATCTATATGATTATTTGTAATTCTTGATATTAATATTAATGAATTATATTTTTTAAAAAAATTCAATTCTATTAAAATAATTAAATTAAAATTTTTATGTGTAGATTATTTCAATTACCGTATAAATTAAGAATGATTTTCATTTTATAACGCATATGTTTGTTGTTATTTTTCATTTCATTTTCATAAATTCTTTCTAGGTCTTGTATATGATAGTTACATGTTATTTCAAATGCAATTAACTCCTTTTTTTTAAAAAATTTTCTTTCAATTTTATTTAAATTTGACGGCAAACGCAAATTTAAGAGGAATCGAAAGATTGATATCTTTTCACAATTCACTTAATGGAAAAATTAAAAAATTTTTTTTATGAAAGAACAATAGTATAATGGTAAAAAATATATTAATAAAGTAGTGTATTTTAAAAAATAAGGACAGATTAATTAACTTTGATAAATTACAGGGATAAGATTATAACTTTCCAAACAGAACAACTAAATAGAATCTGAGAAGGCTTGTTGATCCTAATACAGTCATCTTCTACTAACTGTCTGTGGGTCCCGAATATATATGGCACAACCCAAGAGGGGGGTGAATTGGATTTTCTAAAAACTGAAATAAATTTTAGAAATTCTAAACAAGAATTATTTTAGAAATTCCTAAACAGAAATTAGAATTTTAAGCACAGCGAAAAAACACACAGAACTTTGTGAGAAATAGATATGGATTAGGAAAAATATCCCTCACAATGTTGCTAATTAATAAAAGAAATAGAAGTAATGTGCGAAGTGCAGCTATTGATTAGAACAGCTTCTTCTCACTGACTTATACATTATCAGAACTTCTTTATGAAGGAAAGTTATAGAAATTGAAACTTCCTCATAAAGTTTGTGTAAACATATATAAAGCTATGTGAATGACAGTTATTACGTTTAGAACTTCTTCACAGAGCCTTAATCAAAAATTAGAACAACTTTATGATGGAGAGCTATCAAGATTAGAACGTCCTCATAAAGTTTAGAACATTAAATAGAACCCAAATAGTGAAATATACTAGGAATAAAATAACAGTTAGAACATTGTATATTCACTTTATTAGAATACCAGAGTTCTAATGTTCAGGAAAGATGAAACTTATTAACGTTTTAGAACATCTGAATATTAACAATTTCAGCGTTTCTAAGAAATTAAACAAGAGTGTAAAAGAGACAGTATCAACCAAACTCAGAAAAAAAGAGATCAACACCGAGAATTATAGTGGTTGATCACACAGAGATTTATAGTGTTCAGCACTAATCGCCTACATCCACTCGCCCAAGACGCATCTTGAGATCCTCAACTATGTTTATCCTCTTTTAAGGGTAAAGAGACAAACCAACCAGTAACAAGGCAATAGATCACACCATAGATCTACGCCTTTTTGTTCCCACTAGATTTCAAAGGTTCTAGTAAACCTCAAAACCCTTTTCTGTTTTTTGGTATAAAAACAAAAAAGGGAGAGGTGCAAAGAAACTCAATTCAAGACATTACTATCCGCACACAATGGAGAAGGTCGCTTGATAACCTCCCTAATCTCAATTAAGCTTCTAACCCCTAAAAGCTATTACAACACAAAAGTTTAACAAATATAAGAGCCCTGTCTACTATAGATTAACGGAACAACTTAAAATAGACAGAAAAGAAACGTCCATAAATAAGCACAGGAAAAACAGTTTTTATCAGATTAGAAGGTCGATTAGAAAACAGAACTATTTTTCAAAATCGTAACTGTAAAATTCCTTTCTTCTTTTAAAATATGAAAAACGTTAAGGTATAGAGATGAAAAGAAGAATGGGGGTAAGAGTAAGTTTTGAGAAAAAAAGATTCGTTCAATGAGAGAGAGTGCTCTGTAAAAACCAATTCTCTACTTCACCAAAATGTTTTAAGGCGTGAAAAATGTTCCTTTATATAGGAAACCAAAGGAGCTGTCACCTTTTGGAAAGAGATCGGAATATCTTTCTTTCCTTAATTTTAGAAAGATGTGAAAAATCTTTTGTGTTACCAAAAATTATTTTATCCCTTTTTGGTAAGAGAATAAAACCCGATTTTCACTTTCCTTTAGAAAAGATTTTCGACAGCGTTTATTTTGGAAAGAATTATTTGCGGAAAAGATGTTCTTACTAAAACCGAAAGATATTTCATTTTTAGGTAAGAAAAAAAATATAATTTTAAGTACTTTAGATCTTTCAAAAAATTTTCCGAAAAGGAGAATGATTTTATTACCCAAAACATTAGAAAGAAAATCTCTTTAGTTTTAGGAAAATAAATCTTTTCGATTTAAAGAAATATTTTCGAAAAAATAAAATAAAAGAATTTATTTTGAAATAAAATAAAGAATTATTTTGAAAAAATCTAATTTCCGAAAAATACTTTTGATGAGAGAAAAGATTTTTGTGCTCATATGTAACTTTTCTCTCTATCCCAAAGTTCTCCTAAAATCCTAGATTACCTAGATCTTCGAAATCTTCACTCTCAATGTAAGGAACCTTGCCCTTGTATAATTTTCTTTCCAAAGAAATTCTGCAATAAAAATAAAATTAGCACAAATAATATAATTTAAATTTATTTATTTTGTAATAATCATTCAAAATCCGAGATAAGCATTTTTGACGCCTTGAGGCCAACACTGTCTCACTTCTGTGGGTCCTGTATATGTTATGAAACAACAACTCAAGAGCGGGGTGAATTGAATTTTCTAAAAACAGATATAAATTTTTAGAATTTTAACAAAAAATATAGAATTCTAAGGTGCAGCGGAAAGGCAAAGAACTTGTAAGGATAAGTTATAGATTAGAACTTCCTACAATGTTCTTTATGAAAATAGAAGACTAATCAAAGTGCAAGCTATTGATTAGAACTGCCTTTCACAATGTCTTATTCCAATATCAAAAGAATGCTTTATGAAGGAAAACTATTGAAATTAGAACTTCCCTCCCTCATAAAGTTTAGAAAATCATATAAGACGGTGTGAGAGACAGTTATTGAATTTAGAACTGCTTCACAAAGCCTTAATCAAGTATTAGAACTACTTTATGATGGAAAGCTATTGTAATTAGAACTTCCTCATAAAGTTTAGAAAATTAATTACAAACCCAAGTAGTGAAATATACTGTGAATAGAAGAATAGTTAGAACTTGGTATATTCACTTATCAGAATTCTAGAGTTCTAATATTCAGAGAAGATAAGACTTATTCCAGTTTTAGAACATCATAATCGTTAACAACTTTAGCATTTCTAAAATATAAACAGAAGTGTAAATAAAGAAGTATCAAGCAAAACTTCAGAAATTTAAAAAGATCAACACAGTGATTTATAGTGGTTGGCACTAAACTCGCCCTACATTCACTCCCCAGACTCATCTTGAGATCCTCAACTATGTTATTTCTCTTTTTCAAGAGGTAAGAGACAAAACCAACAAGTACAGGTAATAGATTAACACGTAGATTCTACCTTTATCCCACTGATTTTTCCAAAGGTTTTAGTAAACCTCAAACCCTTTTGTTTTTTTTAGAGTACAGAAACTCAATCAAGACATTAGAACTCTACTCACGGGAGAAGGTTTGCTTTGATAACCTCTTTTCCAATTAGCTTTCACCTGAAGCATATTACACAAATGTTTATTCAATAAAAACATGTTACCTAAGATTTACAGAGTCTAAATTAGGACAGAAAGAAACATGCCACATTATAAGTATAGAAAACAGTTTATCAGATTAGAAAATCTTATTTAGAACACAGAACCGTTTTTCGAAAGTAGTTATAAAAATTCTTTTCTCTTTAAAGATAAAAACGTGAAGTGTAAAGATGAAAAGAAAAATGGGGGGTAAAGAGTAAGTTTTGAGAGATAAAGATGTGATCAATGAAAGAATGCTCTTAAAACGAAAACTCTTACTTCCTCATAACTCAAAACGTGAAAGCTCATTTTTATAGAGAGCTTCGTGTCTCTTGCTTTTGGAAAGTGGAAATTTCATTTTGAAATCAGAATATTTGCTTTCCTTATTTAGAAGATACGAAAATCTTAGTTACCAAAAATTTATTTTATCATTTTTGGTAAGAGAATAAATATCATTTTTGGTAAGAGAATAAAAGATGATCTTTCCTTTAAACGAAAAGATTTTCGAAAGCATTTTTATTTGGAAAATATTTTTCGAATAAGATACCACTTGCTAAAAACGAAAAAGATACAATCTTCCTTCGTTTTAGGTAAGAGAATAAGTTGAAATTCTTTAGATCTTCAAAAGGTATTTCCGGAAAAAAAGTGTATGATTTATTACCAAAATTGTTTATAGACAAAATCTCTTTAGTTTTAGGTAATTAAATCATTTCGATTCTTAAAGCATATTTTCGAAAACAGAATTTTTTACGAAAGAAATTATTTTGAAGAAACTAATTTCCTACGAAAGAAATTATTTTGAAGAAACTAATTTCCGAAAAATATTTTGAATGAGAGAAAAATTAGTTTATGTGTTTATAGATGAATTTTCTTTCTATCCTACAATGCATTCTAAATACCTAATCACTAGGGTCTTCGGATATCTTCACATTTAATGTAGGACTTGCCTTGTTCGTTTTCTTTCCATAAGATTTCTGCATAATATTAGCACAAATAATATAATTTAAATTTATTTATTTTGTTTTAATCATCAAAATTCCGAGATTAAAATTTGACCCTTGAGCCAATAACTTCTTGTGGAGAAGAATTGGAATGGTAATTTAATAGTGAAATAGTTACTAAATCAGGAGTGCAACCTTAACAATCCTTTTCATTATTCTAAGAATAATTCCATTGTGTTACAAAAATTAAAAAATATAAAAAAAAATAATTGAGGAATGACAATAATTGCATCTATGGAGTGTGACATTATTCATTGCTGTCCACACCTTAATTTTGTTATTTGCTTAGTCGTTTTTGTGGATGAGAAAACAAATGGCACCCTCGTCATGCCATTTGCTTACTATTTATTTTTTTTTTTTAAATGTTGAATTTTAATTGACTTCAATTCATGTTATGTCAGTCTACATTTGCCTAGTCGTTTGTTTTTTTTTTTTTTAATGAAAGTGACTCTATGTTAATTTTTTCCCATAAATTAATTGCAATTTCATTTTAAGATTTTAATTAAGTTCATAATCAAATTAAATGTTTTTTTTTAGATATGTCTGTTTGTTTCTAACTTAGTCGAAAAATTATATTTTTTACGTTCTATGATGTTTAAGATGTTAGAGAAAATTAGTTAATAGAAATTAATTTTTTGACTAAAAAATGTTATTTTAAAAGAAAAAATATATTCAGAATTGAAAATTTATGAATTTTATATTTATGAACTCGTTGATGACTAACAATCACTGTGCTATATTACTTCTAATCATTATTGGTCACCACTACAACTGACTATTATAATTTATTATTTTATGTATATTTTCTTATATTTTATATTTCTAAACTTTTTTATAGTCTTACAAAATAAGATTTTAATATTCTTTAGACTAATTTTTTATATTAGAACCTAGGACTTAATTTTTCTATATTTAGAAATACAAAAAAAAAAAAAAAAAAAAAAAAGATTGTTTGGACAACCTCTGATCCTGTCTAAGAAAAGATAAAGAAAAAACTCCAAATCAATATCATCCTTTTGTAATCAATTATTGACAGGAGATTATCAACTTATCATTTTAAAAAAAAAAAAATTATCACTTTCCGATAGGACATATGTTAAATAATAAAATAATTGTGAAGGGTAAATATATATTAAGCTTTTTCGTATCAGTTAATAGCTAACTTGTATTTATTTTATATTTAGACTTCATTAAATCGAGTTCATGACCTAAATTATGATGATCAACTCCACGAGTGTTTTTTATTATTGCGCTACCCATCCAGATTAATAACTTTCTATTAAATATTATTAAAATTTTAATAACTTTCTATTAAATATTATTAAAATTTTAATTACTATGTTTTATTTATTTAATATATATATATTTATTATATACGCCGCAATATATAAAAACCATAATAGTCACTTTACATTTTAACAGTAATCGTTATCAAAATTTTATCAAATATCAATATTCATTATGCTAATGACTATTAGTCACAAGCTATCAACTGGTACGAATCGCTAAACCAAACATGTCATTAGCTCAGTTTGCAAGAGGATTTAATAACTTATGTTCTAATTTTGTTAAAAAATATTTTTCAAATAATATATTTTTATTTTTTAGTTGTAATATTAGAAAACATTAGAATTTTTAATTTATAAAACTACAATAATATATAAAATATCGGAATTTTATATCTTAGAAACTTTTATTAAAATATGAAAGTGAATTAAATTTTAAATGAAATTGCATTAAAAATAACAAGTTGTGATAGTGCCATTAATTGGTTGTCGCAACTACTTGTAGTGGCTAGTAGTGATCAAATGAATTGATATATAGGTTTTTAGAAATCTATAATAAGTTTATATATATTCTCTTTTTAAAAAAATATCAATATTTAGAAACGTTTTTCCGTTTTGAATATAATGTCATTTTCTTTTAAATTGGCTTAATTTTATCTTTTAATTGAATTTTTTAAGCATCCTAGATATTAGAAAACCTGAAAAATATTTTATAGAAAAATTATTTTCTAAAAATAAACTGACCCTTATAGACTTATAAAACTCTACTGATGAGATAATTCCTGAAAAGAAAATTTTGATTCTTTTTAAAGTTGTTCGGAGAAAATGCTTCAGATAAATTCTTCAGGTGTATTATTGCCAACCATGGGCACCATCAAACATAAAGTACTATGGGGAAAAAAAATTAAAACCTAGAAAAAGAAAGGAAATCTTATCCATGCTCCTATAATCAAACTATGGGGAAAAAAAATTAAAACCTAGAAAAAGAAAGGAAATCTTATCCATGCTCCTATAATCAACTATTTATAAAATATCTTGAAAATATTATTTGTAGAGGAATATGAATTAAATTCCCATTTGAATTTCTCTGATAATTTCTAATTCAATAGTACCAATCTGGATATATAATTTTTAGAAGTGAGACGTTTTAATTTGAACCTCCGTTGAATTTCCATTAATGGAATCAGTTAAATGCAATTGAGATGTCCAGAAATTCTTTTGTTGCTCATGATCATGGCAGCAACGGAATCAGTCAGTTTGCCAATCAGTCATGATCAAATTTATTTTTTCATGTCCTATAAAAAATGTTTAGAGTGAGAAGCTATCATGTTTGAATCTTGTTTACTATAAAAAGCAATTATAGATCTTTATGTAGGGTATAATTAATAAAATTAGTTGTTTTGATAGCTGTTAGCTATTTTAGTAGCATTTCATAACACGTTAAAAATTAAACGTTACATGAGTTAACTTTTTATAAAATGCTATATTAACCTAAGTTAGTTCAAATGTTATATTATCGAACACTACAAAAATAACATTTAGTATTTTAACTAGCATTTTGACCAGTCAAAATGCTAAAAGCAGGCCAAGCCTTTTGTATAACCTATAATATTCTTCCAATCCAATAATATTAGTAATAATTCCGAAAAAATTCCTAATTGTATAACATATAAAATAGGAATCAACAAGATATCAATTCTTTCTGCAAGAAAAGAATAAAAAACTATATGGTATGTTTTTTATATTATTAATATTATTATTAAGAACCTCCGTGTTGTGGTTCAAGTGACAACTCATGCTTAGCATGTGTGAAGAGTTCTCATATTCAATCCCTACTAAACACATCTGCAGAGAGGGGTGAAAAGTTTTAACGGTGACTCAATTTCAAGTCGGAATATACGGTCCTTTGTACTTAGGATTCGGATACCGCTTGGTTTACACGGAAAAACTATTGTTATTGGGAGTTGAAAAGGAGAAAGTGACGTGTTCAGTACGGGTCAATTAGGTAGGTAATTAGATGGACTGCTAATTATTATTCATCTCCAAAATAAGAGACGAGTGATCATTGTTTATCTTCCTCTATCGTAACCCATGTGACCTATCTATAAATACACAAGAGCACTATCAGGTATACACAAACCAGAGAAAGAAGATGAAGAGGGAAATGACTGATATAGTCCCAACTTCATGGGAAGGACCTAGCAACCGCATTGCTGCTGTTAGTATTGAGGGCAAACCGCAACCTACCGGTCATCAAAACGACAATGAGGATCGAAGCCACCAGGTATACATATATATATAAACACACACAGTTTTCTGTAGTTCTTGTCCATGGGTGTTAATATATATACATGAAGTTTTAATTTTATATATATGCACACAGTTTTGATCTTATCAGTATTAATTAATATTGATGATCAGAAACCTGGATGGAGAAAGTTTCTATCATACGTAGGACCTGGTTTTCTGGTTTCATTGGCCTATCTTGACCCTGGCAACTGTAAGTATTTCTTTTGGTAGATAACAAATTTTTAAAAATTAAAATAACTGATTAGAGTTTCAATTTAATTAACATAAGGTTTGCTATCAACTTTTTCCCTTCGATCTATAACAAATCTCATGTAAAGTCTATAATAGTTTTTAAAAAAATTGACCATTATTAAAACAGTTATCGACTATTAAAATAGTCAATTTTACTGAACATGAACAAAATTATTGTCAACCTCTTTCAGTACCTTTTTTATCAATTTAAGATAAATTATTTTCTTTCATGAATAATTAAATTTGATTTTTAACTTAATTAATTAACACCTACTTATCACATGCTCTCAAACACAACAAAAAATTGAAACTTTTTCTCACAGGTATTTAAAAATAATTAAAATAAAAGCTTACTAATCTTTTTATATATATATATACATATAATATGTACAGTGGAAACTGATCTGCAAGCAGGAGCTAATCATGGATATGAGGTAAAAAGAGAATAAAAAGTAGAATCTTCAAAAGAAAGAAGGACTTTATATCTTCATAGTTTTTTGAATTATTATTAATAATAATACATGCAAAGACTAAAGTATTGATAATTTTCATTTTTTTGTCCAGCTACTATGGGTTATTCTCATTGGACTCATCTTTGCTCTCATAATCCAATCACTAGCAGCAAATTTGGGTGTCAGCACTGGTAATACATTAAGAAAAAAAAAATAAAGATTTGAAATTAATATTTGCTTATTTCTAATTTACAATAGATAATTATGACGTATTTCTGTCATCCTTGAATAGAAGTATAGATATATACCACATGTCTTGTTGGTGACTTAATTAATAAATTTAGCATTTTTCCAGGAAAAAAAAAAAAAAGAAGACTAGGACCATGATCTACTGAAGAAAAATACCAAACTTCAATAATTTATTAAATTGTACTAATCCTATCATTAAATATTTTGACCTGTTATGTGAATTTTATACCTAAATGTTCATTTTGTTGGCATGTACTGGACTATTGATTATTCAGGAAAGCATCTTTCAGAATTATGCAAGGCTGAGTATCCAAAATATGTAAAATATTTTTTGTGGCTGCTGGCTGAGATAGCGGTCATTGCTGCTGACATTCCTGAAGGCAAAAATTTTCTTATCTACTTTTTTTATTTCACATTCGTACGAGCTTGTGTTCGTGCTTTTTGTCCTTATTGATTGATCACCTTAATTTAAAATGGCACAGAAGTTTTTTTTTTGTACAGTGATTGGGACAGCCTTTGCATTGAATATATTGTTTCACATCCCACTATGGGTTGGAGTTCTGTGCACTGGTCTTAGCACTCTCCTACTTCTTGGCCTGCAGAAATATGGGGTAAATTTAGATTTATTTTTCTACCAATTATTCAGAAAAAAGAGCTTTCAACTATATAGTATAAAATGAGGGAAATTACTTTTTATTAAATTTTTCCATTTCCAACAACATCAAATATCTTTTTGTTAGTTTGGTTGAAATTGTTTTCAAACTGTAACAAATCAGACTCTATTGCTTGTGCTGCTTTGCACTTTGTACAAATAATTTAAACATATGAAAGGCTGAGATCTAGCTATTCCTTGTCTAACTTTAAATGAGAAACTTTGCATTTTCAATTGAAAAGACCGAACAGACCAAAGGTTGCAAACTCTAATGATACATCTTTTCCATTTTTCAGAAAAAAAATTTATTAAAAGTTTTTTATTAATAATAATAATAATTATTATTATTATTATTATTAAAAGCTTAAGCATAATCTAAATATCTATGTTAATATTAGAGGAGCTAATAAATTCTTTTGGGATGTGGGCAGGTGAGGAAGCTTGAAATGTTAATAGCTTTGCTGGTATTTGTGATGGCTGGATGTTTCTTTGGTGAAATGAGTCATGTAAAGCCTCCGGCAACTGAAGTCATCAAGGGCATGTTCATCCCCAAGCTCTCGGGCCAAGGAGCCACCGGCGACGCCATCGCCCTCCTAGGTGCCCTTGTCATGCCGTAAGATATATTTCTCTTCTCTTTCAATTAAGATTTAATTAATTCATTTTGTTAATTTTCTATTTATCTTATCATGGTTTATATAATTAATCTATCTTTATGTTTCTTAATTATTATTTTAACAGACATAATCTCTTTCTCCATTCTGCCCTTGTGCTTTCTAGGAAAGTACCCAATTCTGTCCGTGGCGTCAATGTAAAATCACATTAATCTTTTGTCTTCTAATAATAATAATAATAATAATAATAAGTACCCAATTTCTGTCCGTGGCGTCAATGTAAAATCCCATTAATTTCTTTTGTCTTGCTAAATAATAATAATAATTAATAATAATAACCATTAATGTTATCTTATATAATACTAATAATAATAATAATAATAATAACATTAATGTTTATATAATTAATTTTGTTGTATTCAATTTTTTTTTTTTTTTTAACAGGAAGCTTGCCGTTATTTCCTCATAGAGAGTGGATTTGCATTACTTATAGCTTTTCTAATAAATCTGGCAGTTGTCTCTGTATCTGGGACAGTTTGCACAGCCCAAAACCTCTCACAAAATGATGCAAATAGATGCAGTGATTTAACCCTTAACTCTGCTTCTTTTCTTCTCCAGGTTTAATTAGTGTTAATTAATTAATATTAGTTAAAGATAATTAAACTGGTCCTAAATAATTTTTCCTTTCTTTTTGTTTTTGACAGAATATGTTGGGAAAATCAAGTTCCATCCTATATGGTATTGCTCTATTGGCCTCAGGTCAGAGCTCCACTATAAGTGGCACCTACGCAGGACAATACATCATGCAGGCATGTAAAGCCATTTTGATTTTGCTTAATCATTCAATTTAATCCTAGCTAATCTTAATTAATTAATAATGGTGTAATTAATTTTTTCAGGGTTTCTTAGATCTTAAGATGAGAAAATGGATTAGAAACCTAATGACTAGGTGTATTGCCATTACACCTAGTCTTATTGTCTCAATTATTGGCGGATCACAGGGAGCAGGTCGATTAATTATCATCGCTTCGGTGAGAAAATTATGTTTATGACTAATAATTTTTCATTTGATGTACCTATTAATTTCATTTTAATTTTTTAATTAACATTTTTAATGAATTATGCAGATGATACTTTCGTTTGAACTTCCATTTGCTCTTATCCCACTGCTAAAATTCAGTAGCAGTTCCACTAAAATGGGACCTCACAGTAACTCAATTTTCGTAAGTTTTATTTGGAACTGTCGAGCATAAAGGTTTTTTGCTTGGAAGGCCAAAAACTTTTAAGCTCTACAATACAAGAGGCGTTTTTATACTTCTGGTTATAAAAATAATAATAATAATTTTGTGGTTTTCTTTTTTGTTTTGCTCGCAGATTATTGTGTTCTCATGGATTTTGGGATTAGGAATTATTGGCATAAATATATATTATCTAAGCACAGGGTTTGTTGGTTGGCTAATTGACAATAATCTACCAAAAGCTGGGAATGTGTTTATTGGAATCATTGTATTTCCTCTAATGGCAGTATATGTATTTGCAGTCATCTATCTAACCCTTAGAGAGGACACAGTGGTCACATTTATTGAGCCAATGAAGGAAAATGGTTCAAGATTACAAGCAAACATGGAAGAGGGGTTAGTCCAGTCCAATGAGTCACCTGATATTGTGCCTTATAGAGAGGACTTAGCTGATATTCCATTGCCAGAATAGATGTTGAATTTTAATTAATTATATCAAAGTAGTAAAAAAAAATTACTATAAGATAAGATTATCTCATTTATTAAATATTTTCTGGTATGAATGGTTAGTCTGTTTTTGATTAAATTGATGAGGAATACTTAATATGACAGGGAAAAGCTAACCTGTAATATCATTCTATTATACAAAAAATTATTTATGTTCTTTTTTTTGCGGAGTAGACCTACTGCTTTGGATTAATTTTAGATCTCCTTGCTAAGTTTTTCCTGATTTATTAATAAAATTATAATTTTCAAAAAGAAAAAAAAAATGTTAACCAATGCATCTGTAATCCATCAAATTAGAGTAGTAGAGGGTCTTAATTCTAAAGCTCGTTGAGGATCTGAAATGTTTTTCGCATTTGGCCTTTGAGTCCATTGTAAAAAGTAGAACTGTACTTTGAAAACTAAAATCAACTAATTATCTCTGTAATTAGCTGATTTTATCTCTGCATTTTTAATATGTATCTAGCTAATTAGCTTGTAATAGAATTATTTTATGTAAGGTTGATGCTTTGTTTAGTTTCTTTTGAGCTTTTTGCTACCCTTATTGTACCAAAAAAATATATATATTTCTAACATTATTTTAAATATTAATAGTTCATAGTTATTATTTTCAATTTAAAATGGGCTCAGCCTCAGGCCCCCTGGGCCCTGCACTCTCCTCGGTTAAAGTTGTATTTTTGAAAAATTAATAAAATTTCATTCAAAACTCAGGATATAAAAGGAAAGAAAAAAAAAATAACTGGTACTAAACTCCTCTAGAGTGACTCCATCTATGAACAGAATTTCATCTTTTCTATATATTCTTTGGATTAGATTTGCTATAGGTCCATCTATGTAAATGAAACATAAAAATTATTTCTACTTTGGATTAATTAACAATTAAGATCGGAGGGCGGATAAGATGGGGAAACTTGTTTGCTCTGAATTGTGTAATGACGATAATGCTTTCGATTTAAAGGGACTTCTCATGGCAGTCGTCATTGTTCTCGCCATCTTAGCCACCTGTATGCCTCCACGGCGCCGTTATGTGGCCATCTGTAGCCCCGCGCCATGTGGCCATCTGTAGCCCTCCACCACGCTATTTAGTGTTCCGGTGAGTCGTCTGAGGCTGTCTTTCTCAGCTAAAATAATGTTTCAAGCTTACCAAATGTTGTTTTTGTTTTCATTTGTACTGTTAGTTATACCATTAGCTAAATAATTGTTTCAAGCTTAACCAAATGTTTGTTTGTTTTCATTTGTACTGTTTTAGTTTATACCATTACAATTCAGTGATTTTTTGCTAACGAAGGTTGAATGAACAGATAGAAGCATTTGTGATTTGAAGATTTTTTTCCGCTTTCCTCCTATTAATTTTCCTATCTCAATAGCTCTAGTTGATGGGGGATTTTTTTTTTTTTTTTTCTAAATTTTTTTTTCTGGGGGGCTTATGTAAAGAAACAATTTCGATAACATGAATTCACCCAATTATGTGATTCTATTTGAGGAAAAAAAAAAAAAAAAAAAAAAAAAAAAAAAAAAAAAAAAAAAAAAAAAAAACAATTAATTATTTCCCTTTGCAGTTTCCTGCAATTCTTATTTTATTAAGAGAAATTATTGATTTGTCATTATTACTATTATGCTTTTAAAAAAAAAAAAACATTTAATAGTTACTTTTGCACTCAACAATTAGAGGTGTTTACAAAAAATTTTGGCCTTGTTAGTAATAAATTTTCATGTAGCCTTCAATGTTTTGACTAAGATCAAAACACTACCTCTATTATTTATAACTTGAGTCATTTAGTGTTTATACTAGCATTTAAAGTTTGATGAAATGTTGCTTTTTTTTAATATTTTATAAACGCAGACAGTTATTCAGACAGCTAATGATTACTGAAACAATTAATTTATCGACATAGCCTTTAATGAATAGTTGATACCTCAAAGTTTCAACTAACTTTTTATTTTATTACTATATTTTGAAACTTTTCGTATTAACAGGTTGTCACGACCCATTTTTATAGACCGGACCGGCACTAAGACCTGAGTGAGCTTAAGGCCCCGAAGCCCGTAATAAGCCTTTATTACTTAAAACTCGCATTCTATTCATAATTGTGGATTCAGGCCCAATAACTTATTTCACAAATATATTCAAAGTACAATCCATATAATAAGTATCCGTACTCTATTTATTTATTCATTTATAACCCATTTGGAATACAATTGCGAAATTCTACCTGTACATTCACATCATTATTTTCTTATTAACAGTCTTCTATAATTAATGTTTCAACTCCATGGGACTTTCTTCTATTACCTGAAAAAAAATAGGTAGGCAGAGGTGAGCGCCAAACTCAATGAGTAGGATTAGATAACCCTCTCACCGCACACAATCACACAGATGCTAAAATATTTTTTATCTGGTTACCGTTTAATTATATGATCATGCAGTTGGTCACACAAATGGCAATACAATAGCAATCACATCATGCAGTTGGTCACACAAATGGCAATACAATAGCAATCACAATTATTATCACCTTCATATAATCACATCACGTGGAAATTAGTCAATAGAGTCACTGAAACCCCTGACGAGCCGTACTCTCGCACGGCCCATCCTCTCATATTATCAGTTTCAGGATCCATATCACAATAAACAGTATTTCAGTCGGATCCATATCATAGTAACAGAATATCAGTATTACGGATCCATATCACAGTAAACAGAATATCAGTCGGATCCATATCACAGTAAACAGAATATCAGTATTACGGATTCATATCACAGTAAACAGAATATCAGTCGGATCCATATCACAGTAACAGAATATAACAGAAATCAGAATCAAGATCCGTATAATAGAATCAGAATCAGGATCCGTATAACAGAATCAGAATCACAAACCCGTGGTGACCCACTTCATCCCAATTCCACACAAACAAAGCACGGTATATACATAGCACAGGTAATCAAGCAATCTTTAATCGAAGCAATAGTGCAGCATAATATGGCAATTTAACAAAATAATGCATGATAACATTTAGTCGTGAATGCATGAATGCAGACAGATGATACTAGTTATCTAACACTACTCACAGTAACAAAATAATGCATGATAACATTTAGTCGTGAATGCATGAATGCAGACAGATGATACTAGTTATCTAACACTACTCACAGTTCTTTACTGTCCTTTAAAAAGACTGCCTTCCAGGCCACATGCTTCCAGCCTTTATCCTCGCATTTCGGAATTTTATAATCCTCTAAATAAACAAGAAAATTCTAAGTAATAATTCTAATTCGGAAGATTATATGTTACGTTCGTTTATTAGTTGTGGTTACCAATCATTTAATTCACTTATTAAATTAATATTGGGTTTTCTTATTTTATATTTATTCTAATTTATCACCTTTAAATAAAAGGTGAAGTAGTATTTTATAATAATACTAATAAGAATACTAATCCTAATAATAATATTATTATTAATAAGAATAATATGATTGAAAATATAATATTACTAACGATAATAATTTTAGTCGTACTACCTATAAAAGTTCTAAAAATAATCTAATTTCTACCAAAATTTCATCAGCACTTCCTCTAAAATTTAACTATCCGACAATCAATCCATTTAATTACTTTTCAGGTTTTTATAGCCCATCCATCTAGCAATCAATCCAGTCAATTATTCCCATTCTCCGTATTCTCCATATCATCATTAATTCATAAATTTGTTCTTCTTTAATTCCATAAATCATAATTTCCCAACAATTTTGTTTATTACTAGAATTTCATTTTAATCAATCAAGCGATTTTTAATTAATCAATAAATCAACACTAAATTAAATAAATTTAACTAATCGAAATTGCTAAATTAGCTAATCAAGATTGCTGAAATTAATTTAATTAACTAAAATTACTAAGTTAAATTATACCCAATTTACTAAAATAAATTCTGAGAATTAGCAAAAAAATTGATTTATACCCCAAATATAACTTTTCTTGTTGGGTTTCGCTAGATCGGGAATTTACGCGTGCCGGATGCGCACTGGAACTGCAAGCAGAGGACACGATCCGACTGGCAGTGGCAGAGAGGCGGAGGCGGCGACAGATCAGACCCATCTCTGGTGGTCGGAGGCGCGCTAGAGCGACGGCAGGCAGTGGCGCGACAGATCAGAGCGATGATGCGATCTGGTGGAGGTGGCGCTGCGCGATCTGGCCGAGGATGAAGTTGAACCACTGGCGGAGCTGCTGCGACGTCGAACTGCAACAAGGTGGCGCGCGAGGAAGTCCGGCCTAGCTGGTGTCGCCGCTGCTGCTTCAGGCGTCGCCAGTCACAGTGCAGAACGGACTCAGACGCAAGCGCAAGAGAGGAAAGAAAAGGAAAGAAAAAGAAAGAAAAGAAAAGAAGAAGAAGAAGAAGAGAGGGAGTAGGAGGTGGCGCGGTGGTGGAAGTACCGGTGGCTGGCTGGAGGCGCAGAGCAAAGGGTGGGTGTGGGAAAATGGGTGAGGCGCAAGAGATAAAAAGAAAGAGTTTCTAGATGGTTTGGGTTGATTCGGTCCGATTCCGGTTCGATTCAGCCCAAATCTCGATTTCCATTTGATTTTCGATTTTTCAGTTGATTTTCGGTTCGGTTTATCACTGTACAACTTATTAATTTGCATTTAAATAATTAAATAGATTTCCGGGCTGTCCGCTTATTAAATTTGATTAGAAAATTTTTGAAAATAAAAATGCGGGTTATTTCACATGTGGTAGCTGATTGATATTTATATTATATTAATCTCATAAAATAATAACTAATAAACTTTTGTTCAAATTAATATTTTTATATCATCATTTTATTCATAAGTAATTAAAGATAATGTTCAAATTAATATTTTTATATCATCATTTTATTCATAAGTAATTAAAGATAATAAATAATTATCAAAATATTATAAAATTTTTTTATAGAATTGATACATGATAATCTATGAAGATAATTATATATATTTTAAGCGTCACTTTACATTTCAACAGCAAATGCACTAAAAATTTATTAAACACAAGTGTACATCAACTAATGCTATCGGTAGAGGCAGACAAGCAGAAAATTATTCATATGTGAACATATTTACATTATATGTGAACACATATACTGATATACATATAAAAATAAGTATATTATCTGTAACTTGATGTGTTGTAATTCTAAATTATAGGAGTATTTTGAATAAGGATATAAGTGGGAACTTGCAAATTCAATAAGGATTGATTATATTAACTTACAATAAACAACATATTTAAGGCATCTTCAGTAATAATGTGAATTATTTTTATTTAATTACCATATCGAAAAAAGGGAAAAAAAATTTAAAAAAAAGCTCCCCATTTGTAATATTTATTTATTATGTCAAGCTGATGTGTAAAAAAATAAAATAGAAATTAACAATCACGCTTTCCTATTTTTAAAATCAATATCTATAAATAAACATTCAGCTATATCATTGTTTGTACTTTCTATTATATGCGACAGATCAACCACAATTCACATTAATATTGAATATACTCTTATGTAATCTAACTAATTTACATTAGAAAATACAATATCATGAGGGATATGTTTCCTTATTATACAATAAATATAATAAATATTGAATTCTTCAATTTTTCAATTGTCTTTTAACATATATATATATTCAATTGTCTTTAAATAATATTAGGTTAATATTATATATATATATATATATATATATATATAATATATATATTATTAAAGGGAGCAAATTGAATTACAAGAAAATATATATATTAAAGGGAGCAAATTGAATAAAGAAAAGATTTATTTTTAACAAGGACAAATTGAATAAAAATATATTTAATGGCGTTGTTTTACAATTTTGGTAATTGAATTCCTAATTACCAGCCAACTATTACAAACAACTAAATTAAACAGATTATTAGTTCTTTGAGAGACCAAGACTCCCTAAATTTTTAAAATTAAATTTTTTTTCCATAAGTTGTATTTATATTCTTTAAAATATACATATTCTAAATTTTTATTTTTACTTTTTACCCCGTAATATTTAAAAATTCAATTACGTGTCCGACTCTCAGAATTATCTCATCGTAGTAATTAAAAGCTAGCCTCATCAGGTTATTGTTTATGTTCATAGCCGGTGGTTAGTTGTCAATCTGTCATGCCTACTTCCTTACAAGAGAAAGCATGAACCATCCTGTTTGTACCAATAAATAACCAAATTAAATTGCTCAGAATTAACTTTACACCTATGATTGTGTCATCACTTGTGAACATATATATTTTTACTAAGAACTCACAATTAAACAAGTTAAAATAAATAAATAAACATAATTCATATAAATTGTTTACAGTCTTGTATACCAAAATATAATCTAATAATAATTAAATCTACAATCTGATAATATATCAAAGTTTGAACCCTCTTTATTGATACTGACAAACTAAAAACTGGTTTGGTAAAAGAAATAAATAATAAAAATTACCAAGATAATTAAGCAAGCTATAGATTAAAAAAATGAAAAAAAAAAAAAAAAAAAAAAAAAAAAAAAAAAAAAGAAGAAGGAAGAAGGAGAAGGATAAGTTACTTTTATGCAAAGCTTACATGTCATCCCTCACTAGTGGTATGCAAAGCTACATGTCATCCCTCACTAGTGAGCACCATAAATAGAGGAAATGGGAGTTGATTGATGGCATGCAAACAGTGTACAGAAACTAAAAACTGTACTCAACATATCAGAAATTAAGATCAAATGGCGAGCTTAAGGCAAGAACAGCTCAGACTTGGACACAGCAACCGCATAGCTGCTGTTAATTTAGAGGGCCAGACCCCTTCTCCCGTTGATCATCATCATCAAAAGGACCCAAATACTCACCAGGTATATATATATATTAAGTTATAATTTTGTTTTTCTATTAATTTTTGATTGTTATTAATACTTATAATTCTTTAGAAACCTGGCTGGAGAAACTTCCTATCATATGTAGGACCTGGCTTTCTGGTTTCTTTGGCTTATCTTGATCCTGGCAATTGTAAGCTTTCCTTGCTTTCTTGCTTATCTCTGTTTTCTGTTATTATTATTATTATTATTATCATCATTCGGTGTCCAAAATTCAAAATTGCGAAGTAGTCCGCTTAAATTGGATTCGCAGCGAAAGGCCTGCCGAGATAAAATGCTCTCTTTCAACTGTTTAAAATCACTCTATGCTCACTCTTAAGTCTCTGGCTAAAAGTGAAGGAATTTCTGTCATCCATTTTGCTTGTTGGACATTATTGTATTATTATTATTATTATTAGTGAAGTAGATACGTAATAAGATAAGTTGCCCTCCGTTTATTACACGTGTACGCATGCATGTAAATGTGACTGACAAATTGTTGTTACAATGGCATTTGTGCAGTGGAAACCGATATGCAGGCTGGAGCAAACCACGGTTATGAGGTCATTAAATAAATTAAAGGAAAAAAAATATTACTATTATTTATATTTTTTTTTATATCAATAAGATAAATTAAGGGAAATTAATTAGATTTAACTGACATGCTGTTTATCTATTTTTCAGCTTCTGTGGGTCATTCTTATTGGTTTGATTTTTGCTCTCATTATTCAGTCTCTAGCTGCAAATCTTGGTGTGAGTACAGGTAAAATTAGTAATTAAACCAGCTGCAATAAAAAAAATTAAAATTTTTTATTTATTTTTTTAATTTCGGTCACAGCTTAATTAATTAATAATATTCGATTATCAGGAAAGCACCTGTCTGAATTGTGCAAGGCAGAATACCCAAAATATGTCAAGCTTTGTTTATGGTTACTAGCAGAGGTAGCAGTAATAGCTGCAGATATACCAGAAGGTATAATTTTCTTTTCTTTTTCTTCTTCGTCTTTTTTTTTTTTTTTTTATAACTACTAAATTTACTCGTTCTTTTTTTTTTTTTTTTTAACTACTAAAAGTATCGTCCAACGGTTGGACGAGAGATTAATTCTTTTAGACCGGAACGATTATGTTTCAACCACTCTTCAAATATTAACTTTCACCGATCCAAATGAGAGATTAATATTTTTGGACTGGAAACGATTATGTTTAAACTACTTTTCGAATATTAATTTCACTAATTCTATGATCAGTAACATAGATTGAATGTGCTTAACCACTACACCCAGCTGGTTTGAGTTTCTTTATGTCTTCTATACTGCAAAGAAGAATACATTTGGACATGTATAATTACTTACTATTTTTCTTTGTTCTTTTCTTAATTTTTTTTTCCAGTGATTGGAACAGCTTTTGCACTAAACATACTATTTAATATCCCAGTATGGGTTGGAGTTCTGATTACTGGCTGTAGCACTCTCCTCCTCCTCGGTCTACAGAGATACGGGGTAATTAAAATTAATCATTTAATTAATTGTATTTCTTTAATATATTTTATTTATAATTTTATAATTATATATAGCAAGTCTTCTCTTAAATGAATAATGTAAAACTAACCAATGCTTCCCATCTGCTTCTCCTGCATTCCTCATGCTGGTTTTATATATAAAATCCGTTGAATTTGTGTTAAAAAAAAAAAAAAAAAAAAAGGATAAATAAAATCTATTTTCGTTTTTCGTATAGATTAAAAAAAAAAAAAAAAAAAAGGATAAATAAAAATCTATTTCGTTTCGTCATAGATTATAATTAATTATATTAATTATCCTAACTAATTTCTTATTAGTACAAACGCAACCATCATGGATAAGATTAAATAGCACTTCAACTGCTCCAACTTATGCTCAATTATTTTTGTTATATTCAATTACTAACGTGATATTTTTCTAAGAAATATATAAAATTTTCATTTTATAATTTTTTTAATCTAATTAATTTGTTTAATCTAATTAATTAATCGTCACATCACAAGTCAAAACATCTAACAGAAGGAAAGGGAATGTTTGAATATTTTTCTATAACGGTTGAGTTCATCAATATTTATATGGTGGTTGTGAGGTACATACTTTGAACACCAGACGAAAGAAACTTAATTAATGAAAAAAAAAATCTTAATAATTAATTCATCAAAATATCTAGAAAGTGATTTTAGTGTAACGGTAAAGTTACTTCACTGGTGATCTCGTGGATCTCCAGTATTTATATCAATAAAAAAAAAAAAAGAAATCAACTCAACCCAGTGTTATAGGAAACAATAGTAATAGTGCACTGGGTGGCATCATAATTTAGCTATTTTGGTTTTACATTTATAAATGAGTAAATGAAATTACTAATGAACATAATCAATCGGATTTGGATAATTTTATGATTTTTTTTTTTTTTTTGTCTCTTAATATTAATGTATGAAAATTATGCAGGTGAGAAAACTGGAATTGTTGATAGCAATATTGGTGTTTATAATGGCTGGATGTTTCTTTGGTGAAATGAGTTATGTAAAGCCTCCTGCGGTAGAAGTGATTAAAGGCATGTTTATCCCTAGACTTAAGGGCTCCGGAGCCACCGGAGATGCCATTGCTCTACTAGGTGCCCTCGTAATGCCGTAAGACTCCTGCCACTATCGACAATTAATAATTTCTATATATGTGTATGAGTGTGATTTCTTTATCAGATCATCCACTGATGTATGTATTTTTTATCAACAGACACAATCTTTTTTTACATTCTGCTCTTGTGCTCTCTAGAAAAGTACCCAATTCTGTCCGTGGCATCAATGTAAGAAAAAGATCTCATAAATTATAAATATATTCTCTTAATTCTACAAATTTTGATTTTTTTTTTTCAATTTTAATCCTATTTGTATAACAATTTTTTTTATATAATGTTGCTGATTTTACAGGATGCTTGTCGATTTTTTCTTATAGAAAGTGGATTTGCACTCTTTGTAGCATTCCTAATCAATTTATCAATCATCTCCGTCACAGCTACTGTTTGTTTGTCCAAAAATCTCGCACCTGGGGATGTTGATCGATGCAGCGATCTTAATCTTAACTCTGCTTCTTTCTTGCTTCAGGTCTGTAAAATTCCAATCTCATTACACAGATTGACTCATACTTACGCATTATGCATATAAAATATGATTATAATTTATCCTTACAAAATTATTGAAATTACAGGAGGAACTTAATTTGATAAATGTGAACTTGTCAAGTGCTAAGTTGACTATTTCCAGTGCATTATTTTACTAAAAATGTCTCTGATTATTACGTTATATTATGTTTTATTAGAACTCTTCAAGCATAGCTTTAGTTTCATAGCTGAAATACCTTTTTTGATCGCGACAGAATGTGCTTGGAAGATCCAGCTCAACTATATATGCCATTGCATTATTAGCTTCAGGGCAAAGCTCCACCATCACAGGCACTTATGCTGGCCAATATATAATGCAGGTTTTAATAAAAATAATTACAATTTTTGAAGTATATATTATGATATTAACCTTTCAAGAGATTTCTGGGCTCACTTTGTTTATATGTAATTAATTAAATTTCAGGGTTTTTTGGATCTTAAGATGAAAAAATGGACAAGGAACCTAATGACTAGGTGTATTGCCATTGCTCCTAGTCTTGTTGTCTCAATTATTGGTGGATCTTCTGGAGCAGGCCGACTAATCATCATTGCATCAGTTAGTAAAAATGATAATTATAATTAATTATGGATTTTGATCATAGACATTTAGGTTAAACTAATTATAATCATGTTTTTATTTTCTTCTTACAGATGATACTTTCATTTGAGCTTCCATTTGCATTAATTCCTCTTCTCAAATTCAGCAGCGGTTCTACCAAGATGGGACCATATAAGAACTCGATTTATGTAAGTTCTTCCTAAATTTTATTTCTTTTTTTTTTTTTGGCCTTTTTCTTTATTTCAATTTTTCACAGTAGTTAATCTGTTGTATGAACAATTCTGAAGTCTAGCTCGGTTCCTGTAAAACTCATTAACATGTAGTTTAATGTATGATTGTTAATGAAATCCAAACTCTTAATGTAATTAAATTACATTTTTAGTGTCATATTGCATCAAAATACATAGTCTTAGAAGTTCAGATTACCAATTAAATGTGCCTAATAATAACCATTTAACTTTCTTTTTTTTTTTTTTTCCTTGGCAGGTTATTGTAATTTCATGGACTCTAGGGTTGATGATAATTGGCATAAATATATATTATCTAAGCACAGGCTTTGTGGATTGGCTAATTCACAATAACCTACCAAAAGTTGGGAATGTGTTCATTGGGATAATAGTATTTCCTCTAATGGCGATCTATATTATCTCAGTTATCTACTTGACTTTTAGAAAAGACACTGTTGTGACTTATATTGAACCAGTAAATGATGAGCAAATTGGCCAAGCTACCATGGAAAGTGGGCTAAAAAAATCTGGAGATCCTTTGGAGATAGATCATCAACTACCTTATAGAGAGGATTTGGCTGATATTCCACTTCCACAATAATTGGAGTTTCAATTGCTTTTTCACTACGTATGAAATGTGAAAAATGTGAATTTGGTTGCTTATTTCTTTTCCTCCTCTTCCTTTGTTTTAACCATTTGTGTTCTCTTTCTTTTTTTGTCCCTTTCAAATCCTTCTATGTCTTGTCCATGCTCTTGTGTAGCTTAAATGTAATATTTTGTAGCATTTCCGTTTTAAACAATGCTTAATATATTGTGTCTCAAAGGGGTAATATTCCCCTCTTTCTTTTTGATTTGCGATATTCCTTCTTTTCTTTCTCGTAGATTACCAATTAAGCTTGTTTAAATTTGTTTATAGCAATGGTAAACTGTTGACATACCATTGCTAAATAGTTAAATATTGGTAGCTAACAACTAGCAGCTCGAATCTTATATTATAGGGGAAAATACTGATTAGAGTATTTAATTTGAGTTCAACAGATGATTTTACAAAGTTAAAGTTCCATTAAATAAATAAAGCAGCACTTATAGGAAAGGCAGTCGCAAATCTCGAATGTGATTAATTTTTAAATTCTTTGTTTCGATAATATATAAAATGCTATATATTTTCAAAAAGATTAATAGCATATGCATGAGAGATGAATGTACATAAGAAGCGGAGAAAATCTCCAATAATAACAAAGAAATTGCTAATACAATGCTTTGTATATAACCAAACCTTTTTTAATATGGATTTTTTTAGAAAGGATTGGATCAAACGACAATCTTTCTCTTGATCCAAGTGGAACGGCAAGGTTAAAAAAACAAATATGTTGGCTTTACACCCTTCCAAGTTTAAATTTTTAGTTTTTCAAAGATCGTTAATCCATCTTTGTAATTGTTTCTCACCAAACGACAAATGCTACTATAACCATATCATCCATAAGATGACTTCTGTGCGGCAATTTAACACTCAGATTTATTCATTTGCAAAATCAACTTTTCCTAATCCATTGCAAGAGTAAATAATTAAATCCGAACAGAATGTTATGTTACAAGCCCTCCATACTGCACCGACCGTTATATCCATATCGAAATTCCAAAAGCCAAGGCTGATCAAAACTCTTGGCCCCTACCAGCAATATCGTCAAACCCCGCGGTCGCAGCACAGAAAGTGAGCCAATAATTACCAATTTACATTTATTCTTCTGTTTCAACCTAAACTAGAGCTAGGCCCCGACACGGACCTCAGCATTTGATTAAGACTTGGCTGAGAACTCCCAGAGGCATTGAACATAACATTTGATGGAGCAGATGAGGATGGTTGTATAGCTGCTAAAGGGAGCCTTGGCCCTAGAGGAAACATTGGCTGTTGTTGTCCCCGTTGCATAAATGACACGTGTGGATGCACTTGTTGATTGTTGCCATATCCCGAAATATTTGGTTGCGAGGAGGGAGGCATCACTTGTTGCCTATTGCTGCTGATGTTATTGTTAACCATGGAAGGACCAACACCTGCCAGATTCATTTGTGAAGTAGACCCAGCAGGTCCAATCCGGGTTGACATCATGCGAGCCCTCTCAGCTGCAAACCTCTGCCTCGTCTTCTCCACTTGTTCACACTCTCTCATTAGAAAAGTTTCCACTTCCGCAAACTGCTTCAACTTCAGCTCCAACCTCTTCAGCTGTCTCCATGTCAACATCTCATTAGAAAATTTTCTTGAATGTGTGTGCGCAGATGCAAAAAAGGATTCAGAGTACTCATTATCAAATAATAATACTTAAATTTAAGATTAGTAACTGAAATACATCTCATCATATCTTTAAAAAAAAAAGACAGCTAAAAGGAGTAGAATACAGCAAAGCTAAACCCAAGAGATTCAGTCATACCGACAACTCATTATTGTCAAAGAACACTCGTGCACATTAAAACAGATAACAGCAAAAGTGAAAGAAAAAGACAAATAAATTAAAGGTATAATAACATTAACAACAGCTATACCTGATGATTAATGATATTGGCAGATAGCCTTTGAATTTCCCGCTCTTCATGATCTGCAAACAGTTTTGCCTTAGTTGCTGCAGCCGCAAGACCAGCTTTTGCAGCAGCTTTGACTTTATCTGCAGATACAGGACCACCCTCTGCCTCATTCTGCCCTTCTGAAGTATAATCCACAGAAATAGATTTGAATAGTTTAAAAAGAAAAAAAAAAAAAAGAATGGAAAGGAGAAGAAAGGAAAACAAAACGAAGAACAATACATAGTGAACAGGGAAAACAAAACCTATGGCCTACCTTTCTGTTGTATTGAATTTGCAACTTCTCCATGAAAACTACCTTCTCTACTGTGTAATCTCTCTGAATTCATCCTTCATAAGGCAAGGAAATAAATCTATTAAATTCGTATACTAAGGATTGAATGCATACAACCAAGATTTCATAAAGCATTTAAAGTTCCTTGTGAATTTTGCTTTATTTTTGCTTGTAGGGCATAAACCATACATGTTCATAACAGCTGACAATACCAAAGACCTCTACAAACATAAATTAGGCATTCAGCCAAGCTACTTATCCGTTATCAAAAAGCAGGAAAGGCAAGAAAAGAAATCTGCAATGATAATCATGAAAAGGCCCTAGCAAATCACTGACTCAAACAAACAGGCTGGAAGAATATTAATGTCACAAGCAGGAAATACACTTACCGGTTATCCTCGGACAATGCCGCCAACGATGCATGGGCACATGCTGCAGCAACTCTCGGTCCAACAGCGGAGGCCAGAAACGCAACCTAGCAATATTTCCACAAGTTGATTACCAAAAGCAGAACTTTACACTAAAAGAGAGAAAAAAAATTATTCTATAGTAACACTCAATCTTAGCTGTTTATTTACAAGCTCCCTCCCTTTGACCAATCATAAAGTGAAAGAGGATCTAACTATAAGAGGTGTTAATATGTCAGGAACCTTTCAAGGCATAGAGTAACTATCCTATCTCCATCCCTGTTGTAAAGGTTGATAAGAAACATCCAATTCAAAAATTAACCCTATGCCATAAAGGTGTGCTGTTCAAAGGAAAAGTGTGCTTGGTACTTGCAAATATAGTCCTCACTATTTTAAGGGAAAAAAATTTTTTAGTCCTTGAGATTTGGAAATTAACTACTTCATCCCTGCATTTGTAAAAAGTAATTTAAACATCCCTGAAGTTTTATCCGTTAAATAATATAATCCTTCCATCCAAAAAGGGTCCTTTCCACCATTAAATCAATATGCAAAGACTTAAATGCCCATCTAATTACATCATCACCATATCCCACCGTACATGTAACAGTACCAAAGCCAAAACCAATTTTTTCTTTCTTTTTTTTTTTTTTTTTTTTTTTTTTTTTTTTTTTTTTTTTTTGCTAATTACATCAATCAAAACCATATCCCACCGTAACATGTAAACAGTAACCAAAAGCCCAAAACCATTTTTTTCTTTCTTTTTTTTTTTTTTTTTTTTTTTTTTTTTTTTTTTTTTTTTTTTTTTTTTTTTTTTTTTGAATAACCAAAGCCAAAACTAAACACAGTAAAATTAATGAAGGCATTAAAAGAAGAAAGCAAATCAAAATCAAGTAATCAACAGATAGCTAAAACAATCAAACAGCCAAATCAAGATCCAAAATAAAGCAAGCAGCAGAGCCAAAAAAAAAAAAGCCCAAGCTTCAAACCTGAATTTCAGACATTTATATCACAGATGGTTTTATGGTTGATTTTATTGGATCTTTTGAAGAGGTTATGGGGTTAGCAGATATGGTACCTTCTCCCTTCTCTTTCTCCCTCTTGCTCCTGTGTTCCCTTGGACACCAGAAGATGATCTTTTGTTAGAGAATGCTGTGGAGGTAATTTATATTTGAAGTATTTATGTTTCCTTTTCACCAACTGGTTTACTACTACTTCAATTTCATGTCCCTTGTTTAAAGATTTGGGGTTGTTCTTGATATTGAATTGTGGTTTTGATTTTTTTTTTTTTTTTTTTTTTTTTTTTTTTTTTATAGAAAGAGAATATTTAAATGTGGAAAGAATGAATGGCTCAATATTTTTTTTTTTTTTTTTTTTTAATAGAAAAGAGATATTTAATGTGGAAAGAATGATGGGCTCATATTGAGTGATTCTCTCTTTGGCTAACTGAAAAAATTGGGGAAATTCTTTTTTTACTTTTGCTGCATTCTCTTGAATATGAATTTCTGCACATGCAAAGAATAATTTTTAGCAGTTGAATTTTATGGTTTCCTTCTTTCTATGCATGTTTCCTTTGTTGGCTTGGTTATGGGTCTCGTGACGGGTTTCCTTCATGTCTCTAGCTTTTGCTTTATACATGCATGGTTGAAAATTAGTGGGGATTAAAGTGTGGAACCTCCTAACCTTTGTTGAGAGATTAGGATAAAAAGGCATCTTGCTTTAAATTCATTCAATGTGTACATGCATTTGATATTTTAGGTGTTTCTCTAAGTATTGTTTATATATTGGATTGTTGATTTCTCCAATTTTGATTATGCATATTAGTTATTTTTTATTGTATTTAAATGATTTTTTTTTTTTTTATGGATGTATGTTTTAGGACATGGAATTTTGCAGGTGGTATTTAATGTTTTTGCTTTTCATGATCATAATAAGCTTGATTTTAGTGTTTGTTTGCCATTAAGGGCATTTTTGTCTTTTAATTTTTATCTCTCACCTCTGACTGCACTTTATCTGTATGACTAACTGAAAAGGCAATTTTTGTACAAGGAATGACTATATTGTTTAATCGATTAAACCTCAGGGCCATTTAAATGAATTTTTACAAACTTAAGGACGAAGTAGTTAATTAGGCCAAATCACGGGAACCAGAAAAGACTTTTTCGCCTATTGTAATATTAGGTTTTGATTTCTTCATCTGTAAAGTATTATGGATCATGGATGGTCAATTCACTGATATTTATAGTATGTATATACACACAAAGAGACATATTTATATTTTTGTTAAAGGAAATAGACATAATTTGATATTGTTATGTGAATTTAAGAAGCATTTCCCACTTTTCTCTTTTCTTTTCTCTCTAAATGCAAGCTCCTATAGTTACCAAAGTTACTGTGCGCACACAACAGCTAGAAGCCTCATGCACTTAGAATATCTAATAACATTTGAGAGTTAGTTTGATATTTGAGTTCTTAGAAGAGTTATCAAGAAAGTACCTAGAATATGACAGTCAAGAGTCTTTTGAGTTTTCAGTTTGAATCCGAAATGTAGCATTTAGTCGGTTAATGTTAGAGCACAAACTCAGCATTCATCAGTCTTAACTCTTAATGAAACTTCTAAAAGACTCTATACAGGACTTTCTTATATGCTTCTGAATCAGTAGTGAAACAACTCAAGATTATGTCTATTTCTCTAGAATTAATTGGAAAATTTCTAACAGACAGATCTTTCTAAGATCTATTCAAGAAGGTGACCTCTCTTATGTTGATTTATTTTTAAATATCACCGGGACTCCTTGAGTTATTTACCTGATCCATCAAAGCATAGTATATCTAAAAATTATACAAACAATCATATGGTGATCTTTCAAAATTCTATTGTTTCCAATAGAACATGCCTAAAGAGCTGCTGCAAAAGGAACAGTAGAAACTAAGAATGAGGAAGGGCAAATAAATTCAATTGAATATATCATCCCTAATAGAGCAAATGCGAAAGATAATAAGCAACCAATCCCCAAAAAATTGCTAAATAAACCAAGTATCATGAGGTTGAAGGTTCAAAAGAATTTGAAGTTGTAAACAGTGCATGAACAAATATGTTTCGGCCCCAAATGAGAAACACCATGAGTCAAATTTATTGCCCATTAAAAATCAAGGAATCACACCAAAAAAATCAGGAAGTCATGCCAGGAAACAAAGTATTAGAAAAGGGTTAGCACTTTTTCTTACTTAACTTGAGAGTCTAGAGTGGGTGTTCCTTACAGTTAAAGTTCAGTTAAGTTACCCATTAAAGAAAATGAAACATCGATATTCTAGAATGTCAATTAATCAATGCCTCCAGTGTTTAGGGCTTCAAAGAAAAATGAAAAGGCATAGGGTTCTTACTAGCAGTTTAGAAATTTGTGCTTTCAAGTAAATATTTGAGATGCGCAGGGCAGAACAAAGATGGAGACATACCAATGCCATAACCGGATTTCCAGAATTTGCAAAAGGGATCCTGCTTTCAGAATCAGCATCTTGACAGCTAGACCCTGCAGAAAGCATAGGGAAGCAGATAAATGTCACAATCACGTAATCACCACCTAGAAGAATGGAAACCACAACTACGTAAATAAGAACACCTGGTAGATCACCATTTGAATGTAAATGTATTCTTCCATGATCATCCCTACTTGATAAATTAGACGAATTGGGCATGCTAGGAACTTCAATATTTTCCAGCAAGCCATCCTCCATGGGTAGACGAAGAAAATGAAGGATGCATTGTGATTTTGATTTTGTTCCAACATGTTCTGCAATTTCATTCCAATTTTCATTGTAAATTTCCATTGCCTCAAGCAGCAATAGTGTTTCCTGATCACTCCAACTCTCTCCATCCAAATCACCATAATCCTTGGTTGGATCCATCTTTATAAAATCCAGGGTCGAATGTCCAGTTACAAACCTCCCCTCATGGAAGCAATCAGAGCATAGCAGGACATCAATCTGTCAAAAAAGATGCTTATCAGTCAGAAAAAAGAAACCACAAACAGTACAATAGCATCAAGATTTAGGTCAATCCATGTCATTTTGTTTCAAAAAACACTTGACTAGATTTAAGAAAAATTAACCAGTTACTCCGAGAAACATTAATTCCAGTCTTTTCTTCTTTTGAACTCTTAATTAATATTTAGGCCCCTCAAATTTATTGGGAATGTTATTATTAACCACGTATTAGTGTATCACAAGAATAACAGTGTAATTTGACCTTTTATATGGTAGCACCTTTGCGCTACAGATGTCCTACTCTAGTTAAATTTGAGTCTACAGAAAGTTCTTTCTTCTTATAAAATTTGAGTCTTACAACTTGTTCAATTCACATAATTTTCAGCACCGCTAGTGATTCTTTCAACCATCAAGGGATGAAAAAGAAAGTATGGACAAAAGAACAACTTAATGATGAAATATAAATTAAGAAAGAAAATCATGGCAGTTTTACCTCCTTCTGCGACTGATAGTAAATGCCAGGAAGAGGCTGAGAACAATAAGTGCAATGATTTTCAGATAGGCGCTCTCGAATTTTGTTGTCCAAGTCAGAGAAATCGGCATCGTGACATGGCAATGATGAATAAAGGTCAGCTACCTTGAGCCTACATGTGGGCTTGTCAAATTTGATCAGACTATCAATGGACTTTAAAGCAGCTGATGGCACATGAACCTCGCCATTTGGATCCTCTCTTAAGTAGGATCCACCATTCCAGGATTCACGGTTTGGTGGGGCTGCACAGTAATTGATAATTCCCCAGTGATCAAGAAACCTAACAATTCGAGTTAAATCTTCGTTATCAATACCAAATACCACTCCCTGAAAATCAGAAACTGTGATCCTCTTCTCTGGATTGTCCATGTATTTAGCAACAAGGTAGTTCCTACATTCCATGTATTTCTCTGGTGTATGATCTGGTGATTTGCCAGAGAAAAAATGTGGCACCACCTGTCTTTCCAATCGATTTACCACAGCTGGTGAAAACCAATCTACTTGCAAAGAATCCCAATAATACCACAGCAAAATCAATACAACTTTGAAGATAATAGCACAGACAAGGGCTTAATGAAATTTAATAAAAACAGGTACCACACAAGCTAACTTGCATGCCTATACAAACAGCAGTCTACATTAAAGAAGCTCAAGTATTTAATAAATTACTGTAACACCAACGAATCATGTCTTTGTTAGGATGAGTGTGTATGTGTGCAGGTGAGTATGTACACATTACTGCATACATGAAACTCCATAGTTAAGTTGAAGTCTTTCGAATAGCATTGCAATATGCCTACTGAATGTCTAGGTGATGTGACAGTTGCGACGTGCCCAATGCCCAAACCTTAAGAGGAATGCAACTTCTTTGCAGAATTTCAAGTAGAAAGCATAATAATCATTTCCACTCTCTTCAAGGACTCAGAAGGGTGATGTTAGTTGCCAAAATTCAAGCAATGTCTTGCAAGATTATGAGCAATTTCACTAAATCCCATAAAAGAACTGCAATGAATATAATTTGTAACCTTTTTCCAAGCAATGCAATAGATCTCACCCACATTCCACATTTTGTTTCCTGTGCTGCTGCCACGCTTTATACAATAATTTTGGTGCACTAAAGTTCATAAAACTAAATATCAAAATCCCAAAAGCAGCACACTGCTACCACTAAAAAGTAAAACTTTTTCCACAGCTAAGTAAACCTAAATTCTCCTTTCAAATATTAAATAATTACACAAAACCCTACCATATCCATCATAAAAAATAAAAAATAAAAAATAAAAAATAAAAAAAAGTAAACTTTATCACACTTCAACATTCGTCATCCCTAAATATAGAAAAATCCAGAACTATAGTAGTGTACCTGAATGCATTGGAACCACATGAACTCTACCTCCGAAGCGTTTGACAACACCAGTCCCTTCCATAATCGGAGGTGGCGTGACCACATAGGCCGGATTGCCTCCATCATTTCTCTCCTGATCGGACCCAAAACCCTCAGCAGGCACAGCGGAGACTGCCTGCAGCTGCCCGTAAGACACATTCTCCAAATTCGGCACCTGCCCTCTATTACTACTACTCTCCCCAGATAAATTAGCCCTCTCTATAGCCGCAATAGCGAAAACAGACGCATGAGGGCGATTCACCACAAGCTTAGTAACACAAGGGAAGTCACATATGCGAACCCCACCATCGGCAAGAACCTCCGTTTCTAAATGGTTCGGATCGATAGCAGCAGCAGCTGAGTTGGGATTGGGATTAGGGCCCTCAGAATCATCATCCCGCTGGTCGAGATTGTTATTATTATTGTTTTCCTCCTCAACGGCGTCGTCTTCGTCATCTTCGTCAGGGTCTTCATGTTTAGGTTGTTGTTTACGAGTGATTTGGGACTCCCGCTTTCGCCTCTTCCATTTGCCTCTGCCATCTGATTATGACAAAGAAAAAAGGTAAAATAGAAAGAAAAATCAAAAAAAAATCTGACAAATTGAAGAGAAGGAGAAAGAGAAAGTGGGGTTTTGGGGTTTATTGGAGATTTAAGTACCTGAAGGGAAAGAAGGGGAAGCTGGCATTGTTGTTGAGGGAAATGTGGAGATTTGTGGGGTCTTTGATTGGTTGAATTGGAATCAAAGAGAGAGAATTGTGGGTGGGAGTGGAAGATGGCAACTCTTTTCTCTCTATCTGCCTGTGTCTGTGCGTGTGTAAGAGAGAGAGAGGGCTTTGTGCTGTTGCTTGTTGGTGTCTTGATGAGGGAAAAATAATTTATGCGCTCTTTTTTCCCCTGACCTTGATTTCCTTTTCTTTTTTTTTTTTCTCATTTTTCCGACTTTCAGCCATTCTGTTGTGTTTTTTTTTATTTGTTATTAATTATTATTAAAACTAAAAAAGTGTTGATAATTGTTTAGTCATTCATACTTATTTCGCTCTGAAAGAACCAATTTGCTCAATGAACTGTTTGAAATTTATTTTAAAAAGCTTGATTGGATTTGTTTGATAGAGTTAGCAAGCCAGCTTTAAGTATAAATTTAAAAGTTGAAATTTGAAAGAGACAAAATTTTATTTGCTTTTAAATTTAAAAAAAAAAAATGTACTGCAGCTTGACTATTCAAGTTCTAATTGAACTCAAGTCAATCTTGATTGGACTTTTTTATATTCCAATCCAAATTTTGTTATAATCACAATTTTATCTCTTGTTTGTTAAAATTTGTTAAATACTTTGATTAGCATATGAGATTTAGACTATTTAAGTTTGAGGAAGATTATAAATTACTCGAAGTACTTGTGAATTGCTCAAAGTTTAATTTGATAAAAAATTACTTCAACTCATTCAATAAGCTTATCGAGTCTCAATTTATTAGCTCGCAGGCCAATTTTATCCTATCAAGTTGAGCTAAGTTCAAGAACTAGTTCAATAAATCAAAATTAATTAAATTTTACATTAAAATAATATTGTTTTGAGTTTGATAGATTTTAAGTTCAAGCTCAAATTTATATGGTTATAGAGTTAAACCCAAGTAGAGCTCAGTCTCTGATTTTTTGAGTTTGAAATATCTCATATTTGAATATATTCTTATCAAGCTGAGTTGAGATCTAGTTCTTACTATAGCTCAACTCAGCTCATTTATAGCCTAAGTTTAAGCTTGAGTTGAGTACAAATTGGATTTAATTGAGCTAAAAACTTTTTCATTTGGCCAAAGCTCAATCCAATTGGTGAAAATTTTGAAAATCTTTCTAAATCTAGCCCAGCCTTTGCATGAATTTTAGTGAATATTATAGGTCTAACTTAAATCAATCGAGTCGAACCAAGTTCATTTTAAACTATATCTAAAGCAGACTTTGGTTCAAATAATATTATCCAAGCCCAACATTTTTACGGATTGGTCGGGAAGATTAAGTGGATATCTTTACATTAAACTATTTTGTCCTTTTATTAAAAAAATATTATTTTGTTTACTATTTAAATAGTAAGTTAAATGTTAAAGATCAAAATAATCAAAATTTATTAATTATTTATAATCAATGCACTTTTTAGACAAAAATAATAATTACTGAATTGGAGGGACTGATTAATAAATAGTTTAACATGAGTGAATCTCAAAGATTAGTAAATATCTTTATTAAACTGGAAGGATGAAATTTGTAACTAAACTTTGAGGGACTGATTAACAATTTCCTCCGTTGTGATTATAGGGTGCAAGTGTGGGTTCCACCAAAGGAGAAATGCTCGGGGTTGATAAACGCTCGTCTCGCGCGTGCTTGGAATCGCTCAACTTCATTCTTTAAATGATTGTACATTAAACGATTGTGTAATTCATTATTATACAAAATAATATAATTTTACTACCTTATACTCATGGGGCGGATCTATTCTATAGTGCTGACATTATAAATTTGTCTACAACATTATGGTTATTTATATATTTGCCCCCTACTGAATTTATAAAAATGCCCCTATTCAAATATATTGACTGAATGTATTTATTTTAATGTTCGTATTATGTTTCACTGGAAAAATTTTATGAATTCGTCACTTGTTCTGACCCGACTTCAAAATTTTAATCATATTATTGATTTGTTATTGAAATATTCAAAATTTTAATCATATTATTGATCTATTATTGAAATACTATATTAGAGACTTTAAAACTTTTCACAATAAGTTTCGGCCATATGCAATTCTACTTTCTGTCGTATCATATTAGTCATGAAATAATAATTATGTCTATCGTCATTTTACAATAACATTTGAGAAAAGCATCAAACATCATTTAACAACCATGTCATTCTTTATATTACAATCATAATTTATTTTAAATGATATACATAATTTTTAACGATCCATTATAATATTGGATTCATTATAATACTGAAAATAACAATGAATTATAAAGAACTGAAGCTTTAACAAAAGAAGAAATATATTAGACTTTTCAACGACTACTTCATCTTGAATTCGAAAAAATAAGAGATAGAGGATAAGCGTCAAACTCAACGATGATACTAAATAATACATATTTGATATCGGAATAGTTTTGCAATAAAAATGCTCATGTAAATATCAACCACAAGCATTAACAAGTGGTCAAACATTGGATGGACTTAGTTAATAAGAACTACAAACCTAATTTTCAATAATCATAATTATCCAGCAAATAATAGCACATTTAAGGCTCAGAAATAGTAAGGGTAACAATAGGATTGTATTTTTTGAAAATATTTTTACCCAAATAATAGTATTATGACAAATGAAAATGAGTGGAAACGGACTAACGGTTGCCTACTCGAGCGAGAAAAGCAGGGAATTAGGCTGCTTAAAATCCCAGCCTCCAAGGATCAATTACTGTGTTAACTGAAACCCTTCACTACTAATGAAGAGACAACGACCTCAAGTACCTCTCTCCACCACCGCCAAATCGCCGCTGCTACCTCCTCCTACTCCACCACAAACGCTACTCAAATCCCGCACCACCACGACCACCACCATCCAAATCTCCTCAAAGAAATCCAAACGAACCATCCTCAAACCTACCACCACCGCTGCCGTCGGAAAAACAACGATAAGCTCCACAAATTGGGCCCCGCTTGGCCTTATCCAAGCGGAACTCTTTCTCCCGCTCACATTCCCGACTGGCCAAACCTTCCGATGGAAACAAACTGGTCCTTTTCAGTATACCGGCACTCTTGGCCCCCACTTGATATCCCTCAAGAACCATCACGAGAACGGAAACGTTTATTACCACATTCACCGATCTCCTTCCGAGTCCGCAGCGAAATCAGCTCTCCTCGATTTCCTCAACATAGATATTTCGCTGACCGATATGTGGGCGGAGTTCTCTGTCTCTGATTCGCGGTTCAGCGAACTGGCGCGACATTTGCAGGGGGCTAGGGTTTTGAGGCAGGATCCACTCGAGTGCTTGATTCAATTTTTGTGTTCTTCGAATAATAATATCGCTAGGATTACTAAAATGGTGGATTTTATATCTTCATTAGGAGAGCATTTGGGGAATGTGGAGGGTTTTGACTTTCACGAGTTCCCATCTTTGGAGCGATTAGCTATGATTACTGAGCAGCAGCTTAGAGAAGCTGGGTTTGGTTACAGGTACTTCGTTACGGCTTGTTTTATTATTGTCTTTTTGTTTAAGTTCTATGTTTGTGGAACTTAGTTCAGTTAGCTAACTAATTTCATACTGGACAACGATATTGATTCAATGGGAAATTTTGTCATGGACTTGAGTTTCTATGCCAATATATTTTCTGTATCAGTTTCTTTTCTAAATTAATGGACTCTGAGATTTGATTTTTGGTTTATGTTGTATGTGAGCAGAGCAAAATATATAACTGGCACTGTAGATGCTCTGCAGTCAAAACCTGGTGGAGGTGCGGAATGGCTTTCATCTCTTCGTAAATCGGATCTCCAAGTGGTGGTTGATGCTCTTTGTACTTTACCTGGAGTTGGTCCCAAAGTGGCATCGTGCATAGCTCTTTTCTCTCTTGATCAGCATCATGCCATTCCTGTTGATACGCACGTGTGGCAGGTATTTTTCAATGAGTCTGAACTTGATAGCTGTAAGGACCTTATTTTACATCCACATTTTGCCAATTTGGGATTTGAAGAGATCCGTACTGTGCACTTTTTTTAGTAGTTTGATCAGAATCCTAGCCCAGATGTAGGCTGTAGAGTAAAATTTTTATGCAGTAGAAGTTGTGTTGGTCTATACTTCGGACTGGTTGTGCTTTTTTTACTCTGGGATAAGAGTGGTGAATTAAGATGTTGGGTTTTCCTACCTGGATGGAGCAATTCCTTGGTTATCTATGGACTTGGAATCCATAAAGCATAATACTCATAGAAGATAGAAGAAGATGCAAGTAGATGGAACATATGAAAGTGCATTCAGAAGTGTATGTTTAGGGCTTCATTACAATGTTATTATCATGATTATGCTCTGTAGCAATAGCGCTGATCAGTGGCCTCATACCTGCATTAAGTCTTAGCTCAAAAGACTATTTCAGAACAAAATCATAGTTAATACCTTGGTGCCAAAGATGATGCCTGATTGGATTCAATCGCACTGCTTACTGTGATGCAATAAGAATTTTTTCCTGTTGTTCTTTAGTTTTGGGGATTAGTAATGACAGGCAACCTCACCTTTGATAATTTGATGTTATATTATACTGTCTGAAACTCTGAGAAATTGTGCAGCACACATTTTTCTTCTTGCATTGGCCTGTGAATAACAGTGCATCATAATATTTTATATTATGTGTTGAGGGATGAAGTTTTGATATCAAAATGTTCCTTTCGGAGTTGTGTAGATCGCTACAAGATACCTCCTGCCTGAGCTTGCAGCTGTCCGCCTGACACCCAAGTTATGCAGCCGAGTGGCAGATGCATTTGTAAGCAAATATGGGAAATATGCAGGATGGGCACAAACTCTTCTTTTTATTGCTGAGTTGCCCTCACAAAAAACTCTTTTACCTTCCCATTTTTGGACTATCAATGAGAAGAAATCTGCTACTAAGAAAGGTTGTTAAGTGGACAGTGGTAATTGAAGCTATAAGTTACATGATTGAGTTTAAGACTATTGTTGATACTAAGCACTCTATGTGATTCATTTTTTTTTTTTTTTTTTTTTTCGTCCCTGTCAACCCAATAGTTATGCAGCCGAGTTGGCAGATGGCATTTGGTCAAAAGCAAATTATGGGAAATATGCAGGAATGGGCACAAACTCTTCTTTTTTATCTGGCTGAGCTTGCCCTCACAAAAATCTTTTTAACTTCCATTTTGGAACTATCAATGAGAAAGAATTCTGCTACTAAGAAAGGTTTGTTAAAAGTGGAACAGGTGGTATTGAAGCTATAAGTTTACATGATTGAGTTTTAAGACTATTGGATTGATACTACAAGCACTCTATGGTCGGCGTTTCATTTTTTTTTTTTTTTTTTTTTTTGTAAGAACCACAGAGCCGTAGCTCTCAAGATCTTCCAAGCAAGCGAAGATTCTGGAAGTATTTGTGGTGGCAAAATTGCACTACTTGTTGGAGCCTTGGTAGGGCGATCATTGAACCCACAAACATAATTTCAGGTTGGGTTTGTAACCGCATACTTATAGAAGGAATCAAGTCTCCCTTATCATATTCTTGCTTTTTCTTTTTTTTTTTTTTTTTTTTTGAAGAACAGAGCCGTAGCTCTCAAGATCTCCAAGCAAGCGAAGATTCTGGAAAGTAATCTGTGGTGGCACTTGCACTACTTGTTGGAGCCTTGGAGGGCGATATCTGAACCACACATAATTTCAGGTTGGTTCTGTAAACCGGCATATTTAGAAGGATAGCTCTCCCCCTTATCATATTCTTGGCTTTTCAGTTTGTATCTTTATTTTCTCTTGTAAATTGAAGTCAAACTCTGTGATTAAATGATTACAAAGTTATACAGAATCCATTGAAATACTAAAAAAGAAAATCTTATTCTTGTATTCCTTTGTTTTCTTGACAACTAAAATGTGCAAAACAAGTGAAAAGGCTGTGTACAGGAAATGAAGAGTTTGAGATTATAACTGAAAGCTATCTAATTGGTGTTAACACCCTAAAAATGATTTGCTATCCATCTACATATAACATTCAAAAATTGAATAATGAATTCCTTAATCTAGAACTCGTGTCTGTCATGTGCATTCGGCAGCAACTAGCAGTGCTTTAGGGATTCCTGGACATGGGTCACCGCCAAAAAATTGATTTGATCGGACGATTGAACACTTCTGCTTCCCTATACATGCCTGTGAAATTATATTTCAATTAAAACTATTTAAACTTGTATTGATGAAAGATGCATGATGTATTTTATTATTCACATTGATAAATAATGCATGGAATCGAGATCTATCTTACAAGGTCTCAGGTGGGAAAGAAGAATTCAAACATCAGAAAATTTTTTGGTGTTTTTACTATAACAGGTGACGTAGAACCTTAAGTTCACACACGCTAAACACTTCAATTATCTCAATTTGAATATAAACTTTGAGAACTACTACTTTTATGTTCCTAGTTTTCAACTCTATGAAATGTTCTCCATTTTTAAAGTTATTTTCTGTATTTTTTCCAAGCCAAAAAAAAAAAATCTTGTACATGATATGTACATTGAACTTGAATTGCAAGTGGCTTTCATGATTTGAATTTGTGATCTGACAAATGCAAAAATTGAGATGAAAATAGACTCCATTTTCCCTTGAAAGTAAATGCCCCTTAACTGTACAACTGAAATTCCTTTTTCCTAGTCTTCTTTAATGCTCTTGCCAACAAAATGAAGCATTTAAGTATTGATATTCAAGTTTTGAATTTTATATTTTGGAAAGTAAGGCTCACCTTTTCTGCAACGGCTTTAGAATTTGATGAGTGGCAGTTTCCAATGGCATAACTTTCACAGTTACCCACAGGAGTTCCAAAGCTTGCAAATTGGATACTGGAAATTTTCATGTTTCGAGGGCAACTAAGATGAACTGCTGAGAAATGTGATTCAGAGACATGCCTGCATACTCTTGTGATTGAAATAGTATCTACTGTAATATCAGGGGGGTACCCCTGTTCTTCCTCTAGCAGAACTAATAGATTGCCAGTTGGTTTGAGGAAAGATCGAGGTATATGATACCTAGAACAGTAGATCAGGCATTAGTAAAGGACAGTGTTGAATGCTAAAGATTTATCTCAGGCAAAAAAAGTATTGAGAGAAAAGATGGAAGCCACTACCAGTAACCAAATGCACATTAAATTTTTCTTTTTTTAAAAAATTGAGTTTCTCTGAGTATTTGAAAAGAAATATTCCTTTTTAAACACACATAGTGAAGTGCATAATAATTATATGTTTATTTGAAAATCATTAGGAGAATACAAAATTGGCTTGTGAAAAAGGAAATATCATATGGTGTGACCTTAACAAATATTTGCATGATATTAAGTCAAATACCATGTTTGGGAAGGACGTCCTTTGTAAGTATGGAATGATACCCAATACCGGCCAATGCTTTGGCCATTAACCCAAGCTTCACCCTTTCCCATTGAATGAAGGTTCAGTGCAACTGGGTCATTCCCTGCAGGCGCATCAAAAAGAGTCTGCCAAATACAAAATGAGAGATATTTCAAATAGTAAATTTACTAAGAAACACTCATATCAGGTGCTATGTGTTGGTATACTACACTTTGTATTCTATTTTCATGTTTAAACCGAATAATAGTAATTATATATTTAATTCTTTGAATCAGAATTATTCAGAATAAAAAAGGAAGGAATTAGCAATCAAATGTTCATACCTTATACCATGTCAGTGGTCGTTGAGAAGAACCTTTAAATTTGTTCCATTGGACGTTACTGGATCCTTTTTCTGTGTAAATTTGTAACTCCTCTCCCACCAATCCAACCTTTATGAGATGTTTTTGTAGAATCAGGACAATCTCATTAAATTTTGTAATCTATTAAATGTAGAAGGAAAGAAATAACAGCCTTCATTTCAGGCAAAAATATATGCCATTGGCATAGAATATTGTCAAAGATTGCTAGTATGAAGAAAATGAGCGCAAAAAATTAGCTAGGTTTTATCCTTCTGCAGGAAGCAGAATTGACATTGTATTAGTAGAAGGAAAGAACCTGATATCCCCATTCATATCTAGTGAAATCCTTGTTTTGAAGGCTTACTCTACGTAATCCAGCAATCTTACGCTCAAGATATGCTCCTGCATTCTGTGGAACAAATAATTGTGTTAAATGGAAATCATGTGCCGATCAGAATATTCTTTTTTTGGTTCATTCTAGGGATGAAGGAGAGAGAAAGTACCGGTAATCCAACTGTTGCACTGAGTAAGGCAACATCGTTTTCCCCTTCTTTCAGATAAATTGAATTCTCCAAAGTGAAAATTGGATTCGAATGATTTCCATGCGCGGACCCTAAACAACACGATTGCTTAATAACATCATAATTAATCAATATAAGTATTAGAAAATTTTGGACAGCATAAATGGTATCAAACACTGAAATTATCTGTCAAAAGTTTATGGAACATCCTGAGATTTGACTCTTTAAACAGCATTTATCAGACCAAATTACTGAATAACAGGCAACACTTTGTGAAAAATACCTTGCTTTTGTTGGACAGAATTTTACAAGGTTGTAGTTTCATCATGCCTCTAATGTTAGTTAATGTCAGTTGCCTGTTATTCATGGGAAAGCCACATTAGAAACCTTTCGGCAAACAAGGACTCAAGTGCTCACAAATAACTATATTGTGCTCCTTACGCACTGTTGGTTGGCCATTCCTTTTCCATATCTTATTCTGTGTCAGCTGTCAGGGATCAAAATTCTATTGATGTACGCTATTTCTGGTTAGTGGTTTCCATGTACCAGTTATTCTGTGTGCAATCAGTAACACAGGTAAAATGTTCATTACTGCAATGCTTGTGATCGCTCGTTAGCATCTTTAAAGACAGAATATCTGTGACTCTAATTTAAAATCATGGTCTATTTTCTTCATCTCAAAAATCTTATATATAGAGAGAACTTTACCAGCATATACTCCATTAATGTATGCATGTAGAACATGTCCATGTGAGAAAGCTTGTATCACAGCTTGAGCATTGGGAAAATCATTTTTAAACCTGCATTTTTACAGTATATTGTCTTTAGTAGATGATGTAGTTCAGAATATCTCAATCAAATTTGACCCTTTTAATATTATAACTCCAGCAAGTTGGTTTACCTGAAAGTGTACCAAAGGTAGTCAGATTGATCTTTCGTGATGCTCATGTGATCTAACAAAGATGTTTCTCTTAAAGAAGTCTTGTCAAATGCAGGAATAGTTTCTTCATATTCTTCCCACGTTTCTGTTGGATTGAACCGTCGGCTCTTTATCATAGACCTTGTATTGTATTGTGTGTTTACCTATCCACGGAGCAACTGAGTTAAGCAAATAAACATACTATAATATGGAAAACCATGTAAAAGTAAAAAATATTCAATAAAAAAAATAATGTCCCAGTATCAGTATGTGCATGTAGGCCTTACCTTTGCCGTATTAAAGGTTACAGTCTTGCAGTTTGGTAGAATGCTGATTGACTTTCTGGGGATCTGATACGAAATATTTTGAAAGAGGACTTGGGCATCTCTTCTGCTACTATTGTTTACTAGAAAGGCAACACATGCTCCTGAATTTTCCTTGAAAACATAGGCCTGGATAGATGAAAGAAGTCCAATATTCATTATGCTTATGTGTTATCCAAAAGGAAACAAAATTTCTCTTAGTTATCCTAGGACAGAACTATTCTCGAGTTCTTTCGTTTTCTTACTTGTTGTAGTTTACCCAAATGAACAGTATAATTTGCTCCATGAAGTAGTGTGTCTGAGCATGACTTTATTGTGGCATGCAATTTCTTAAGATGACCCCACTTTGGTTGGCTGATTTGACCTGAACTCACCAATTAAATGAGCATACATTGTGACTTTATGAATTAATGTACACAACTTAATTTGGGAAAACATACCATATTCATCAAGGGGGCTTTGGTCATAATAGCTTGTTATCATAAATGCTGAAGCTGTTCTTCCAAAATTGGTTCCTCCATGATACTATTAGTAGAGAAAATAGTCAGAAAAAATATTGTTAAAGAGAATAAAATAATTGCAACCATGATTATGATAAATCGGAGATGTGGCTAAATGATACTAAACATTTGAATTGTGAAACTAAAATTCTAAGAAGTCATCGAATGCACTATATGTTACTTAGACAATCACAGATGTGGCTATCATACCATGTAATAATTTATGTAGCTTCCTTTTTTCGCAATGAATAAAGCAGCATGAAATGCTATGTCTTCAGCTGATCTCATGTAAGTCTCTCCACCGTATGTTTGATAGCTTCAGAAAATATGAAGGCAATAGTTGGTTTCAATATACAATTTCTTGGTTTACCATTTCATTTACAAGATTGGCTTGCAATTATATTGATGCTACATCTTCCTTTTCCTTTTATTCGTAAAAAAATTTATTGCTAATCTGTTTGAGTTAGTTATTTGTAAGCTCTCTGATTTCAGAAAAGCAATAACGTGTTTCTTTAAAACATACAAACTTGTCCAGTTCTCAGTCCACATTGCTGGCTTATTTGGCGAGTTGGGACCTTTAAATGTTTCTCCACATCGCATTCCGTTGCATGTATTAATCTGCAGATTGAAAGAGTTAAACTTGTTACTTTAAAATCATTTCTAATGAACAAGGAGAAAAGGGCTGTTGTTCACATGCATTTCAATGAAATTCCTTCTATAATTCACAATATATTTTATGAGATATGCATGCACATAAATATAAGGAAGAATATCTTGATTTTTCACTTGCAGGGAATTGAAAAAGACAATTTGAAATCCCATGAAAGCTTTTCCAAGGGAACTAACCACTGGGTCAGGTGCATCATCTTGCTTACACATCATCCAGGGGACACCAGTTTGAAGTCTCACTGCCATGGATGCAGCCCAATTAACATATCTTGGTCCATTCTCATGAAAGGCTGCTTCGACATTTTGGTACTCATTCTCAATCTGTATGCAATGCATATTACTTTTAGATCATAATACTTGCGGATAAATCATACTATTGCAATTATTTATCATTGTCCAAACCTGTGATATTATGATAGGCCCTCCTTGCGAGGCATATAATCTATGATACTTCATTATGTTTACTATTTTAGTTACAAAACGTTGCATGTGATGCTGCCATTTCCAAAATGAAACTAAGGTTAGGGATAGCTTTGACCATGAAATATTGAAATATAAATTATTTTTGTTGTAATTTTTGTTTGATACCTTGAAAGGATCATTATCAGATCGGAAGACAATTCCTGGAATGTCATGCAACCAATAAGGGAGTCCGCTGCACCATCAAAATTATTCTATTATGCTTCTGTACTGTCTCGTTTTACAGTGGACTCAGACTTAAAGTGACAATAAGAGTGGTCTCCCACTGTTTCTTACCCATAAGTCCATTCAGCTTCGATATAGGGACCAATTCTAAGGGCAACATAGAGCCCCTGGGCCTGTATTTCCTTTATGAACTTTACTATATCTTTTCTTCCACTAAAATCATACTGCAACCATTATATATGACAAAAGTTACAGAAAGAACAAAAGGAAAAGGAGAATGACTAAAAGACAGACACTCACCTGTCCTCTATGCGGTTCATGGAGGTTCCAAAATACATATGTCTGTATAACATCTATTCCTCCGTTCTTCGCTTTAGATATCAAAGATGGCCACATCTGCAAAATACTTTCTCCACCAAATTATCGCATGCAAAATACTTTCATTCTTCATTGTTGAAATCAGGAGGAAATTGAAAATAAAATTCCAACTTTCACGAATAAAAAGAAAAACAGAAGAAGGAAACTACTAATACGCACCTCAGGAGTACTGCGAGGATAATGAATAGAACCAGAGAAGAGAATTCGATGGTGGCCATCGATGATCAGAGATCTTCCGTCGTAGGTTACATTGTTTATTCCATGTCCTTGCAAGCTAAGAATTGCCATTAACAGTAACCAAATGAGAGCACAATGTGTTGTTTGGAACTCCATAACTAATTAACTGAGCTCAGATAGTTTAGTGTTTTCGAGTGATGAAATAATGACAACTATTATATCAGAAATGTCTTTTAAAACTGAAAATATATATATATGAAGATCAGCCAAACAAGAAAAACCGGAAAATATGGAACAGAGGATCTTCCGCTCTTTGTAGTCTTATGGGCAACGGATTCTCTCTTAAATTCTCTAAAATCTAGCTCTCCAGATTGCGAATGTATCCAAAAAAAAAAAAAAAAAAACTATTATACTGGAAAGAAATGTTCTTTTTAAAACTGGAAATATATATATTATGAACGATCCAGCCAAACAGAAAAACCCGGAAACATAATGGAAACAGAGGATCTTCCGCTCTTTTTGGTAGTCTTCTGGGACGGATTCCCTCTCCTTATTCTTCTTAAAATCTAGCTTTCTCGCAAATTGCGAATGTATCCAAAAAACAAAAAAATAAAAAAAAAAAAAAAAAAAGTTAGACCAAATTTATGGACCCACCTGTAATAAATTAAATCATTTAAATTAATTAATATTTGATTGAAATAATGATATTTCTGATTATTAACTAGAAAATAAAATAATGTAATGAAATTAATTTTTTTTAAAAATTATATTTCGATTGGTTTTGATTCTTAGATAGATTCTTAGATGAAATCTTATCTATAATTGTATTTAAAATTTAAAAATTTAAATATATAAGATTTTAAAATTTTTTAGCAACATAATATAATCCAACCTAGCTGCTTTAGTTTGCCAAAAGGAGTTCGAGAAATTAGTCTTAAATCAGCATGCATCTGTTTAAGAGAAGAGAAGCCAATAGGATTAATATGAGCCAGTAGGGTCAGTATAAAGAAAAATACTACAAAATTATAGGAATCACTACTATAATTAAATTTTAAATTTAAATTATAATAAAAAAAATAAAATCTTTTAAATTATAATCAAAACTTAAAAAATAAAATATAAAAATTTTCAAATATCATTATCACGTTATCATATATATTTATTAAAAAATAAAAAAAAATATTAAATTTAAAAATTTTACAACTGGGCTTTACTTAATCTATTATATCAATTATATTTATTAAAAAATAAATTAAAAAAATATATAATTTAAAAAATTTTAAACTGCTTACTTATCTATTATATCCAACTTTTGGATAGAAAGATAGATGCTCATATATAAAACAAACTAACAATATCTTAATCTTCAGACAAAATGTAAATTTTCAAAGGGAAAGTTTTACAAGTACAAATAGTTATGTATAACATTGGAGGATTCAACCTCATATATTATAAAATTTGCCTAAAATTCCTTCATATTAATAATATTTTAATTAAAAAATTTTTAAATATTAGTTGTTTCGTTTCCTTATATTTGTAACTCGAATTAAAAATATCCATATACAAGAATTGAAATATAAATAGAAAATCTTTTAATTGGTCATTGTCGATTTCAATATAAATATAAATTATTTTAGTTTAAAATCTTTTCACTAGATCACGACATAATCTGGTAGGTGCATATAAATCTCCTTCCACATTTTAATAAACAAATTATTTACTATCCATTATAAATCTGAATATATCTTTTTATGTTCTTTCTCTATTACCACCTTGTATTTGTAATAACCTAATTATTTTATATCCATCATGAGTCTCGGTATATCTTTCTAGTTATGGGCTTTTATAGGCCCATAAATCTTTGGAAGGTCGAATGTCCATTTTTCGTTTTCACTATACCGGCCCAAATTCAAATCAGCAGCACCTCCTGAATTACGGTGCCGAAAAGCGGGTCGGATCTTTTTTCTCGGCTGGAAGTAAGAGCCTGGAGTAACACCCAAGCCAAAACCACCATTACACATCTGTAGCTTTTCTTTTTCAGTTTGTTTTCTTCAGAAGCTCCCTCTATTGAAATAACAACGATCTCATTCCGTTTGCCTTTTTCGCTATACCCTCTCCAACTCAATCTCAATGTCGGTAAGTTCTCCCCTCTCTCTCTCTCTCTCTCTCTCTCAAAACCCTAATTTCAGTATAAATTCGTGTATGAGCGTGCCAGATAATTGATATGGGAGTCAATTGCAGATCTTCGAGTACAATGGAAGTGCCCTAATTGCGATGGTGGGCAAAAACTGCTTCGCCATAGCCAGCGATCGGCGACTTGGTGTCCAGCTTCAAACCATCGCCACTGATTTCCAGCGAATCTATAAAATCCACGATAAGCTCTTCCTTGGTCTCTCTGGCCTAGCTACTGACGCGCAAACTCTGTATTTTCTTTCTCTATCTAGTTTAATAGGATTTTGTTGTAGCTTGTGGTGTTATTTTTGTCCTTTTTTATCCTTCTGTTTACTTATTTATTGGGATGTTTAGGTACCAGAGGCTTGTTTTCCGGCATAAATTGTATCAGCTTCGAGAAGAGAGGGACATGAAGCCTGAGACATTTGCTAGTCTTGTCTCTGCTCTCCTTTATGAGAAAAGGTGTGAAGTTTTTCCTTTTTCCAATTAATGGTCGTGACTGCCAGTATTAGCTTTCATGATTGTTCTCGCTCCTGGAATTAATTTACATCTGTATCTTCTTAAGGCGTGTCAATGTTTTTTTCTTCTTTTTTTTTTTCTCTCATTAAGGTCTAATAACTATCGGCAAAAATTGTTTCTTTTATGCACTTTCACATCATATAACATCATTATTATTTGAAAAGAAAAGGCAGCTAGTGCGATGCTTATCAGCTTTGTGTATAGTATTGTGTGCTGGGTTATACTCGTAACTTTATTGTTAATATTAAGGCTGAGATAGCAAAAGTGCTTGAGGGTTTATACATTGTCAAACCTTAAGGAACTGAAGTCGGTGCCATCGTTAATAAGCTGAAGTGATCTATTGAGTAGAAAAATGGCATTTTGTATCTTACCGAAAGCAATTTGGATATGTTGGAATAGTCGTGTTTGGAAACTCTTGTGTAGCAACACTTATTTTATGCATTTACATACTGAACATGTAATTCAGTTTTCCATGTTGAAAAATGCTCTTTATTAAAGTAAAGGAAAAAAGAACGTAATCTTAGCCTTCTTTGTAAGTGATTTTTTAGGTGACATTGAATTGAGGGATTATGAATAAATTTGCCATCACTGTAGATACTATTATATAAATTTTTTATTCAATATGGTGCACTCAATGCATAGGTAAATAGCACAGTACAATATGCTTCGGATGAAATTTGTTCCTGGTCAATTTGGGAAAACTCTAGCACTGTTTTCAACTCTGATTTTGGTTATTTATCTTTTAATATCTGTTTCTACTGTTTTTGTTTCAGTTACTTGCTCTAAAATTCTCTATATTACACAGTTTATTTAGAGCATCTATGTTTTCTATTGCGTGCATAAAAAATGAAATGCAGTTATTACTCTATCTCAGATTTGGTCCATACTTCTGCCAACCTGTAATCGCTGGATTGAGTGATGAAGATAAGCCCTTCATATGCACAACGGACTCTATTGGTGCCAAGTATGTTGAATTTCTTCCCTTTATTATTGTCTCAAACTCAATTCACACAATGCAGAGTTTCCTTAGTGACTTAAATGTTCTAGTATCTACATTAAGGATTCATTATTTATATTTTATTGAATTGATTGGCAGAAAGCTCAAGAATGTTCTGAATGTTCCTTTTGTTCCTTTAGTGTTCTTCAATAATTTTTACTAAATTATAGCCTGTAATATTTTTTTCTTTTGTTTTCTCAGATACTCCCTTATCTCCTTTCATGTTGCACCTTGGAAATTGATAAACTAAATTTTAACTTTTACAGGAAAGTCCATTTGCCTGGACTTTCTTGGAGTCATTCATTTTTGGCCATAGAAATGATCTGTAGTGTTGAAGTACTCTTATTTGCCTCTTAGTAGATATGAGCTGGTCGTATTGAAATTATTTGTTGCACCTGTAAGTAGCATCTGAGGCCTTAAGCACAAAATCAAGCCGCTATCTGGCTAATATTTGAAGCAAATTTCAGCTGACATTGGTTGCTGTATTTACTTATGGGTTCTGCTGAAAGTTGTATTTTCTGGTTATATGTTCTTTCTTTGTTGAATGCAGGGAACTTGCAAAAGATTTTGTTGTTGCAGGCACAGCATCAGAGTCACTATATGGTGCATGTGAATCATTGTTCAAGCCTGACATGGTTGGTTATTTGACTTATCATTTGAGACTGATCTAATACAGATTGCTTGGCTTGAGAATGGTGTTTCAATTTTTAATTTTATAGGAGATAATACATAACAGTGCAACAAATTGGTGAATGCGCAAATTACAAAATTCCTCTTCCCAGATTACACCAATGAGGGAGAAGGAAATTTTTAGGGAAAATAGCTAAAAAAAGGAGTTTCTCTTTGGCGCATAAAAGCTAACTCTTTCCCATCAAGGATAGAGTAAGAGTAAAGTTCTATGAATTTCCATATTTATCCTTCATTAATAATTAACTCCTCCTACAAAGCGTCAGGCTCAAAATTGCAATCTTAAAATCCCTCTTCCCTTCCTATTCTCCTTATTAAAATGTTGAACTGAAGCCTAACTCTCAAGTTTAATTTCTGTGCTAGTGAGATTAAGCTTCATTCAAAATTTATTAGTAATTGACTTAAAGTGAGTAGGGCTGGAAAATTATACAATTGAATAGAAATGAACTACTCATTCAGTTGTATTATGTAGTGGAAGTTATGTAATTTATTAGGAATCTATGGAATGTTGTTTGTTGCTCTGGCTTTGTTATGTTCCACATCATGCTGGAGCTTTCCCAAAAAGAAACTATTCCAGTGGACTGTTAGCCAAAATGTTATACACTTATTGGCTAGCGTCTGGAATTTTGTTTTAGCTGATTTAATTTTTAATGCTAAAATATACCCTTGTTGCTGCATGCCAATGATGGAAGCATTAATAATTTTCTATTTCAACCTGTGATCAGGAAGCTGAAGAATTGTTTGAAACCGTGTCTCAAGCATTGCTATCATCAGTAGATCGGGACTGTCTGAGCGGTTGGGGAGGACACGTCTATGTTGTGTATGCATCTGTATCTTTTGTTTTTCTGTCAGTAATATGTGCTTTAGTTTGTAGAAGAAAGCTCTTTTGCACTAAGCATGGTGCAATGGCCTTATGAAGTCTAGAATAATTCTTCATAAAAACAAGGACCGTCCCTTCCAGGATTTAGCCACCGGTAATGGTTAACAGTCTTAACATTTCTTTTCTTTGATGTTTGTATGCTGCAGTACTCCCACGGAAGTTACAGAAAGAATCTTAAAGGGAAGGATGGATTGAACTTTGTTCATAGATGCCAAGCCCTTCTATACACAGATCAGGCCACCCGTTGTTCAATATTGTTAACCAAACTCCAATTTGAATGTGATCTGAGCCATCTGGTTTCGTCAAGACGGTTGTTTAGTAACTTGAAATCAAAGTATTCTTGGGCTTGATAACTTGACATTACTGTTATGATATTTGAATGCAGCTTGTAGTGCCAAAGTTTTATTTGTCGGTTGTTTTTCAGAGCAATGCAAACATTATGGATGAATTTAGTTCTCTTATGCGATTGTTTCAACATTCTTGTGAAGGGTTTTATTTTCTCTATTTGATACACCTATTTCAACCTTTATTCAATTATGGTAACTCTGGAACGTAAAATTTTTAGGAGTGCTCATATGTTGCTTGCTGCTGATATTGATCAATGGCGAGATATTTGCCTCCCGTTTATCTTATGTGGGGCAGGACCATATGATATGGCTTACGTCACTGGCCACACTAAAAGCAAAGGCCAAAGACAAGATATCTGTCTTCATATATTTTCCATCCTTTCTTGTGTTACTCTAGAAAGTTAAAAATAAACACTTTTCATTGAAAAATGTAAAAACATCACTAATTGGTCATTGGTCTAAACATTTGGAAAAACAGTTATAGGACATGTTTCTTCCACTTTCTTTTTATCATTTCATTACCATTCTTCATGGTAATGCAAATTTGGCTTTAATAGATAACTAATTCAACTTCTATACGACTACTAAAAAATTAGGAAATAAGAAACTCGAGGTTGCATGAACACTTGACATGTTCATTAGATTTTATATGGGGAATATAATTAAATCGTTCGTTTCCGGTTTCACTACAGTTATAACCAATTTTTTTTCCTCTCCACTCGATTTTCTTGCTGGAAAATCTTGCAGGTATTTAAATATCTTCATCTGTATCTGTCTGTTAGTTTTTCTTTTCTTTTTTTACACATTTTTGTTTTTACATTATTTGCATATCCATATGATGCAGTTCAGTTTGTGGGTCAACATGGGATTTTATTTGTTACATAGAAAATTTCTGCGTTGCCAATCTTCTAAAGTTGGCCATGGTCCTGGCTTTGTTCCACATCGGTAAGTTTGAATATATGTTCTGTGAATCAATATAATTATTCATAATTATAAATTGTAATTATAGATTAATTTGCTGTTTTACTATGTTAACACATTGCAGTGCTCTTATTCTTCTATCTCTCTTACAAACTGGGAATCTATGAATGTATTTTTCATAGCCTCTGCAAAATGATATGGGCATGCCTAATTTCTTGCTTCTCTTTATGGGAATGCTGTTTCATTTTCCTGTGTAATAATTTTAAAATGCTCATAAGCCATCGCCGGAGAAGAGAGTTTAGTACTGAGTTTTCTACAAGTGAAATACAAGACTATAATTATGAAGCTATTAGGAGCACGGAGATGGAGGTTACAAGTAGATCGTTGTCTCGGCGCGGAAGGAGAGATTACAGGAGAATTCACCACTTGAGGAAATATATAAGAACAAGAAATCATCGGATTCAAGTAGGGTTAAGTGCAGAATCGGAGTATGGTTATGGAAGAAATTACAGCAATATCAAACATGGAAATTATAGTACCAATCATAAGATCAGGGTTGTTCACTCATCAAGATTTGTACGGAAAGGCACAAATCTTAGGCCTAGGCTTTATTCTAAAGTAAGGTGGTGAACACATGTATTACCAGTGACTGATTTGAATTCTTTGTATCTCTTAATTTTATCAACTTTCTAGCTCCAAAATTAAGTTGATTTTGAGAATTAAGTTGGTTCTTGAACATTTTATCATGTTCAATTCCAATTTCTAATTTCAGTTGTAGGATAGATTTGGGTCTTATTAGGACAAAATTAGAAACTGAATGATTGGTTAGACCAAAAACGGAAAAATATCTATTTGGTCCTTACTGAATCAATTAAGAAAGTGGAACGTTAATACCACGTTAACATCATGAATCCGAACAAAATAGACCTATGAGCATATATAACTCAGATTCTAGCCTGGTTGAAAATTGGATTTACTACTAATTTGAACTATTAGGGCTCTAATGAATATATTTCCCTCTCTTGCATGAGGAAGACAATTACAAAAACATAAGTAATTTTTGAGTACCAACAGGAAATAATAGAGACGTATGTGGTTGGATTTGGTAGATTGCCGTGAGACAAAAATGGTTCTATACAAAAGCTTAACGGATTGAACTTTGTAATAATTAATTTGGAAGGTCCAAACTAATAACTTAAGAGAAGTGAATTTCAATTGCTTCGCAAGAAAAGCTGCCTTATCCCTAAAGAAAGCTCCAACCTCCGTCCATAGCTGGTTAACATACCAGATAAGAATATTGGTATAACCCTAACCCTAGACTTTAAACTTGGAAAAACTAGGAATCTTGAATTTTGGTTTGCATCTAATATTACATATATAGAGACATATATTTTTCTTGTTCCTTTGCATGGAAGTTGTCTTTTGCCCAAAGAAGGATCCTTTTAATCATTATTCTCTTCATATATATCCAATAAAAATTCTCTTCTCTATTGCGCTTTCAAGATTTCAATACCCTTCAATGGAAGACAATCAAGAAAGCAAAAGGTCGATGGATGATGAAGAAAGAAAGCAAGCGGCAAGTAGGGTTACTTTCGTCGGTCTTGATCAAGTTCATTCCGATTTTGCTTTCGCGATGGCTTTGCAAGAGCAAGAGAGAGATTTTCATGTCTTAGCAAACATGGAGAGCGATTCGGAAGAGGAAGAAGATGATGAAAGTGAAAGTTCGAGCGAAGAATATAATGGAAATGATTATGAATTCTTTGAAAGTCAAGAATTAGAGTTTCTTGAAGGCCAAGATAGCAATAGTGATGAAGATGATATGGAGGAAGATGATATCGATCCAGACGAGCTATCTTACGAAGAGTTGATTGCGTTAGGGGAATTTATAGGAGAAGAGAAGAGAGGATTATCTATGGATGAAATTTCCAAGTGCTTAAAACCATTTAAGCACAAATGTGTAGAAAATAAAAGTGGGATTGATAGATGTGTGATATGTCAAGTGGAATATGAAGGAGATGAATCATTAGTAGCTCTTCCTTGTGATCATCCTTACCATTCTGAATGTATAAGCAATTGGCTTCAAATCAAGAAAATTTGCCCCATTTGTAATTCTGAAGTTTCATCACCAAAGATTGTTAGGAATAATGTTGTTTAATTTGTTAATTATAACTTATAATATTGTGTTTGATTGTAAATTGGAAAGAATATCAATAAGGGAAAAAATTTGTTTGAAATGTTTAAAATTAATTTGCTGAATAAGAATAGGTTTGTCTATAAATTTGTATGTGTTTCCAAATCATATATATATAATTCATTTTGTTGTAATTACAATTAGTTTCATTTTAATTTCCTTTTGAATGTTATTTTGATTCCTTTTTGCCTATTAATATCCATTTTATTGCAAAGAAAAGTTTAATTTTAATTATTAATTACACTTAAATATTTTATTTATGCGAGGAGGCTATATATATATATATATGAAAGAAGAGGAGGCTATATTTTGTGTATAATAGAAGTTGAACCCGAAACTTTTTACTTGAATCAAACTATATCTAATTGACTATAATAACTAAAAAAATATTATCTTTGAAAAATAGATTGAAATGATAAAGAAATATCATTTTTAGTGTTCAGGTTTTGTAATATTTGTGTCAACATAAAACATATATCTTAATGCACTATCTAATAACTAAAAATAATATTATCTTTGAAAAATAAGATTGAAATTGATTAAAGGAAATATTCATTTTTTAGTTTCTTCAGGTTTGTAATATTTGTGGTGCAACTATATATATATATTTTGGAAGCAATGAAAGCTATTCTATTTTATATATTAATTAATTTGATCTTGAATGTATTCAAATTTGAGATATTCTTAGTTTCCAGCTTCAATATTATTATTTTGTTTTAAAATATTAAATAATATAAAAAATATTAATTTTAATAATACATTTCATTTTGGTAATTTGATTTCAAAAATAAAAAATCTACCTTATAAGAAAAATTGTGACTCCTATACCATAGAATAGATTTATTTTTCCTTTCCTTTGTTTCTTTATTTTAACTGATACCATGCAGTAGATTTTTGTCAGGTTACATCAGTTTGGGCTGGGCTTGTACCAAACTACAATATTAGATATGCTTTTATGTAATCCCGTGATTAACAAAAGGCCCATTTAAAAGAAAAAGGTGAATATGTGCTCCGAATTAAGAGGCTCAAATTATGTTTTTTCACTCCCATTTTTTTTTTTTTTTTTTTTTTTTTTTTTTTTTATGTTGAATAGTTGCCAATTGCGCTCTAACCAAATTTTTCAATGATTCGAAAAACCGTATTTTTTTTATCTTTGATTAATTGTAATTAACACTCTGAAATGGATCTCAGGAAATTTTTTTTTTTTTTTTTGAATAGTTGCAATTGCGCTCTAACTCAAATTTTAATGATCGAAAAACCGTATTTTTTTTATCTTTGTATTGTAATTACACTCTGAAATGGATTTAGGATTAGTAACTTTGTAATACTATATGCTTGTGCTAGAATTAAGCTGTTACTAGTATTTTCATTATAATTATTAAAAGACAAAAATTGTTCCACTAATTTATTAATTGACTATACATTATAATAAATTAGTAATAATGTGTAAAGCCACCTCATCACTTGCTTGGAAGACAAGAAGTAGAAGACCATTTTTTATAACTTTGGAAAAGTATAAACTAAGTAATTTCAACAGATAAGTCCCACTGAGTCCTTAATAAAAAGAAATTATATATTAATTAACCCACAATTAGCAGAAACCATGCATCAAAGTCTACAAATATAAGAGAAGACAAGGTCAAGCCGACCCATTATAATATCCTAGAAAAAAAAATAAATATATAAGTACAAAAATTACAAAAGCAAACAAAAAATAAATTTTGAAAAAAAAAAAAAAAGAAATGGGAATTTCAAATCCATCTTTTAACATATTGTGCAATTTGCATATATACAGACCATACCACTTGAAGGTTGAAAGCCGCCATTGGACTACAGCTGCCTCATGCCTTAACAAAATATCTCCGACATCAACAAGGTTTTACTATTATAATATTAATATTAATTTTGGACCGTAAAGCATATATTTTTTATATAATTATAAAAATTAAACTTAAAATATACAAAGCATGCAAGGAGACTAGAGAGTCTTGTGTATTGTCTAGTGCATAAAGACTCACGTGATGACGAAAGGAGAAGAGTAATTTATTTGGTATGGATTTTAAATCTCTCAAATTAATTCACACTCAAATAGTAATTAAGAATTTTAATTAATTAATTAGATGCATGATCATGTAAGTTAGATGCATGAACGAAATTATTAATTAAAAATTAGGTAGGTCTCATTTAGAATATTTTGTTCAAGTTTTAACCTACCCAGCATTATGTTTATTAAAATACTTTACATATTTTATTTAACAAAATAATAAATTTTGTGAATTTCAAATGACTGTAAATCATTTTATATATGTATGTTATATATACTGTAACAAAAATTCATTTTCCAAAAAAAATTATTTTTTTATTTAATGACAAATCCAACAGCTGAAAAAATACTACGAGCTGCATAGTAAAAGATAACGTTTTATGTCTTTTATTCATTAAATATATTAAAACTTATACGATCGAGATAACTTGAAACATTTCACTGTAGCAAAATAATTATTTTAACTAAAATATTTTATTTTTGAAAGGGACCAAAATATTTTATTTCTTATTATTATTATATTGAGCATGATAAGTAGAAAACAGTCAAACACGTCCGCAGCAAGCATTAAGCATCAGGAAGGGAAGGGCCAGAGAAAGACAAATGGTTTAGGACCGTAAACATCATTTCGAGTCTCCAATAAAATATAAAATAATATTAAGAAAAATCCATCCCATCCAATGAAAGGGAAAAGTAATAACAAGTGCATGCAGCTTGTCGGGGACAAAAACAAATACTATTATATATAAATTTTTTAAAAATATATAATTATATAACATCTACGGTTACGAACATTCTAGGAAACATCTACTAGGATCTTTCCACATGCTTATCTTTATCATTTTTATTTCAAAGTACCATATATCTTCTTTTGTTTTTTAGCAATAAGAAATGCTCAATTAGGTTAATTTATTAAAATAACAAAAATAAGTGTACTAATAATTTACCTTATTGCTTGATGAGTATGTAAATTTCTAGTAAGGTACTCGAGATATTACGACTAAAATATCTTGTTTCAAATGTGATCTAAATGATCTTCTTATTAATATAGAAAACGCAGAGTCTAGCTCAAATTTTTTATGCAAGAATAGATATTCCTATTATATCCTTCACTGTATTCTTTTATTCGCTATAAAATTCCTAATTAAATTTAAAAATTAAGCTTTTACCTGTCATAATTCAGCAAGTTGGGACCAGTAATGGACCGATGTTGAAATAATTTCAGATTACAACTCAGAAGTGGAAAAGATAATTATAACATGAGACAGATTAAATGGCGGCTATTATACAACATTATAATACTTGTCTCTTTTGTCAATTTACCGAAATAAAAATAGTCCAGCCCCTAGCAAATCAAAGACCCCCTTTCTTGGGTCAAAAAGGCCAACAAAAAAAATGACTAGGTATACATTTAACTTAGACACAAAATATTATTATAAATTAATTAAAATAATTAATAATTAACTGTCACGCTTACCCACTAAGACTAGCTAATCTTGCTGAGCAAGTTTCAGTATGATGATGTGATTGAAATTCTACTATTTCTTCTTGTTTCACACACAACATAGATCATTAGGTTGAATGTTTTCATTTATGGGTATTTGTTTAATTAATTAAATTAGATATGTAATGACTTTGCTAAATTAGGTACATTTATCGTTGAAAATGCCACGCTAAAAGTTGACAAAACGTGTTTTTTTTTTCTTTTTTCTTACACTAAAGCATCAATGTTAGCCGTTGAAAATTATTTCAAATAGGAATGAGTGTGTTTTGGTCTTATCATTAATTAGTTGATTTCACACTATAACTTTCTCCACGTTCAATGGATTTTGCTATTTCGGCAGCCGGAATTGGGAGAGTTTGTTTGGACTTAATCTGCTGATAATGAAATAATAACTTTTGGTTTTTAATTAATTTCCTTTTACTCTTTCCGGTTCATTTTTATCCATTGTGGCTTCATGAACATTAAGGAGTATTACTTGGTTGGTTTCAAAATATAAATTCTTTTGAGTATTTTGAAAAGTAATAAATATTTTTTCTAATTTTATTTTTATTTATATTAGATATAATATTTATGTTTATAAATTATTTTTGGAAGGATATGATATTTTGGGATCCACCAAATACTCGAATGGTGTGTTTTTAACTCATTTAGTCAAATTAACTCAAAGATGACTAATGGGTTCCATTAATATAATATTTTACTCAAAACCCTAGTCTACTTATGGATTTAAGGTGACTATATATTTAAGTTCTAAAACGGGATACTCAGAGGTATAAAAATCAAAATAGAGTTATTTTATAACGAGTTGCAAAGTTCATGATAATTTTATAGTATAAGTCACGTAAAGATTGATAGTTAGTTTTATAACCACGAAAAGTGGCTCATAGTGGTAAGTTACACTTAAATCAGCAGGCAATTTGTACAAGATTAGGAAAACAAACCATAAACTCAAAATCAAATTAATCTCATATTTAAAAAGAACTAGATATTACCAATTAAGTGTGGTATGATTGATTTTATTATTTATGAGGGAGTGTAAGGCCTCAAGTTCAACACCTTTCGACCTTAAGAGTTTCACCAATTTAGTAAGTAAAATGGAGGATTAAATTTGCTGTATAATCCAGAATCCAATTTGATCCAATTTTGGCCTGTTCAGGTAGTGAATAACCAGATTTGGATTTAAAGACTCAAGTGATGTTACCATTATCCGTTTAATTAATATTTTAAAAATATTTAAAATAATTATTTTTTCCTTATAATCTTTATATTTTATTTTTAATAAGTCAAAATAATAATTTTATGATTTTTACTTACTCGTGTCCAGGATAGTGTAATACCGATTTCTGGATTTAAGACTCAAGCTGATGTGTTACCATTATCAGGAACCGTTTTAATTTAATATTTTAAAAATTTTTAAAACATAAATTATTTTCAATATTTTAAAAATATTTAAAATAATTATTTTTTCCTTATAATCTTTATATTTTATTTTTAATAAGTCAAAATAATAATTTTATGATTTTTACTTACTTTTATTTTAGAAAAATAAAAATAAAAATATTTTTCAGATGTATCAACGAGTAATTATAATTGGATTCGGATACTGAAGGTGAATTTGTAAACGATATGGATACCTAATTTATAATCGAGTTCATATTTGAATAATATATTTTAAGTGGATGCGAGACGGTTTCTTTCCCTAACTATTAGCTCCTACATCGGCATTGTTCTATTTCACATGATGCGAGTAGTGCAGTTCTTCTGAGCTTTCTTCTTCTTCACTATATATATATACTAATATATATATATATACTATATAAGCTTTTGTAAAGTTTCAGTATGGCGTAATCACACAGAGAATTCTACTCTCACAATACCAGACAAGGACTCGCATTTTCTGGCATCTCTGCATTATTAAGCATTTTTATTATGCCGATTCTCACAATTCAAAAAGCAATTTTCTATCCACTAAAGGAATTTATATATATAAGCTATTTGTAAGTTTTCAGTAGTGGCTAATGCACACAGAGAACTTCTACTCTCACAATACCAGACAAGGACTCGCATTTTCTGGCATCTCTGCAATTATAAGCATTTTTATTATGCGATTCTCACCAATCAAAAAGCAATTATTCTTCCACTAAGGAATTTTCATCCTTCTATCACAAGATAAATATTATTTTAATTATCAAATTATAAGTTCAACGGCAAAAAATGTGAATTTGCGTGTGAAAACAAATTAAATATGTAAATGGTTGAATTATTATTGTTTAATCATATAATGAAAAAATAAAAATATTGAAAAAAATTGTGAGCGTATACACTAGGTTTTCTATTTAATTAATAAAAAAAATATTAACTTATATAATATTTGAGTCTTTTATTCATATTATTAACAAAGGGTGGATTGGTCCTTTGAAACTTTCCATGAGTTGTGAAATTAAGGATATTAAAATGGATGGTTACATGAAAACATGATTATATACTATTTAACAAGTATTTATAAAAGTATCATGATTTTTATATAGTAGTATTTCCTGTTTTTAATTCGTATATACATATTATATTTTAATGTATAAAAAATATCATGTATTTTTTTAATAATATATTATAATATATTAAATTAAAATACATATTATATGATATTTTAATAAAAAAATATTTTAAGGTATAAAATCATTTTCTAATGCTTATATAATTGATTTATACATAATTAATTATAACATATATTTTTTTTCAAGCACTTGTACTTCATTTAAAATTCAAATTTTATTAAAATAAATTATACTGGTGATTTTAAATAATGTTGCCATTATTCACAATGAAATGCATAATTCAGAACACTAATAATTGAAAAGTAACAACCTATTAATTCATTAACTAATTATAATTAACTGTTATTGTAACATTAATAATAAATTTGAAATATTGCCCACGAGAGTAGAGACAAAAGGACTTTGACCCGTGACATTTCATAATAAAATTAAATAAATTTAGTGTAAGATCAATTTTAAAATTTTTACATATCACCACTTAAAATCTTATGTGACGCTATTTAGAGAAAACGTACTTGTATATCTATGAGTACATATACAGAGGTAGATAGATAATTAGAGACGTTGATACTCACGTCCAGCTGAAATTATAAAATCAAGCCAATTATTCAATCATTAACAGATCCTAACCGTCTAAGCATTGACATTTATCATAAAAGTAAGACCAACACTCGCCATTCAAAATTTGTGCCGTTGATCGACACATGGGTCCACAAATTTGGGCGCATTTCTTTTTTTGAATTGACCAAAGCGGTCATAATACTACTGTTCACCCGCGCTTCCCTAACCAATCTCGAACTGCCACCTCAAGATTTCCAGGGTATTTTTGTCACATAAAGACTTGATTAGGTCACTCATTGCGACCGGTATAGGTCACTACCTGTCGCTCTCGTATATCCACGTGTCAACAAACATGTGTGACGTGGAGACGACCTCCTTCGGCATGGAAGTTAGCTCTCTGGGTCCCAAGCCTATGTCGTGGTGCAATTTAACTGGTTTAGAATCTTTGAGTTAAAGCAGTAGCACCATAGTAATCCAAGTAACAGCCAGTCTGCCACCGAAAGTGGAATGGATATGTCCACGTTAGTAACTTATAAGTTCACACCTTTTAATTATTTTTTTATTCATGTCCCGCAATTTTCTTGCTAAAAGACAAAAAATTGAGGAAAAGCGAGCGTGGAAATAGTGTGATTTGGCCGTTTCGGCGCTTGCCTAGTAACTTCGTTCTTTTATCCTTATCCACGTAGACCATGGACACGTCAATACTCCAAACCACCTACCAAAAAAGTTGGTGTGAGTGTTCTTTTTTTTTTTAATATTTCATTCGAAGGGACCTGGAACTAGAAAGTTTTGGTGTAGTTTAATTATTGTTAACTTACGATCACCCTGCAGTAATTTTATTTCATTGTTATGAATTTGTTTTTCCATATATATGTCCCCCCTTAAAATATGAGGAGTGGATATAATTTATTTTATTTAGTAATTCATAAATATAATTTTTTAAATAGAATTCGGAGGCGCAGCCTCTTAGCAGTCAACCTAGTCATGCCACCTGTTCGGTTCTGGTTAGAACCGAACCGGAATGGAACCGTACTATAGATGAACTAAAATCAGATCGGAATGACGGTTCATAATTTTGAACCGAAATCGGTGATTCAAGAGTTGGTTAAGGTTCATGTAAATATTAAAATATGAACCGAAATCGGCGGTTAACTGGTGGTTTCGGTCCGGTTCGAACCCGATGCACAAAAAAATTGTAGATTAAAATTTTTATAAAAAAATTTATATCACTTAATTTGATTATAGTTGATTTGATTTATGGTGAAAAGAAGTACAATGGTACATAAGTTATAAAAAGTGGTAAAAAAAATACACATTTTTTTTACTTAATTGTTTGAAAAGAACGTACAATGATACATAAAGTTATAAAAAGTTGGTAAAAATAAAAAATACACATTTTTTTACATTAATTTATTACAAAAAATTGCTACATGCAATTACGTTGATTTATATAAAAAAAACAAATACTTTCAATGTGATATAAAAAAATAGTGTTCACACAGATAAGTTTTTGATATTGAATAGTGTTTTTTTTATTTATTTTTTTGGTAAACAAATTCATTCATTTTTTAATCCATTTTATCATTTTATTTACTCGTAATTTACTTAAATTCATCCACAAAAACTATAGTTATTATTTTTCTGTTATTAAGGGACAATTTGGCCGAAAATAAATAAATGAGATAACATATACAAATATGTTGAGTTGATTGATTTTTTTATTTTATCAACCCAATATATCACAACCAATTATGTTGAGTTTGATTTTTTAATTCCTCAATTCAAAAATTCTCTCAAAATTTTCCATAGTCATTATTTTTTTACTATTTGCTTTATTTTTCCCCTTAATATTGAAATTATCTGATTGTTTAATTTTGTATACTTCATACATCCAATTGCCAAATTCTTTCTCTAATCTTCAATTTTCTCCATTCATAAAATTTAACTTCATTTGATTTTTTTAATAAATTTTTTTCTAGTATTCTGAAAATAATAATTTCCAAACTCATTTTCAATTTAATTTGTATTCCATTTATAGTTTTCCTAATATTAGTGAATTAGCTAAAATTTGTAAATATTAATGTAATAATAGTTCTACAGATAATTAATAGAAGTTTTATATTTCAAATTTTATCAATAATTTATTTAGTTAATAAAATTTAAAATCATTTAAAAATTATTATTTTATTTATGAATTCGGAATCAAAATTTTATTAATTTTCTAAAAAAATTTGTAGTAATGCTGGCACACGAATCAGGGAACTCGTGCCGCCGAACGAATCGTGCCGGAACCGGAACCGGAACGAAACCGAAGGTTTAAGGGTCGATTTCGATTCAAAATTTTAAACATCTCGAACCGGCAGTTCAGTGAACCGGAACCAGCGGTTTACTGAACCGGCCATGCGTAAGTCAAACTATATAATATAAAAATGTATATATAACTTTTTGTATCATAAAATTTTTAATTGAATAAAACCCATTTTCTTACCTTAAAAAAATAATCAAGATTAATTCAATATCTAGTGAGCATATTTTGTTGCTATATCAGTATGGATTCATTTTACATTTTTTTTTCTTTTTTCTATTTTAATCTAAATTGAGTTGAAGGATCAAATGGTAACGGTATTTTTAATTTACGAGAGAGAAACAATCACGAAATGTAAAATTAAATTAATTTTTTATTTAAAAATTGAAAAAAAAGTTTTAGATCTTAAATAAGAATCCAATATTTTCCTTTCACTTAAAAAAGAAAGAAAAAAAAGTTCGATATGGGCCTTTAGATTTTTCTTTTTTCTTATACAATAAGAAGACATAATTGTTCATCCTCCTTTCAATATCGCTTCAACATATATATTTAACTTTTATACCTAATACATTGAATTAAGCAGCTTTTTAATGAATTTCAAAAATTAAGAAGACAATTAATTAGAAATTAAAAAAAAAAATTGCTAATTAATTATAATTCCCAACCTTAATTATCCTTGCCCTTTTAAGCAAGATAAGGATTATATAATATAATCATGTGATTTACTATTAGTTTTGCAGCTAACCAAATGCACTGGATCAGCCCTAGGTCAGTCCCTGCTCTCGCCAAATAACGCAATCAGACAAGCTCACTAGCGCACGTGGCTATCTCCCTCATCTGACGTGTACACCTCATCCACCGTTTAACTGTCGGCTCAAAACCAAAAAAACAAAATAAAAACGCGAGGAACAAACCTCGCCGACCCCACACGGATCCCTAAGTCGGTATATTCGATTTTTTAATTATTTTTTCAAAAATTTACGCTCGAACCGAATGGCTAGTGGTCATTCTCTGTGTACAGAGTCTCCAACGCCACAGTCCAAAATAAATGTCGTAAGCAGTGACAAAATCATCTCCATGTGGGCTATCGACACGCACGCACCCCCACTTGAGAATCCGCCACGTGTCCCGGCTGCTGTCATGTAAAAAAAAAATAAAACCACGAAAAAGGAAAAAACGTTATCGCCCACGTGTATTCTAGAAATCACGCCTGCCTTATGTCCTACCCTTTTCCTCTATAAATTCGTGACTTTCCCTTGCGTTCTAAGTTTCAAGCGCTGTCTTTGCATTTGCATCACGAAGAGAGAAAGCGCAAGAGAACCAGCGAGTCAAAGCCAGCGAGAGAGAGAGAGAGAGAGAGAGAGGATATTTAATAAGGAAAAGCAGGCAAGAAGGGTAGAAAAGTAAAAATGGCAGCAGCGGCGGCGTTAGAGCTACCACCAGGATTCAGGTTTCATCCAACCGATGAGGAGCTTGTGATGCACTATCTCTGCCGTAAATGCGCATCTCAGACAATCGCTGTTCCGATAATCGCCGAAATCGATCTCTACAAGTTCGACCCATGGGAGCTTCCAGGTAATTTTTTTTTATTTTCCCTTTTTTTTTTTTTTCAGATCAAATTGAAACGTGTACTTTTTGCGATTTATTAATTTTGACATTTTATAGCAATTTTTTAATTAATTACTGGCTGTATTCACAGGAATGGCCTTGTATGGGGAAAAGGAGTGGTATTTCTTTTCACCGCGGGACCGTAAATATCCCAACGGATCGAGGCCTAATCGGGCTGCCGGAACTGGCTATTGGAAGGCTACCGGAGCCGATAAGCCGATTGGGCAACCGAAGCCCGTTGGAATCAAGAAAGCTTTGGTTTTTTACGCAGGCAAAGCTCCTAAAGGAGAAAAAACAAACTGGATTATGCACGAATATCGGCTAGCCGATGTGGATCGCTCCGCTCGGAAGAAGAACAGCTTAAGGGTATAATTGCCATCCCGAAACATATTAACTTGGAAAAATAGGGGTAGATTCGACATTCCATTGCATGAACAATAATTCCAAATGAATATGTGGATGCCAAATTACATTTTTGGCCTCTCACGGAATTTGGACCGTCAATTATTCATCAACATCAATGGGAGGACGAAAATAATGAACCTTCGCATGATGCGTTAAATCAAGTGGTGGTGATTAACGATAGGTGATTGATTGGGGCCCATCTAAATAGTAAAACAATATTAAACACGAATTATTTATTCGTGGGAAGACCTTATAGTATCAATGCTTATCCCGGAAAGCAAATTGTTACTTTCTAATTGGGGAAAATCTATATTCATTCTTATCTCTTTTATTCATTCTAACAGTATTTGATAAGGTTATTCAACCGTCTGATAAAGGTGCACGCTATGGTTCGTTGACTAATTTAACGGTTCTGATTTGGTTAAACAGCTAGATGATTGGGTGCTGTGTCGCATATACAACAAGAAAGGTACAATTGAGAAGCAAGGACAAGTAACAAGTCGGAAATTGAACTCGCAGGAAATAATAGAGGATAAAAAGCCGGAGATTATGGCGCCGCCTCCTGCTCCGTCATCGGCGACTGGAACTGGAAATGATTACGTTTACTTCGAGCCGTCGGATTCGGTGCCGAAGTTGAATACGGACTCGAGTTGCTCGGAGCACGTGGTGTCGCCGGAGTTCACAAGCGAGGTGCAAAGTGAGCCGAAGTGGAAAGATTGGGGGAGTATAAATACCTATGATTTTCCGTATAATTACATGGATGCCACCATGGACAATGTCTTTCAATCGCAGTTTCAAGGAAACAGTCAGGTGTCGCCGCTTCAGGACATGTTCATGTACCTACAGAAGCCGTTCTGAGCAGCAATCGTTGACCACGTGGAGAGTAAAAAGTGGAAGAACGTTAGTGCGATCGGACGGTAACACGAGACTGAAAGTCTATGAGTGTACCTGTGCGAGAGCGTAGATAAGAATTTATTTTGCAGTGGCGATCCCAAAATTGACGGTTAAAAAAAAAAAAAAAAAAACATCTTTCCTCTGTATATAATTAGACAGTCTTACAGAACGCTATTCTGGGGTTTATGAATTATTGTACTTTTGTTTAAGGTAGTATTTACTCCAAAATATTCATCCAATTTGCGGCCTTTACCTTCTCAACTTTTATTATCTTCAATCATTATTGGGTGATTTGTTATTTTTTATAGCGATGAGGCATACCTTTCCGGTTAATTTTTTGTATAATTAAATTATAAATGATTTAATGTGTTCCTATTTATTATTATTTACAGGAAATCAGTTACAGTGAATGTATTATTAGGTGAATTTTATGTATGAGTTACATTTTTATGTCAATTTTGTCTATAAATAAATAATTAAGTAATTGCTATAATAATTGAAGTAGAAAGGTTTATTCATTAAATTTATTTGTTTCAGTTAGCAGTTTTGAAAATATTAGCCATTGGTTATTTAAATAATTTTTTATAAAATGTTATAACAATTAAACAGAATTAATTTTTTATAAAACGCTAAATTTTAAAAATCAGTTAGTTCAAACGTAATATCACCGAATAAAAATTAATTAAAAAAATGTACCACATGTGGGGGCGAGATGTTGATGAGATAAAGAATAAGGGCACAGGTTTATGGTTTGGTTTAGGTCCAACACAAAAATGATTGTTTGGAAAGCGGGCTTAGCCCAAGTTTGTAGTGGACAAAATGGAGGTTTGTAATGGTATTATTGACAATCCAGTCCATTAAATGAGAAGATTGGAATAAGAAAGGGGATGATATGATGATAGAGAAGGATATATGTTTGTCCCATGGGATTGTGACCAAGTTGGTGAAGTAGGCCCATTGATATGAATGTCAATTGTCCAATAATCCCATTTTGTGGAATAGTTTAAATAATTACTATATGGTGCATGATGATAGCATCAATGGCAGAAATGCATGAAGGGGGTGGCTCTCTTCTTTTTATATTATTTTTGAGCATCGGCAGAATAGATTCAAATTTAAATTTATTGTTAAGCCATATATGCACTTACCACTAAATTATATTTTAATGTGCCAGTATTTCTTTTGTATTAAATCATTTTGTAGTGTATGTAAAATGCACCTTCCATCGGAATCCTACGTGCTCCACACCAAATTTGGAAGCACTGGGATTAATACACAGAAATATGTTACAGATATAATTAGCAAATAATATTGCAAACAAGCAGTTTACCAGTCTACTGTGAATGATTATTTTATATTATTGTTATTTTTTAGAAAGGTATTATTATTATTATTATTTTAAAACACTTATCTACATTTGATGTATTGGCTCGCCCATACACGAAACCAATTTAATAAATGTGCATATAATCAATGGGGGTATTTATATTTTTTTCACTAGAAAATAATGGGAAAAATATAATAAATAATTAACAGATTTTTTAAGTGGCAATCAATTATTAATTTATGATTTTTTTCTGCAATATTAACTGTTTTAGTAATTATTAATTATTATAATAGCCGTTAGTTATTAATTATAAACTTTTAACTTTTAATATATAGTTATTTAAATTAGATGTCTTCGGTAAAAATAGTTATTTAATTAGTTGTTTAAAATTTAATTAACATCTAAACATAGAACTTAAAAGCTAAATGTCAGAGTGTTTAACGTTTTAAAAAAAACTCTCTCAATCTCTAAAAGCTATTATAAAGATCATGTCACTGAATGTTAAAATTAATAAAAATTCACTTTTAACTCGATGAAAATGTTAAAAAAGCTAATTTAAAAGCTATTAGTGAATCAAAATATTATATTTTTACATAAATAAAATCAACCATTTAAAAAAAATAATATGATAGAGTCGACAGAATACATTATTGGTTCACTTCATTGCACTGGACACGATGGCAATCTATAATCAATGTTCGGCTTTTTTATTTTTTACGGATTTGTTGCTGGAGAAAGTATTTGTACCTCGTACTGCATCATTACCCAACAAACAAAATGATAAAAAATCTCCAAAATAAAAAGAATCATCTTTATAAAATGAGTCAAAATGATCTTTTAAGAGAACAAAATCTCAAAAACTAATAATAAATCTGATAATTATTTAAAAACATACACATATAATAATACAGAAATTACAATAAAAAAATAAACAGGTTTGGGAATGGAGGGTTTTTTCAAATAACAAGGAAAAAATGAAAAAAAAAAAAATAGAAAGAGGGTTAGCCACCCGCTAATCGCTCAAAAAGAGAAAAGAAAGGGGAGATTCTATGTAACATGCCAATTAAAAAAATATTATTGTTTTATTATTTTTCTAAATATATATTCGAAAATACTTTTATTTAAATTAAAATACCGGTTATAATTAGTTTAGCGTACATGTTTATATAAGTAAGTCTTTCTTGTAGATTGAAATTTAATTTTTAAAGAAATGAATAATTTGAAGATGACCCCAAAAAATTAAAATATTTATAATTCTATTTTAAGGCATTTGTTTTTATTGAAGATGACCTCAAAAATAATTCCAAATTAGGGAGATATTTCAGAGATCCAAGAAACATTTGTGGCTTCATTGATCATTGTCAGGATACAGTATATATCAATTATGAAAACCCTAGCTAGCTTGCCAGATCATTTCATGTTATAAAAGCATCCTCTTCAAATATCCATGTGCATCCAAATTAAATTCAACATACCCATTCATTTTCTATATACTTTCTATTTTATCCAAACAACTTACTCTCATATAAAAAATAATTCTCAATATCATTAAAATTCATAAATTTAAATAATTTATATCAAAAGCTATATAAATTTCTATTTAACATATTATTGATCCTCTAATGTTATAATTAATCAATTACATTTAACACAGTTTAGTTCACTAAATAAATCATCATAAATTAAATTTAATTTATTTCAAAGTTAATAAAAAGGTAACCACTCACAGTATTAAAATCCATAGATTATGTAATTTATTCATATCATCAAAAGTTCTATATAGATTGTCACTTAATGTGTTATTAGTTCTCTAATATTATAATTAATCAATTTTATTAACATAATTCAATTCAATAAATAAACAATTATATGAAATTCTTCGAAACTTATGTGGAACAATTAAAATTTTAAATTCTTATATGATATTACCAAAATTATATAGTCCTACATGGCACTAATGCAGTCAGCTTTGTGATAATAAACATTTATCATATGCTAATATGTTACTTTTACTTGGAAAGAGCAAGCGACTCATCAAATCAATCAAGTCAATCAATGATTGAGGTGTCGAGTGACGATTGACCGAGAGGAGTGCTATCATGTAACAGGGTATAAATAAGCCAGTGAAATAGGACTAGGAAGTATACGACGAAGCACGCGTGGTACATAAGTGAATACGAATCACGTGGTTTTGTACTGATTCGCTTTTGAGCTGTCCAGTGGCGATTGTTCCATCCATTAAGAATTAATAAGAAATGACGCAGTTTATTTAAATTAATTGCAATCAAGGGATTTAAAAGAGAGAAAAAAAATAGAAAAATAGAGGAGAAAAAAAAAAATACACAATTGAAAAGTAATTTCTGAATCAACAGTGACTGTCAAATATTTAATGATCTTACTTGACACTACCTAACTCTAATCCTACTTATCACTACACATAAATAAATTATTGAAGTTTGGTATCACTATTTACTTCCTCGACAGGATCAACCTACCAAGCTATGTATCGATATACTTAATATTTACACAAAATATTTACAGAACTCTAAATTTCGCTTTTACGATAAAGAGATTCGAATCTCGAACAATATAAAGAATATTCATTTGATTAATGATAATACATATACTATATTATAATCACCAAAGATCTTCTAAACACTTTTCTTTTATATTTATTTGATTTTCATCCATATATATAAATAAAGCAAATCAATTGCATGTGTTTGTGCTCTTTGAAAGCTTATAGAATGTGGGACCCTACCATTTAATTAGATGTAACAAATATCTTTCGGATGGAACCCACATTCCAAAGCAATTAATATACAATATACATATGTATTAACAAAATAAATAAATAAACAAACTGCACTCAAGTGGATAGAAATTATCCTTTAACACGTGATTTTCAATCTGAGATCTTTAGGTCCCAGATCTTTGCCTTTGCGTACTTCTGTCTTATGACAGGTGGATAAAATACGGTAAATATTGATTTACTGCCGGGAAGCAAGATTCTTCGGTAAAAACGGTTCTATAGTAAAATTATTTTTGGTAAAGTATCCAAAAAAACCAGAATCACTGATCGATTTATTTAAAACAATGTTGTTTTATTTATTTCTTTTTTAAGAATTTAACCCCTTAGATAGTTAATTAATCGATTCAATAAACAAGTCGGTAAATGATTAACTCTATTGATAAAATGGTAAACTTTTAATTCGGTAAATATATAAATTACTTGGTAAAAGATAAATACTTGATCGATAAATACAAATTCGATAAACGGTTAATCAAACCGATGGAATGTCTGCTGTTGTGTCTTATTAATAATTCAATTGGCACTCATTGATTTTTTTATCAAATATATAAAATAACCCTTATATTTTTTACAAAAAAGTGCCGTGACAAATTAAATAATCTATTGAAAGTTATCTTGTTTTTGAAGTTAAAAATTTTCATATATAACATTGCATGTTTATCCATACTAATAATAAAAATTTTTAAATTTCTGCCATTTACATGTAAAATAATACATATTGATTTAATATGTATGGGTTAATATAATATTCAAAATAATAATTTTCGTATCTTTTAACTATTCAATAACTATCTAATTGATTTAATTCTATAGGTTGAAGTATTCAATGAATCAAGTAAGAGTGTTTAATAGATGCAATTTTAATGATCAAATTTTATTTTAAATCATATTAAAACTAAATATTTTATTTCATCTCTTTTTTTTTCTTAAATATTGAAAAAATGAGATTTCAACCTAAATTTACTGTTAGATTATATATGCATTTGCCACGAGACTATGTTTTAGCATGCATTTCCTTTCATCTCTTTTAATCTCAATGCAAAGTTAATTAAGGTGGCGTTTATTATTATTGTGATTTTTGGTTTTCCGTTTAATTTTAGTAAAAGAAAAATGAAACATATTTGTTGTAAAAGTGTTTAAATTTTGCTTTTTAACTTTTTTCAAAACAGTTTAAAAAATAAAACACGTGTTTTATGAAACTACAAATCAGTGATTTATCGCTTTTTAATTTTATTTTTTTGTTGTTATGCTTCGAGTCCCTCTCTCTAACATGCCTCTTATTTTACATAGATTTTTTTTATATTTAAATAAAAAATAATATCCTTTTTAAATATTTTATTATTGTATTTAAATAAAAAATCTTTTCTACCTCTTATAATAATAGTTGATTTTGTATATAAAAAAATATTTATAAAAAAAAGAAACTCAGAAAAAAAGAGAACCTTTTAATATTTTAATTATTTTATTTATGCACATTCATAAAAAGCACTGATTATTCCATACAATGCTATGCATGGATGCAGTCATGCAGGGCCCGCTGATTTTTTTGATTGATGCTCTGATGGAATTATTCTCCTACTTTAATTTCATTTCCTAAAAATAAAAAATTAGTCTAAAAGTCTAAAAGAAACAAAGGAAGAAGCTTAAACCTCAAAGGATGTCTAAAAGACTAAAAGTTTAAAGAACCTTTACATGAACTTGACCACCTCATGAGCACATGCTTTTTTGCCAACCAACATAGTCAAAATATGAACCTACAATATAAAGAATTTGAAGTCTCTTTTAGTCAATTATTTTTGATAAAATTCAAATGATATTAGCTTAATAATTTCTAGCTCGAGTCTCAAAAATTAATAATTCATTGATAATTAATTTCGTTTGTCAGATTGTTGGTTGTCACTTAAAAAAAAAAAAGACCATGTTCGACAACAGATTTTTAAATAGCTTTTCAAAACGCTAAATGCTATTTTTTATAGTATTGATAACATAACAAGCTTTTAGAGGTTAAGTTAGTTTGTTTTATAAAAATTTAATTCATATAACATTTAATTTTTAGCGTTTCATAAAAAATTACTCAAACAGTTAATAATTAAGAAACCGAACAAACCCAGTCATGTAATGCATATACATACATATATTTTGCCAAGAAGCCTTCACTTAGATGGTTAAAAAATATATATATATATATATCTATGATGTGAAGGTTCTGGATTTAATCACTAATATGACACTTCATCTTCTGAATTTCTCAATTTCAAATTTCCAACTGAAATCTTTATTTTGAAAATACAGATGCATGAAATAGAAATAAAGTAAATATTTTATTGAAATTATATAATTTTGATAAAAGCATCCTAATTGTAATATTCATAGACACCAAAGTTATCAAATTTTATGCATATTAATCCGTATTAATATACCGATGTGGGATTGAAGGCCAGGTAAAATTCAACTCTTCAACATTAATTAAAATTTGACAGACGTGGAAACGTGGCATATATAGTGATGTCCTAGTCATGTAAATATAATACAAAGATAAATATAATTCAATTGTTATTAAATTAGTATTTACCACATTACAAAAGTTGGCTATTGTCTTTCCATCTCTTGTACTGTACACACATGACAGTTGCTGCTACCGACAACTAAAATTGATGATCCATGTCCATATCCAACAAACATCTGCTACAATAAAACATTACATAATTATTTACTAACATCTATTCACACAAAAATACAAAATATAAATTAATTTAAATAATAACGCAAATCTCGAGTCTCTACAATATAAGTATGAGCTCCATGTTTGGATCAGAAAGGAGACAACAAAGAGAAAATTTTTAAAAAATTACTTGCACTCACTCCATATACTTACGAAGACAGTTTTAAAATATTGGAGTTTATAAGGTGAAGGGATAGCTCAATAATAAAGTGCACATAAGAGAATTGAAAATATATAAATCTGAGATTCAAATTTTCTTAATTTAAAATTTTCACCCGTATATCTTGGAGCAAATGGAAACGGAAAATAATTAGATATGTGATCTTTGTAGCAAACTGCAATGACAATTGGTTATAAATATTGGTTTTATCCTTTTGAATTTGAAAGCTTTTGACAAACTTGTTTTAATCCATGGTTCAACACAATCCTAATTCACTGCTCGAGTTATCTTAATTAATTTTAAATGACCAACTCCATTTTTTCTTATCTAATTTCAAATTGCTCCATCTAAACTCAAATATACACATCTAATACAAAAAAAAAAAAAAATAATAATAATGTTTGTCTATTTTTTAAAAAGGGATAATGTCACGACCCGTTTCCGTGGGCCGGACCGGCACTAGGGCCTAGGTAAGCTTAAGGCCCCCGAGGCCCGTAGTAAGCCTAAATTATTCAAGTGGGGCCGGACCGGCACTAGGGCCTAGGTAAGAGCTTAAGGCCCCCGAGGCCCGTAGTAAGCCTAAAAATTAATTCAATCGTCTACCATGATTCCCTAATTTCAACAAAAAGTAGCCCAATAGCCCATATGACTTAAGATATAAGTTTTATAAAATTTTCAAACATCTGACCCAATATCAAATAATACATAAAATTTAACCAGGGCCTATTCACAATAACAAATAATCACAATAAGGGCTTACTAGTTTACCTACAGTTAATTACACAATAATTAATTTATAGCGTAGTGCTAACAATAAACCCCAATTTAAATACACAACCCTATAATTGCGGAGTCCAAAAAAATCTGATAACAGAATAATTTATACATTCAAAATTAAATATCAAGAATATAAAGTTTACATTTGTAACTCTGCGGAGAAGAAGATTGCAGAGCTTTCAATCGAATAAGCTGCTTCCTAAGTACTGTGGTTGGAGAGCGAAAGCTCTAAGTTTTGATTCTATCCGGGCAGGAGGCACTAGATGGACCCGAGCGATCCAGATTCTTACTGCCGGAATGAAGAGCAGGTGGAGGCTAGTGCCGGAGGTGCGCTGGAGCAGCAAGTAGGGTCTGTGGCGTCGGCGGAGGTGACCGATCTGGCGCGCTGGAGCGGCGGCAGTGGGCAGTAGCGCCTTGACAGGGCTGTGGCGCTGCTGTAGGCGCGGACAGAGAGCAGCAGTCGCGAATCTGGGCTTGCTGGCGCGACGTGGAGCTGCTCTGTGAAGGTGCGATTTGCCAGCAGTGAGCTAAACAGCAGTAGTGTGCGGTGGTCGAGTCTGTCCAACTTGCAGGCGCAGCACACAAGTACGGGAAGAAGAAAGAAAGAAAGGAAAAAAAAGGAAAGGAAAGAAAAGAAGAAGGAAGAAGAAGAAAAGAAGAAAGAAGAAGAAAAGAGAGGTGGAGGAGGAGTGGTGGTCGGAGGTGGTGTCGCTGGTGGTCAAGAAGCGCAGAAAAAAAACGGGGGGAGGGGAAGTGAGGTGTGTGCTAGAAATAGAGGGAAAAAAAGAAAAATTCTAGATGGTTTGGGTCCAACGGTTCGATTCAGGTTCGGTTCGGCCCAAATCTTTCGGTTTTCGCAAATTGGTTTACGGGTTTTTCAAAATCGATTTTTGGATTGGTTTCCCACAGAGTTCACATAGTTCACATTAAAATATTAAAATAAATTTCCAAGCTGTCGGTTTATTAAATTTAATTGGAAAATCTTTGAAAATAAAAATTCGAGTTGTTTCAGATAATATATATTAATTATATTTAAAAACTCAATTGACATATCTACATTAGTAACTCTATTAATAAATCATAGATCTTATTCTTAATTTACAATTTTCATTAATTTTTTTTATCAAACTCAAGTATTTATTGCTCCAGGTGTTATGTTTCGATTATAGCTCGATCCAGAATATTTGGATTTATGCTATAAGATAATTATTGATACAATCTTAATTAACACTTTATTTATTTAAATTTATATTTGACATATACTAATGCTTGAGTTAATTTATTTATGCATATATAGTTGGGAATATTAATTTTAAAGTGTTTTCTAGCGAAATACTAATAATAAACTATTGATAATAAATTAGAGTTGTCGCAATTATTTTCTCGTAATGAATTATCATAAAAACAGCGCGTTTGGTGTACGCGTAACGGTTCGCAGTGCATTGTGCGCGTAAGAATACAACGACAGCGACCGGCGAGTTTTGCTGAAAATCCGATTTGTTGGTTCAATTATCCTCCGCTATCTCACCGTATAACGCGCGTCCAATTAAAAAAATTTCACTGCCTCACTAACGAAACAATTAAAAACTAATTACTCCTAACTTTTTTCCTTAAAAAATCCAAAATAAAAAACCCAATAACAGAAAAGACAGATTAACCAAAAAAAAAAAAAAAAAAACCAAAAAAAAAAAAACCGCACACAGAGAGGCAAAGAGAAAGAGAAACGAAATAGACTCAGACCTCCATTTTCCACTCTCACCTCTCTAACTTTCTCTCTCAATCCCTAGTTTCCTTCTGTCTGTCTGTCTCTCTCATAAAAAAAAAAAAAAAAAAAACCGCACACAGAGAGGCAAAGAGAAAGAGAAACGAATAGACTCAGACTCTCATTTCCACTCTCTCTCTACTTTCTCTCTCATCCCTACGTTTCCTTCTGTCTGTCTGTCTCTCTCTCTCTCTCCATTCACACCACCTCATTTGAGCTTGAAGTTTTGAGGTACTTTTTGTTTATGTCTGTATAAAGTTTTAACCCTGAATTAATCTTAAATAATTGATTATGATTGTGGTTATGATTTATAGTAATCAACGATTTATTACGTCTATTTTATAGTTTAGTTGTATGAAAATGACGTTTCTCTTGCCCTAGATTCTGAAAATGCAGTTGTGATCCGATCTCTGTACGCTTCTCCATTTCCACTTTTGCTGATTTTATCCATTTTAATTCACATTTTGTTAACTGTTTCAATCAAAAAATTTAAAATTGAATTTGAATTTTGTATGTATTTCTATATCTAATGGTGGGTTTGCATTTGAAGGATCTCAAGCTTCTAAAGGACTGGAATTTTCATTTTGGGTTGTTTTGTCTGTGCTAGTATTGTAGTTGTGTTGGGGAAAGATGCAAGCTTGCATGTGAGGTTGCCTTGAATAATTCATTTCATTCTTATACAGGGATAGAAAATAAAGTTTCTACAAGGTGAAATTTTGGTGGCGGGGCAGTAATTTGGGTGATGATCGGGTCGAGAAGCTTTGTTTTGGCTTAGCTAAAAGGAGGGAGTTCTCTGGCACTTGCATCGCGTGGCGAGGTATTGTATTTTTTGTAGCTTTTAGATTTTAGTTTCTTTTTTCTTTTCCATTCTTTTTGGCGATTTTTTTCTTCCATATTTTGTTGCATGAGATTTTTTTTTATCAGTTGTTGTATGCAAATTTGATTTTGTAATGTGGGCATTGTGTAGGATTTAAATTCATGCTGTTATAAGGGGGCTGGGGAGGGAATAGATATTGAAGTTGTAAAATAACGTAGTTGCTTTACTTTTGGTTTTGGTTGGGTTGATACAAGTTTGAGCCCTGAGAATTTTAGAGAATTGGTTTTTGTTAGTTAATTGTGATCTGATTGTCAATGACATCATTTAGCAATATGCAAGTCGATTTATTTCTTTATTTTTTTTTTTGGCTGTTTTTTTTCTTTTCATAGTTGGTCCTACGCAGGTGTTTTTTATAATTAGGTTTATTGTTATGTTAGGAGCAGGACTCAGTGATTCATGTGCCTATAGGATACAAAATTGAAACAGTTCATTAGCTGTGTTTTCTGTACTGAGTGACAATTTTTTGTGTTGGAAATTGACTGATTACTTTGAGGACCCAGAATCTTAGACAGAGCTAAAAGTCGTGCTTTGGTGCAGATGTCAAAGTCTCCCTCCTTTGATATGCGAGAGGAATCCTCAAGTACTTCCCTGTCCAGGTTAGAATTTTTTTTTTTTGGTTCAGATGAGATGGATATTTGCTTGTCTGACAAACATTTTGGTAACTAATTAATTATGGGAAAATTACAGTACGGTTCCTGGTTTGCGAAATACAACTGGTCCGTCCCTGTTTTTTTTTTAAATATACCAATTTGTCCCTATGTTTTGCTTCCGTTATATTACTGGATCCTTCTGTCCATTTATTGTATCTTTTCCGTTAAGTCAACAAGAAAACACAAAGGTCAAAAGAAAAAATACTAAAATATTTTACTAAAAAAATTACAATACGGTTCTTATAGTTTGAAAAATACAATTAGTCTGTCTCTGTGTTTTTAAAAATAAAAAGGATATATTCGTCATTTCATAAGGTATTTAATGGATAAAACGCAAAAATTGGATAGAAGGACCTTATAGTCTGACGGAAGTAAAATATAAGGATGTTCTAATCTATTTTAAGAAAGATAAGGACGGATTAGTTGTATTTCAGAAACTCAAGGATCGTACTGTAATTTTCCCATTAATTATTTTCTGTAGTTCAAAATAAGCTTCCATATCCTATATTAAAATAAAAAACTAAAACAAAAGCAGACCCACAGAAACAACTGGAATTGAATTTCAAGATAATAATTAACAGAAGTACATCATCACCTATCTAACCTGTTGCTGGAAACAAATTGATGTTAAATTTATTATCTTTTATTCTTCCTTAAATGCTGATCATTTGCAATCGGCTTCATTGATTACATCAGGGGATCAAATGGGACATCAGAGAAGAATGATCCAGATGATACAGTGGCTACAGTTGCTCGCTTTATTGAGAAGCTGCATGCCAAAGTATCTTCACCACACGAGAAAGAACTTATTACGGCACGTCTACTTGGTCTGGCTAAATCTAAAAAGGAGGCAAGGGCAATCTTTGGTTCTCATGTGCAAGCAATGCCATTGTTCATATCCATTCTCAGGAGTGGAACTCCTGGTGCAAAAGTTAATGTTGCTGGAACTCTAAGTACTCTATGCAAAGATGATGACTTACGAGTGAAGGTACTTCTTGGTGGGTGTATCCCACCTTTACTCTCGCTTTTAAAGTCGGAATCAATTGATGCTAGGAAGGCAGCAGCAGAAGCACTTTATGAAGTTTCTTCAGAGGGTCTTTCAGATGATAATGTTGGTATGAAAATATTTGTTACAGAAGGTGTAGTACCAACTTTGTGGGATCAGCTCAATCCACAGAACAAGCAGGACAAAGTAGTAGAGGGGTATGTTACTGGGGCCTTGAGAAACCTTTGTGGGGCCAAAGATGACTATTGGAGAGCAACACTTGAGGCTGGAGGAGTAGATATCATTGTGGGTCTTCTGTCATCTGATAATGCTGCTGCGCAGTCCAATGCAGCTTCTCTTTTGGCCCGTCTAATGTTGGCTTTCAGTGATAGTATCCCCAAAGTAATTGATTCTGGTGCCATAAGAGCTTTGCTTCAGCTTGTGGATCAGAACAATGATGTTTCAGTCCGTGCTAGTGCCGCTGATGCTTTGGAGGTTGTTTCCTCAAAGTCAGCAAAAGCTAAAAAAGCTGTTATGGATGCAAATGGTGTTAATGTGCTTATTGGGGCTGTAGTAGCTCCTTCTAAAGAATGCATGCAAGGGGAGTCTGCTCAGGCTTTGCAGAGCCATGCAACTCGAGCTTTAGCAAATATCTATGGTGGTATGCCTTCTTTAATACTGTATCTTGGAGAACTATCACAATCCCCTCGCCTTACTGCACCAGTTGCTGATATAATTGGAGCACTCGCCTATGCTTTGATGGTCTTTGAACATGACTCTGGTGCTGATGAAGAATACTTTGATACGACAAAAATAGAGGATATATTAGTGAAGCTTTTGAAGCCTCGTGATACTAAGTTGATCCAAGAACGTATTCTTGAGGCTATGGCAAGCCTTTATGGCAACATCCACCTTGGAAATTCCCTTAATCACGCTGAAGCGAAGAAGGTTCTTATTGGTCTTATTACAATGGCTCTTGGGGATTCACAGGAGTATCTAATAATATCTTTAACCAGCTTATGCCGTGATGGAATTGGTATTTGGGAGGCCATTGGCAAGAGAGAAGGAATTCAATTACTCATATCATTATTAGGTTTGTCCAGTGAGCAGCATCAAGAGTATGCCGTTCGGTTGCTAGCAATCTTGACTGACCAAGTTGATGATAGCAAGTGGGCCATAACTGCTGCAGGTGGGATTCCTCCGCTGGTGCAATTATTGGAGACAGGTTCTCAGAAGGCAAAGGAGGATGCGGCACATATTCTATGGAACTTGTGCTGTCACAGTGAAGATATTCGGGCTTGTGTTGAGAGTGCAGGAGCCGTCCCAGCATTCTTATGGCTTCTAAAATGTGGTGGACAAAAAGGTCAAGAAGCCTCAGCTAAGGCACTTAAGAAGCTTGTCCGAACAGCTGATTCTGCCACAATTAATCAATTATTAGCTCTTCTCCTTATGGACTCTTCTGGCTCGAAGGCACATATAATAAAAGTTTTGGGTCATGTACTTACAATGGCATCACTCCAGGACATTGTGCAAAGGGGATCTGCTGCTAATAAAGCATTAAAATCTCTTATCCAGGTTCTTAACTCCTCTAATGAAGAAACCCAAGAGTATGCGGCTTCTGTTCTTGCTGATCTATTCAACACAAGGCAGGATATATGTGATAGTCTTGCAGCTGATGAAATTGTCCATCCTTGCATGAAGCTTTTGACTGGTAATAATACTCAAGTTGTTGCAACGCAGTTGGCTAGAACATTGAGTGCCTTGTCTCGTCCAACCAAGACCAAGACTACCAACAAGATGCCTTATATTGCAGAAGGGGATGTGAAACCTCTAATTAAGTTGGCTAAGACTTCTTCCATTGATGCTGCTGAGACTGCAGTTGCTGCACTGGCCAATCTTCTCTCTGATCCCCAGATTGCTGCTGAAGCTCTGGCAGAAGATGTTGTTGCGGCTCTAACAAGAGTCCTTGGTGAAGGAACTTCAGAAGGGAAGAAGAATGCTTCACGGGCCCTTCATCAATTGCTGAAACATTTCCCAGTGGGTGATGTGCTTAAGGGAAATGCGCAATGCCGTTTTACAGTACTTGCTATTCTTGATTCCTTGAATGGAATGAATATGAATGGCACTGATGCTGCAGATGCTTTAGATGTAGTTGCACTCTTGGCCAGGACAAAAGAGGGTGCAAACAATACTTACCCTCCTTGGGCCGCACTTGCTGAAGTACCTTCAAGCTTAGAATCTTTATTATACTGCTTGACTGAGGGACGCCCTCCATTGCAAGATAAGGCAATAGAAATTTTGTCTAGGCTTTGTAGGGATCAACCAGTTATGCTAGGTGACATGTTGATTGCAAGATCAAGATCAATTGGTTCTCTTGCTAATAGAATAATGAATTCTTCCAGTTTAGAAGTGAGAGTTGGGGGAACTGCTTTGTTTGTATGTGCTGCAAAAGAACACAAAAGAAAAACAATGGCAGCACTTGATTTATCAGGATATTCAAAACCCCTCATATATGCTTTAGTGGATATGGCCAAGCAAAATTCTAGCTGTTCATCTTTAGAAATTGAAGTCAGAACTCCAAGAGGATTTTTTGAAAAATCAGCCCTCCAGGAAGGAGATGAATTTGATATTCTTGATCCTTCCCTTGTTTTAGGAGGTACTGTTGCCATATGGCTGCTATCAATAATTTCAACATTTCATGATAAGAACAAGCTCATTGTAATGGAAGCTGGTGTACTTGAGGCCTTATCTGATAAGCTTTTAAATTATGCATCCAATTCACAGGTATGACTATCAGTCTAATGAAATTTTTTATACTCACTTATAATAATTCATTTTGCTGTGATGAATTGCTATCTAATAAGATGAGAAGTAGTGATATTGATTAGTTCATGTATTGCATGCCTATTTAAATAAAGTTATTTTATGACCACATAAATGAACGTTCGTGCATCAAAAACAGTGTTCGGTTCATTGTCGACAGACTTTAAGGGGGCAAAGAATTGCCTAATTTGCTTTCTTTCAAATGTGACGGATTTATATACTTTTTGTTAACAAGATTTAAGGAGCCAAATGGAAAATTTATACACGATGCAGTTGTTGCTTTTTTTGTCTGATTTGGCTTCCATGATGGAACCCATGTTGACCTAGAACATTTGGTAGTTGAGCTAAGAAAACTTTTTCTTTGTTCTCAGGCAGAATTTGAGGACACAGAGGGCATATGGATTAGTGCCTTGCTCCTGGCTATCTTGTTCCAAGATGAAACTGTTGTGCTCTCTCCTACAACAATGCGGATCATTCCTTCACTTGCTCATTTGCTAAAATCTGATGAAATGATTGACAAATATTTTGCTGCTCAAGCATTGGCTAGCATTGTTTGCAATGGAAACAAGGGACTAAGTCTTACCATCGCAAATTCCGGTGCTGTTGCTGGATTGATAACGTTAATTGGTTACACAGAAGCAGATATGCCAAACCTTGTTACTTTATCAGAAGAATTTTCTCTGGTGAAAAATCCTGCTCAAGTTATTCTGGAACGCCTTTTTGAAATTGAAGAAGTAAGAGTTGGCTCCACCGCAAGGAAATCTATTCCTTTGCTGGTAGATCTCTTGAGACCTATCCCTGATAGGCCAGGTGCCCCTCCAGTTTCTGTTCAACTCTTAACACGTATTGCAAAAGGTAGTGATCCAAATAAATTAATCATGGCTGAAACTGGAGCTCTGGATGCTTTATCAAAATACCTCTCTTTGAGTCCTAAGGACTCTACTGAGGCCTCTATTTCTGAACTGTTAAGAATCCTGTTCAGAAATCCTGAAATCATTCGGTATGAAGCGTCCCTTAATTCTACGAATCAACTCATAGCAGTACTTCATCTGGGGTCAAGAGATGCTAGATTTAGTGCTGCAAGGGCTCTTCATGAACTTTTTGAAGCAGGGAACATCAGAGACTCTGAATTAGCTTGGCAGGCTGTTCAGCCATTGGTTGACATGCTTAATGCCACGTCAGAGAGTGAGCAGGAGGCTGCTCTTGTTGCCTTGATCAAACTAACTTCAGGAAATACTTCAAAAGCAGCTCTATTCACTGATTTGGAAGGGAATCCTCTTGAGACTTTACACAAAATATTTTCTTCTGCATCTTCCATGGAATTGAAGAGAGATGCTGCAGAGCTCTGCTTTATTCTGTTTAGCAATGCCAAATTCAGAACAAATCCAATTGCCTCAGAGTGCATACAGCCTCTTGTATCTCTTATGCAGTCTGAATCGAGTTCAGTTACGGAAGCTGGGGTTTGTGCTTTTCAGAAACTGTTGGATGATGAGAATCTGGTGGAGATTGCAGCAGCCTATGATACTCTTGTGGATCTTCTTGTTGGCTTAGTATCTGGGACAAATTATCGACTTATTGAAGGCAGCATCTGTGCCTTAATAAAGTTGGGGAAGGATCGGGCTCCACGCAAATTGGATATGGTTAAAGCAGGTGTTATAGATAAATGTCTTGTGCTACTCCCTATTGCCCCTGATTCATTATGCTCTGCAATCGCGGAATTGTTCCGCATTTTGACAAATAGTGGTGCAATTGCTAGAAGCTCAGATGCTGCAAAAATAGTAGAACCCCTTTTTATGGTCTTGCTTCGGCCTGATTTTGGTTTGTGGGGACAGCACAGTGCATTACAAGCACTTGTAAATATTTTGGAGAAGCCACAGAGCCTCGTAACATTGAAACTGACCCCTAGCCAAGTCATTGAACCTTTAATTGCATTTCTGGAATCTCCGTCTCAAGCCATTCAGCAGCTGGGCACAGAATTGCTTTCTCATCTTCTTGCACAAGAACATTTTCAGCAAGATATCACAACAAAAAATGCAGTTGTACCACTTGTGCGTCTTGCAGGAATTGGAATACTAAACCTTCAGCAAACGGCAACAAAGGCACTAGAAAAAATTTCCACTAGCTGGCCAAAAGTTGTTGCTGATGCTGGAGGTATTTTTGAGATTGCGAAGGTTATAATTCAAGATGATCCTGAGCCACCACTTGAGCTGTGGGAAACAGCTGCTTTGGTTTTATCAAACATTTTGCATTTCAATACAGAGTACTACTTTAAGGTTCCCTTGGTAGTTCTTGTCAAAATGTTGCACTCTTCAGTTGATAGCACTATTAAAGTGGCTCTTAATGCTTTAATTGTTCATGAAAGGACTGATGCTTCAAGTGCAGAGCAAATGGCTGAAGCTGGTGCTGTAGATGCTTTGTTGGACTTGCTAAGATCTCATCAGTGTGAAGAGTTATCTGGAAGATTACTTGAAGCTTTATTTAATCATGTTAGGGTTCGAGAGATGAAGGTTTCCAAGTATGCTATTGCACCTTTATCGCAGTATCTGTTAGACCCACAAACCAGATCAGACACCTGCAGGCTACTTGCTGCTCTAGCTATTGGAGATCTTTCTCAGCAGGAAGGACTTGCTAGGTCCACTGATTCTGTTTCAGCATGCCGTGTTCTGGTGAGCTTGCTTGAAGATCAGCCATCTGAAGAAATGACAATGGTGGCAATTTGTGCATTGCAGAATTTTGTTATGCATAGTCGGACGAATAGGAGGGCTGTTGCAGAAGCAGGTGGCATATTAATAGTTCAGGAATTGTTAATGTCTAGTAGTGCTGATGTTGCTGGTCAAGCAGCAATGCTGATCAGATTTCTATTTTCTAATCACACTCTCCAAGAGTATGTATCAACTGAGCTCATCAGATCCTTGACAGGTAAGTTCAGTTCCATTTTACATATTTACAGTTGTATGAGATTGCAAATGGCTAGAAAATTTCAAATACAGGTATTTGGATTCAAACTATAGTTCAAATTGCATGGAATTGTAAACAATCGGAAGCAAATATGTTACAATGAAATTTTAAGGGTGCATAGAAATAATTTTTTAGCAGGTACTATAACTCCATCTAGATCCATGAACCCGTCCAATTAATAACTTATACATTATCATTATCATTCAAGTTCATATCCTGCCATTTGAAATATCCACCTATTGCAGACAGGAGTCGACAGATTTACGTATAAGATGTAAACTCAGCTGCTATTATACTTCCAAAGTAATTACCAACATTGGTTTTCAGTTCTAAAGATTTCAACTTTTTAGCCATTCTTGTTTAGGCCCCGCCATTAGAGATGGTTTTTAGGTGTGTTCTTTCTGTCTTGATTCAGTTGACTGTAACTTAGAGTTATTTTAAACCAGATAGTTCTTCAGTGTTATTTTGACTTGGAAAATTTTCATTTTGTTTGGCTTGTGGTTATGAGGGAAGACTGTAATCTTTTGATAAGATAAGAAACTTTATTGAGAAGAAATAAATTTGTATACACCATGGAGGACAGTGAATCCTCCTATAGAATTGAAATGACAATGAAAGATAAGAACATAAAAACAATAAAAGTTGACAATGGAGGACAGAAAAAAGAACAGTGAAAGTTGGCTGACATTTAAATGGATCCCTCTGGATTTCTAAAAGCATAAGCCCATGTAAAGGCAAACACAGTGTCTGTCCCAAAACAAACTAAAGGATTCTGGAGGAAATTTGGGGAAAGTTATCTGCAGATAATGTCAAAATGGTATATGACAGATAATATCTAAAGTAGAAACTTAGTTTGATTTTCGGTATTCATGGTATTATCTTTTGATTTGTTATATTGACTATGTTTCTGCTTCCCTCCCTACTTTTATCTAATTATAGAAACCTGTCATCACTTTGTTGTGCAGCTGCATTTGAGAGAGAGTTGTGGTCAACAGCAACCATCAATGTACAGGTCTTGAAAACATTGAATGTCATTTTAACCAACTTTCCTAAGCTCCATGTTTCTGAAGCAGCTACCCTGTGTATCCCCTATTTAATAAATGCACTCAAGTCGGGCAATGAGGTGGCGCAAGAATCTGTATTGGATACCTTATTCTTGTTAAAACAGTCATGGTCAGCCATATCAATTGATGTTGCAAAGTCTCAAGCAATAGTTGCTGCTGAAGCTATTCCTGTTCTGCAAATGCTGATGAAGACCTGCCCACCAAGTTTCCATGAGAAAGCAGACCTCCTGTTGCACTGCTTACCGGGGTGTTTAACTGTTACCATTAAGCGCGGGAACAATCTCAAGCAGACAGTGGGAAACACTAATGCCTTCTGTCGATTAACGATAGGCAATGGTCCTCCCCGGCAGACCAAGGTATGATGTTTTCGACGATTGTTTGCAAAAAGAAACCATTTATTTTGCAGCTGGTGTAGGATCTTTCCAATTTTAGTGAAATCCACAGCATTTAGTTGCAGCATTTCTTAGGATATAAATGAATAAATGATTGCCTGCCAGGCTAGATTATGAGAGAGGCTTAAGAATGTGTATCTTCTAATAAGTCTGCTGCACCTAGCTATGCCATATGGAATTTGTACAAATGAGCCCCTGGGTGACTGATGCACTATGTGTATCGTTTTATATATTATGAAATCACAAATAGTTTCTATTTTATCTCTTCAATAGTCTGAGCCAACAGATTAGTTAGATATAGTTTCCTTTTTTCTCTCTCTTGATGGGATAGATATCTTAAGTTTAAGAACTTCTCCTCTTTCACCAAATGGGATGAAAACATTAATATGCCTTCAAACTGGTGAAATTTCAAGGTAAATAAACAACTCCGAATTCTTGGAAAATTTTGCATGGTCTTGTAATTATTGAAGATTTTCTGTTTCCAGAACCAGAAACTGGAACTTTGTATGCCAAGTGGTGATTTTATATACCGATTTTTGATATCTAGTTGCAGCTGCATTTCATATTATAATAATGATTTGCTATATGTATCAGGTTGTGAGCCACAGTATCTCACCAGAATGGGAAGAAGGGTTCACATGGGCTTTTGATGTGCCACCAAAAGGACAAAAACTTCACATTATATGCAAAAGTAAAAATACTTTTGGCAAGGTACTTAACTATTTAAGCTATATTTTTTTTAGCAATAATTCATAAACTGAGCAGATTGACATGCTCGTTCAACCATTTTCATCATCAATTCTTGCTTATCAATTATCATGTTATTTTTGTTCATTGCCTTTGTTCTGTGAAGATCACTTGATGATCTTAAGAACTATGCCTATTCAGCGTATGGTGATTGTAATGAGCAATTTTTTTAGGAGTATAATAGCTTGACAATGCTGTGACCTGAGGTGGTTTTTTTTCTTTTTTCCTTTTTTCAGTCAACTCTTGGAAAAGTAACTATCCAAATTGACAAGGTTGTGACAGAAGGCGTATACAACGGATTATTCAGCCTTAATCATGAAAGTAACAAAGATGGTTCTTCCAGGACGCTTGAAATTGAGATTAGCTGGACCAACAGGACATCAGAATGATGGCCTGTGAAGAAGGATATAAGGTAATTGTACAAGAAACTGCATAGAAATCAAGTACAGCAGTCAGCAAAAAAGAGGACAGAATCATTAATACTCATTTACCCAATGGGATTATAGGAAGTTATCTTGCTTGTAAGTATTTACATCATTTGAAGGTCCAGTTTTGTAGTAACAAAACTTAAGCTGCCTGACATGTAAACTGTAAAATGTTCATCAATTTGCAGAGGTGAAAAAGGGTGAGGGTCACGCCCGTGGCATAGGAAAATATAAACGTTATTATTTGCAAGGTTGCTGTACAGGTCAGTCTATAGGTATTAGCAATTAAGTCATATTATAGAGCAGTATGGAGAAAATGATTAAATCAGCTTTTCCACTTTAAAGGGCACGTTTTTGGTGGTACCGTGGTAGGAATAAGCTGTAATTCTGCTTGTAATGAATATATGAGAATTGATGCCAAGTATAATTAAAAGCAGATATTTGAAATTTTGAATTCCTTCAAACATTTTTATAATTTTTGACGCATGCTGAAAACCAAAAATGCTTGTAGATAGTCACTGTTGCGTAAAATACCAACCTGCAACGAGTCCGACTGGAAGTTCAAAACGAAAATAAGCAACCATGTCCAGGATTCCTTAATCCAAACAGCTCGTAACTCATTTTATTTCAATTTAGGAAATGTTAAATAATGGAGATGAAAATCAGCAGCAGTAGCAAAAGCTTCTGTCTTAAGCTTTAAAAAAGGATTTAATCGTCACATTTCCTGAGTGGCCATTTTTCTGGTTCATTTTCTCTGTGCATGATAATAGTAATCCCCAGTTCGCTCTCCAATTACGCGAGGGGAATTAGAGAGAAAAACGAGAGAAGGTGGTGAAAGTGAACAGAAGAAAGCAGAAAATTTTCACCCAGTGGAGTGGGAATTCATGACATTTTAATGTAGAATAATAAAAATGCAACCAATGAGCTGCAAGACTACCATTAAAAATATATATATATAAAAAAGGATTTAATCGTCCATTTCCTAGTGGCCATTTTTACTGGTTCATTTTCTCTGTGCATGATAATAGTAATCCCCAGTTCGCTTCCATTACGCGAGGGGAATTAAGAGAGAAAAACGAGAGAAGGTGGTGAAAGTTGAACAGAAAAAGCAGAAAATTTTTCACAGTGGATGGGAAATTCATGACATTTTAATGTAGAATAATAAAAATGCAACCAATGAGCTGCAAAGACTACCATTAAAAATATATATATATATAATATATATATATAATATAATATGAGGAAAGCCAAGTAGCATTCAAGCTTCAATCATCAAAGCACTTTAACTGGCACATGTGAAACTTTACATTCTTAAACATGGATGACTTCAATTAAACAATTTAATTGTCTCGAGTTGAAATCAGCAGGATGTGATGTAGCAAGCAGAAGCAACATGTGAACTACTTTGCTGCAGCAACCAGTGTAGATCGAGCCCGTGTAAATGAAGAAATTAGCGATCCAAGTTGCAACTTATCATTGCACCCGAAACTCAACCTGTACCTGCAGATTACAGGAAGCCTCGGCTTAATTCAAGCAAGACGTCAGAAAATCTTCACCACCAAAAGTGTCTTTCTCATTACAGAACCTTTTGGGAGAAAGAAACATTGTCAGCCATGATAATAATTATACAAGAAAAAGAGATGATTACATACTCTATGTCAGCCATGTCATTAATTAACTGAACTCTGACATCTGATGGCATCTTAATCTTAAAAACGAACCTGTTAGAAAAGTCCAGCAAAAACATGTCAACCAATGCAAATTCCTAGAAGTTTATACCCAAAAATACTTAGACACTTACATAGTCACTTCTCTCACAATATCTACTAATGCCAATCCTTTCTTTGTCTTGATTTCAGAAATTCCTATAGAGCATTTAGTACAGAAAATAAATAATAGAAATAAATCAAAATCAGCTCATAACTATATGAAACAATGGCATTATAGAATAGATAGTTCAATACGTTTTAAAGTTTCAGCAAATGATTCATTTAGAAGCCAGTAAGATATTTGCTCAATGTCTCTGGGCAATGGATTTCCAGTGCACAGGTATACAGCTTCTTCCGTGATTTGCTCAGAAGCCATGTGTGTTGACTGCATACATCAGAAAAAGGGAATAAGGTGTCACTTTGGATTCATTAACACGACAGGGCAAACAGGAACCATAATGTAATTGGCATCAAGGATTATATTCTCTTTTCTTTTCTTTTGAAAACAGTGCATATCCCATTTAATGCCTAGTTATGCTAGCATATATGGAGAGAAAAAAGAGGATAAGAGGAGAACTAGGGAAGAAATTTCTTCACTATTTAGCACCCAGCCGTGCAAAACACCATAACAAACTGATATTTGCATGTATTAACACCAAACTACATTCAGCAAAGGTATTGATGAAGAAATAGAGATTTTTCTACTTACACACTGCCATCAATTTGCCAAAATCAGAAATATTGACATCAGAGCGATCATTTGGTAGATTGCACCATGATGGTACTGTGAAAGTGTACACTATTTCTATACACAATACCACCAAACGATCTGTGCTTATATACATAAACGATTAAATAATCTTAGAACCTGCAATATGTTCAAAGCCTTCCTCATATCGCCATTGCAAAGTCGCACAAGTGCTGCTAAGCCACTCTCAGTAACATCAAGCCTAATTCAAAGAGGAAAATGGAGTTATTAGGCATTAATGGATAATCTATAATAAACAATTAGGCCAGATCAAAATGGTTACTACTTCTGGCAAGTTAGTATTTTTCTTCTGCATAAACTCGAAGGAACTCCTCCATTGTTCATCTTGACTCTTCAAACTGGTTCAAAGCAAGAGGCCCCAAAAGGGGAACCCAGTTTGATTCCACAGAAGTAAGTTCCCCATGTTTCTCCCATCCCCCAGTCAAGTCCCATGAAAACTTTACTTATGCACCCTTCATTTTTTAAAGAAAAACTTCACAAGAGCAAAAACATCTCTTTTTTTTTTTTTTTGAAATAAAAAGAAAATATATGTAAAAGGCTTTCGCAGAGAAAGAATATGTTCATCTGCAGTGGTTTATGAACTAGAGATGCTTCATTAATTCTTTTAAACTTATATGATATTGATACTGGAAATATGAATACACATGTAAGAATCCAGCATAAACAAAGGCATCATCTAATTTATACAGTACAATATATAATAGAAATCTGCCAAAAAAAAAAAAAAAATATAGACAGTAACAATATACTAATAGAAATCTGCCAAAAAAAAAAAAAAAAAGAAGAAACAGCACCCCTTACCTCAGATTTTTTATAACAATGCTGTTTTAGTCGTTCAGCAAAAAAAAAAAAAAAGAAGAAACAGCACCCCTTACCCTTCAGATTTTATAACATGTTTTAGTCGTTCAGAAACATGTATTGGATCAAGAGGAGCAAATCGAAACCGAGTACATCTAGACTGTAGTGCTGGAATAATCTTGTTCACATGATTACAGATAAGGGTAAATCGAGTGTTCTTCGTGTATTTCTCAATCACTAAACCACAAATCAACAGAATAAATAAACATCATTCTGCAAGAAATAACTAGGAGCTGGGAAAAAAAGAATAGTGACAAATAACACTTGGTACCTCTACGCAAGGCAAATTGTGCATCCTTTGTCATGGCATCTGCCTCATCTAGTAAGACCAACTTTACAGATGACTTTGCACTGCAAGTATTAAACCCTTTGGTGATTAGCTATAATGATAAAGAGACATTAAAGGGTACTTTCAGGCCTAAAAGCAAATTTACCTGGGCCAACAAATCAAAAAAAAAAAACTAAATGAATAAATAAATATAGCAAAAATAAAATACCTTCCTATGAATAAGAACACAAGTGCAAATATAATCACATACAAATAAGAATAGAAGTGCAAATATAACTACATATCATAATGCATTCTTAACCATCCTGACCAGCAAAATTATTTAACTTAATTGTGATGTGACCAGTGATATTATTCAACTCAATTGGTGAAAAATCAGTATCAAAACATATATCTTGATGTATTTTTCTGAAATTTTCAGGCTTCAAAAAGGACACCTTGTAGAGAAGCAACAACAACAATATAATAAATGTTCCTCCGCATACAAAGATTACTCCTAAAGTAACTAGAGACCAGCAGCACAAAGTTTTATGATGTATTAAGAAAATCGAAGCAAAATCAATAGCAGATGTGGGTTTTGACTGAAGGCAAGCAAGTGTATAGAGATGAATTGACTGGAGAGTGTAACCTCTAAACTACCATTAAATCATGTGATTTTTGGAACGGAATGTATAGATGGCATCAATTTTCAGGTGAAACAAAAAAAATTGACCTATATGTCATTTAAAGTATGGCTTAACATCCAAAGGGACAAATGAAATATGCAACTTTTAGCCAAAGTCCATTACCATTACTGGACAGAAATTTCCCAATATTAAGGTCTATTTGAAACATATTCAGAGCTTGCTGATCACTCAAAACCCACTATTATGCTAAAGGAAAAGAAGAACGTCAAAAACGATCCTCTAACAAGTATCTGGAACAACATTCAGAAAGCATGAAGATACTAATTGTCCGAAATTCCATGTACATGAGATTACCTGAAAGAGAAGCTCTGAGTGCTAGCAAAATCTTGTATCTGCTGTCGCACCACACCAATTCCCCTGTCATCTGATGCATTCAGCTCCAAAATCATATTGTGGTACTGTGCTCCATACAGTTTACGCGCCACAGCAAGAATAGTCGAAGTTTTTCCAGTGCCAGGAGGACCATATAGCAGGAGATGGGGCAGTCTATTTTCACTGGTGAGCCTATCGACTATTCCAGCCAAGCAAACCAAAAAGTGTAGCGTTACTATGGATATATCATAATACAAAGTACAAACCAGAAGTTGCCGAACTGATCTTGCTTGGAATATCATAATACAAAGTACAATTGTTTGTTTACTGTTTCTCAATTATAATCGAACCAAAATAAAATGACAAAGAATACCAAAATAAAACAGTCAAAAAAAATGTAAACATAGAAACTTTATCCAGGATTAAGAAAAAAAATCCATAAATACATGACCGCTCAATGACTATACAAAAAGGAGGGGAAGAAGAAACTAAAAGATGGACAAAATTGAAAAAAATAAAAAAACGAATTTTCAAAAACCAGTTCGAATTCTTCTAATCTCTACTCCTGCTACTTCCTATTAACTAATTGAACCATCAAATTAAATTGCTAAACGCCTATGTATAAGCACACATGCAGTGAAAACCCTAAAGGGAAAAAGCTCAGGATACTTACTGGTATCAACAATGTCGCGATGAGCAGCGACATCCGCAAGTGACTGAGGCCGATACTTCTCCACCCAAGGAACGGCTTTAATATCGGGAGGAGTGCCGGCTACAACGACATTTTTGCCCTTGTTTGTTTCGTACGAGTCGTTCTGTTTCTGGTCTTCGTTCTCGTCTCCGTCGATGTCCATAAAAGATTCTTTCTCATTCATCTCTTTCACTCTCTATCTACGCGGCTCGTGACTCGCGACTCGACTCAGTTTCTCCGTGCTGTATTGTACTTCGCTTTGAAGAGCTATGAAGTAAGAGTGTGTACTGTACAAAAAAGAGGTTTTGGCTGATGCGAGGTTTTGACGATGGCGCCAAGCAGATTTTAAGGCAGGTTTGGAAAGCAGGATGCGGGCTTTTGTTATTGTTCAATAGTTTTGGGCAGCCCATGGTTATTATAATTGGGCTATTTGGAATCTGAATCTGCTGACCATGGGCTGACATGACCCAAGACGTGAGAAATGACTTACGTCATATGCTAAAATTAACTAATGAAAGCATCGCTAAAACATAATTAAAAATCCAGTATATATAATATTAAAAAAATGAAAATGTAATGGCTAAATATGTAAGTTCACCCTGCACTTTCCCTAAAAAAATTACGTGGCACCTTAAATTTAGAAATACGTAAGTTCACCCTGCCCTTAAAAAAATTATTGTGCCTAAAAATTATAAAATTTAGAAATATTATACACATTTTCATATTAACAACTATAGTTCTTTTTATTTGGTCTTTTATATATAAAAAATTAATTAGATATATAGTTAATATAATTTTTATAATAATAATTTTATATTCTCAATTATATAATAAATATTTAATCAATCTAATTTTATAATTTAAAGTATTTAACAAAATAATTTTACAAATTGTAATATTTGATAGGTAAAATTTTATAAGTTAAAATATTAAACTTTTTATGTAAAATATAGAGTAATTTTATGCATTTGACTCAAATAAAATCCAATCATTAAAATTTCCAAACATAAGTATATAATATACCAAGGCAATAATTAATTACTTACACCAATATTTATTACATATCAAATTAAATAAATAAAGTAGCATGTATAGTAAAATATGCATTCATTCATCCTCCAAATATAATTGAAAACAAAATAATAAAATTGAATTCCTTATCTTGAATCAATAATTTCCACCAACAATTTCTAGTGGCTTTTACAGATTTATCAAAATTTTTTATACATTTTGAGTGGCATTTTATGGATTTATCATTTTATTTTTAATTAATTGGAGGTTTTCATGAGGTGAAATATCACTGTGGATTTGGCTCACTAAATTAGTGAAAATAACTGTATCTGGAAGAACTTGAACTCGATACATTCCACTCCTCATATAAATAAAAAGGCTAACTAATCTTAATTCACAAAATAGATAAATTTCATCATAATTTTAATTCAACTATTTTGTAAAAAATAGAATTTCGATCTTAACTGTGAGGCTTTTAATTTTTTTATTTTTTATTAATAATAAAATTTAATTATTTATTTTACTAATAATTAATTCTTAATCTTATAATCTATAGATTTTACATTCTGTAAATTTCACATTTTATTAATCTAAACGGCTATTATAGTAATCGTGATTTCTTTTTTTTACTCCGTAAACATTTACTCAACAACGTCTAAGTAGCCGTTTCTGTAAAAAGAAAAAAAAAAAAAAAAAAAAAAAAAACAATAATCTAGGGCAGTGGTCAATTCAGCTCAAACCAAAAATATTAGGCAGGCGAATGTCTCCTTTCAACGGGGTCCATCAAATTTGCCGTTTTCTTACAAACAAAAAAACCACCCCAAACTCTTTTGTCTCACTGCAATTTCAAACACAGCAGTGACTATCAATTCTTCAATACAGTAATACTTAAACCAAAGAGCTTCCGTTTGAGAGGAGGGTCGCCAAACCAAAGTCAAAAGGCGGAGCATTACAATTACAAAAAAAATAACCCTGTTTTACTGTCTCTGCTCTTGCCCTTGACCCTGGCCGGGCCATGTGACTCACTTTTCACGCTTCATTCCTCCGTTCTCTCTAACCCCCCCTACAACAACTCTCTCCCTCTTACTTGTTTTCTTCAGCTTCCTCCATGTTTTCTAACTCTCCAGTAGGTCCACAGATTATCGGCCATCTCGCCTCCTTCCGTTCCCGCAAGTCGGCTTAAAAAAAAAAAAAAAAAAAAAACAATATCTAGGCAGTGGTCAATTCAGCTCAAACCAAAAATATTAGGCAGCGAAGTCTCCTTCAACGGGGTCCATTCAAATTTGCCGTTTTCTACAAACAAAAAAACACCCCAAACTTTTTGTCTCACTGCAATTTCTAAACACTAGTGACTATCAATTCTTCTAATACAGTAATACTTAAAACCAAAGAGCCTCCGTTTGAGAGAGGGCGCCAAACAAAGTCCAAAAGGCGGCACATACAATTACAAAAAAACAACCCCTGTACTGTCCTGCTCTGCCCTTGACCCTGGCCGGCCATGTGACTCACTTTCACTTCATTCCTCCGTCTCTCTAACCTACAACAACTTCTCTCCCTCTCTTGTTTTCTTCAGCTTCCTCCATGTTTTCTACTTCCAGTAGGTCCCACAGATCTTCGGCCATCTCGCCCTTCCGTTCCCGCAAGTCGCCTGCCCAGCCTCCGCCGTCGAAATCCACCGGAGGGTCGGTAACTCATTCCTCGACGACGTCATCTAGGCCTCCCTCCAGGCTCTCAGCCACTCCTAGCAGCTCAAGTTCAAGCCCCACGGTCCAGGTCCTTGACCGGCCTGAAACTAGTAAGGCCAAGGAGAATGTGACGGTCGCTGTTAGGTTCCGTCCTCTCAGGTATTTTGTATAATGTATGTTGTATTTAGCGTTGTTTGTTTGACTTTTTGATTTCGTTGACTGTTGGTGGACTGATTGGTGTTTGTGTGTGTGTGTGTGTGTGTGTTCGGGCAGTGCTAGGGAGATCAATAAAGGGGACGAGATAGCTTGGTATGCAGATGGGGATTATACAGTGAGGAACGAGTACAATGCTTCAATTGCTTATGGTTTTGGTTAGCACTATTTTTTTAACCCTTCCAATGTACTGCAATTTAGTAAGTTACACAGAATATAGTGTTTGGCTATGGTTTTGGCTTGCTTTCTTTTAGAAATAAATTTTCTTTGTAATGGTCTTTTAGGAACCCCAACCGCCAATGGAAGGTTGAGCTGGTTGCTTCATGAAATTGCTTACTTTCTAGGCATTTTGCCCCCGTCTGTTGGGGGAGGGGGAGAAAGAAAGAGAAGGTTATCTTCGAACTGCATTTTTAGAAGAATGGCAGAGAAAAGTATTAAAATTGGAGTTTATATTTTTTAAACCTTCTTCTGAATTACAATGTTAATATAACTCTACAGCCAATGCCTTATATCTAAATTATTACATTTTTTCCGAAACTAATTCTTTGGCCCTCTCATAAGTATTTCTAGTAGCTTTATGAGTAAAACCAATGAAGAGTAGTATTTGATGTTTATTTACTGGATTGTGTACTTATAGCTATTGATAAAATTTGATAGATACCATATAATATTGAGTAAAGTGCATGGAAATCAACCAATTTGATTTCCCATCAAATTATTAAGTATTACGCACATGACCATAATTGTAGGTCATGTCCTATGTTCAAAAGAAGAACTCCTTTTTTATTTTTGTTTCAAGTTTGGTATATATTGAGTATGATTATCTATTTGCTCACCAGAATTGCACTTTGTCTCTGCAGACAGAGTGTTTGGTCCTGCAACAACAACTCGCCATGTTTATGATGTAGCTGCCCAGCATGTTGTTAGTGGTGCCATGCAAGGGATCAATGGTAATTGCAATTTTTTATCCAACATTGAACTTTATGTGTACCGTGAAGGAATACTCTCGAACTATTCATCCTTAAACAACTTTTAAACTTCAGCTGGCAGTTGAAAGGAGTAACTTATTATGATGACATATATTTATTCATATGCAGATGGAATATTCCTTCCATGTTTTTGCTATTTTCCTTTGAATTTTATTTCAATATAGACAGGGAAATATGGAAATGGTACTGGGTATCACTTGTCATATTGCATTATATGCTCAGTTTTCGTTGCTTGATTTACAATGGCTTGTTGCTTTTGGTAATTGAAATAAAGGATAAAGTGGATATTCAGTATTTCCAAGTTTGCATCTAATATTAAATTATAATGTTCTCATGTGCAATAATTCCTCTTTATTAATGTTAGTTTTGTAATGTAGGTACCGTGTTTGCATATGGTGTTACTAGTAGTGGGAAGACTCACACAATGCATGTAAGTTATCAAGTGGGAATAACTTTTTTGGAAATTGCAACCATTTTTTGCCCCAATATTATGGAATGGGATCTCACAACAATATAAGCTTATTTATGAGCATACAAAATGAGCCAGCTCATGAACTCCAAAACGAAGTGGCTTGCGAGATTCAACAAGCCAAATATCTGTAAGCTCAAGCTTGACTTGTTTATTGAACTGACTTGTTTATTGAACGCTACAAAGTCAAACTGAAGCTTTTATCGACAGAGCTCTGAGTAGCTAGTGAGCTGCTTGGCTCATTTGCGGCCCTATTTAAGCCAGCATTTTTGTGCACATTGTTTGTTTGCAATTATTTCTCAATATTTGTGCAAGCTTGAACCTTTTTTTTTCCTGTCTCTCAGGGAGAACAAAAGTCACCTGGAATTATTCCATTGGCAGTGAAAGATGTTTTTGGAATTATACAAGAGGTAGCATAGTGGTTTGCCTGTTATGATTGTAAATTAAACTAATATTTTGTCAACAAATAATGACTAACCTACGGAGCAATATTTCAGACACCTGGGCGGGAATTTCTTCTTCGTGTTTCATATTTAGAAATCTATAATGAGGTTAGTCACACTTTCTATGACCTTTATGGACTTCCAAGCCTTATATTATTCCTACAAAACATGTACATAAGGAGCATGAAAAAAAAACCTTCAATTTCTTTAGAAGTCAACACTTTTGGGATCCTTTCTAATTTGTTAATTTAGCTAAATGTTTGATTTAAGAAAGTACTAAAACTTATTGAGAAGTTCTCGTTAATGATTAGTGCATCTTTTTGGAGTTCCATTGTTTAGAAGAGTTTTGAGAGGTTGGAGGGTTGAATGAGTTTCTTCTCATTAAAGTAATTTTTTACTCTTTACTAGTTTGTTTGTCTACTTGGAGGGAGGGAACCTTATCTTTTGCATTAACAGGACACTTCTCTCTGTATCACTATTAAAAATTATTTTTTAAAAAAAGAGAGAAAGATGCTTGCTTTTGTATCTTTAATTTTTAGGTCACTTTCAATTTAGTTTTCAAATTTTTGTATTCATGAAACTGCTTGCAAAACTACTTCTGGCTTTCTATTATGGTACTCCTCAACTCTTTCAGTTGCTTTGTTTCATGGTATTGTGCTATCCTTCCATGTGTCAGTAGAACTCTTAACCATAGCCAATCACTATATTCTGCCTATTGAAATAAAGTTACGAGTCACAATTTTCTGTGACTTATTCTGTTTGCTTTCAGTATATATGGTTAGTGCATCTTACCTATGTAAATGGTGTCAATGTTCTTAACTTAGCCAAATAATTCTTCTTTTTCCTTTCAACTATCTTATTGAAATATATATCCGAAGGTGCAATGTAAATGGAATTTTTTTTTTTGTGTGTGTGTGTGTGTCTGATTTGTGCCTTCGGTTAATTGTTTTTCTTTTTTCTTTTTCTTTTTCTGTTTCTTCACTAGGTCATCAATGATTTGCTTGATCCAACAGGGCAAAACCTAAGAATACGAGAGGATTCACAGGTGTTTATTTTCAAGTTTTTCTGAATACTAAAACATTCAATTTCATGCGTTGTGGCTGTGCTGCTGCAACTTGTAACATGGAACCTGTTCTACTTTCTATTTTGTGCCAGACAAAGTCTGCTTGAGCTGCCTAGTATAGACAGTTTGTTATCTGAATGTGCTTGTTAATAAACTGGCAGGGAACTTATGTTGAGGGAATCAAAGAGGAAGTTGTTTTGTCACCTGCACATGCTCTTTCTTTGATAGCATCTGGAGAAGGTATATAGCCTCCAATGCGTTTACATAATTGTGTATTAGCTGCTATCTTTCACTTTCTCCAGTTTCATTTAACACACTTCATCTTCTGCCTTTCTCGAAGAGTATCCTTGTGCATTTGTTGCATATTGAGTTGTAGTCCTGAAACCAAGCGATATTAGACATTGTTACACCGAGATCAATGCATGTTCCCATATCCTTCTTCTTTTTGTAGTTGTGCACTATTAACGTGTAGTTCTGATGTTGTTGCAGAGCACAGGCATGTGGGTTCTAATAATTTCAATCTTCTAAGCAGCCGGAGCCACACTATATTTACATTGGTATGTCTCGTTTTATTTTCAGTATATGGAGATTTGAAATGTTTATAATTCTGTTTCTGTATGATAATATCTTTTGAAACTTGAACTAAACTCAGAAAGCTGGACATGTGACCACATTTAATATAATTGAGAGTTGTGCTTGACCAATTTGGATTGCTTGGAATGTCTTTTTTTCTTTTGTCAACTTTTGCTTCATGTAAATGTAATATTGTGTTTCAGACTATTGAAAGTAGTCCTCATGGAGAAGATGAAATGGAAGAAGACGTGACTTTATCTCAGTTGGTAATTCCTGTTTTCTGGTTCTGTTAAGTCTGATTATTTGTTGTTTTGTTACCATCCAGTGCTGATCACTCTATACAACTTAAACTTCTCTGCAGAACTTAATTGATCTTGCTGGGTCTGAAAGTTCTAAAACTGAAACAACTGGATTGCGGAGAAAAGAGGGTTCATACATAAATAAAAGCTTACTTACTCTTGGCACAGTAAGATGTTGCTCTGCTTATCTGTCTTTTTTATTTTTATTTTTATGTGTAACATGGAGATTTAGCCAATATTAAGCTTTTAAAGGATTTTGCTTTGGCAAGTTGTATGACAACTCATTCATGAGGAACTGTTTATCCATGATTTATTATTTTAAGATTAAAAACTATGGTTAAAATAGCATGCATGATTTACTCTGTGCTGCTGGTAATCATTTATGATGAACACCAAAATCATTGTGACACTAGAACTGAGTTAGTGTAGATAAAGGAACAATCAATTTCAAATTCAAAAGTTAACAAGCCTGCACATGCTCTTGCTCGTGTGGCATGTTTACATCCTTGTTTCCGTCTTTGGGACTCGACTCCCCATTGTATTGCAAATCTTATTTCTCGGGATTCATTATAAATATATGCTCTTATTTGCTTTCAAAAAAAAAAAAAAAAAATCACCTCTATACAACTTAAACTTCTCTGCAGAGACTTTAATTGATCCTTGCCTGGGTTCCTGAAAGTTCTAAAATGAAAACAACGGATTGGCGAGAAAAGAGGGGTTCATACGATGAAATAAAAGCTTACTTATCTTGCGACGTAAGGATGTTGCTCTGCTTAGTCTGTCTTTTTTATTTTTATTTTAATGTGTAACATGGAAGATTACCCAATATAGCCTTTAAGAATTTTGCTTTGGCAGTTGTATGCAACTCAATTCATGCGAAGGGAACTGTGCTCGTCCAGTGAAGTGTTATTATTTTAGATAGATTAACTGTATGGTTTAGAAAATAGCCAATGCAGGATTTACTGCTGTTGCTGCTGGTAATACACACTGCATTGGTATGAGTGAACTCGATTCGTCGAAAAGAATCATTCGTGAAACTAAGGAAATACTGAGTAGTGTTACTCACACAAGGAACAAGAGCTAACTGTTCATATTCAATAAGTGTAACAAGCCTGCCAACATGCGATCTTGCGCCTCGTGTGGGCTATGTGTTTACAGTCCTTGTTAAGTTCCCCGTGCTTTGGGAACTGATATGCGAGTAATCTTGTAAACGACCCGCTGGCAAATCGTTCCATTTTCTCACGGAACATTCCATTGGATAATATATACACAGCTGCCTTTTGATAGTCCCTTTAGAGTCGGAAATAAATGAGTGAGAAAAAATAAGAGATAATCACACACTTGAAAATGTCCACTAGCATAAAGAGAAAAGAGAGGAAATGAAAAGATAATACGGAAAGGCGGAAATTCGTATTTGATTCAGTTGAATTCACAAAATGGATTTAGCTCATTCAGCAATAGACAAGTTAATATAAATATATGCTCTTATTTGCTTTCAAAAAAAAAAAAAAAAATCAATTTCAAATTCAAAGAAAAAGAAAATAACAGGAGAAGAAGATAACGGAGGAAAGGTTGCTGGAAATCTATTTTGATTCAGTGATTCAAAATGGATAGCTCATTCAGCATACAAGTTAATTACTTCCTTCCACTTTACCATCATAGAACGAAGAAAAGAAAAGAGAGAAAAAATGGTCGATAAACAATCCCCAGGAATTATGATTCCCATGCAGAAGATTCTGCCCTAAAAAGGTTGATACTGCAAAAGCATACCCTGCATATTATTCTCCACCCCTCTATATGCCCAGTGCCTCAAGTGTTATAACTAAGTATGCCCACATGTCTCTTCTCCATTGCTGGTGTCTTGTATCCCCTGTATCACTCTTTTTTTTTTTTTTTGCTAATTTATTGCCTGTCTCTGTATTTCCTCTATTCCTTCTGGAATATGCTTTGAATGGTTTGGGCTTGGGCTTTTCATACCAGTTAGTATAACCTTTTCCAGACTTTTAAACCATGTTAGGGCATGAAATTGAGGATTTCTTGATTCCATGTTTGGAGAATGACTTCCTGTAGAGGTGGAGATCTTTGGCATACCTCTTGCTTGAAAGTTGAGACTGTTCCTTACGGTTGCTAGTCTGATAATAAAAATTTGGATCTTTGACTTCTTGCTGCATATCCTTGCAGGTGATCTCTAAACTAACGGATGGAAAATCAATTCATATTCCATACCGTGATTCAAAGCTCACACGTTTGTTGCAGTCATCCCTTAGTGGTCATGGGCGGATATCTGTAAGTTGAATGAACTACTTCAGATTTCTTGGTATTCATATGCTTGGTGCTATGCTACTCAATTTACTTGTTTTTGTAAAGAAGCTTATGAATATTTGTGAATAATTTTTATTATTAATTTTTCCCCTCCTTAAGTGCTGTGGTAATCTTTTAGAGCTTGTTTTTGTTGTTTTCATTATTACTGAAGTAGCACTTATGTTAGTTTCCTTGTCAAAACTTTGTGTAGCTTATTTGCACATTGACACCTGCCTCTAGCAATAGTGAAGAGACACACAACACATTGAAGTTTGCACACAGAAGCAAGCATGTAGAGATCAAAGCTTCTCAGAATAAGGTAACCTCAGGTTCTATGTTTATGTGAATTTCTGTTAATTTGCGACTTGCCTTTTCATAAGTATTTTTTGTTTTAAATTGTTCAATTAGATTATGGATGAGAAGTCTCTCATAAAAAAGTATCAGAAGGAAATTTCCTGCTTGAAGCAAGAACTTCAGCAATTGAAGCGTGGAATGATGGAAAATCCTTATACAGCTGCTGCATCTACCCAAGAAGATCTGGTTAATTTGAAGCTTCAGGTTTTTGCATCTAACCTGGAATACTTTCTTATTGATTCATTGCTTATCAGGAGGATTTTCTGTTAAACCTTATATTGGGATGCATTTGAATTCATTCATTAGTGAGGCTTTAGTTTCCATCAGTGAGTTTGCGTGGCCCATGTTTAAATTCCATTTCCCCCTATAAGGACGTGATGAAAAATATAATTTGATAAACAAAAATTGTTTAATTCATGCATTTGGATTTGGAGTTAAATTTCAAATACCAGTTTTGGAGTTAAATCTAGGATTTGAAATCCTAACCTTAGAAGTCTTTTTGTTTGTGTCAGTTAAGATTGAAAAGAGTTTTACAATTTAAATGAGTAATTTTGAACGCAAAAATATCATCCATAAATCTATGAAATTGGATGAGTTTGTAATGAAATAATTGAAAAAAAAATTGAAACAAATTCATTGTGAATGACCTACTATTAAGAAATTTTCAAATTAAACAATAGTGCAGCAAGGCAATATTTTTACACAGGCTTTGAGATTCGTGCAATATATGTCGTGCAAAATCTGAAAGTGCTTAATATTTAACTCCAATATTTATGCTTTTCTGAATTTTCATATTTAGTTACATTTTGTCTCATCTAATGTCATTCAAAGAAACTATTTATATATTTACTGGCTTTAAAATATAATATTGAGTTAATTTGTATCACTTGATTTTAGTGTAAAATTGAATTTGTTTTGAACGGAAATAATTAAATGGTTGTGCTAATTTGGTTATGGTTAGATAAAGTTTTGTTTGAATCACATTGGTGTAGCTATTGGTGTAATTATTATGGTTTCTATGAAGAAAGTAATTTGATTCAGTTAATGGTATATATTATATGGAAGTTAATTTACAAGATGGATCTTGCTTGATATTAATTTTATGGCTATACATCAATACAAAAATGTTTAAAAATGGAAAAGTTATATTGGCATATTTACCTTTTTTAACTTATGCACCAAAAGAACTGCCAAATATGGTACTGTTGTAGCTATTTCTGAACAAAAAGACGTGTAATTTTGAAATACTTCCAGTTACACTTAATGGTGATTGGTCAGTGCGATGTTCTAATTGAAATTTTACGTCCATGCAACGTTGCAATTGAAATTTTATATTGACTTTGATGGCTTGAATTGACGTAGTTCAAGTTTTGAGGTTTGCACGCCACAACTGCAGAGTTGTAATCAAATATGATTTGAAATTTAAAGTTTAAATTTAAACTACATGAACTGTTCAGGATTTTTTATGATCCTATATTTCCAATGATTTTTTGGGCCCCATAATAATTTCACTTGATGTAGTAACTAATTGTCATCTGGATTCTGTTTTTTTGTATTATTTTTCACTTTCTAACATCTACTTTCTTCTGGTGTCAAAGCTGGAAGCTGGCCAAGTCAAATTACAGTCAAGATTAGAAGAAGAGGAGCAAGCTAAGGCAGCTTTAATGGGAAGAATTCAGCGTTTGACCAAACTTATCTTAGTCTCCACTAAGAATTCCATGCAATCAACTCTTCCTGAAAGGCCTGGTCATAGGCGAAGGCATTCTTTTGGGGAAGACGAGGTTTGTAATTCATTTATTTAAGTTTAGTTTGCATGAAAAAAAAATTTCTTGGTGTTTACCAGTGGAGTTGAGTTTCTGTAAGGATTCATGCTTGGTTCTGTTGTTGATGCAGCTAGCATATTTACCAGATAGGAAACGAGAATACGTAATCGAAGAAGGTGCTGGAAGCTATGCTTCTGAGCTTTCAGCTGACAAAGGAGATGGCATCACCAATCTAGATGAGTTGGTGAATGATTACAAAAGGAACAAGAGACGTGGGATGCTTGGCTGGTTTAAAGTAAGAGTAAGTCATATACCCAGGTCCCCTTTTGCATATGTATGGTTCGCATTTTCAAGTTTCCTCAAGCTACATTTCCTTTCTGTTTTTCATTTCCATCCATTAAGTGTACCAAGCAGCATTTACTTTCTTTTTATCTCCTCGTTCTTAGAAAAGCAGTATTTGTTCATTATATTTTTCGTTTATATATTGTTAGAAAATCCTGGCATTGATTCTGAATTAAAAACATTCGGCACTATTAATTTAATGAGGCTTTCTTCTGAACCTCCTGTACAGAAGCCTGAAAATCTGCTTAGGTCGTCCCCAAGTGCTGATAGTGAGAGCTCTACGAGTGGGTCGCCAGCATCTTGTTCTAAATCATCACAAAATAGAGTCATGTTTAGTGATGTGAAAGATGGGCAGAGAAGATCAATCAGTAGAAGAGACGATTCTTTGCTCATAGACTCATTTCCGGAAAGAACCCAAGCAGGTGACTTGTTTAGTGCCACTGTTGGAGGTCGACGATTGCCTCCGGTGAGAGGAACTAAAACCATTGTTTTAGAAATGCTTAAACATTTTGGTATACAAGCTGATTTATATATTTTATGATTCACTAAGGCTTAGTCATGGCCTAGAAAGTCAAACTTTTGGCATGAGCTTATAGTTCAAGAATCTCAGAGAGCATTAAGATTTGAATTTTACATAGGTTTTAACTAGATTTTGGTGATTTCTTTTCTTTTCTTGTTAATATTTATTTATTTTTCCATACCTGTTCTAGTTGGGGATATTACAATTCTGGTTTATTTGTGGCCTCCAAAGTTATGTTGGTTTTTAATTTTCATGTATTTGGGCCATTGACAGTAGATGCAAATTATATTTCTGCTATCCTCATGGGTTTTGCAGGCAAATGGGTACACTAAAACTTCTCAACTGTTAAGTAGCTAAAACTTGGCAATTATTTGCTTCAGTATCTTAACTCTTTAGGAATAAGTAAATATAGTTGCTTCTCTATATGTTTAATGCAGTTGAAATGTTAACTAGAATGGGTCACCTTCTTTTGTGCAGACTGGGGCCACAATCACAGATCAAATGGATCTGCTTCATGAGCAGATGAAAATGTTAGCTGGGGAGGTGGCATTGTGTACTAGTTCTCTGAAACGACTGTCGGAGCAAGCTGCTACCAACCCTGAAGATTCTCAACTGAAAGTGATACACCGTTGTCTTGACTTAGATCACAAAAATATTATTGGTTTTAGTTAATAGATAACTTCGATACTGTATTAAGACATTAAATTTGATTTGATTTAACGGGAAACTCATTGGTTGACATAGGAACAAATGCAGAAATTAAAGGATGAAATTTATGAAAAGAAGCTTCAGATGCGTGTTTTGGAGCAACGCATGATTGGATCAGTTGAGATGACTCCACATAAATCGAGCACCATTGAATTATCACAGGTAAATTTGAGAGTTTTCAGCAGAAATTTGAGAAACTTAAATATTATGTGAAAAAAACAAATCCGGAAGTGAAACAAAAAGGGAATTTTTAGTTTAATGCAGTTGATTGAATCGTGTTAAGAAATTTTTTGTGGTTGTTTAAGTGAGATCATAAGAAACTAAAAGGATGTCCTTTTAACTTGAACTTCCAGATCAAACTCCAAGTTCTCTGTAAATTTGATGAAATTATACATTTTCTATTGGATATGTTTATTGTTGATGAAAGTTGTTGCAATTAACAAGTGTTTTCTTTTGCTCAATTCTAAAGGACAATCAATGAATACTATCAGTATCATGTCGATTTTCAGTTTCCCTTGCTAAAAATGCTGCTCAATTGCATGTTAAAAGTTCTCCCAAGTTTGAATTTGGCTTCATAGATTTGATGTGAATTTTTTTTAATCTAAAATTCAAAATTCATAAGATTGATTAGATTTGTGGATGGAAATGATAGATAAATACATTCAAATATGAGGTTAAAATACCCAAGACAGTTACTGTGCCCGTAAAAAGTTGTTGAGGCTTTTCTTCTCCTCCTTGCCATTAGAGAACCTTTACTTGCACAAATTGTAACTAAAATATCCAATTCATATCTTTGGATTCCAAATCTTATTCAAATTCTCTGCAGTACATTAACTTTAGGAGCAAATTTTTGTTTTGAATCTCTGGAAAATAATAGATTGTAGTACTATATACTGATTGGAATATCCTGAACGAATAACTTTTATCATCTTACATGTTACCCTCATGTAGGCTCTATCCAAGCTCACTACTCAGCTGAATGAAAAAACTTTTGAACTCGAGGTTTGTTTTCCTCTTTCTTTTGTAGCAATGAGAATTATTTTCAATATCGAAGTCTAAAATGTTCTTACTAATTTGATTGCTTTATTGTGCGCTGGTCATTGAAGATCAAGTCAGCAGATAACAGGATACTTCAAGAGCAACTACAGATGAAGGTAGAATCTAGAACTGCATGATCTCTCCTTGCTAAAAAATGCTTTTCATGTAGGTAGTTATTTAAATATATGTTTTCTGAATCAGATAGCAGAAAACACTGAGATGCAAGAGACAATTCTTCTTCTGAGACAGCAGCTTAATTCATTATTGGGTAGCAGTCAACAACAAAGTGCAGAATCTGAGTGTAATACACTCAAAATGGGTTCTGAAGAGGCACAGAGAAAGAACAAAGATGAGAGAAACGACCTTTGGCCATGTGAAGAAACCTTTGTCGATGAAAATACACCAAAAAGTGTGATGAGCTTGAATAGAATATTTTCCCAGGAGGACCCCAAAGAATGCAATGGGAATGCAGCTTTGAATTTTCAAGTCCTTACACAGGTCGATTTTCATCTCTATTTCCTGACATCTTTTTCCATAGATGCTCAAAATGTTTTCTTTGTCTTTCATGCCAGCCTGTGGCTTCTTATTTTCTTTTTCTTTTTGTGGTTTTAACTGGTTTTGATGGCTTTATTCAATTTATATTTTCTTTAGGCTGCCGAGATAGAGAATCTGAAGCAGGAGAAGGTGAAGTTGATTGAAGAAAAGGATGGACTTGAAATTCGAAGTCAAAAACTGGCAGAAGAAGCTACATATGCCAAAGAACTGGCTTCAGCTGCAGCAGTTGAGCTCCGAAACTTGGCTGAAGAAGTTACCAAGCTTTCTTATGAAAATGCAAAGCTGACTGATGATCTGGCTGGTGCAAAAGATGCGCATTGCAGATCTAATTGTAGTCAGAAGTCGGTTTCATATGATTCCAAGCAGAAGAACTCCAGTAGCAATCGATCTGGTAGTCATGCTAGAAGACAAGAGGATAGTCTTTCTGTTGAGGACTTACAGAAGGAACTCAACGTGAGATACCAAAGAGAAGCTGCATTGGCAGCTGCATTATCAGAGAGAGAGAAAATAGAATGTGAGCTACGAGGAAGACTTGATGAAGCAAAACAGCATGAAGAGGATTTGGAAAATGAGCTTGCAAATATGTGGGTTCTGGTTGCAAAGATGAGAACATCTGGTGTCAACACTGAGGACATACAGTCTAAAGGTGTCCTTGCATCTCACACTTCTCAAGCTGGGGTTAAGAATGGATATCTGCCTTCTAATGGCCATTCTAGTAAAATATCAAAAAATGAACTTTGTGAAAATATGGACGGGATTAGTACATTAGACGACTTGAAAGTGAGCTATCAGAAAGAAAGGAGGAGATGCAAAGAACTGGAAAACATTATTTCAAGATTGAAGGTATGCTCCTTTTACCAAAAAAAAAAGGTCAAAATTGGATAGCATATGCCATTTTAAACCATACATAAAATTTTTTTGATCTATAGATTTCAAATTTATGCCAACCTTTTTTACTAGCTAATTGATTTCCATAATTGGACTCTTTGACTAATACAAGAGTGTGAGCAATATATGTATATGTGTATATATATATATTGACTCTTTGACTAATCAAAGAGGTGGAACAAATATGTATATGTGTATATATATTAAATTATATTATATTATATATATAATATATACATATTAGATTATATATGATTATTCATCTTGTATCACCTCTCAACAATTTCTGCAAATCTCTTGCACGTTATTTTTACTTTAATCAAGCTTATTCCTTCTCTGTAAGTAGATGAGACTGAGTTGTTCCTGCTATAAGTATTTGTGAATGTTTGTTCACAATGATCCTGCTCCAGCTACTTAATAAGATTCCTTTCTGAGTTTTCATTTGTTAATATATGTTAGTCTTGGCCCTTGCATGAACTTCTTTCATATTATTTTATATATTCTGTGTTGTTATCTGGAACACCAATTTGTGTGTGTGCATGCCTGCGCACAAGCATGTGTGTGTGCACTGTATAGAACACATGATTTGGATTTGTGCTTGTATTGATTATTGCAGCCCATTGTGCAAGGTCACTACTAAAGATTCTGCTTTATTAGGAGTATATAAAAAATTTGATGGTTCGAGTCTTCTATTCAACTCATTACATTTGGGCCAAAATATCCCCCGCATTTTATTGTCTCCAACTGTCTTTTTTACAATTTTCTTGAAGGGATTATCCTCTAATTAAGTATATTATTCAACTTGGAGATTTGAAATTCTGGTTTTTATTTGAAATTAAAGAGTTCTCTGGGATTGATTAACATACGGTTTGATTATTGGTGTCCACAACAACCTCAGTGCAACAAAAATAAATAGGAGGAGAAAAACAGTGGAGAAAGAGGAAAAACAAATAAATAATGAGAACAATTTGAAAACAATCTATTAATGAAGAATGATTGCCCAAACAGAACACTGATGAAGAATAGTTCAAAACTTGTCAGGGTGAAGATATTGGTGGTTTGGATGTCACAACTCTTGAGCAACTACAGAATTTTCATATCGAGGCAATAACAAAAATTTCTCATGCAAAGGTACATTTTCCTTTATTTGCTTTCTTTTATGAACTTGCTTTTGGCTTATTTTAATTATTTAACATATGATTTTCTTTCTAATAATAAGAAGCTGCACAAATTACAAACAGTCATAACTGGCTGATTTTTGTCAATTTGTTTTCCTCGTAGATAGGCAACTATTTCTTTTGGTAACTGAAATGGTTATAAATATCATTTTAACAGAATTTGAACTGTTGCACAATTCTGAGTATGTTCGGGATTTTCTTCCATGCTTTATGTTAATCTTCTAAGATTGGTTGTTTTACTATGCAGTGTGTAAATCAAATCTTGTAACATTCCATGACCTATTGTGGTCAGATTGGAGTTCCTGACGTTTGAGGTTTGTATTGATGCATGATTTTCTTTCTCCTCTTCCTTGATCAGGCATTGATTATGATGTTCTTCTAGCCTATTTTCACTGAACAATTGGAAATTTTGGAAGTTACTGCTTCGTATACCTTTGAGTAATAAAAATATTCAGAGTTTCAGCATCTTATCCTTTCCTGACGTTTCTGCATTAAGACAATTTGTTGGATAAAATTACATTATAAAGAGGAACATAGGAAGTGGAGATTGTCTTCAGGTTTCCATATCATCTGCTGCAGAAATAAACTTATTCATGCAATGTGCACATGCTGGACAAGACCACAATTTTGATGGCACTAATTCTTACATGCCAGTTGTAGCATCCACTATGGCGGTGAGCATCACCGTCAATGACAGGATTCCATCAAGTTAGACGGCATTGACATGCTTATCACTAAAATGAAATAACACTATCAAACTAGCTGGATCAGTACAGGATGGTAATAATTTGTAGATTGGGGCGTTAGCATTCTTTAAGGGTTAGCCTTTTGTTTTAGCTGGACATGGAATCACAATAGTTCTGCAGCTTAAGTAGTCCAATAAATTTGCTGAGTCAAGTTTCAAGTAAAGTAGTTTGGTATTTATGTAGAATCCGTTTTGGTGATTTGGGGCTCAGCTTGCCTTATTTTACATGAATCTGTGTCTGTGCTTTTTCATGGTAGTGATTGCTGCAATTTTACTAGGTTACGTTTTATATTCACATTTTATATTGGGACAGACAATAATATGCAGATACTTTAGGATTTGAAAAAAAAAAAAACAATGCATCTCATTATTAGGTTCATATAAATTTGTAACGCTTAGCCACTTTAATTATCAGTAAATTCTTTATGAATTCCAATGTTATGAATTTTACAATAGATATGTTGGTATTTTGCAGGTTTAACCAATTTGTACAGTAACAAAAGTGAATGGATCAGTTTATGTCCACTCTGCTAATTCTCTCAGTAGAAGCCTGCGACCATGGAATGACTTTTTCTTATGATTTAGATGAAGCTATCTTAACGCAGACCTGACAAGAAAATTATATATTTTGTAACAAAAGTTACTTTCTTTGTATGTGGGTCATACCCATTTATATTTGCGATGGTTACAGAACAAAAAAGAACAGCTTTTTTAAACCTATGATTGAACAAATGTATTTATTTACAATATATAATATCATAAAGCTATTTTTGCCTTTTATATCTTGGTCCAATGCCCTCTGTATCGATCAGTTTATTGTTCTTAACAGTAGCATATTGTGATGGACAGTGGTCTTCAAGGATACCGTAATTGATAGTGTAAGGCTGACAAAAACCCTCGATAAAATCACGGTCCACACTGTCAATAAAAAAATCCCAATGAGAAAGTCCTTCAGCAAAATTGCATCAAAGGGAAGAACTATTAGAATAGAATGGTTCAGGACTTGGGAAGTCTGTCACAATTTGCAGGAACCCAACCGATCTGATGCTTATCATTGTCATAAATCACAAGTTTATCTTGGAAGAAAATATCTGGACAGCAAGAAAGTGAAATGTGTTATAAATCATACTCCATCCATCCCAAAATTTAAGTAGTTTTGGGTGATTATTTTCGAAAACATTAGCCATTTTGAGTATTTAAAAGAATAATAAATGATATTTTTTCAATGTTATCCTTATTTATATTAAATACAATAATTATTTTAACAAATTACTCTTAGTTTTGAGATAAAGGAAATCTGGTTAAATTACACTTGGTTTTGTTATAATTTAAAAGAATTAATTGTTCTTAATTTTTGTGCAAAATTTTAAACACCTTATATTTTGGGACAGAGAGTAATTTACAAAATGAAAAAAATTCAAGCGGTTAGATCTTATTGGTTTTTCTGTTTGTTATGTAAGGGATTTCTTACCTCCAATGACATTGAGGTTTCCAAGCCCTACTTCGCTGCCATTTAGAATCCCCAAGCACACATTTCCCCCATTCTGAAAGAGAAGAGTCTGTTAGACATGCTTCCAAATTGCAGGAAAACAGATTCTAGAGCTGCGTTGCATAGCAGTTTATTACACTAGCAAAAATTGCAAAGTAATTAAGAAATGGGCTTACTATAGATATCACTGTCATTTAATTTTTAAGCTTGGTATTTACAGTCAGGAGGTATTCCTGTGTCAGCTTATGTGTAGAACACATCAAGACTAAATTCGCTTTTTAGGTGATCTTCAGGGTGTACTCCCCCACATTCGCTAGATGCATTCAGAAATATTATCCTTGGAATGCTCCCCAATGGTGTCAAAATTCTAGTTAAGAATGGGGAACTCCTATTCTTACCAACTGGACTAATTCCATATTTATGCTTGTATATTCTTATGCTTATGAAATGCAGGTAACATGTGAATCGTTTCTATGGTTCCTCACCGTGACGATAAGATAATCTTCAGGTTGCAACTGCAACTGAACATTCTTCGCAGCTGTAAAGCTTAATGCTAAGGGCTTGAAGTAGCTCTTGGCGTCACTAACAGTTTTGAAAGGTTTTATACCTTTCCAGCAGATAGAGAGGGCTTTCTCCTCTGGTGCATCTTTTAATTGCTTTCCTGATAGATCCTTTCTTATCTGAGACATAAATAAATTATTGTTCCAGCAACAAAATAATATAGCCAAATTGTCTTTTACTTAAATTTATGACTACAGGGTAATGCTCCTTCTTATTCATATCTCACCAAATTAAGCATGTTTTTGTACAGTTGGGCATTGAAGTAACTGTAGGAGCTCCCACTGTCAAAAATAAATCGCTGGCCCTTTACACCAGTAGGCTTTCCACCAAAAAGAAGCTCTGCTGGTCCTGATATGTAGTGTTTGCTGAAAAAGAAATCGAGAATGAAATCATTTTTAGATGAATTATGTATACCAAAAGTAAGATAATTATATAGCCTGCATAAGGTGAAAGCACAGAGTATAGAGCTCTTACTCTGAGGAACTTTGCGACATTGGTATCCACCTGATTCCTGAATAAGGCACAAGATAATCTCCAAAGAATAAAAATCCTCCTCCACGACTGCTTAAACAGTGTCCGATAACATTTTTCATCACACCCAATTTTTGCAATTGTGATATGATGCTTGATTTTCCTTTCCCAAGGCCAAGGACCCCTGACGTTGGAGGAGGAGGGATTGGACTTGGATTTTTTTGATCATATCCGCATCTATAGTCAAGATTATAAACCATTGTTCATGGAAAAATAACAAAATATCATTGAAGCCGCTAGTAAATTCAATCAAGAAATTATACACATTATATCATTTAAGTTTTTTGGATAAAACTGGTTTGCTGAATAATCTGACTTAAATAAACAACTTATAAACAACTTATAAACAAAGTTCAAACTTTTTAATCCCTTTAACCAAGACTTAAATAAAAAGTTGAGAATGGTGTGAACTCATAGGCAAGTTTGAGAGCTACCCAAAGGCCATTACAGGATTGAGGAGAGAGCCATTCATTAATCTTAGAGGAAAGTGGTCTGAGACCAGCACACCAATAGATGAACCTTCATCAGCATACTGCACCTCATAATCGCATTGATCGTTTGAAGACTCACATTGGTGGTTTTCTGACGAATGCATAGCGCTGCAGAAGGGGTTAGAACAAGGCACTAGATTGTTTCTTGGCTTGTAAAGGTGATCCACAGGCTGCACAAATAAAGGGTATACATACATACACTAGGTGAGGCCAAGGAGAGAATCTGGTTTGAGTTATCATGTTTTATATAGCACATTTACCTTTGTACAACCGGTACAAGGCGCATCACATTGGACCCAAGTGAGGTCACTACCTGTGTCGATATCTAAGTCGAAAAGCTTGGGGGGATTACCTATATTGACGGAAACAGAATAGTACCTGCAAATTGGGAGGAAAAGATAATAAGTTTTTTCTACTCTTAAATAAAATCCAAGTATCATAATTTGTTCCAGTAATTGGGGAAAACTGAGAGATTAAACATAGATCAACAAACAAAATGACAAAATCCAAAAGATTACAACATCAGCTATCAATAATTCAATACATGAATTTGTCTAAAGTCTAGAAAAAAAGAGAATAGGAAATGAAAGATATTTTTTTTCTTTTGATAATTTATACTTGTTCCATTAGCAGTTCCCCATAACCACAGGATAATACAAAGACCTATTTCTTTTCCAAAAAGATAAAATAAATTTACCCAATCTATGATCAAATGTAATAGTCAAAGAAAGTAAGGCTGCAATCTAGAAGAAAACAAATAACAAAAGAGGAGGAGGACATTATTTCCAACAAAGCTAAGCTAATCAAACAAACAACTAGCAAAAAGAGAAACACAAGAATCACACAACAATTCAAATTGAATCCAAATTAAAAATTAAAAAGAAAACATAAAAACTGCATTTCGGGTAATCGAAAAACATACCCAAGTGGATAAACATTTCCAGAGATAGGAAGAACGAAAGAAGAGTCAAAACTAGTAGCAGCCGTCGTATGGGTTGACGTTGACTTCTTTTTGCTGGGTTGTTGAATGGCCGCTGATAAAGAGCCGCGAAAAGTTGCAGCTAAAACCAGAACGAAGAAGAAGATCTTCACCAATGATGAAAGTCGTCTTCTTTTGCTTTTCTTTTCCATCTTTTTGAATCAAACAAAAAGTCTTTCTCAAGAGGGTTCCAAATATTTTCAGCTCAGAAAATAAATTTTAAGGGAAAAGAAAAGAGAGAAACAGGAGAGTTTGACAGACAGACGGGAGAAGAGCCAAGTCTACTTGGTTCTTCCTTATAGCGAGCTTTGCCGTACGTGGCAACTTCCACATATTTATACACCAAAAAGTTTTTTTTTTCTTTTTTTTTTTTTTTTGGAAAGGTTGAGGACCTTTTGCCAAAAGAAAAAGGAGATTTACTTTCTTTTTTGGTAACAAAAAGAGATTTAATTGTATTTCTTCTATTCCAAAATAACATCCCATTAACTGAAATTTTAGTTATTTTAGTAGTTCTTATTTTTTCATATATTGTTGAAATAGTTATAAAAGGTTCGTTAAATTTCTTTTGATGTATGTACTTCCTGTCTATATTACTTTGGAAGTAATTTCTTTTTAAATATAATTAATTTAAAAAGAAAAACTAAAATAAGGTATCTTTTTTTTTAGTTAATTAAAATACAATCTATTAATTTCTAATATTTCGAGACATTAAATAAAAAGTGGGAAGCTTTTTTCTATTTTTTTTTTTTTTTTTTTTTTTCTTATATCTCTCGCTCTCTTTCTTTTTAAATTACATTAAATTTTAAAAAGAAAACTAAAATTAAGGTATCTTTTTTTTTTTTAGTTAATTGAAAATACAATCTCCTTATTCTAATATTTCGAGACATTAAATAAAAGTGGGGAAGCTTTTTTCTATTTTTCTTTTTTTTTTTTTTTTGGATCAGTTTTTTAAAACACGGATTGCTTACCGGACAGGGGGTGGTGGGGGTTGAGAAGTTTTTTTTTTTTTTTTTTTTTTTTGGGAATCAGTTAAAACACGGATTGCTTACCGACAGGTGGGTGGTGGGGTCTGGAGAAGTTCCATCGGAAGGGAGACAGCGTCTAGAACGCGGGATTGGAAGTGCAATGACAATTCTACCTCCGCCTATTCCATTGAAACAGTGGTTCAAGAAGGGCAACTTTGTCCTTTGAATATCAGACGTTATATCATATTTAAATCAGGAAAGGACGAGGAACAAGTCAGAAGAGTTTTCCTTTTAAAAAAAGGAGGGCTGGAAGAGTTCCGATGATACAAGAAGATGAAGGTAGGGCTTTCGCTTTTATTTTTTTAATTTTATTTTTTTTGATAAATGAGAGACCCAATGAATAACATTACTGGTTAAATAATAATAGGGACAATCCTTCTTTCTAAATTGGTAAAAGAAAATTTGAATTCAATACCTTTCACTTTTTACATCTTTAATAAGAGATAAAAAGTCCAATCATAACTATACCTGATTGGCTTAATTTTAATTTATTTATTTTATTGTTGAGAGGAAAACAAAATCATTTTTTATCTAAAAGTTGATAATTCATTATACCACAGTAAAAGTCTTATAGCCCTAAACTTATAATGCTACGAATTAGAATTGACCCAAATAAAATTAATCTCATTAGTTTAAGATCTACCGTTAAGCTAAACTTTCTATATACACCCTAATTTTCTGTCACAATAGCTTCTACGGTGATAATGCGCTTACATATACTTTACTCTAAACTCTTAAAACCTTCTTATTCTTCTTTTATTTAAAACATTCCATTTGAATCTTTTGATCCTTACTCAAATTCCAAAAACCATGACTTTATTAGGTCAATAGTTTTTGACCTGTTGGTCCAATAAAAACAACCCAAAACCTGAGAGAGCCAAAGAACAAACAAAAAAACACCATCCTACAAAACCATAATGGACAGCAAAGAATCCCGAACTGATAGTTATGTACATTTATTCCAACGAAAATTTCAAAGCATCCAAGCACGAATGGACGACACAAAAATTCCAGGATGTAAGGAAAACTAATAACCAAATTAAGAGACAGAATTGTTCATTCCAATCCAAATCATCGTATTCAAGCTACTAAAGACATTGTAGCATCCACATCCATTTTTGCCAAACTATCTGCAAAAAAATTCTCTTCACTGAAAACACGAGTAAAAGAAATATTTTTGAAATATTGCACCATAAAATCAAATTTATTAAAGCGCTCTCTCCACTTCCATGGTCGCTTATCTCTTTGTGTTATCTAACAAATAGCAATCTCAGAGTCAGACTCAATAATTATTGGATTGCTTCCTAGGGATATAGATTGTGACAATAAATCAACTGCCCTGAACTTTGATAGAGAGAAATCCCAAACTTTCTCAAATACCCAAAACCAAAAACTAGGAAAATTTTCAAGTTCCAGCAAGAATTCCATTTTCAAGCACCAAGATAGTGAGGAACCCATTGTAGAAAGAGACCTCCCAGCTTTGGCCAATGAGAGTGGACAGGAATTACAAAAGCTGATGAAGAACACATATTGTTTTATCAATTTGGGGCCATAATGAGATTTGGTCAACTTGGGTATCAAGCTTATAGTTCTGATATTACCACAGGAAGTCCAATATCAGAGGCATTAATTCCAAATATTTGGCTTTTTGGATTGCCTCTGCACCTTTTCTTTTGTTGAGGCAAGGTTTGAGAGTGATGTTCTTCCTTAATATCTTTATTGTCTTCTTGGTAAGGGCTTTTGTGCTTTCTTGTGTTCTTTTGGATTGTTCATTTGCTTATAAAGTTCATATCTTTCCTTTTTTTCCTCCAATGTTTGTCAGTGTTAGTGTCAATAAAATTACAAAAAAGCAGCTATTTTTGTTGAATTTGCCTCAGTTTGTATCACTGATGGTAAATTAAGTTGAATGATTACTTTGATTTTGCTTAGATCTGCTCAAGACAGACATGGGATTATGGTAACACTAACACCCCCTGTTTCTCAATTGGGTTTTTTTGGACTATTAAGGAGGGAGATGAAATCTCTTTGAAATATTCAAAATAAGAACTAGAATTATTGTATTCGCACTGCTTTTCGGTTTGTCCAGTTCAGGTCCGGTTTGAGGGATTTTTTTGGTCTGCTTTGGATATTCAAGTGTAAAAAATAGGTATTCACAGTTCCATATTCCACTTCAATAATAATATGAATAAATAACTCATTAAATCAAATTATTTACTTTGTGATACAACACTTCTACTGCTACCATGAGGACCCTTTACACCTTATTCATGCCATTTGACAATATTTCAGGGTAACTAACAAGAAATTTATGTTAATGCCAGTGTTGGTATAAAAGCAATTAGAAGTTGAGAGGAAATTTTGCTCTAATAAATGACCAATTGTTTAATTGTGTGTACTCCCTTAAACTTGAATGGACATAATGTCCGTTGCTCTTCTTGTTAGCTCCAAATCAATGGTTCCACCTACACATTACCATCCTTTATCAAAACCCAAATATGCAGAAGTAAAAACTGTTATTGCAGACAAAAGAGTGTTCTGAAGAAAATGAACTACAGAGACTAAGCTAGGATTAACAGTTAAGGTAAGTTCAAAGGAATTACCTGAGCATGCAAAGAGGAGGAGAGAAAATTCAAGAAACATTTTTGCATTGTTCATTTGCCCATTTATCATAATCTTGCATTATTTGCTGCAGAAGCAAATTTACAAGTCTATCCACTAAAGCCTGCATCATTCTGTGACATGCTGAAGATATTAGACAAATAGCAGCAGAGTAATCAGATAGAAAATCAAATGCTGATATACAAAACCTGTTCAGATTACATGAAATTTGATTTTGATAAAGATATAAAAAGTAAATTTCAAGAAAGACTAATTTAAACAGTTCAGATCACATTCACAAGCACATAATGATTACAAATTTGTAGTTGTAATATTACTCACAAATTTCCGGGACCTTCGACAGCAGATATTGGCAGATAAGTAAATGGTGCAGAGTAAAGCTACATCACAATCAACCATTTCTCCAATATTAATAGACAAGAATCAATTCAGAAACACCCGAGTAATGTTTACGAATATGAAGCATAAAATTCGTTAGCAAACTATATTGATTTATAAGTGGAACACTAACAACCTCGACTGTAAAATCGATATTCACATCAGCCTCTACGAATGGTTCAGAAGAATCGGTTGTGTTCCACGTCACACGATTCGTCATGAAAGCTGCAAGTTAAATCAAAGTTGAAAACGAGTTTTATGCATTATTGACTGAAAGAATGCACTAGTAACCAAAATAACAATTAATTTGCAGTACATCATTCTAACAGCTATCCAGTTCCGGTAGAAGTTACAAGATCCATACTATGAGTACCTGAAAAATGTTCATTTTGGCTCTCCATGAGAACTGAACCTTGAAACTACATATTAAATCACCAATCAACATTTAGAAACTTAAACATGCTTATGTATACTTTATAACAACAAAAATTATATGAATAAATGATGAACATCAAAAGATTTGTCTCATAGCTCTATTAACTGAACCAGAAATTAAATGAATCTTAATTCTATAAAAATTTTACTAAAATCATCACATATAGAGTGAGACCTAATTATATAATGGGATCCTCATGCAAGAAATTTTCCGAATCCAGTCGATCCATGTAATTAATTAAATCAAGTGCAATAAAAAGAAGAAAAAAAAAAAAAGAGCATTTCATTTTCTTCCTTGTAGTAGTTTTCCACTACATCAAAAATGCAAAGAGATAGGGATAGGATAAGCTAACCTTGCAAGAAACCATCTCAACGGTACAATCCTGTTCTGTTGGGATAACTCTCAAGTCCATAACAGGGGCTGCTTCAATGTTTAGCAGTTGAAACTTTGGCAGAATGCACCTATATGTATTGGATTCTATCCATTCGTAACTTTCCAGTGACTTTGAATTTAACAAAGCTTCAATCCCAGATGGGTGACTTAGAAATTCAGCAATTCTGTACCCATCTTCACTAATTGGCAAAATAATTCTTCGCCTTGTTGCAGCAGATAAATTTGCTGTCTTTGAATTTTGCACTGAAAAAACCCTAACTCTTTCCATTCTCTTCCTAAATAAAGAAAATTCAAAATATCAGAACACAAATTAAGAATCAAAGAGGAAAAAAAAATTTGCAAATAAAAAAGGCAGAGAAAGACCTTGTTGTGTTGGTGGTCAAAGATGGGAATGTGGTTAATTTCCATTTGTTACTGCTTGTTGTCATTGCCATCATCCTCACCAGTCACCACTGATTTCCTGTTTCTGGGTTAGAGCTATTTGGATATAATCAAACCCAACAACCCAAACAAACCGGAAAATTAGTTGATGAGTGTGAAAATCAAAACCCATTAAAGTATCTAAAGTTTTATCAGGGTTTTGCTCGAAAATCGAGGAAAAGGTCTCAAAAAGAAAGAGAATTGTTAGTCTTCTAAGTGTTTTTACTTTCAAGGATGATCCAGTTTGAAAGGACAAAATTTTTTTGGTCTTTTTCTAAGTCATCTATTTATATAAATATGCTCTCTTATTAACTGAGAGTTCTGCATAGCAGTAACTTGTATTCTAGTATTATTACATATTATTGTAAATTTCAATTTTATTATTATTTTTTCTGGAAGGTTCTGCAATCGGTTTAAAGCAAATGCAAACAAATTATAAATGGTAAGGAGATGGGAATTTGAATCTAAAAAACATTTTTTTCTTTTGGTTCTAGACATGTGCATTAGCCATCTCAACTAAGCAGTATCGTGTAAATTTCAATTTTATTACCAGATCTTAATAGAAAAGCCAAATAATTATTTGAATTTTATTTGATTAATAAATAAATTTATTTAGTAAAATTCATCCAAAATTTTTATTATATGATAAGTGATAACAAAATAAATACTTTTTAATATAATTAAAATATTAAAAGTAATTATTAAGGTATTTCTTAATCAGCATATCAAGAAATTGATTAAAACTCAACTAGTATAGTAAATAATAGTAATCTCATCTAAACAAGATCAAAATAAGTAATTTGCAATAACTAATTACAACCAAACATATTATGAAAACAAAATTAAGATTTCAACCATATTACCTGTTTATTCAAAGTCTCTGAGCAGAGGCTTCCAATGCTTTCTCTCTTCTTGAGCAAAAAGGAAGAGACGAAGTAAAGAAAGAGAGAAAGAAAGGAGGAGATGGATCAAAGTAGGAAAAGCAAACGTAATATATGTGCTGTGCTGGTTGTTTGAATGTTAATACGTAACTAACATTAACAACATGCATGCAAAACAGCAATTTTGGCGCCTTTTTATTCATAATTATATTATGGCACCGTTTTTCTGGCAAAAGCCACTTACGCGTTCTTTTACTTGTAAGATTTTTTATTTTCTTTTTTTGAAAGAAAAAAGAAAATACTTTTTTATTTATAATGATTTTATTTTTATTGAATTTGTTAGGTTAAAGTCTTTATTTTGAAAGTGCTACACAACAAAAATATTATTATTATTTTTTTAATACGTCAAAGATCAAAGTCTCTTCTTTATTGCTTTAAATGATAATGAAATTCATTGTTTAGCATTTGAAAATCATTAGAATTCCAAGTGTGACATTGAAAAGATATGGAAAGAACAAGCAACATATAAATATAATGACTAGAATAACTCATTCCATTACATTAGGCTTACACAAATTATTAATGATTAATAGTTTTGAAAGTATTATTTAATTTTTAATTATTATAGTGAATTTCACAAGTTAATTTTATCACGCTTTGTTTTTGTTTTTCATAATGCATTATTTGATTTGACGTTAGGTTAAAATGTAGTTTCAAATTCACTCTTTACACTAAATTAATATTGTGAATATTCCTCTGTTGTGAAATCATAAATCTGAAACCATATGATTTCAACTAAAATACTCCGAATGAAATTTTGGGTGAATTTTTATTTTCAAATACTTATCTAATCCAAACATAATGTTAAGAAAAAATCTACAATTTCAATTTCTAATAACAAACCAACTACCGTTGTCTCCTTCACGACTACTGATTTCCACTCTTTCAGCAGGCACAAGATGTCCTCATGTACAACCTGGAGACACGCACGGATGCTGTTTCGAAATTCTCCGACCTAATTTCCATGAATTGATCAGCAATGCCAGTAAAGCTGCCTCTTCTGCTCATTCCATTTCCTTCTAATGGTTTATACAATTCATTTCCTATGCATGCATAGATAGCAGATGGGTAGCTAAGAAGTGAATCAAAATGCCTAATACTCGAGCGCTTCCGTGGACAATTATTCTACAATTAACCTTTGGCAATCACTCGGAGTTTAGCACTTCTACTCCTCCGATTCAACCTTTCTTCCTCTTCTGATGGTGTTATCGGTCTCTTTGTGAGGATTGTTCCATTGCGGCCATGTACTGTTGACCTAATCCATGTTTCTTTTTTATCACTCTCATCTTCAATCTTTTGTAAGTCTTTTTCGTCTCTCCCTTGTACGTTTGCATTCTCTCTATCAGTTTCAATGATCTTAAGAAATGTTTGTTTCACAATTCTATCTTCCAAACTGTGGAAAGAGATGACAGCAAGCCTTCCCCCAGGCGCAAGGCACTCAAAACAAGCATTAAGGGATTTCTCCAGAGTGTTGAGTTCATCGTTAACAGCTATCCTCAGAGCCTGAAACACTCGTGTTGCCATCTTTATCCAGCCTTGTCTCCCCCCTGTAGAAGTTCAATAAAAATTTTATTTATTCAGAAAGCTATTGCACTAATCAATTTTTCAATTCATCACCTTATCATTACAAATAAGTATTCTATGTAATATTAACCCCCTTAAAAAAAAAAAAAAAAAAACCCCTTCATACAGAGAGTTTGAACTAGGGATAATGAAAAGTATAAACTTGTTTAACCATGTTGTACAAACTACAAAGGTTTGAGAAATAGAGAAAATCAAAAACCAAGAAACAGATTTAGGAAGTTGTACCTCTCATCCCGTAAGTTAAACTACGAATGAGATCTACAAGATCACCAGTGGAATGCAAACCACCACGTAAACGAGCCTGAACAATCTTCTTCTGCAACAAATGCCAATTGCTTTCTTCCCCATAATCCCGTAGAACTCTGCCCACCTCTGTATCGAGCCAGGAATTTAATATGTCTTCTGCTTTCAGACTCGCCTGTCATATGCCTGTTCCAGTCAGTTAAATTAATAGAAATTATTCATTACGAAACAATCAAAATTAAGATCAATAAGAATTTAAGGGAAGAGAAAGTAAATTTAGGGTCCTTGAATATCAGTTGATCACCAGCTTCCGTCCCTCTGCTAACCATTATAAGAAATTACAAAGAAAATATATAAATCACAATGTAAATGATAAACTACAAGGAAACAAATTGCCTAAACCATGCATGGAGAATTTGACAACTTAATTTATTCAACAATCATATTTTGGGAAAAAGAATCAAACACCAGTGGAAAAGTGGGAAAAGAATCAAGAATATCACCAATGAGATTTTCTCACCAGTTAAATTATGGCATACATCCGTAAGGTTTTCCTTCAGATATGGAGCACTAAGAAAGCTCATTATAATTTACATATCTAGCCGTACATTCTTAACAATTCTTTATTTTTTCTCTTCCCTGACAACTTTTTTCACCAATATCTCTTGTTAGATTTGTCTCCATTTTCAGCATGAATAACAATAGGTGAAGTTTACAACTAGGGTTAAATGAAATGTTATGCCCTACTAAACAGATTGGTAAATTCCGCACTTTCAAATAAGACATTGTTGACAATAATAAACACAACTCTCTGTCGAAAAGGTGAAATCATTATGGTGATAAAATGTGGTTTAAAAATAACTAATGTAAATTATAGGGACACGTATTAATTGTTCAAGAGTTTTATAGCAGCAGATACCTGAGGGTCCATCCGCATGTCAAGGGGTCCATTAGCAAGAACGCTGAACCCTCTTTCAGGATTGTTCACCTGCAAACAAAAAGGGTAAAGTTTTAGGCACTGAAGAGTAAAATATGGTGTATAACTCAAATGGGGGAAGATATGGTTTTCAGTTCTCATCAGAAACAGAGAAAGAGTAAAAAGACCTGCATGGATGACATTCCAAGGTCCATCAAGATAGCATCAACTCCAGAATGCAAAAGACTTGGATCAACCTCCGCCAATACAGACTTTATGTGCTTGAAATTTCTCAGAAATGTGTGTGCTTTCAAGTTAGAATGAGAATGCAGTAAAGTATCAATGCAAGCTCGAGCCTTGGCATGTGCAACTGTATCAACATCCATCCCTACATAATTTTCCAGTTCAGGATGGGCCTGGATTATCTGTTAAACAATATTTGAACATTACAAAAATAAATAAATAAATAAATAAACAAACAAGGTATTAATATCAGTTACTCAAAATGAAGGAAGGAAATATACTGACGGCGGAGGTATGGCCGGCGGCGCCAAGAGTACAATCGACAAAAGAGCGAAGATTCAATGAAGAGAAGACGTCAACAACTTCACCAAGCATAACAGGGATATGATTTCCATTATTGTGAAAATCAAATGAAGAAGAAGAACCAAATTCTTTATCAGAACGAGTTCTTCTCTTCTCCTTTTCCCTCCTTACCGCTATTAACTCTGCTTTCTTCTTCTCCTCACTCTTCTTACTCTTCTTCTTCTTGTTGCTAATAGAATTAGCAGTAGAGGTGGCTGTGGTTCTCTCTGCTCTGGTGGCAAAGCAAACGGGAGGTGAAAAAAGAGCTCTAGATGAAAGCGGAAGATGTAAAAAACACCGCACCATTTGCTTCGCCATTGGCAGCTCTACCTCTGCTGTTATGGGTTCCGCTACCTATCTACCCATCCTTCGTTCCCAATTCGCGAAATTGCGATATTTAATTAAACTGAACTTTAAACAGCCCTAAAATTTGGGCTTCCAGTGTTTAAATTGGGCCTTTTTAGAGGGCCATCTCCTAGGCCCAAGGATTTCACCATAAAAAGAAGGCCCATCTCCAACATTGTTAGAGATTTTGGCCTATATTTTCTAGAGCAAATAAAAGAATTTTCATACGTTATTTAAATTAATTACTGAATTTTCATACAAATAAAAGAATCTTTGTATTTAAAAAAAAATACAATGATTATAATTTTCTTAAAAGAGAAATTAAATTATTGTGCAAATAAAATAGGGTGAGTACATTTTTATAAAACAGAAAATATACTATTTATTTTAAATTAAAATAGGTTTCAATAATGTGACAAATTAAAATTAAAGCATATTGAAATTCTGAGTAACAACATCAACAATTTTACTAAAAATTAATTACACTATAAAATTTAATAAACATAAAAAAATATAATTAAACTAATTTTTCAAATTTTAAAATTATTCAAAGTAAAGCAAAATTATGATAGATTTTGACAAATGACTTGGTGTGGATTGATGGTGGTAGTTAACGAACATTGGAGGATGAATTTAATTTATTGGGCGATGAAGAGGCTGGGGAAGGTGATGATGGGTCCCCATTTTATCCTAAATGGTCCCCATTTTATCCTAAATCTCACAGTCACACACAGCCTGTCTTCCTCATCCCTTCTTTATAATATAAATTCAATTTGATCATACTTTACCTAGTGGCCATTGTCGATTGTCTGCGTCACTGAAGCCTCCTTTTCTTTCCTTTTGACCATCTGCTTTTTTTATCAGTCCTCTCTCTCTCTCTCTCTCTCTCTCTCGACTTTACCTGGTCCACGGCCTTTAATCATTTCATTTCTCTTCTTCTTGTTTCTTAATTTCCTGTTTCTCCATCGTAGAATTTCAACAGTAATGAATAATCATCATCAGCCCTCGCCGCCAGCAGGAGAGCCAAGGATGGAAGAGCGGCCTCCATCGCCACCGCCATCCTTCACAGTTTTTCCTAAAACAGAGAATAACGGTTTTCTTGGAAAACATCGAATGGCTGCTGCTATTTCACATCTCCAAAACCAAATTATTTTCCTTCAGGTTCTACTCCTTTAATTTCTTTTTCTTTTCTTAATAAACAATATCTAAAATTATTTAAACAATTTCTATTTTTGTTTACTTTTAATTATGTAGGAGGAGCTGGACCAACTTGAAACACTAGGTGAATCCTCCATTGTTTGTAAAGAGTAAGCAATTACTAATTAAGCTCTTTACTTTTTTTTTTTTTTTTTTTCAACCAGACATAACAATTTCTACTAAAAAATAATTTACACTATAAAAATTTAAAATAACATAAAAATACATGATAATTACACACTAATTTTCTCCCAAAATTTTTCCACAAAAATTATTCAAAGTCCTCCTCAAGTAGCAAATTATGTATAGATTTGCACAATATGACTTTCGTGTGGGACCTTGATGTGTTGGTAGTTTTAACGAACATCTGGAGGATGATTTAATTTATTGGGCGCATGAAGAGGCTTGGGGAATGGTGATGATGGGGGTCCCCATTCTCTTATCCTAATTATGGTCCCCTCCACTTTTATCCTCTAAATCTTCACGAGATCAACACACAGCCCTGTCTTCCTCATCATTCTTTATACATATAATTCATATTTGATCATACTTACCTTAGTGGCCTATTGTCGATTGTTCTGCCGTCACTGAAGTCCCTCCTTTTCTTTCCTTTTGACCATCTGCTTTTTTATCAGTTACCTCTCTCTCTCCTCTCATCTCTCTCTTCTCGACTTTACCTGCGTCACTCGGCCTTTAATCATTCATTTTCTCTTCTCTGTTTTCTTAATTTCCTCGTTTCTTCATCGTTAGGGGACATTTCGCAACAGTAATAGAATATAATCATCATCAGCCCTCGCGCCAGCCAGCCAGGAGAGCCAAAGTGATGGAAGAGGCGGCCTCCATCGCCACGCCATCCTTCAACATGTTTTCCTAAAACAGATGAATAACGGTTTTCTTGGGGAAAACACTCTGAATGGCTGCGTTGCGCTTATTTCACATCTCCAAAAACCAAAATTTTTTCCTTCAGGTTCTACTCCTTAATTTCTTTCTTCTCTTTCTTAATAAACAATATCTAAAATTATGTATAACAAATTTCTATTTTGTACTTTTTAATTATGTAGGAGTGATGCTGGCCCAATCTTGACAAAACTAGGTTGTGAATCCCTCCAATTGTTTGTAAAGAGTAAGCAATTACTAAAAAGCTGCCTTTACTTTTTTTTTTTTTTTTGTGCTGGGTTTTTTTTTTTTTTTTTTTTCCTTTTGGTGAATTGTGAAATTAAAATGTTAATTTTAATTGCAGACTGATTTCAAGTGTTGAATCCATTCCAGATCCCTTGCTTCCACTGTAAGCTTTCTGCGTAATTAATTAATCACAATTTAATTAATTTTGCATTACATATAATTACGAGTATTTCGTTTTTGTTTTTCAGGAGCAGAGGAACGACGGATATCAGCTGGGATCGGTGGTTCCGAGGAGGTCAAAACGTCAGAAAACGGTGGATCTAATCTAATTAGTCTAACAATCTCTGTTTTTTTTTTTTTTTTTTTTTTTTTTTTTGTTTTTTTTTTTTTTGGTCCCTTGGAGGGAAAGAAAGTCATCCGCGATGTTATCAAATTTATCCATTTTTTTTTTTTTTTTTTTTTTTTTTTTTTGGGAGGGAAAGAAAGTCATCGGATGTTATCAATTTATCATTCATCATCTTATTATCTTGATATGTCTAATCTATGAGATTCTGTTACTATTATCTCTTTCATTCCATTGAAATAAAATCATGTGCAAATCCCAAGGCTTTTTGCAAAAAATTTGCCACATCATTTTTTTTTTTTTTTTTTAACTTACCATGACTGTTATATTCGAATCAGCTTCCAGATTGGCGAAATTAGTTGTTAGAAGTACTTTATATGTTTTGCTCATAATCCATACTTTCAAATCTCTGAACAAATGTTTCAAAACACCGAATAAATATTGCATTACTAAATACTATAAATAATAGAAATGACAATTTAGATCAAAGGCTAACTATATTAAAAATTGTTGTACGATCATGGTCTGAAAGTCTGCACAAATTGAAGTTGGCAGGCCAGACATGAACATGTTTAGCTTGCATCTGTTTCTTGTTAAAAGACAAGATGCATTAAGATCGACTAACATTGCCACGCCCAGCAGCGTGAGCTTCTTGTTAAGTCGAACATCACACTCTCATTTGTAGTGGTTGGGTTGCAACCATGAAGATAGACTACCATTCTACAAGGGAGGAACTTAATTTTGGGGCAAACATTATGGAGGGAGCCAATGGCTGAGGTGCAGCTTTGAATTCGTTTGAATAGAATATTTAATCTCAATTAATAATATATAAATTGATTCAAAAGGTTCCTTAAACTCTCAGATTATATACAGAAGATACAAAAATTGGAATTTATTTACTATAGCATAGGATTAATGTGGAATATATAATATATGAAGGCTTTGCTATGAGAGGTCGCAGGTTCAATTTTCGATAATATAGGTTTATTCTGTTTTTGTATTGCCGCGCATTTTGTACTCTTTTTTTTTAGACGACATTTTGTATTGTCATACTCAATTATTACTAATACTTTATGATATAAATTTAGCACGATATCGCTAAAATCATGGATGTACATGCGTCCATTTGATTTGATTAAAAAATTATATTTAATCAAATTTATAATTTTGATTTACAAAGAATTTAAAATCAAATTGAATTATAGAAAGTATTAAAATCCATAAATATTTTTTATCTGATTTGACCTATGTTACAGTAATTATTAATCATTTGCTATAGTAATCAAAAAACGGTTTCATTTTAAAATTAGTCTTTTGAGATAAATTGAAATTTTTGTAATCTCATGCACATCGCTAGGTAATTGTGTGTGCAAATACACTTGCTTAGAATGTTAGTATTTGATTAAAAAAAATTAGATAGTGAAATTAAAATTTTGAAAAATTAAATACACTACAAATATAATTATTCAAAAAAAGAATAATTTAACAATAAAATAAAAATTCAAGATAAGTGACTAAAATTCCAACCTTGTATACGGTCCTCGACAAAGAAAAGAAATCTCTGGTCAAAATTTTCGCTGGAAAAAATGCAAGATAATTTTAAGTTGCTGCTCACTAAGGAATTATTTAGTTCAAAATGATCTTTTTTTTTTTTTTTTTTCAAGATAAGTTGACTAAAATTTCAACCTGTATTACGGTCCTCGACTAACAGACCAGAATCTTGGTTCAAAATTTTCAGCGGAAAAAAATGCACAGATAAATTCAAGTTTGCTGCTCAACTAAAGGAATTATTTAGTTCAAAATGATATCTTTTTTTTTTTTTTGCGGACAGCCATATTTCTTTCGAAGCGTTCGTATCTCTTCTCATAAGAGAATTCTCTTCTACACCTAATCTATTCAATCACTGGTAACTCTCGCCCTTCTCTAGCTATGGCAAATGAACTCTCTCTTAAAGACAGTACAACATTCACTCTCCAAATTATCAAAAACACACTGTAAAGCGATATCTGCTGTAATCAGGAAGTTATAATTAATCTATTTTTTTTTTTTTTTTTTTTTTGGAAGCATACTTTTTCAAAAGTATATTTCTATGGAAATTATTTTTTAAAAAATATAATTTGAACATGTTTAGTATGCAAATGAACTCTTTAAAAAGTAAAATACTCTCAAATTATAAAAAACAACTGTAAAGGAACTGTGTAAAGGAAGTTAAATAATCTATTTTTGGGACAATAGAATTGATAATACGAATAGACTTTATGCATCTTTTAAAAAGTTACACTTCTTAATTTACTTTTCCCCAATCAAACATCTCCTAAATTCATTATTCATAAAAAAACACTTATAGAGAGTGAAAGTTGTAAAACCTAAAACAAGAACGGGCTCATTTTAGCTTGGACAAATCCAAGAAATGATCAAGATAGTAAAAGGTTAAACAGAATATTGCTTATGTTGTTCTATAGCTAGGCTGATACCATCTCCTAATAAAAATTAAAAACACAGTTGGAAAATTTATAACAAACTTGCTAAAAGTAGAAGGAAATGTAGAACACAGTTCAAACCATAATCCCATAACCTTCTACTACTTAAGTCTTAATAGACAAAATAATAATAATAATAATAATAACAATAATAACAATAATAATAATAATAACGTAAAGGGTAATGTGTAAGATTAACCTTTCCATCTTCCGAATTCTGCTAATAAAAAGGCTTCATGTTTGGGTAGCCACGAATTCTTGTGGTAATAGTAATTCTTTGTAAGTCTCTTTCTCTCTCCTTTTCTTTTGTCTTTCTCATGGTGAATGGATCATCCTGAGATTTTTGGCATACCAACAGGTGCTCCCATTTCTGATAAGAAGAAGAAAAAATTAAGCTTGAACTCTTTCTATAAACTTTACATATCAACAATTTTAAAATGGCGTCATTTAAAGAAATCATGTTCAAATTCTCAATCTTCATGCCAAGCCGCACAACCTGAAGCAAAATCTCAAGTTTCTCAGGTATTTATATTTTTCCCAATCCACTCTTTTAATTACATAACGGAAGACTTTGGTGCAATGCTAAAGTCGCTCCATTTGTAATTTGGAGGTCATGGGGAAACAACCTCTTTGCAAAAGTAGGGAGAAGGCTACATACATTAACCTTTCTCAGAGCACACAAACGTGAAATGCTTCTTGCATGGGTCATATTTATATTCTCTTAATTACATCATAAAATAAAATATGACCAATGATAAATTTGACTTGTGTCTCTTAAATTTTGGAAAACCATCATGACCATACATACACATGTAAAAGCGTAAGGCATGATATTTTTTCTGGGTTCAATCATGACCTACATTCTCATAATTCATTTTGATAAGAGACATAATTATTATTAAAATATGAAAGTGTAGTGATTAGATCCTTGCAAAGTTCAAGGAGCCATAAGAATAATCATGTTGGGGGTCAAATTTATGCCTTAGGCCAATAAAATATCCTAAAGCATTGATATCCTCTTCCATATTTCAAGCGTAATCATCATGTTCCACATATGCAGGAACAGGACACTGGGGAAGAAACAGGAAAGCCAAAAATGAATGGAGTCCACAGTTATAGATACAATTCTGATAGCATGCAAAGCAATGGTCCTGTAAGCCCTAGACACATTTACAGGAGTAAAACCGTGGATAGTTATTGTTTTCCACGTTTTTCTGCTTCCCTATCAAGAAATGGGAGCCGTAGGAGTCCCTCTCCAACACCATCATTTATGTCTAGAACTAGAAGCGCGAGCAAGGCGAACAACGAATCAAATTATGGGTTTACCTCATCTCTTTCAAGAAATGCAAGCGGCAGGAGCACCGCTCCTATTATGTTTTCAAATTCAACAGGGATGATAAAACCTCAAGCTGTTCAAAAGAATCTCGAGTGCACGCTAGAGGAGTTGTGTTATGGATGCATGAAGAAGATTAAGGTTACAAGAGAAGTTCTTACATGCACAGGGTTTGTTTCTAATCTTTCATGTGCTCTATCGGATATTGGCTTTTAAGATATCATTTATTTTGAATCATTTATGTCAAAAACATTCTTCTGAAAAGCCTATCCTGTCTTTGGTTTTTGACAGGAAAGCAGTTCAACAAGAGGAAATACTGACAATAGATGTGAAGCCAGGATGGAAAGAAGGAACAACTATAACATTTGAAGGAATGGGAAATGAAAGACCCGGCTGTTGCCCAGCAGATATAACTTTTGTGATTGCTGAGAAACAGCATCCTCTGTTTCGTAGAGAAGGAGATGATTTGGAGATTGCAGTTGAAATCCCCTTAGTACAGGCTCTAACAGGCTGTGAAATTTTAATCCCTTTGTTAGGCGGAGAAAACATGACTCTGATGATCAATGATATTATTTACCCTGGCTATGAGAAAATTATCAGAGAACAAGGTATGCCAAACACAAGAGAGCAAGGAAAGAGAGGAAATTTGAAAGTCATATTCCTAGTTGATTTCCCAGAACAACTTACAGACAAACAGCGATCTGATATTCTTAGTATTTTAGAGGACTCTTGTTGAATTGTTCAGTTTTCTTGAGCTAAAGATTTCATTTCCTCTGTTTTGTGGTTTCAGTTCTTTTTCATGGCACCAATACGCTAAAACCCAAAACATCCTCGAAAAATATGCTTAGAACTTCTACAACTGGTCATCTAACACCTAATCTAACAAAAGCTGGTTGAGAAATAATTGGGCTTAACTCGTATGAAAAATGCTTGAATACTAGAATTAGATGCAGAATATTAATGGCATCTGATATTCATAAATCACAAGTACCTCGTCTCTGAGTTTCCATCAAATTCAATATCAGAACTTTCTGGTATAATTCTATACAGAGCAGACAAACCAAATAAACAAATTAAGAAATTCAAAGCTCAGTTATGTAAAATTGCATGTAAATAATAATTATTATTTACATTAAAATTGGTAATTGGTAGAGCATATGTAGAGATGAAAGGTAAGATGATTAAGTAGAGAATGAATCCACACCCCACAGCATATCTAAATAATTTCACATATCTAAGTAAAAACATCACACTTTTGGTATTAACAATTAAGCTAAATAATGATTAAGTACCGGACATCAACTGTAGCAAGTAGCAACCAACCCATGAATACTGTTGCTATTTAAATTGTAAAAGGGAAAAAATAATTTACAAAGTCCGAGTACCTTAAACTTATATTATGGACGACCCTTCTTAAGCCTTACCCCAGCCAAATAGAGCACGGATTATATCCCAAATACCGCCACCAAGTAAAACCTTCAGCAACCTGATCTTTCCACTAGAATATGGCGGATACCTAACAGGTGCATCGCCAGCAAAACCTCGATATAAGACTGCCTTCTTATGGCTAAAAGTATCAAAAGAAAATTTGCCATGGTATGCACCCGTTCCACTCTCCCCAACACCACCAAATGGTAGAGTAGGAACTGCAAGCTGCAACATCAAGTACAAATTATGACATAAAGTACAAATTATCTTTTAGATATTAACTAGTATCCAGTTTTATGATATTAAATCTGAAAATACCCCGATACATGCCAGTGATATGAGAATGAATTGCAAATGTTTGTTGATTCTCAACAAGGGAATGCCCATATAGGATCAAAGAAGTATGTTGGGTCAAACTTGGAAGGAAGCAGAAACATATGCAACTAAAGCAGAAATCAAAGTTCATATCAGCCAACATGAAGTGCCTGAATCCACAAAAAAATTTTCAAGTGCTGTTGACTTCCACAACGCTATGCAATACCGACTCACATTAAAAAGAAAAAAGGCAACTAGCTCGTGCCTTTAATTTGCAGGAATAATACAAGCAAGCAGTACTATCATTGCAAATGACTACTATGTTAGAATTAAAGATGAGATATACAATAGTATATTCTTTCCCTTTGCAGAAGGTGTACACTTGCCCCAGTTAGTGCTCTTGCATTATTTTGACTGGCTAGTTTCAAGAGTGAGGAGCCCAGTCAAAGTTTTATTACCATGACATCAAAGTAAAATGCAATGATGGATTGCTTCCTGATATTACAATAATATCTAGCCAAAAGAATTTCCAAACTAAGAACAACATTTGGTACAGGTAATCCATTGACCCCCCAAATCAAAGATGTAGCTGATACACCTGAGAATGGCCATTCAATGCATGTATGATAACTCAAACAGCACTTAATGATATTCAGAAACATATGCAAAATGGTATATGCGCCATTGCAACTCGTGTGCCAGATGCACTGAATGGTTATGTTATCATAGAGATGTACTTGGGTGCCATAAGAATATGTAGGTATGTAAATTATGCATGCATATACATATATGTAACTATCTTCTACAAGATCCAGAAATAATAATTACATGGACAGCAGTGTCATTGACAACTACACCCCCGGCAGAGACAGAAATCACAAACTGTTGCTTGAGTTTTTTGTTATTGGTGAATAAATAAGCTGCAAGTGGCTTTGTTCCGGAGTTTATCAAATCAAAACTCTCTTCAATTTTGTCAACCTGTTTCAAACCGAAAAGAATATGAATATATATAAATTAAATAATAACCATTTCATGTAAAATAAGTGAAAGACAATAGACTTAAGATTCTTATAATTTAGATAATCATCGCTTCCAAGAAACTGCAATGATTAATCCCTGTTTTCATTCACAAGCCCAAGCAGAAGAAAATTACTGAAATGGAGTGTGATTTCCTAATATAGCTCATTTCCGGCAAAAACAAATATCCTGCTTTTCCATTGTGGTGAGAAGTACTATTTCGCATGTATAGGTCATGGTTTTTCCCCAAATGTGAAACACATCGCACTAATATTCTAGTGGAATATGGATTTAAATAACTTTTCCTCTGTGATTAAAAAAAAAGGCAGTATTTCTTGGCTTTTACCATGACAATAGGAAGCAAAGGACCAAATATTTCCTCCTTCATTATCAGAGAGTTCTGTGGGACGTCCAACAAGAGAGTGGGAGCAATTTTCCTGCCATTCAGAGGAACAAGCATTTATAAGTGAGAAGCTCTTTGCTCCTAAGCAAACTATGAACCAAGAAAACAATGAGCAGACACTCAGCAGAACTCACAGGTTTACTTCGTCTCTTTCACCTCCATGGACAATCTTACCAGAAACCTTATCCTCATCCAGTAGCTTAGTCAAACGAGAAAAATGGTTGAAATTCACAATTCTGGACAAGTCTTTTGATTCCAATGGGTTCTTTCCATAAAACCTCTCTAGTTCTTTTTTAAATGACTCCACCTGAATGAAGAAAAAAAATAGATAGATAGAAGTTCAAAAAAGAAAAAGAATAAGAACAGAAATTCAAATGACACTAAATATTACCAGCTTCGTAGCATAATCTTTCGTTGTAATCATGTAATCAGGAGAAATACAAGCTTGTCCATTATTACAACCCCACTTGCCTGCAATTATTCGCCTAGTTGTTACCTTGGAGATGAAGACAAATGTGTCAGTGGACATGAAACTTAATTATGGTACCATATTTAACAAAATGTAATTAAAAAAAAAAAAAAGCAGTTTGTTCAGAAAAGCAAATGCATACACAAGCGCACACAAGAAAAGAATTTTAACTTGTAAATTGATGCCTTCATCAACTATGACTGGACATTTTCCTCCAAGCTCCAAATGAACAGGAGTCAGGTGCTTGGCAGCAGCAGCCATCACAAAACGTCCCACTCTTCCATTCCCTGCAAATTTAAGGATGAATTATTGATTTATACAATGGCTTATTAAACCTAGGGCAAAAACAAAAGAACAGCATTCAAGGTCAAATTTTAAAGCATCAGTTCAGTTTTCCTCTTAGCTACAAGGTTTACTTCAACAAAATAACTTAAAATATCAAATATTTAAACAACATTTAAGTTGTCCTGAAAATTTAGTATTTTCCAATATAATACACCAAAAGATAATTGAAGCTGATTTCAATACTATAACCAAATAGCAGAGCCATAGGCAAGACACTTTGCACAAAATAAAAGAAGTGATAATCCTAAGTCCTAATAAATTTCCTCATGTTAAGGCCCCAATCTGTTAGTCTCCAAAATCACTTCCACCCAAATCCTGCCTGTCTGAGTGCAACAATCTAAATAACGAACTACCCTCACCTATAAATTACAGAAACTTAAGTTGATCATGCAACATTAAAACCCGTTCCTCCCCAGTGCCCACAAGCCATAGAAAACTTCTCATATAGCCTCCGATTACTCCCTGCTTTGAGAGGCAGTAAAGAAGATTGACATGCACAAATGCTTACAAGAAGAAGGTAACTTTTTTTACTACAGGAACTCAGTGAAGGGGAGGGACGTGGGACACTAAGCCCGCCAGAATGGTATCTGGGATGCAGGGGCAGCACCTACTGGGATGTAAGTATGTATTTCCTATTTGTACAAGTATTTTGGATCTTGATGTCCATAAATAGGGATGTATTACTCTTCTTTGTAATATTGAAAAAATAGATGCAGTCATGGATGTAAGTGAAACTTGCAAACCGTATACAATACTTGTGTTTGTTTTTCTCTTCTTTTTCTAATTTAACTTTTCGTTTGCCAACCTTCTCCTGCTATGCCTGATTTCTTATTCAATCTTCACCAATGTTAACCTGCTAGACTTCCATCTGATTATCGACAATCTCATGTAAGTTTTGATTTTTTTTTTTTTATGAGATCTTCACTCAATTCAAATATCATTATTGCAAAACTAAAGCGCTAGATGTCTGTAGTACTTCAAACTAAATGGATAACTGGAAATTTTTCAAATATTTATCAAGACTGAAAAATCCATTTACCCCTTGCTTGACATTTAACAAGTGTTGCCTGCATCATTTTAGAAGAGCAGTATATAATTTGCACTATAGAAATCTACCATTGACTGTCAAAGAAAAGGGAAGAGAAATAAATGAATTGACCTGTGTATAATATTTTGTCCCACTTTTGCTCCAGCAGGGCAGTTGTTTCAGCTACGGCCCCTTCAATAACCCTTATGGAAGAGCTATCCAAATATTTTGTGGCTAGTTTTAGAAGCAATGAAGATGAGGCTGGAGAGACTTCTGAGGGTTTTAAGACCACTGCATTGCCAGCTGCGATAGCTCCAATGACTGGATCAAGAGACAACACTAGAGAAGAGACAGGAGAATTTGATTTCAATATTATAAATTTTAACAGAAAACATAAGATAGGGGGAAATAACACATCGAATTGCAACAAAAACGTACAAAAAGGGTAATTCCATGCTGAAATTATCAATACAACACCCAATGGTTCTGATACTATTTCAGCTGATGAAGGAAAAGTAGTCAATGAGGTCCTCACCTACAATAAAATGATATTTTGATTGAAATCAAGCCAATGACCATAAAAACAATAATGTAGAGCAAGTAAAACTAGTGGCGAAGTTCTTTAAAGAGATGGGGCAAGAGGGAATGGGGAAAATCTCTACCTTTTCGGGCTTAATCCAATGTTTCAGTTCCTTAAGTGCCAGTTTGCATGAGTTCTTGAGCAAAGCTATCTGCACAACAGAAGTTGTTCCCATTAACTTGATGAATAAAGTTATAAGTATATCACATATCACTTATAATGCGCAGCAACTTTCACGAGGCAAGTTAGCTCTACTTTATAATTCATAGCTGCTTCCAATATTTCGATTCTGTACACACGCAGATTTTAGCACACCACACGCCCAAACACAGGATCGTACCAATTAAGTTTACCAGAACAAAAAGGGAGTGCAAAATTAGTAACGATCTCTAACAGAAAAACACAAACTGTATCTCCAGGTAAAAATGGCTATGCTAGCAACACCTACTATTACTGGTTCAATGGCTCTGCTAGCAACACCTACTATTATCACGTTAAGAATGTCAGTACGTTCTCCGGCTGAGAATGTTCTGTGGCTTTTGTGTTTTAATTTGGCAACAAAGGAACCTAGAACCAACCTTTACTCTTAGCTGATTGCTACTGTATCAATTAATGGAAACTGAGTTAAATTGCATGTTAAGCGATCTAAGGAAAAGCTACTTTCAAGCAACCCAAAAGCTATCCTCCACAATTAAGGGGAAAAAACTTTAAAAACTAATGAAGTTTCAAACAAATGTTAACAAGTGATTCTGTGTTCATAATAAACGTGAAATAGCTGTTGAAAGAAAGTTGTTCACCAATCCACAGAAATAAACAATTTTCCACAATTTTCAATTCCACATTATCCTTTGATTTTGCACAATAATACAATTTGAAATATCTAGACTCCAGACTTTGGTAATGGTTTTTACCGTCCAGCCATTCTAATAACAAGCATTACAATACATCATTATATTTATTTACCTCCCATTTCGAAAAAATATGCATTGATTATCTGTAAACCAGTTTCAATATTCTAAATTAGTAAGGGCATGGCATTTGCTACTATTTATAATTTTTAATAAACTCCTAAGTTGTGTATCACTGGTTCCCATCTTCAGAAAAACAGAGTTTCAAAGAAATTAACACATTAGCCCAAGAAAAAAAAAAGTTCGGAAAACAAAAATCTTTATGGCCGGAAAAGAAATCGATATTTCTTTCGTTGTTTTACTATATATTGACTAGACCACACGAGTTCGTTCAGTGGAGAAAGCATATTTATCCAGATGCTAACTTAATAAATGCCATTAATGCTGCTCCCAACAGTTTGCAGAAATATTAGACCTGACCCATAGTACACGGAACCCAAATTTTTAAGTCAGAGACATTGGTATTCACATTAAAGTGCGACAAAAAATGGGACCAAAATGTTATGCAATCAAAAAGTAGACGCATTAAATCAAAACCAAGAGAATGTAAAGAAATTGCAGACTGCAGTAACATCAAAATTGGAAATCAATCCAATACCAGGTGCTTGAAAATTCATTATCCTCCTTCTGCAGTCGATTTCAAGTCATCAAACACACCTCAATTTCACCCAAATTAAACAAAAATGGAAAAAAAAAAAAAAAGTCAAATTATATTCACTCTGCAGTGTTCGTTACAAGTCATATTTCACTTTCATATCCACCCACCGGTAGAACTTCAACTTAAATTTCAAAAACATCCAAAGAAGAAGAAGAAACGGATATCCTTATACTGACCTCATAGATAGTTGACTCGAGTTCAGGCTTGGAAAGATCCAGTCTAAGAGCTTCGACGATCTCTTTCTCGTTTTCATCGCACAACTTGAGCATATTTTTCAACTGAGCGACCCTCCACTCATAGCTCCGAGTCTTACCAGAAGCGAAATTGCCGGTAAGCTCTTTGACTAAGTCCCTCGCTGCTTCCGCATCGAACACCACCACTTCCTTCTTCGCGTCCTGGCTTCCAGCCATTATTTCACCAGCTCAAAAAAGAAAAAGAATCAATAGGATCGGTTGATAAGGAAAAGAAGTCTGTGTACAGATAAATACAGCGAGAGAGAAAGAGAGAGAGGACTGAAGCGAATGTTTTTGTTTGTATTAAATACGCCGGCAACGATGACTGGACGTGGTGTTTTGTAGCATATTAAGGAGCTGTTTGGCTCGACGTGTTCTTTATAGGAATTATCAAGAGACGTTGATTTGGATTGATGTTGTGAAATTAGCAAATTAATTAAATTTGATATTCATAATTAACGAGGAATCTATTTTCTCTTAATTATATTTTGAGACAAGCAAAGTTGGGTCTGCATGACATCAAAGAGGTAAATTTTTTATAGGTTTTGAGAATTATTTGATACAGATAGATTTTGTTAAACTGAAATAAAACAAAGGTATTCTAGAAGCCTTACGCTGCTTGTTGTTAGATTTCATCAGGTTTTTACCGTTTGATATCCAAAATATTTGGCGGAGGGACAATAAAGTCAAACAGCATCAAAATATGGGTAAAAAGTAATACCGTCTCTTTGTCAAAATATAATTCATTTTTAAATAATTATTTTATTCAAAATGTAAAGTCATTTGAAGTGTTATAAGGAGTAATAAATGATATTTTTTTTATTTTATCATTATTTATATTAGATATAATAAATATTTTCACAAGTAACTATTGATTGAAATAAAAGATAATTTTACTCTTGAGTTTGTAATCGTCCAATTAATCACTTTCTTAATCTTTGTGTAAAAATTTTAAACGATTTATATTTTGAGAAAAAAAAAAGAGTATATTAGATAAAATAGAAGCACGGTGATTAAGACTATATTTTCTCCATGAGCAATATTTTACAATAAAAATAATCATCAAAATCATAGTGTGCTCACAATATTTAATCACTTCACAGCAAAACCATTAAAAAAATTAAACTTTTGATGTTTCTTTCTGCACTTAGATACGTTGAAGCTCTTTTTCAATACCTTTAATCTATTGACCCAATTAATTTCTCATTAATCTTTACTTTATTCTCTGCATCAAAAAAAATTATTTTCCTTCTTTTTCTTACTAAGAAAAAAAAAAAAAAAAGTTAGACAGAGGTAGAAAAGGGCTTACAAAACGCTAATATGCATGTACATGGCCAGCAAAACGACATCAATGAGCTTAATAAAGCAAATATTCCATAAAATTCTTCCATTTGGCTTACAAAACGATAAATTTTTCAATTTCATAGTTACCTTGTTCTGCTGTGATTTTGCAGAGTTGTTTGAGCATTTTGGGCAAGCAAAATACTTATCCTCTTATATTATTGTTTATTTTTCCTTTGACTTGTACCGTGGAATTGAAAAAATTGGACAGAATGACAATATTATTTAATGGTATTAAATTATAGAAACAAAATAATGTATTTTAAAAAATAAAAAAACAAGATAATTAATTTTGATAAAATATAGGCACAAATTAAATTATAATTTTTTCTTATAAAATTTATTTTTAAAATAGTATAATTTGTACCACATGAATTTTAACAATCAGGCCTTTATCTTTAGTTGAAACTTGAAATCGCTCTTGCGCAATTAAAGATTACTCCTTCCATATCCCTTTGGGGACATCAAATAAAGATTACTCATTACTCCTTGCGTCCCATAATTTTTGTCCTTTTTTTTTTTATTTGTCCCAAATTATTGTCTGTATCTTTTTTTTTTTTTTGAAATGAATAATAATTAGAGTTTACTATTTCGTGAGAACGGAAAATGGAACATTTGGATTTCAAAAATGAGTTATGTATTGATAAAAATATTTAAAGAATTTTAATTTTATTGGTTAAAAATAAAAGTAACTTAATTTTGATTGGTTATATTAATTTCAAATTTAAATTTAAATTCTATTGGATAAAATAAAAAATTTTATTATATTCTAAATAAGGTATATATTAAATATATAAGAATATAATATTTTTTTTGAAGATTTTATTTTTAATGGTTGAGAAACAAATAAAGGTATGTATTAAATATGATAAGAACATAATATTTTTTAAAAAATTTTAATTTTATTGGTTGAGAAACAAATAAAGGTACATATTAAATATGCTAAGAATACGATATGTTTAAGAATTTTAATTTTATTACTTGAAATAATAAAGATAATTTAATTTTAATTAGTTATATCAATTTCTTATTAAAATCAAAAATTCTACTGAATAAAATAAAAAATTATATTATATACTAGATAAGTGTATATATTAAATATAGTAAGAATAAAAGAATTCAATCTTGATAAAATAAAAAATTATATATAATATATTAAATATGAATATTAAATATAGTAAGAATATAAATTTTAAATTTAATTTAATAAAATAAAAAATTACATTGTTAAATATGGTAAAGATATAAGAATTCAATTTAATTTATTGTTAATACTTAATAATTTTAAAAAATTAATTTTTATATAAGAAAAGTTCGGTAAAGATAATTACATTTATTGAATAAAAATAAAATGAAAAGTTATTCCAAATATATTGATATAAGGAATCTAATATTAATTTACTATATTAATATATTAATATAAGATACCTAAGTGTAATTAATATAAATATTTATTGAAATTAATATGTTCCAAAATTCTAAACTATATTATAATCACTATAATTATCAATAGCTACTGTAGTCGGCGTTAACCAGACATGACCATGTGATGTTGACAATTGCGTGCCCGAAGAATTCTTGTACGCTGGAGCCGGTGGCCCTCTTCATCTGGTGGCGTAAAGTTAGGTATTTCTGTTGAGACCGTCAAGAGCGAGCGGTACAACAAACAAGGCGCTGCGATCCGCAGTCTGCGCACTATGGTGCAATATGCACGGCAGTGGCAAGTGTTAAATAATTAAAATATATAACTTCAATGGAAAAGTCTAAACGAAGTATTAGTTTATAAGTATTTGTTTGTAATTTAAAATTCAAATTTTATTTTATTTAATTTTTCATATATCATAAAAATATTTTTTTTGACTAATGTATATCATACAAATATTGAATAAAAATGAAATCAAATATCAGAATTGTTTAATCTTGAGCATAAATCACTTAAGTCAGAAAAAAAAAACTGAAAATATAATACATATTTTTATGCTAATTAATTAAAGTAAGCATTCATTCATGAATTTTTAATTATGAATATGAAATTCCAATATCATGTAATAAAGTTTATTTTTCAGTGTAAACCGTAGAATCAAACTAATCAAATAAAAGACACTAGACCACAATTTGGTTATTGAAAAAAGATATTTAATTTATAAGTTAAAAAAAAAAAAGTTTACAATTCAACCTCAATTTTGATTTTGAGTAATTAAATCAAACTATAAATGGTATTTATCTATACATGTAAATTAAAACTTAAAAATACATATGAATCTATGTTTATTAATAAAAAGATCAAATGTCGCTCGTTATATGATTATTGCAAATATAACTTTAGTTTCATTCATCATTCTTTATTTATTAGTCGTAATTAGTCGCTTCTCTTTTTAATATTTCAAAATTCATGAAATAGAAGTTTCGAAAGATAAAAAAGACGTCCAACAAACCAAAATTATTAATTTATTTTTTGAATTAATATATACTCTCTCCTTCTCATACATTTTATCTTTTTTTTTTTTTTTTACATTCGTCACAAATTATTAGTTTTTAATTATTATTCGTCACAAATTTGATATTACAACTCATAACTTAACATTCTGGCTCTATATTTTCCTTACTGAAAATGTATAAAATTTTGCTAATAAAAGCTGATGTGGCAGAATACAATTGGTTATATAAAATTATTTATTTAAAGGGAGCATAATTTCCATGGAAAATACATTTTCAATATTCCACAAGATCATTATTGGAGGGTGAATAGTTTCACCTTCGGACTACCTGGATAGTGGAGACATCAAATCTAATTTCTCTGCCTGTTTTTGGATGGATCGTTGATTTTCCAAAGAAAGCCAAAGCTACCAACCATAGCACATACAATAGAAAAAAAAGATCACTTTCATGTACCAATACATTTTATCTTATTTTTCTTTTGCATTCGTCACAAATTATTATTCTATTTTCTTTTTTAGAAATAAATGATATTTTAAAATTTATTATTTTACCTTTACTTAATATGCTTTTTTGTCAATAAATATAATAGTCAAATTATTATATTATCATTAATTATATCTTTATATAAACGAAATTAACATATCAATTAATCTTTAACTTTCATTTAATCAAATATTTCAAGAAAAATTTAATATGGATCATTTAATATTTATGAATATTAATAAGGGTATATACTAGAAAAAAATGAAGCGAAAATTATAGTTTAATTATATTACTGAAATTTTCTTAATCTATATACAAGTCAAATTAAGGAAATATTAATTTAGAGTTTGAATTATATTTTATTATCTGTATTTGATATATTATATGTAAACTGCTTAAAAAAATAAAACCAAATAATATTATTTTAATTTAAAAAATTCATAAATCCTGATAATGGTTTAATACGAGATTACGTGCACCCTCAGCATATAGTCTAATAATATATGTGTGATAAGATAATACTAAGAATTTAATTTACATCATTAATGATTACCCACTTGCATGTTTGATGTTGGTGGTGAGTTGTCATGATCCCCTCTTTTAATGGTAATTAATAATTAATGAAATCATTGGATATATATTTATATACATTTAAAAATATTTTTAAATATTAAAATCTCATTTTGTATATCCACCGTTAATCGCTCTTTCATTTTGTATGTTATAGATTTGCATGCCATTTCATATCATGTTTGCAATGCTTTCATAATTTTTTTTTTCATATTATAAGTTTACAAAAATGCTAAAAATGTAGAATTTGGTAAGACTTATAGAAAAAATTATTATAAGAGCATCTTTAACGCTAACATGGATTGTGACGCATATATTATATATAATAGAATGTGTGAATGATAATGTGATTGAATGTTTATTTATAGATGTAGAATTTTAAAAATTTCTCTTCAATTTGCTCATTTTGAATCCTCTTTTATCCTTTTTTTTTTTTATTTTCTTTTTCTGCTGACAATTCAGTATGCAACCAATCACTATGGAATAATAAATGTTTATATTGTTTAATAGACCCTTTAAAAATAAGTGTGGTAAATAACGTTTATTTTTTGTTTTTTTGATACTTCACATACCAAATAGATATTATCATTGAAGAGCAATTTTTTTAAATCTTTCAATTTTTCTGATGTGGCAATTACTACTCTCTGCTCCATAATACACGTCGCATTTAGAATTTCACATTCCTTAAAAAAATCATTAAATGTGTCTAAGTTACAATAAATTATCGAGTAAATTGACTATATTGCGTTAATTTAATATTAATTCTCCAAAAAAAATTAAATTGAAGTAGTAATTATTGGTCATATATGAAGAGTAAACATAAAAAAAAAACATTTATCACTCGTTAAAACAATAAATGTAAAAAAATATTTCAAAACAGATTATTTTCTCATATGTGATAAGCATTATGCATAAAAATAGTAAATAAAAACAATTCAAGTTAGCATTAAATATGCCTTAAAGTGGCATCCTCACAAGAATCCAAATAACAAAAAAGAAGTTAGGGTTAAATTCATTGTATCTAGTCAAATTCAGTATCTATTTCTTTTTCTTTTATTTTTTTAGCCTCTTCAATTCCCTTTTGAATTCTTCTTATTTGTTTTTTTTTTTTTTTTGAAAAATAAATTTTATTTTTATTCTATTTATCTATTTTTTTAATTTATTCTTTTAGTGAAAACTATGTCAATTTATTGAATTTTTTCATCATTTATCTATAACATTTTTTTTCCGAATAATTTAAAATGTTCACAGGTTCAAATTGACATGCATTTCTTTTTCTCACTAAGACCTTCGTAATACCTACTATAGGCGCACACCACACAATCTAACCTCACTTGATTCAAAGCCTAAATGTTAGAGAATTTCTATAACATTGAATTTGATTGTTTGTCTTGATTCATTTAATTAAATTATGAACTCTGAGTGGATTACTTGAATCTATATCTATATTAAATTTAAATAACAAATAAAATTTAATATATTAAATAATTCAAATATCTAATCACCTATATTTTAAAATGTTAACCTTATTACTTATAATCTAATAAAATAACCTGTAAGGAAATAAATTTTTTAATAATATACTAAATACAATTTATGAAATATAATAATAATTTTCATATGTATTTATAAATTATAAGCTATCCAAACAATCCTCGCGAGCCTTTTCACCTGATTTGATAAGAAATTCAATGATGGTGATAAGTATATATACAGTACAATAATAGATTCAAAATTTAAATTCCTTCTCCAATACTTAAAAAAATTAACATTTTTAAATATTTGTGTTTAAATTTTTCAAGCTTTGATCTTAAAAAAAAATTTTGAGTTATTTTTTTGTTAATTCATCCAGTATCTGAATACAATCATTCGATTAAATATGGATTCACGTCGGGTATATTTATAAAGGGACAAAGTGCTTTCTTTGTAGAATATTTAATTATATCTACTCTCTAAAATTTATTTACAACTAAAAATATAACTAGATAATTATGAGTTTTCTTTTTCTTTTTAAGCTATATCTATCAATTAAAATTTATTCCTTCGTCTAAATATATACTTTAATTGGATAATACATGTACATGTACAAATTAATTATTAAACAACTAGATAATTATCACTTAATTTTTTAGTGCAAAATATATTTTTTTTCTTCATTTATCCATATATTTTAATTAGATAACGTCACCTTTTTCCAAATAATTTAAAATTCTCTCGAAGTTTTGAATTGATATCTTGGGTACCACACTATGAAACTTCACTTGATTTAAAGCCTAAAAGGAAACATGAGAAGTTGAATTTGATTGGTTGTTGATCCATCTAATTGAATTATGAACTCTAATTAAAATCTAGGTGGATTAGTTGAATCTATATATTTGAATGTTTGAATTCTTTTTTTTCAATTCATCATTATGATATATTAATTTTCTAAATGTTTACCATAACAACAAAATTTAAAAGTTTTTTTAATTTAATTTAAATAAGAAAACATTTAATACATTAAAAAAATTCAAATACCTAATCACTTATATTTTAAAATATTAACTTAAATCACTCATCATCCACCATAACCGATTAATCGGTGTTCGGATTATGCAGAGGTCATTATAAAGGCAATCCTCTCAACTAAATTTTCTCAATTCACAACACTAGAGTTTAAATCCTGGATGTTACTTAATGGATCCAACAACTCATTCCACTGGAGTAACTAATGGTTGGTTTTTAAAATGTTTACTTTATTACTTATAATCTAATAAAGCAATGTGGAGGAAAAACATATATTTTAATAATGTATGCTAAAAATAATTTATAAATTACAATAACAATAAAACAATTCACGGCCAAACAAATATTTGACATGTATTTATTTATAAATTATAAACTATTAAAACAATCAGCGCAAGGCGTGAGGTTTCACATAATTTAATAAGAAATTCAATGCATAGTGATAAGTACATATCTGATATTATAATAAATTCAGGTTTAAATCATTTTTTCAATATTTTAAAAAATTAATATTTTTAAAAGAATAACTATCTTCATGTTTAAATATTTTTAAGTGTTTTTTTTTTTTTTAAAAAAAACCATCTAGTATCGAAGACACTCATTTGATTAATATGTATTGACGTCGGATATATCCATGAAAGGAAACAAAGTGCCTCTCCTGAATATTTAAAGGAATTTCATAATCAGAGTTCAAACTTGAGACCCTAATTAGGGGGTAGATTAGAAAATTTCGTTAGCAAGGATAATATATAAAGGTAATAATTTATTGGAAAAAATAGTAAAATTTATTTGGAGTAAATTTAAATTAATGTAGGAATATGGATTAAAATGTAAAAAATTCTGAATTGAGATTTAAAAAATCAATGAGTAGGAGCCCACTGTCTTTACCTTAAATCATACCCTACCTCTAAATAAGAAGAGATCCTTGATATTCCATTGAGGGTTGAAGCTATTAGCTAAAATCTTATTAAATATCAACATTCATAATTAACTGTTGTTAGCCACCATCAACTATCAGTTATCTATGAATACATCGATGGAGTTAGGGGTGACCATCGCCCCCAATTTTTTTTTTTTTTAAAAAAAATCACCTATAAACTATTAAAATTTTTTTATTTTATCCATTAAAATAGTAAATTTTTTCAATTTCGAGTCTTTTAACTCTTGAAATTTTTTTAGCCCCTAACTTTAATTTATGATTCTATCACTAAGTTGAAATGAACAATTAAACAAATGATCGCTCAACATTACTTAACATTACTGTTAGTTCAAGTCTAATCAAATTGATAGATCTTTTCAAATATTATTAGCCACCAGCTATCAGCTACCCATCGATGCCAATTACAATTATATTATTATTACTTCACATTATCTTATGAATTAAATAGTTTTTTTGAGATAAACGATATACAAGTACTTTATCGGTTGAAAGAGTTGAAATTATTTTAGGATTTTTTTAGCAAAAACTAATTTACATAAGCAAATTTTAATTTAAATGGATAGAGTTAAGTTGATGGCTAAAATTGGAAATAATCTACTAAATTTTATTATTTTTTATTAAAAATTAAAATTTCATTATAATTTTTTTTTTTGAAAGAGAAAATTTCATTATAATTAAAACATAGGTTAAAATTGATATTTTTAAGTATTTAAGCATGAAAAATAGGTCTCATTTTTTACTGCAGTCCACTGTGGTAAATTGGCAATACCTTCAAAGAGTGTATTTCATGGGGAATGAAAGTATCATTTAGTCAAAACAAGCCCAAGCCCAAGACCAAGCCCAACAACCTACTAAATGAAATTGGCTATGTGATAGCATGGCTTTCTTATGCCAATCTATGAATTGCCTATTTGCATCCATACGTGCAAATAGACCTATTTCTCTCCAATTTGAAGTCTTATTTGAATTTTTTTTTTTTTTTTTTTAAAGAAAGAATGTGGAGAAAATATCAATAAATTAAGTTTTATCTCGCTTATTTAGAAAGAGTAATGCTCCGTTTGGATAAATGAGTTTAAAATATAGAATTTATTTGTAAATAAATTTTCATATTTGGTATTATTAATTTAAAACATGTATTTCAATTGAATTCCACGTAATCATTTATGAAACAAATTCATAAGTAGAAATTTATTTGTTTTTATTTCCTAAAATGTAATTTAAAAATAGATAATAAATATAATTATATTTATGTTATGCTATATAATTTATTTATATTTTATTAAAATAAGTATACAAAATAAAAATAATATTTTTAAAATTATTGCATTTAATTTAGTGATAAATGAATATTTAACTTGAATCTCTCTCATCAATAGTAAAAAATGCTAAAAAATATTAAAAAAAAGAAGAAAATAACAAAATAAAAACACATTTGGAAATTATTTCCCTCTTTATTTTTCTCAAAATTTTTTCTTTCATTTAATATTTTTTCATCCATCCATCTATTTGGCTTAGTCTTCTACCTAGGAAATTCTATTTTTTTTTATATAAAAAAAGTTTAATTTTCCTTTCTATTTCCATGTGAAATGGAATTCTTATAATTTGAGTTGAATGTATGTGAAATTTATGAATTAGTACATTTTATCAAAATTACTATAGTTTTGATAAAAAATGTGTTTGTCTCATATGTGTATTCTCTTAAAAAATAATCTTTATATATGTATTTAGGAGATTAACAAGTCCTTAAAAAAATTACTCTGTATAAATAAATTCCATAAAATTCATAATCTTTATATATGATATAAATAAAAATCTAATTATGATTCTATAGTTTTTAATTTTGTAGATTTGATTATACTCAAATGAAACCAAATCATACTGAATTTTCAAATCAACTATAAACTTATTAAGGGTAAAACTCTTAGAATTAATAAATTTTAAGTAAAAATTATATAGTTAAATTATATCTTTAAAATGAATTTTACAATTAATTCAAACATGAAACTTTATTTATAAATAAAAAATTTTAATATAATTTATTTTCTAAAAAAATAAATTTCATATACTTTTTTTTTTTCAAACACTTTATATTATTATATTTCTTGGGTGGTGCAAAAGAAAGAAACATTAAATTATTTAATGAACAAAACTAATGATGTGTGCTTGAATTACAGGTAGTCAGCGACCATATCTTTGAACAAGTCTGAAGCCGCCACCACTGGCAAGTGGAAAGTGACGCAGCTTCAAATTCCTTCTTCAACACTCAAAAGTCTCAATACAGAAAAGAAAGAATGCCTTTGTTTATGAAATTTATTTTTAAAAATATATATTTTATTTTTCATATAAAAGAAGATTTTCTTTTATTCTGGAAAAAATAGTTTTATAAAATTCATATATAGTGAAACTAAATTCAATCCGAGTTCTTGCACTTAGCTGTCAAAAGGGTTCTAGTTTACTGTTAGACCTGAGGTGTAAATGAGTCAAGTCGGTTCGTGAATTATTCAAGTTCAAAAAAACTTGAAAAGGTTAAACTCAAATTAAGTCCGAACCTGTGTCCGAATACGAAATTTGGCTTTACGATACACATAACCAAAGTAATAAATCTAATATTTATAAATACACATAATTATTTATAACTATTAGATTATAAATCTATAGAAGTTAAATTGAATTTCGTTGTATTTTTTTAGTTCACAATTAATTAAAAATTACCAATAATTTATTTGATAATTGTTTAGTTTCATATATGTGAACTAAATTCCAATTATATTTGCATAAACCATTGTTTTATTTTATTGTATTTACATCTTTCGAACTAAATTTGCTTAAGGTGACATCTTTCTTTTTTTTATTGGACGGAAGAAATTTCAACACTGGCTGGCCAAATTTTAAAAATAAAGATATGGAATCAATGAAATTTGGAGGCTTTTATTATTCAATTTTGTCTTCATCTGATCTAATTTATTCAAGGCGGGCTGTACCCAATGAGCTATACTTCACACTTCACCATAATTCATGCTATCAGTTGTTATCTAATCTAATTTTGAATTGGCTGGATTCAGTTTTAATTATTTTTAAATTTAATAAAATGAAGGCTTCATTTATTTCCGTAAGATAATTTATAAAAAAATATTTTTCACAAATTTCTGTCATTTGAAGCGTTTAAGAAAATAAGTTAAATAGAAAATATTTTTCTGGTCAAAGGAAAATTAAGTTTTTTTTTTAAGGAAAACAATTTCCTATTTTCGAGAGAGTAAAATATTTTCTGGACTTTGACAAACTTTATAAATCTATATTTTTTAATTTATTAATCATTATAGCCACTACTATTAGTCACCGTTTACCACCACCAGCCACCGGTAGCTTTTATAATCTATATATTTTTTTTCATTCTTTTCATATTTAACAATAAAAATTATAAATTATAAAATTTCTATTATAATTAATAATAAAAATTTCTATATAATTAAATATATTTTTTATGGTCTTTATGAGATAAAAACTTTAATATTTAATTAATTTTTCAAAATTACAACAAAATAAACTAGAAATAAGTCATTGGGAAATTATTTATCAAAAAAAAATATTCATAAAATTTCTATTATAATTAATATTTTTATGGTCTTATGAGATAAAAACTTTAATATTTTTAATTAATTTTCAAAATTACAACAAATAACTAGAAATAAGTCATTTGGAAAATATTTATCAAAAAAAATATTCCCCATGAAAATATTTTTCAGCAAATTATTTTTCTGCAAGTTATTTTACAGAAACAAACGAGCTTAAATAGATTATTTCTTTTTACAAAACTAAAATTTGAAAATTTTAAGATTATTATTGAATTGAATTAGTTGTTTCAATAGTTTGATTTTTAAATTATGCTTATTATAATTTTATAGTTTTAAGAAAAGGACCGACTTATTTATACTGTATTTATGAATCTATTTATTGATTAAATCAATGAAAAAAAAGATTCAAATGAATGATGTTTTTGACAATATACTTAAATAACGAAAAGAATAAAATGAAAACAGTATCTAAAATCTCTATTTTTATCAATTTAGTGCATGAGTGCACTGTCTAGACAAGTTTAATAGTCCAAAAAATATAGAAATTCTTATAGGTTGTTTTGCACATGTTAATGCGTGTGAAAGGAATAAGGATGTTTTGCACATGTTAATGCGTGTGAAAGGAATAAGGACAATCGTATGGTAAGTGTTCAATTTTCTTGACAAAACACAACAGTCAAAGGCTTAAATAACGTGAGTAGCTTTTGAGAATGGGATAAAGACAGCAAGTCACAAACGCGAACTATATAAACCTAACCCAACTACCAAACATGTCGCAAATATGCGTGCGTGCCATACGCCAGGGCCACTAATCCGAAACGAGAGGAACAAATAAAAGTGCTAGCAAAGTGCAGTACAAATGGCAGACTCCTTGTTACACTTGCAACTATCACCATCGTCGCCAATGGCTTCGCTTAGTGGCGCCGCCTCTTCTCGCCTTCTCCCTTCCGCTTCTCGGGCCCGAATCGCATTCCACTCAGCCACCTCTTCCTCCTCTCTCTCTCCTCTATCTCTCTCCTCCTCCTCCTCCTCTTACTCTTTTTCTCCTCTCAAATGTCTCCGATCTTCTCCTCTCGTACCTCGTGTCTTCTTCAATAAGGTATGTACACTTGTAGTGAAGCATCTTTGTTTTAGTGGATTTTTTATGGCTGTTTATCTGATAGTTTTGGTTTTCTGTTGTGTGTAGACGGTATCGGCGATGAGCACGGTGACTGCAGCGTCGGATCCTGCTCAGCTGAAGAGTGCGAGAGAAGATATCAAAGAGCTTCTTAAATCTACGTTTTGTCATCCTATTTTGGTATGTTTTCTTTTACTATTACACTTAAATTTGTATAGTTGCTTCATGATTTGATCTGTGTGTTAATTTTGCTGTTGCCTTCTTCGAGTTCGATTTTTCTTGATTGAATCTTTGAATGGATGTGCTCTGTGAGAGTGTGGTTATGTTGGATCATAGTCGTTCTGCACTTCAATTCTCAACAAGCACTTCTTATATGCATATATAAAATTCCTAGATGAAGAATTTTTTGGAATATTTCGTATGTTTCTTGCAACTGAGGACACACACAGAATATTTCTTAAAATTCATTTTTTAAGTGCATGAAAATAGAGTTACAAAAAAAGAAAAAAAAAAAAAACGTGAATATTATTTTTTATCCTATGTATAGAACATGATTTGACTAAATCGTTAATGCGTTAAGACCAATTGGTTTGCGCTGGATAAATGGAAATGTAATGTTGGCAACTTGAACATAAAATCTGTAATATGTATAAGAATATATGTTTCTTTATTTAACAGTGGAACTTTCCTGTATTATATCTCATTTGCTGTTTGCGAGTATCTTATAATTATTTCATTTTCAAGAATACTGATGCTCAAGCCATTAAGCTGAATTACTTGTTGCCGCACAGCATTGATGCTCAAGCCCACTAAAATGCTTATAATTACAGGTTCGACTGGGATGGCATGATGCTGGTACATACAACAAGAACATAGAGGAGTGGCCAAAAAGAGGTGGAGCCAATGGAAGTCTCAGATTTGAAATTGAGCTAAAACATGCAGCGAATGCAGGTAGTTATTTCATATCATGTGTAACTTTAGCTTGGTTTATAATATTTCTTCCTGACGAGCTGGCGTTTCAGGGCTGGTAAATGCTTTGAAACTCCTTCAGCCAATCAAGGACAAGTATTCTGGTGTGACATATGCAGATTTGTTTCAGTTGGCTAGTGCCACTGCTATAGAGGTCTTTATTTCTCTTAATATGGAGATAGTATGATGTTTCAATTGATCGCACAAATTATTCTATTGAATTGCTCTTGCAATTTTAGGAAGCTGGGGGCCCCAAACTCCCCATGAAGTATGGAAGGGTGGATGTTTCAGCACCTGAAGACTGTCCCGAAGAGGGAAGGCTTCCCAGTGAGTAAATTAATTTTGCATTTTTTTTTGTGTTATTTCTGTACAAAAAAGAGCATGTTCCTCTGTTGTTGCCTCCTGTACAAAATGCAGCTTCTTTGTGACATGCTGCTACCAGTACAGTTGATGGCCTAAATTTAGAAACATCAACAGAAGAATGTACATAGGAGAAAAAATGAGTCAAAGTCATGTATTTATGTTCTGTAAATGAAATGGTTGGGGTCTAGCAAATATTTGATTGACCATATTACGTTGATGCTTAGGTGCCGGTCCGCCTAGTCCTGCTGATCATTTACGAGAAGTTTTCTACAGAATGGGATTAAATGATAAGGTAACTTTTATCATATGTATTCTTTATCACTGAAGCTATCTTGATATGTATCTAGTATTTGTTGAACTTTTTTATTTTATCTGCAGGAAATAGTTGCTTTATCTGGCGCGCACACTCTGGGGAGGTCTAGACCAGATCGCAGTGGCTGGGGAAAACCAGAGACAAAGTATACGGTATTGAACCATAGTCTTCCAATTAATTAGATAAAGTAGAATTTATTTTTGTTTTGTTTTTGCGGACATTGTTATATCTGATCTTCAATTGAGCATTGAAGTTTTAGCCATAAAATGGTTAGCATGCAATTCATTGTGCTTTATCATACAAGAAACAAAAGATTCATTTAGCTGTTATCAGAGCTATCTCTCCCTTGTCTCATGCTCTCTCACATACACATGCACGTGTGCACATTGATGTGTCAATAGACTCTCACTGTGGATCATTGCGTTGAATTTTCCTCATTATCCTACTGAATGATTAATTATTAATCAACACGGTGCCTTTTACACTTATGTTATTGCTTATTAAGAGCAACACTAGAGGATAAAATTTCAAAATTACTGCTTCATAAGAATGTAGGTGCTCAAAACTTGGTTACTGTGTTAATTTTCCTGCCTTGAAAAGTTCAAGATGTAATTGGTGTTAGCCAAACTACCAGGCTCATTGCAACTACTTCTAATGCCTGACTGCTAGCTGATTATCTTAAGAAAAAAGTGGAAACAGACAGTATGACATGCTAATTCTCCTTTACTGCTTCTGTTTACTGATATGGGTATTTTATTTTGTTATCCTTAAAATCTATGTTTAAGCCTTTTGACTTCTATAGCATCTTTGCCAGTTGAATATTATGTGCATGCACTAGTGTGCAATTGATGTAAGATATAGGTATTTTGGTTTGTTTCTGCAATTCCTATGTAGGTCTTGCTGTTTCTTCCCATATAATGCATTGAGTATAGCTCGCAAATGAATTAACTAATAATAATAATAATAGGAATAGCTTTCAAACTCAGCAATGATGGATGGAATTAGAGATTCTTATTATGTCTATTTATGACAGAAAAATGGGCCAGGAGCACCAGGAGGACAATCCTGGACAGTAGAATGGTTGAAGTTTGACAACTCCTACTTCAAGGTTTGAAGTCAAAACCTGCAACCATATTGTAACAAGAAATTTTTTGTGGGAGAGATTTTTTTTTTTTTTTTTTTTTTTTTTTTTTTTTTTTTTTTTTTTTTTTTTTTTTTTTTTTATTTGGTGGCTGAATTGATTATCCCTACAGTTTTTTTTTTTTTTTTTTTTTTTTTTTTTTTTTTTTTTGTGGCTGAATATGATTTATCCCTACAGGATATCAAAGCAAAGAAGGATGAAGATCTACTTGTATTGCCAACTGATGCTGTTCTTTTTGATGATCCTTCGTTCAGGGTAAATTAATTATGTTTGAGAATACAATGTTCACAAGGTGGGATATTCTTGGTAGCTAAGCAGTAGAACTTGCAGGTATATGCCGAGAAATATGCTGAAGATAAGGAGGCATTCTTCAAAGATTATGCGGAAGCCCATGCCAAACTAAGCAACCTTGGTGCTAAATTTGATCCTCCAGAGGTTTGTCATAATAACTATTTTGAATGCTTGTCTTTTCATTCTAGATTTTTGTGAACTCTATAGTTTATCCTAACTTTATTTTCTAATAATTAATGCTATTACCTTGAAAATTTTTGGAAGGTCCTGAATTTTAACCAACTGTATATTATTTATTTGTTTATTTTTTATTTTTTACAAAAAACAAGATGAGACTATTTGTGGCTGACGTAAAGAATTATTGGGCTATCCTAACCTAACCCTTGATTGATGATGTATGGCAATGTACCTTGAGCAATTCAATCATAAAAAATAATAGAATGGGAACAAATTGGTAACTAAACTGATTGGTGAATTTGATGATCAGGGTATTGTGCTAGATGGTGTTGCAGGAGAGAAGTTTGTAGCAGCCAAATACTCAACTGGAAAGGTTGTAATATATGAGAATCATTATGATTTTTTTATTCGAAATATCTAGCTTTTCTTGGTCACACATGAGATTTTTGTGGAGGAGTTTAAACTTTTGCAAGAAGTTCATTTTTTTTTTTTTTGGTTTTCATGATTTGCTGCAGGATTAAGAAACAAGTATCTTGATTTCTAGTGCCGTATCTTTAAAATAATACAAGATCAAGCTTTTCAATCCTATGAAATCACACCTAAAACTTGGCAGTCTAACTGAAGAAGAAAGGAATAAAATTCAATAAAGTGTTGTGTTGCTTATTTGCGTTGCAGAGAGAATTGTCAGATGCTATGAAGCAGAAGATACGGGCAGAGTATGAAGCAGTTGGTGGAAGTCCAGATAAGCCTCTACAGTCTAACTATTTTCTAAATATCATGATTGTGATAGCTGTTCTAGCAATTTTGACGTCCCTTCTTGGAAATTGATTTTTTTTTTTTTTTAATTTTTTTCATCTTGATGATATCATTAATGAAATGGTATTGGTTTTCAACGTGTATGTTCATATGTTCAGCTGATGATAACTCTGGCAATGGTGAATGAGTGAAATGTCTCAAAGTCTAATTTTCATATTTATCAAGGAGTGTGTGCGTTATCTTTATCATCTATAATAACTCCTTTGGAATTGAATTTTGGATCATTTAGTAACTAGATGTAGTAGTTTCTTTAACTAACATTTGATTTATGTGAAATTAAATCCATTGTACTAGCCATCTTTCGAAATGGGGTTCATAGGCGACATAAAGCTTTTGTGCTGCATCCATTAATTGAAAAATTATCTTTTGGGAACTTTCCACTTGTTTGGAAAGTTGCACTGTTATTGTGTCATCAGTGATATCTTGACTGATCCTTTCTTCGCGGTTAAGTTTGATTGCTTTTAGTTCTTCATCACATGGAATTCAATTTTGTTGTTAATATAGCTAATGGAGGACTCGAGTACTCGAACTGGAGATACTACACAGGTCTTCGTTGATCTGTCCAGCAAAAAGAACACTGTTTACATGGTTTTCCCTCCCCTAAAATTTTTTGGATGACTGTATTGTTAATCTTGATTTATGTTGAAGAAATATTACTTGATATGCATTGCAATTATGTAACAATTATTTCCATTCATTGTTCAAAGTGTGATATCTGTGTATTATTATTAAGTGCTAGAAATTATAAATAACTGACTGATTTTTGTGAAGAGAGAATTTCTTGACATTGAATTTAGAAAGGTGGATGTTATAAGAATTAGTGCATTTCTAAGCTAGCGAAAATAATTAACCTTCTCCGTTTCCCTGAGAAAGCAAACTAATTCTCGTTTCCTGAGAAAGCAAACTAATAATATATATATATATATAATATATATAAACTGAAAACAACAAGTAGTTAGCTACAGTGGACAAACTCATGGACTGATTTGAGCTGTGGGAAAGTGGAAAGGCTTACATCTCGCCTTGTTTGAAAGCATTAGTGGCGGTCAAAGATGTGCTTTTGTAAATAATTATAACTGAAACAACAGTAGTTAGCTACAGTGACAAACTCATGGACTGATTTGAGCTGGTGAAGTGGAAAGGCTTACATCTCGCCTGGTTTGAAAGCATTAGTGGCGTCAAAGATGTGCTTTTGTAAATAATTGGTGAATCGGCAGAAATGGTGTGAATTTTGCGATTTGCGAGATTATGTCTCATGAACTCAATGTCTCAATGGTTTCAAAACATTGTCATGCCAAAATATTTGGGCTGTTTAATGAAGACTTTGAATTCCCTGAAAAAAAATTTGATTAATTTGACTAATTAATTAAGCTATAATAAAATATTCATTAATTGACTAAATTATCCTTATTGAATTTAATATATAAATAAGGCTAAAATTGAAAATTTATTATTAATTATCCCTAAATATTCTCAAATCAACTACTTATATTTGTGGGGGGTAGTATCATACTAAAACAAGTTATATTCCTAGAGGAAAAGAGTAATTCAAAGCATGATTTTGGTTCATCCATATAAAAATTTTTATGTCGATTTTCTGGTTCTGCGATTCCTTCAATTTTTACAAATCAATCTGAATATTGATTGCAAATTGAAGGAATAGGAGAACCAGAAAATTGAAATAAAAATTTAGTGGCCCACGCAGGTCTTATATCACTGTTTATTCACCCAACATCTAACCACATTTTCTTTCGTTTTCCATTTTAGCACCAGTTGCTTTGGGACATTCAAAGAAACGTTTTTTCTGAATATATATATTTTGTGGTAATATGTTAATATAAACTAACCCTAGGGAATGACATTAGACCCCACATTTACTTGGGATTTTTGTTTGTTTTGCTTTGAAAATTTTGTTCCCTGCTACGATGGGCGTCTTGTGTTATAACTTATAACATTCCGCGTTCTCTGTTTCTTCATTCAATCCATAGCACGATTAACATTATTGCTTCAAATTGTCGCGGTATAATTCATTGTAACTCCATATCGGAAAGGAAGATCTTCGAGCCTTTCTCTTTTAGGTATTGCCAACTCTCTCTCTCTCTCTCTCTCTAATTTTGTTATAATGCTATCTCTTTGCGCACAACCTGTTTGATAGAAGGCCTCAAACAATTAGGCATGCGTTACAGCATTTCGTTTCAATCTCTGGTTTTGGAATCGCATTGTAACATACTAATTTTAAGTCTGTCCTGCGTCAGATAGATATTCTTCTTGTCAATTTGTTTCTTTGATATGAGTACAATTAGTAATCATACAAATAAGTTATATCTGGGATGGTATATATCAATTAGAAGGTACAGTTCAAGTGAACCCATAAGTGAAATTTCAGATGTAACGAAAAAGATATATAAACTCATGATGTCCACGCCAGCAGTAACTCTTGATACTGCATTGAATCAAAATGGTATCAGGGTTTCACCAGAAATAGTTGAGAATGTTCTTAAGAAATTTGAGAATGCGGGTATGGTGGCGTATCGGTTCTTTGAATGGGCAGAGAAGCAACGCCACTATACGCATAGCATTAGGGCTTACCAAACCATGATAGAGTCTTTGGGCAAGATAAGACAGTATCAAATCATGTGGGATGTTGTGAATGCCATGAGAAGTAAGAGAATGCTAAATGTTGAGACATTTTGCATTATCATGAGACAGTATGCTAGGGCTCAAAAGCTGGAGGAAGCTGTTTACACGTTTAATGTCATGGACAAGCATGGCGTGCCCCCGAACTTAGCTGCATTCAATGGCTTGCTTAGTGCTTTATGCAAGTCCAAGAATGTGAGGAAAGCTCAAGAGATATTTGACAGTATGAAGGACCAATTTGTTCCTGATTCTAAAACATTTAGCATCTTGATTGAGGGATGGGGAAAAGCTCCTAATCTACCTAAGGCGAGGGAAATTTTCAGAAAAATGGTTGACATGGGTTGCAGCCCTGATATCGTGACTTATGGTATCATGGTGGATATTCTTTGCAAGGCTGGAAGGGTCGATGAAGCCCTTAGCATTGTTGGGAAAATGGATTCCACCGTTTGTAAGCCAACATCTTTTATTTATAGTATACTGGTTCATACATATGGAATAGAAAATCGGATTGAAGATGCTGTTGATACATTCCTACGGATGGAAAAGAATGGAATCATGCCTGATGTGGCTGTATACAATGCCCTTATTGGCGCTTTTTGTAAAGCAAACAAATTTAAGAATGTGTACAGGGTCCTGAATGATATGGATTGCAAGGGTGTGAAACCCAATTCAAGAACCTTTAACATCATTCTGTCTAATTTAATTGGATATGGAGCGACTGATGAGGCTTTTAAGGTATTCCGAAAGATGATCAAGGTATGCATGCCAGATGCAGACACGTATACCATGATGATAAAAATGTTCTGTGAAAAGAATAATTTAGAGATGGCTCTTAATATGTGGAAGTACATGAAGAAACAGGAATTTGTTCCAAGCATGCACACTTTTTCAGTGCTTATAAATGGATTATGCGAGAAGGGTGATGCTTCTCAGGCTTGTGTCTTGTTCGAAGAGATGATAGAAAAGGGAATTCGGCCTTCAGGTGTGACGTTTGGAAGGTTAAGGCATTTGCTTATAAAAGAAGGAAGAGAAGATGTAGTGAAATTTCTCCAGGAGAAAGTAAATGTCCTTGTCAAGGAGCCTTTATGGGATTGATGGACTGTTTTTGCTCAACTAAAGGCTGCTAACAACGTTGATCCAGCAATGAGAAGATTATTCATAGAACTATTCAGTATTTAAGAGAGAAGATCATTTTTGCAGGTGAGTTTTTATTTAGCATTGATTTTTGGGAATACTGCTATTTCTGAATACTATCTATAACAGTTTAACTTGAGTGCTAAATTAAAGAGAGGATTCACATGTTCAATTGATCCCATGCTCTGAATTTCACATTCATGTAATTGCCAGCCATATACTGTGATTCTCCATTATTAAATGTTTCATTAATTTAATGGGACTCTCTTAAGAATATCATAAGCTTATTACAGGTCAATTGTTATACACGTCAAGCTTCAACTATTGATATTCACAAACACACAGTTATGCATGCCATCATCAATTAGTACTTGTACCAATGTAATAGATTAAAGAAATTATTTGACTAAACAAATGGCAAAAGGAATTATGTGCGGGGGTCTGGCCTTGTAGTTTACCTGCTTGTTGCTTCTTAAAGTAGGTAAGACATTCCATATCGGCACAATTTCCATTTTATTTGGAATTAATGCTAGATGATGTACCTGATTTTGTCATGATACACCCTCTTTTGCTCCAGAACGATAAAATAAATGTACTTATTAGCACATTTCTAAATTTGATTCAGCCGCTCTAATGCTACATAAAATTTAACATTGAACACTGAGAAATTTCTGAACAGGTGCCTGAATTTGCAGGTGCAGATAGAAATCTAAGGAAATGAAGCTAATGGAGTCCAATAATTATTTTTTTGATCTTTCATCAAAGAAAAACCTGCTACTTATTGCTGGAAGTGTCAGGTTAAAAGGAGCTTTGACAGCTCTGGTGAAACACAAGTTCTAGCAATTAATGGAGAGGGATGTAATACACAATGGTTGTATTATTTGTGGCGAAGGCAAAATTGAGGCTACTCATAGTTGACTTGGTTAGGTTCAGCGATCAAACAAACTGATCCTCCTCAATATATTTGGTCATGTAATCCAAGGACAGTGAAGCAGTTTTCTATTGATATGTTTTGTGCCTTCAAAGCCTTCGCATTTTTTAGATTTATGAAATTTGGTTACAGAACAGAAAGTAAATCATCCCATTGATTATTTCGATATTTTTCATGATGTCATTTATATTCACCAATCAACAAAAAGAATCGATAAACAAACAAATTATCCTGTAGTTGTTTTTTTGAAAATGTTTAACTTTTGTCATTAATTAATTTTTCTTTTACTGAGATGTTCAAATATATTTGACTTTCTTTTTTTCTTTTTGCAAGTTAAAAATCAGCAATGTCAAAAGGTTGTTCGGTCTTGAAGTAACTAAATTTGGTCTTTGGTCTTTGAAATTCATAAATTTTCTGCCATCAACACTCCCATAGGTCCACTAACGTGAGAAGCTTCGAGCATTGGGTAAAAAAAAAAAAACTCTTGCACACAACCTTGCTATCAGATCACCCATACTGGAAAACACTAGCACAATCAACTGAATCACAGAAGCAGAAATAACTTCAGAAGCAAAAATATTCTAACAAAATTTACTATATTTTTTCTTCAAGAAAGCAGAAAAATAAGTTCCATCTAAGATCTTCTGGAACCATATAGATGAACAATTCCAGATTTGGCACTGCCGATAAATAACTAATGGATATCAAGTCACTTAGACAAAGCATGGTAAGATGATAAAACTGAATATCATTATATTATGCCATCCCCCTAGTGCCTTCTTGTTTTAGATTCACTTTTAGCTAGTATCGTCCCTGAAAGTTTGTTGACCTCGTACAGTAGTGCCACTGAGAACAAGAAACTGCATCAAGTGGAAAATTAGTCGAATAGAGTTAGTAGCATGCTTTTGCAGGAGATTCAAACTCATTTTTCCATTTAGCAATATTGATTAAATGATGCTTTCTTGGATCTTTTATCTTTATGATTATAATCCCATGATAGAATCAATCTGCTATAGATAACTGCAATCCAGCTTAAACATATGAGATTCAAGACTAGAATGTCCATGTTGAAATCTTAAATTTAATGTATCTCAATTTCGAGTAACATCAACATTATGCACATTTGAAAGAGTAAGCTAACCATCACATGCAATAGATTATGTGGTTCAACAGTTGCACTTTCTTTCAATATTTAAATATTTACTCAATTAATTGTGTAAAACCCCACTACACGCCAATGTGTAAAATGTAACAAGGACAACTGATTTTAACTTTTTTATGCAAATATTCTGGTCAATCAAATAGGTCATTCCTATAGATTCTCAATGATGAATGTATTTACATGCATTTTTTAATTAACAAACTTGCTATTTTTGATTTAAAGAGTTTGAATCCAAGAGAACTTCTTGTGCAAAGGATGTCCACCTAACTCTTCATACTATCTTGCATTAACAATAATGTCCATTGAGACACAAAACCATTAATTCCATCTTAACATTACCATGTTGTGATGCAAACTCGATGAACAGTGCCAGCTGCAATTAGAGCAACAGCTTCTGCTAGAACAACTGCAAAATGGAAGAAGAAAACATAAGAAACTACCATACACAAAATGCAGTTCAACAAATGCTGAAACTCAAAAGCAGGTGCATCCAGATGGTGCTCGTGCGTGTGGTACTAATTAAAAGAAAACTAAGGCATCTTGATGCACCGTTAAATTATTAGGACAACTACCTATAGTTAGAGTAGTTCAAAGAAGTCATTGAAAATGCCCGAGGGGGGTTAAAAGAAAACTAAGGCATCTTGAGCACCGTTATTATTAGGGACAAACTACTATAGTTAGAGTAGTTCAAAGAAGTCATTGAAAATGCCCGAGGGGTCTGTGGTGAGGGGGGGGGGAGATGGGGAAAAATTCTCATGACTTCGGCCGGTTGCCAACCATGCCACCATCCCTTCCAAATAATTGGCCAATTTAAATAACGGTATGGCTATGAGAAGAGATTAAATTGCCAATGCCATGGGAAAAGGTAATTTAACATTAAAATTTCCAGCTCTTAATATTCATTTTTAATATATATTTGTTTTTTATTTTGCTAAGTTGTATATTTTCTTATCCTCGAGTCCAGGTCAAAGTTATAAAAAAAAAAAAAAAAAAAAAAAAAGAAAAAAAAAAAAAAAAAAAAAAATTCTATTTGCTAGCAACTGAGAATAAAACTGTTTTGTGCTCCACCGTGTCATTTTGAAATTAATTGCAAGAATGCAAGGTACAGTCTATGATTTAAGATCAAATTAAAATGAGTTTAATCAATGAAAATAAGGGAAGAAGGTCAACCAATGTGACTCAGTTACAAAGGAATGGACAAGCACACAGTTGTATTTGAGCCGGGAAAGATCATTACCTGAACAAATGCCAGGGGCACAAGAAATGTTCTAGAATTAACAAAAAGTAGAGAAATGTGTTGGATATCTTATTAAGATACATTTTACACTTTCAGGTACTTAATCAATGGCAGCTCCATTAGCCAAAAGCAACGAACTAAAAAGATAAGGCAAGAAATACGTAGAAAGAGTGCATGTACCTGTGCCCCATCCAGTCTTCAAGCCACACGTTTCCTGGAAATTCCCAAGGAACTGCATAACAACCCAGCAAATGCATATCATTATCTATACAACTTTTATTGTGAAAGACACAAACCAACTGAAAAGCACAACTGTGCTAGTTGGTTTGGAATAGAGTACTACAAGATTTAAATAAGTTCATCACTGACGTTTGGTGTGATGAGAGATACAATGTTGAAACATTTGTCAAGGAACAAATGCATTTTTGTAAAATAATCAATTGAACTAAAAGGAAGCAAGAAACTTTCATTAAAAGAACAGCAACAAACTTAATATGCAGATACACGGTCTGGAGAAAAACAGAAAATTCCTAAGCAAAATTGAGAAAAAAGAGGTACAAGATTTTATATTATTACTATTATTACAACAACAGGCAAGAGTACTAGGGAAAAGGGGGAATGAAATAGAAAAATAGAGAGGAAATCTCATAATAAAAACAATCATAACTATAAACAGGAATTTCACCAGCAAGGAATATATCCAGCAAAAAGAAAACAACTTTGAAAACATTGGAGCAGAGATAACATGATAATACATACTGATTATATATAATATATATATATATTAATAATATAAATATATTATATATTATACACAGAACAAAAACACGGCAATATACACAGAAAAAACGGCATAACAAAAAGGGGCTCCCAAGCTTTAAACTCACTGTTAGCAGCACAAGAAATAGGATAGAACTGATAAAGCCTCCGAGTATAGTAAATAGCTCTGTTGATGCTAATTTTCCTCTATACATCTCTTGAAGTGAAAGAATAACAGTGAACAAAAGAAAGGAGTAAAGCATGGAACTTCCTGGCCCTGCCATGATCTTCATATAGCAAAAATACCAATATATATATATATAAAGCATCAGATAAACGGTCAATTATCAGAAAAACGAATTATGTAGTTAATTCAAGACGACACTTTACAATGAAAAACAGAAACAGAAATCGAAATCTAATGAACCTTATTGGCAAAGAAATCTACTTTCGAATGCGATAATGTGTAAATCAAGCATAGAATCATCAGATCATAAACGCAGGTGAAAATTATAATAATCGAATCAATAATGCAAATCCAAATGTTTGGAAGTTTCAAATTTTCCTTCTTCGATACTGCTACATTTTCTCGGAAACCAAATGGAGATCTATTTTTAGAAAATCCAGCCGTAAAATAAGAAAAGCGGAGATTTGGGGAGCTCAAGCCATACCTTAGATACACAGATCCCTTTCCGAGCTTCTGCGTTGAGCTTCTCAAGTCTAACGAGACAAACCGGAGTAAAATGAACTAGGTATAAGGTCACTGGATTATTTTGACATCAAAACGACAAAGCTGAAAACGCTGTCGTTTAGTAGGAGAGCAAAATTTTATTTTCAAATTTCAAGTATTGAACGACTTCGAATGGCGAATGCTGCAAATTAGCAAGGAGAGCAGTAGAGTTTGGCTCGGTGTAGTGGCGATCATCAACCGGCAATGGAGTCAACAGATGTACCAGAGTGTCCAGTTTGCTTGCAAACCTATGACGGAGAGTGTACAATTCCACGCGTACTCGCCTGCGGACATACAACCTGTGAGTCATGCCTTAAAAGCTTACCTCAAAAGTATCCTCAAACTATTCGCTGCCCGGCGTGTGTTCAACTCGTCAAGTTTCCATCTCAAGGCCCCTCTTCTCTACCCAAAAATATTGACCTTCTTAGACTCGTCCCCTCTTCTTCTCAGTTTCAGAATCCCCAGAAAACCGAGAAGAAGTTACAGAATTGCGTTCAAGACCTTCATCATTACGTTGACTGTGGTTCTCGTTTATGGCCTGATGAGTTTTATGCCACTTGGAAGAATTGGGTTCTCCCGGAAGACGCCGTCTTGATTGAGGAGAAAGAGAAAGGGTTCGGATTTTTAAAGAAGGGTAATCAAAAGGTGAGACTTGTTAAGGTTGTTGATGGTTTGTTACTTGTTAATGGGTGTGGGTCTGTTTTTCAGTTGACTTATGGAGCTAGGATTATGAATTTTTTGTGTTGGATGAAACAGGAGGTAAGAGAGGAAGTGGGTTTGATTTTGAAAATATGTTCAGAACAGTTTAGAATTTGTAAAGTTTACGGCTTGTGGCCTGATTTGGAAGATGGTTTTTTGTACTTAGTTTGTGAGAGATTGAATTTGACTGTTTTGGATCAGTTGTCCCACTTTAAAAATGGTTTAAGCAATGATGGTTTGTCTAGTTTCTCAATGATGGGTATGGAAATGTGTGAAGCTGTATATGCTTCACATTGGGAAGGATTATTTATGGGTTGTTTAAGTCTTTCTTGCTTCGAATTGGATGATTTTGGACATGTGAATCTGAATTTGAGTGAGGTTTTAGTAACTGGAAGGGTAGTTCATGAGTGTGTCATAAAAGCTGGTTGTTGTGGGAAAGGGATTGGTGTTAAAGAAATTGGAGAATTGGTAAGTGAATTTTTTAGAAGAGAAATCTTTGTCAGTCCAGAGGTGTTGTTTGAGATATTGAAGAAAGAGGGCATAGATGCAGAATGTGATAACTTCAGATATCAGGTCGTGCATAGCTCAGATGTTTGGTCATTGGCTTGCATTTTTCTTAGACTTGTTATTGGGAATCAATTTGTCGAAGAGCTAGTTGATTATGTGGATAATTTCATTTCAAAAGTAAGTGAAGAGAATGGTTTGAATTGTTTAGGTCTTTACGTGGGTTTGACAGAGAAAGTAAATTCTCTATTGGGAAGTAAATTAGGAGAGGAATTTGAACCATTGCAGCAGATTCTACGCAAGTGTTTGAATTTTGATCCAGCGAGTCGTCCACTTGTGATTAATGTGTGGAAATGTGTTAGAGAGTTAATTATTGGAAATCAGTTTGATACCATGCTTAGATTGGATGGGTCTATTCATGATTGGAGCAAGGAACATTACTTGGTTCTTGGTGAATTGTCTCTTGTGCCTAAGAAAAGATCACAAGTACTAAATAAAGTTGAGGTGGTGAGAGCAGGAAGCAGCATTGGAGGAAACCTAGTTCAAGTTGAAGAGGTGAGGACTGATAAACATTTAGTTGAGGGCCTATTGGAGGGAAAAGTTGAATCGAGAGATATGCGGGGCCATCTTGACTGTGTTACAGCATTAGCCATTGGAGGTGTGCAATTCTCAATTGATGCTTTTAGGTTGCAAAATTGTGCTTTTTCAGTTAGATACTATCCCTCTCATAACATTGTATTGTTAATGCTCAGTTTATTTTGTGTCAAATGGTCACTGGATTACTCGGGAGTGAATTTCTACTTATGATTTATGAAAATTCTGATACTTCTTTGTTTAAATTTTCATGCATCAATTATCTTTGCTTTGTCCTACTCCATTCCAGAAAATGCAAGCCAAGAGCTTGTCTTTTAATTGCAAAGATGGCCATTGTTGCTTTTATTAGATGATATGTAGTGGGAGCTTCTATGTGATATTCACTTATGAAATTTATGCAAAATGTATTTTTTCTGATGCAAAGGGTGAATTGCTTTGCTCTTCTAGGAGGATTTTTGTTTAGCTCCTCATTTGATAAGTCAGTTCTCGTCTGGTCCTTGCAGGTATTGACTATAGAGATCACAGTAAAATTTGTTATTCCCATTTCTTTAATTTAAGCTTATTTGCAGCAATTTTTCTTCCTCCAGGATTTCTCCCATGTACACACATTTAAAGGTCATGAAGATAAAGTTATGGCTCTTGTTTATGTTGACGAAGAACAACCTTTATGCATAAGTGGTGATAGTGGAGGTGGCATATTTCTTTGGAGTGTTACTCTGCCTCTTAGGAAAGAACCATTAAAGAGATGGTATGAGCAAAAAGATTGGCGATATAGTGGCATTCATGCCTTGACCACGGTAGGAAATGGATATCTTTATACTGGAAGTGGAGATAGGTCAGTCAAAGCATGGTCATTGCAGGTAAAGCTTTGCACTGCGTATTTGATTCACCCTATACACTTCATTTCATAGATGAATGTACATGATTTTAATGTTATTGTTTTTTGTTTATTTATTTCATCTAGGATGGCATTCTATCAAGCACTATGAATGGTCATAAATCGGTAGTTTCCACATTGGCAGCATGTGATGGGGTTCTCTATAGTGGGAGTTGGGATGGAACCATTCGACTATGGAGTCTAAGTGATCATAGTCTTTTAACGGTGTTAGGTGAAGACATACCAGGAACTGTGACCTCTGTCTTGTCCATTATTATTCGCCAGAATACACTTGTTGCAGCACATGAAAGTGGACATATAAAGGTTGTATATGCTCTTGTCCTTATGAGTTTCCTTTTGTTCTAATGCATATGTGGATACCAAATGATTTGTGCTTGAGAACTTAGATGCTGCATGAATTTGTACTGAACATAGGTCATGATATGTGCTATAACACCAACCGCCCCCCACCCCTTTCCCCCCACACTAAATCGTGAGCACAGAAATAAAATCACACTCCAAGAGTAAATTGAAGTTAGATTGCAAATCCTTTATGCATTGCTGTTCCTTTTCCTTTGAGAACAAATTCATGAATGAAATCACCTGCAATCCTCAGGTATGGAGGAATGATAGGTTTATGAAATCCATGCAACTCCATAGTGGTGCAGTATTTGCTATTGATATGGAAGGAGGATGCCTGTTTACTGGAGGTTGGGACAAAACTATCAAAGTACAGGTACTTGGCAACAAATATTCAAGTTATCTTTTAGCATTTGATGGAGTTTGCAAACTGATTTTCTAGTGATATTCTTCTATTTTAAAATTTTAATATACGCATCTGGAACTTTTTCTCAGCTTTCCAAAATTAATTTTGGTGTATTCATATTATCTTAGTTTTTTTCTTTCTGGACTAATTTCTTGGAAAGTTCCAGATCTCCTTCATCTTCTCATAACCTGATCAATGTTGCATTGATGGTAGGAATTGTCAGGAGATGAATTTCAAGTAGATGTCAGATCCATTGGATCAATCCCTGGCAGTTCTGTTGTAACGTCCTTGTTATACCGGCAAGGAAAGCTTTTTGTTGGTCATGGTGATAGGACCATCAAGGTATATTTTTTCTACTTTGCACGCTTTGTTTTACCACACTTATTATAAGGTTCAAGGCAATTTTCATATTTGCTTGAACTCAAACTGATGATCTTGAAATCTTCATTATTCTTATAACTTTTGTCTGAACTCATGAAATACTCGATTCCCGTCTTTTTTGGGTCCCACATATTTGGTTTTGCTAGTAGACTGTACAGGACCTTGACATAAATGGGGCCTTTATATTCAATACAAACCATCAAATTTGTGGATCATATCCACCATTCAGAAATTTTATTAGTATCATACACATATATGCTTTGTATCTAAGCTTTTAGATTTACCATGAATCGAATGCTGATTAGTGATTCCTTGCTGTATTGCACCAGGTCTATTACTATGGAGTGTGACCAAAATCTGACCAGGTAACAACTATTCTATTTTCTTGTTAGCTCAATCAAAAGCGAGGTGCTCCTGGTTGGTATTAATATCATAATATGAAATCATTCCATCTTTGTTTGACTGACAACAATATTTCCAGCAGTGATGAAACTCTTACTTTGGAGTATGTAGTTGTGTCCCAACCCTGGCCCGTGTAAACAACTGGGCGGGGCTGGTTCTAACCACATGTCTTGAAAGTTTTCAGGCTCTTACCTACAATTTAAACTAGAATTCATTTTCGAACGTAGGATCGTGGAATTACAAATTGACATTATGGTGTGCCTGACAGAAATCTTGCTGCATGATACCAACTGCTGAAATGAAGCAGAATGCAACAAATCTTGAATCCTAGAATCAGAACTGTGTACAGTCTTCTGTAGATAAGTAATGCTGATGTACATATATATATAAACCATATTGATTTAGTAATATGTGATTGGTGATCCTTGTACATGGGATTTGAAACTTTTTGTTCTTGCTTTGTTGTCCTGCTTTACATTAATCTATTGTTCAATACAAGATGTGACTCTTTAATATTAAAACTTGATCATTGTCCATGGGATTTGTATTTTTTTTTTTTTTTAGTTTGTTTTTTTTTATGTTATGTTTATAATTGGCTGTTGAATTATATAGGAAGATTTGTTTTATGCTGTACATTCCTCTCATTCTCTCTCAATAAAGTCTTTTTTTTCTTTAAAAAAGAAAAAAGAAGGAAAAAAAAATTAAAAGTTAAATTCACCATGATAATTTTTAAGTTTTATTACATATATTAAGATCATATACTTCTTAATTTTGATCAAATATAAATGAAAGATACCTCTGGAGGCAAGCTGTCCTTTGGTATGTGATCATTTCATTTTATTTCAAAAGTTATATTTTTGAGTTCTTTTGTTATTAGTTACAAGTTGACTTATATTTATATTGTATTTGGAATATATTAATGTTGCAAAAATAATAAATTCTCAAAAAAATAACTGTGTTTTCAAATTAATATTTTATTGATCATTTTTATTTATAATTGTTTGAAAATAAGAACTATTATTAAATAATACAAAATTTTAATTGATATTGTTATTTATAATACATATTAAAATAATATATTATAATAAATTATATGCATACTATTAATACATATTAAATAAATATTACATATATCTTGCATATATATTATATATATATATATATTGTGTGTGTGTGTGTGTGTTGGTTGATGTGTGTGCTTGTGTGTGTGTAGAGAGAGTGGACCTCAATGTTTGCCAGTAAGCTGTGTCTAAATTATTGCATGACACAAAAGTCGTAAAAGTTTTGAAAAGCTGGTTTAAAAGTTTCTCCTCCGTATTTTTTTTTTTATTAAAAAATTTCAAAAAAATTATAAGGCCAACATTTAGAATGTTTAATAAAAAATATAAGCTTGGTTAAATCTCTGTCAATTATAAAAATTGATTTTTTAATGTTATACCTGCTGAAAAATACAATTATTCAGTTGATAGTAAGTTTGTAATTTGATAAATTAATCTCTCTCTCTCTCTGACTCTGCTCTCTCTCTCTCTCTCTCTCTCTCTCTCGTATATATATATATAATATACCTATAATATAAGTACGAATTGGGAACATGGATTCTTTAAAATGCTCTTGCGTAATCTAAATGATTTAAAAATATATTGGGATAATTTAGTCTTATTTGTAATCGAGATAAACTTTTAAATTTTTTAAATTTTTATTGACAATAAAGGATAATTTATATTCATTTATTCGTAATTAGTAAATTTTAATTTTATTGGATAGGCTTATTGTCGATTAAAATATCAAATAAAGATTAATTTAATTCTATATATATATTTATATACAATATTAACTCGGGATTCATATAAAATATGAACGTATAATTTTTATTATCAATATTAATGGTTGGTGTCAATAAATAAAAAAGCCTTGATATTAATTCTATTATTCCATTTGATAATAAAAATATATAATTTTAATAATATTGATATTATGCAATTAAATTTGTTGAAAACCCTAGCTAACGTTGGGAATTCCATAAATGCTTATAATATGCCAATTTAAATTATAAATGATTGATTATCAATTTTAATTACCCCGTCGTTACTTATAGTATTGTAATTATTTTATTATAGTTTTTAATCTAATCCGTATTCTAATTATTATTGTTACAAAATTGTATTCCCATTCCTTAATTAGAAAAATTTTATCATCTTTACTTATCCATTTTCTAATTAGAAATTTGTTTTATCATTACCACTCATATTGAGTATATCGTCGCTTTATAATTGTTATTATCTGCTTATCTAACAAAAAAATTTGTATTATGCTATTTGCACTATCAAGAATTCATATACTTCAAGCTTTTTGCTAGCATTAAGGCTTCCCGCAGACCCGTAATTAAACCTGAACCACTAAAATATCACACCATAGTCAATTATTGAATTTTCAAATAACCATCCAAGACCTCATTAATATCTCATTAGAGCTATGAATTAAAATCTCAATAATTAAGGATAGTCTGATGACCTTGGCCCAACGTCTAACATCTTATATACATTTTACAGCTCAGATTCAATTATAATACCCCAAATATTATTTTAAATTATGCGGCTAACAGATTCATGCATTCAACATAAATTAAATAACTTATAAATCTTTCCATAACGTTTTGGCAACTTAAAACATAGAATAATATGAGAAAGAAAGGGCGCGGTTAGTTACATTATAATACATATAAATTAAATTAATATCTGTAAATTATATGGATATTTTCTATTGCTAACCTTTATCTTGCGCACGTGAAAGCCGAACAGAACTTTGAACCGCGGACAATAGAAAAAGAATTTACGTCCTGAAAAAGTTAAACAAAAAAAAGTTGTGAGTTTAATAATGAATAGTATTTATTGGCATAGTACAAGCATGCTCATACACGAATGATGCCTCAAAAGTCCTAAAATGAATCACACCAGTCAATCAAGCATATGGAGAGAACACTTTAACGTCAGTCGAGCATATCTCACATAAAAGAAACTCATCCTTTCCACCGTAACACACCAAGTGCGAAATTGGGTCAGTTGGTGATCACGAATAAACCCCACTCGACAAGTCGTACTCACATGCTCAACGCTCTACCTAATAACCATGTGCCCACCCAGGAAGCCTGATCACCTGAATACTTAAAAAATTTATGGACTCGCACTTGGATCTAATCCTCGCTTTGCCCATAGCCCTCTCATTTTTTTGTTATTACTGAGATCTTTTCTTTGTGCTCCACCAAATAGGAAGTCACCCAATAGTGCGAGGATTTTCCATAATCTTCATTATCAACAGATTGCACACAGGTATAAATAATACTATCTAATCCTCACTATCATATCTATATCTCATATCTATATTCCACAAGTATCTCTCTCACAATCCCACGCAAAAAACAAAAATAAAATGAATCGAACGCAGATAATCAAATACATATGCAAGTAATTATGCAAAGCATAATAGCATTATATACAATTAAAAACAGGATAGAATTGCATTAGCGCAAATAAACATTTCAATACAAAATATCACTTATATATAATAATATAAATATATAAAATCAGATATAGATAAACATAATAATGATAACATAAATAATTAAGTGACGAAAGGTCTGTTAGTACAAAAATGCATTCTTATTGTAGGATGGCAAAATGGTAAATTACTAATTATTATTAACCTACAATTGCGTAAAATTGTGATAGAACCACTCTATTTTAATCTGGGTCCTTAACCTGTGAAGCACATGAACAAAACTACAGCAGTTTAAACGGAATGACATTGAAGCGGCAGATTGAGAGTCAATTGACATCAATAATAGCTTACTCTATTTTAAATATAAATCGAGGGTTAAAGAATTATTTTTAAATAACTCCTATTAACGCTAATCATTATAAAATTAGATTATCTAGGTTTATATTATTATCGAAATTTCGACAGAACTCTATATCCTCTAAGAAATTAGGGATTTTCTACCTGCTAAGATAATGTGAAATACTCTCCTATGATTTCATGTCAATCCACATAAACCCATCCATTAGACACAATCAATCAAATCTAAATATACCATTGACCTTCCTTTACACGGGGACAATACCGAACAATTACACGATTATTCACTTATACTCTTTACAACCAACACTACTTTCAAAACCTTAAAACTCAATATTAAATATTTAAAGAGATTAAACAAAATACATGTTGCCATTACAAAATTTAATTCTTCACTTTAATTCCATTCTCTACTCATTAACGAGCACAACTTCCTAACAAATAGACAACCAAATTATGAAAGACTATTCTACCTCCAATAATTAGACTAGTTTAAGAGTGACTATTTTCTTTATATAAGAGAATAAAGCTACAAAATCCACTACTTCCAATACTGTCGGTCTCTCTAGTTAGGATCCAAATTTATATAGAACAGTCGTACTGTAGCAGCTGTCATATTTTATAGTAAATCTCCTAAATTTCTAGCTTATACATTAAAACTTTAATAGCACTAGTCTACCAAATTCAATTAAATCAATACAATATTCAGATACAAATATATTGATTTGTTGGAAATGAAATGTAAAGCGCACTAGCTAAAGCACGAGTGCGTCGAAATTAAATAATGGAATTCATAAACTAATTATTTCTAAATGACTTATTATTCTAAATTTTTTGAATTAAACTGTATTTGAATCTATCGAGGTTTCCATAACAAAGAATCGTATTCGCTGTAATAAGCAATCAAACTAGTATAAATTTTTAAGAATTTGGAGTTCTATACATAAATGAGAGACGACTCCTACCAATTCGAAAATTGGACTATACGTTCTCTCGCATCCGCCACGAAGGAGGAAAAGTGATTATCCTCTTGGGAACTTCAGCCGGAGAAATCGCCGGCCAGTCACGAGAGAACCTTGCGCTAGCGCGCCGTGTACGGGTGGTCCGAGAACATCGATCTAATGCGAGTCAGAGTTTTCACAAGGTTCACACACAAAACGCTTGAAAAGCTCTACAACGAAGCTTCAACCCATTCGTCGTATTTATGAGTTTGGCCGAGAACAAGGCTAATCCGAAATTAAGCTCGACAGCCGCTGCGCCACTGCCGGCCCTCAAGTGGCGCATCCACCATACGAAAGCTACCATCGTCGAAGCCGACTGGAGGGGAAAAATGTTCGCGTCCGAGGGCAGGTAACTCGACCAGTGGCATGTCCTTCCCCTGAAACTGCCAGAAACGGCGTGGATTCGCCGGAAAGAAAAAGGAATTCATTAGGGTGCAAACGCCTTTACCGAGTGCGCTTTCCTATCTTGCTTCAGACGCGTTTGCTGCCTCCTTCACCTGCGTAAGAATACCTTTGCAGACTAAAGCGACGTCGAACGGAGATCGATGGAGTTGGGTTCTCTTGCACGAAACAGACTTAAAGTTCGAGTTGCTTGCCGTTAGCCGGTCCATGAGGCCGCTGGCAGTGAGAAGCCACGAGCGTAAGGGCGAGGGAGCTGTCGGGCGAACACACTAGGAGATGAAGCAACGAGAGAGAGGAGAAGAGCAAAAGTAGTCGACCCAAAAAAAATAAATTTTGCCATATTCTAGGGACTTCCCAGAGTGATTGCAGTTCAGTTGGTTCCAAGATCCAGTACGGTTTCGATTGGATTTTAACTCAATTACATGTTTTTCTTTCGAAACGCAGATTTGGGATGAGTAATGAAAATTTAGTTCTTTCATGTTGCAATTCGCCGAGCAAAGGAAATTATTTTCCCTTAGGATTTTATTAGTTAAAAATTTATGTGATAATTGAATTAAAATAGAAAATTTAAAATAAATAAAAAATATTTTCGGCATACGTGCTTCACATTATTACATCATGCGTAATCTTGTTTTTTTTTTTTTTTTTTGGGCTCCAGCTTTGGCTAAACATTTTAATTTGTTAATGAGATGACAAACTAACTTTCTAAGTTTATGACTTGTTACAAAATAATATAAACTTGATTTGAATTTTCTAGGTTCCAATGTATTTAACCGGAAATTGGAAAAATTAATACTTTCTATAAACAATGTGAAAAATATTTTCTCAAGCGTTATCCAATATATTCATGTATTAGAAAGTTGTTGTAGCTATCCGTTACACATACAAAAAAAATTTTCCTCCCTTTGTTAAAAACTTTCCGACTTCGGCGAAAAAACTCTTTCCTATACTTTATAGTCTCAAAACCGGAATATCAAAAGAAGACCCTACGCTAGCAAAGGAAAAAAATCTGAATAGTTATCGTTATTCTATCGGTTAGTTACTGTTAGTAGTAAACTCTCTCTGGCTATCGTTGTTTTACTGTCATGCTTTTTTTTGTTTCATTATGTGTATTATTAAATTTATTAGATATTTTTATTTTATTGATGCAACGAGCGTATCGCAAAATTACAAAAAGTTTAAGGGGGCCACAATATTTTTTATTTGTATAATTCAAGGCGGGCTAATTATATATTCAGCTATTCAATATATTTAGCTTTTGTGTTAAAGATAGAGGTTTTCATAAAGTTGAAGATGTTTATCATAGGATTTCAAGGTGGAATAACTACTACATGTGTACTGTGTTGATAGAAAGCATACCTTAATAAGAGTAAATGTTAATTTATTATAGGACAATGAGCGAAATAAGCAAATTGTTAATATGAGGGGTGAATATTGCAACCAACCAGTGGTTCGTATGTTTCACAAATGAATATGCATAAATGTAAGTGAGTGACATTTAGATAAATGGATGGTGTTCATTATAGTCACATAGCAAAAGGACTGGTGAGTACAAATATAAGATTAATTAATCACAAATAAAGATTGAAAGGTGCACACTAGTTATAAATATAACAAAAAGTGGAAGATAAAATAAAGATTGAACCCTAAGATAACGGAAGAGTACCGTTTTTTATATATTACGTGGAACCTATGTCTTATCCATTAGTTCTAGTGTATAATATGTAAAACACCTTTTTATAATTGTCAGGGTTTTGCTAAAAATAAAACTGCCCGCCTATTAACACCTAAAAACTGTCTTTTCGAGAGAAATTGTTTGGCGGAATAAGCATCCATATAACTTTCAGATATCGTAGTAAGGCATATAGCTATGAGAAAAATAAGTATAAATGAAAGATTCAATGTATGGAAAACTTTCTAATTAAATGCTTTGGTGTGAGAGCATGGTTTATATACCTCCTTGTTTGATATTCAACTACTTATTATATATATTTCACATTATCTTTAAATTTTCTTTTGTATAAATTTTCTAAAAAATTATTTTCAAAAAGTGTCTTCTCGTGAACTTTAAACATGATATTTCTGTGCTTCGCGATTGGATCTATCTTTACCTTGAGCGTTAGAGTAAGATATAGATCACAAAATGTTGTCTACTAACACTCTGATACTCCTAATTATGATATGAGTACTAAAAGCTTCCGATATTTATTTAATTATTGATATCAAGTATTTCTCGGTGGTTTATAAGTTTTTTTTTTAATTGAATGAGTGTTCTGTCTATTGTGTAGTCTTTGTATTTAGATTTTTTTCATTTTGCTACGACAATAGAGGAGAAGAACAGAAGTATAATTAAAAAAAATCCTTTATTTTATGTTTCCTTCGTCTTTATTGTACTTCCCTCCCTGATTTTCTTTTCCTCTTTTTCCAATCATAGTGTAAAAGTTTCTCGAATGAAGACTTATTAGGTTCAATTGTACGGGTCACTGATAGGGCATTAAATAAAATATATATTTACAAAAGGTTAGGATTGCATTTAATTGCATCATTTCACCCAACCACATATTAGGGAGAATAGTAATAAACAATATATTAAATTTACTGTTTGATAATTTTCAAAAAAAAAAAAAAAAAAATTATCATAAGACGTTGTCGTGCGACACCCGGTTAAGAGAAATACGAAACGGGACAGTTGTGATTTCTCATATGAAGGGGTGTTGTAATATATTATGCGGGTGCTACTTTGACGACAAGTCGTCGCGAGATTCAGAGTAAGACCCAAATTTACACTCGCATTACGGAGGAAACAAGGACACTAAGAACAAGCTACGGCTTCCTTCCCCTCAGCATCTTTTGTTTACACATGATTTTTAACTACAGCCTCGCATTTAATCTAAGCAATATTCGCAGATAGCTTCATGCTTATTCAAAAAGCGCGCGCGATTTTACATGATGCAGAAGAAAAACTCGATATATCGGAACTTAACTCCTGAATGGCCACCAATTCCTGCTCTCCATAAACCCTTCCTTTATTCGTACCTCACAAAACTCAATCTGATTAACACATTCCCACTCTCTACGTTCATATCTCAACAATGTCCCATCTTCAGCCTTACCCTTTGCGTTTTAACTCATTTCTTCGCCTATCTTTTTCCGTTGTAAACGACAGTTATCGGAGTTTTAGAAGCTGCACGGTGCTCCCCAATGCTTCCTTGAAAGGTTTCTATGTCTTGCCATCATATATGTTTCTTGATTGAAAATGCTTATGTAGATAGAATTAGATCAAGATTTGAGCTTGTTATTGGTATCTTTCAGGAGACTTTGTGCGTCAATTGACGAAGTAGAATAAGGTATGGCTGGATTTTAGCCAGTATTTGAACTACTTGGTTCGGAAGCGGACTACTATCGTCTTGTTCAGTCACGTTAATGCCCTTGAGCTTGCAGATTCAGAGACTTCTCTTGATCACGAGCAGTTTGTTGGTTCATCTCAATTGGTTTGGATTAAGTTGAGGAGCGTGCACAGCTGGTTGTTCATTAAGTTGTGTATATCAAACTGGTTGTGTATTTGTTCTTTCAGTTGAAGTGACAAAAACTGCCTGGAGTTCAGAAAGAAGATTAAGAAGAAGGAGAGCACTAGCAGAATATTCAAGCCGGTTTGCAGACTTGAAACTGTACTAATTCTAATTTGATTCTGAATTGACATACACATGATGCAAATAGTACAGAGAATATCAATACTTGGGAGTTACCGTATTTTTTTTTCGTTCTTCCATATACTTTCTAGCGAGGCCTTAGCTCGCTCGTTCGATCTCTGCAAGAAGGAAACTTGGTAATGCGCCATTTTTGCATGTGCAGGTTATGTTTATGTGTACTTCATACTACAATGGCATATGACATGACTATTATCATCTAGAGATGGCCGTGCATATTTACTAGCAAATGACGGTCATTAGGTCTTATCTTATTGCTGCAAATTGCACTCACAGATTATTGGTCTGCCCGCTGCTTACATGCATGCGAATCAATTGGCTGAGCATGCATTAACAGGGACGGGGAATAAAACATTGGTGTTCAACATTGGCTGCATATCCTATAATGCACCTGACTTACGGTGACGGCGTCCATTCGGTCACTTTTCATATTTACTTCTTTTCTGAGTAGATGCCGATTTCTTTCTTTTAAAACTACCTGGATATGCCCAGGAAATAGGCAGCTCTTGCTCTGATATCGCCTAGAAAACAGACTGTTTACACTAAGTATTTGATAGGACCGTTGCTAGGAAAATGCATAGATGATTAAGATGTTCGATTGTTCAAATGTTAAAGGCAAACTCAAACTAGATAAAAAGATGTATACGAGTATTTTGTCCTATTTCGGGCTTCTCATGATTTCTTCATTGAAGCCATTACTTTTATGGGAAAGCTTCATTTGAGAGAGTTTCTTGTGGCCTATTGCTGAAGCTGTTTATCTCCACTGGATAGCATTATATAGTTTTATTTCATTTTCTAACATCTGTGCAACGGAATACAATTCATATAGATAAATGTAGGTGCAAATACTCTCTTTTCAGCGTTATACAATTATGATTTATCATCTGAAAGATGACATCGCATTTGGCCGTTTCTGAGGTTGCCATTGGAAAATGAGAAGGTAAATTATTTTGAATATGTCATCGACAGTCAACAACAGTTTAAATAATATGCATGGCTGCGATTACTTACCAGAAAGCAGTTTCCTGTTTTCTATTGTTCTATTTTTAAGAAAACTAATTTGGCTTTAGAAAATGAAAGCTAGAAACTACAGAAAATGCGGAAAAAAGTTTTTCACTGTGGTTAATAATAAAAAAAAGTATATTTTAATTTAACTTCACCAATTACATTATTATTCATCAACTTCTATTAATTAAAAAGAAATTAAAATGTTATTAAAATAAATTAGAAATTTTTTAAATGTAAAAATTTTTGAACTGGATTTGATTGATTGTTATATAATAAGTTCAATAATACTTTCATTTTTTTTTTTTAAAATTAAAGTATATGGATATATTTGGTACATAATAAAATTAAATTATTTATTGAAAGGCATAATATAGAAATTTGATTTGTTATTTAAATGTTTTTTTAATGGAACAACAAATTATTATGTCAAGATATTATAATTTTAATTTATAAGAAATATCCATTTTCTTGAAATACGAAAAACAGTTGGACGGAAAAACCATGTATCTGTCAATAAAGGAAAATTTTGGAAAACAACTTAAAAAACTATTCCAAATCTTAGCTAAATTTTTGGAGATAGAAACTAGAAAACGGCGTTTTCTAGTTTTCCGCATATAGAAACATGATGATTTTAAATTCTACAATCAACTTCTGTTTTTTCTAAGTTTTCTTGGAACAATATTTCTTAAACGAAAACGTACCTTCAGGGTTTTCTTGGACCGACACTACATCCAGTTATCTTTCTAAAGTGAACACACATCTAAAGCTTTTGGAAAACATTTGTTGCTATTCCATCATTAGATTTTAAATCTCTGGCAGCTTTTATGGTTCTTGGAACAGTGACAAAGGAGATCTAGATTATAATTTTTGATCGGTCAAGAGGTTTTTTTCCCAGAAGTTTTATTTTGGTTCCTCTAAAAAAGGCACCATCTTGTAGCGTTGTTTCTATAGAGAAATTGAAATCAAATTGGCGTGGCTAAGTAATATTGGTTTCATGTTGTTTTTTTGGGTATATATATAGAATGATTAAACGAATTGCCCAAGCGGAATCACACCTCATTAATTTAATTATTGTGTGAAGCATTATACTTTTTTGGGAGCCAGAATTTTAAGTCTTACCTGTTCAATGCTTTAGATCCTCTTTACTCCTCACTTGTTAGACCAATTTTTGAAACACCATTAAGGTTGAGATTATGTTGCTTTCTTAAGTGAGCTTGATAGATCTGTATGATTATGCTTTCTTGGCAGTGGTAAAACTGTGAATGCATTATCTGACTCAACGTTGCATGCTGCTAGTGGTATGGGTCTGTTCATCGCTTTCTTAGGTCTTTCAGGTTGGTTCTATATTCACGTATAAATCTCATTCGAAGTAGCATGAAATTGTAGCCCCTAACACTTGTTTTTAAATACCACAATCTTTGATTGCCATCGGATTTTTCCAGCAAGGGGATGAACAGCTTAAAGAGAGGAAGATCCAATTAACCAGTGGATACATAACAACTTCCTATCATATATCCACCCTCCTAATCATGTCACTAGATCACCACCAGACACATTCTGTAAGTTTGCCATATAGTCTAATTGCAATAGCCTTAATTATTCATTAATTTACTGATTTCAATTTGCTTTGTCTTCCGGTTAATGGCTGTTACTTTAGCTCGCGAATTTGAATATCTTTCTGGACATGTAGTCTTGCGTCAGGCTAAATTGATCTGGACTATGCATTCCTCTAAAGTTTGGGATCTTCTCTCTTGATTGACCATTGTGATTCTTGATGCTCCTCAGGAAACACTTGGCTTTGATTATTCCTACGAGAGTTTAATCTTGCTGCAAACACAGTGAACAGCTTGTGATGAGATGCGTGATATATTTGAAGATAGTGTTCAAAGTTCGATTCCGCATTTTTGTTTCTTTTTTCTCTCTCTAGAACTAATGTTCTAGGAATAAACGGGTCCGAAACCATTCAGTTTGCAATAGTTGATGAAGTTGATTCTATAGTTCTCATTGATGGCAAGGGAGAAATCCATTGTTGATAAGTTGGTGACGGTAATGAACCACCTTGGTCCTCAATTAGTAATGCAAATATTAGGGTAGCGACTATGGTTAGTAAATCTCAGTCACCCTTGTGGTAGACAGGCTTATTAGGTATTTATATTTTAATAATAGAGAAACATTTGCCATTGAAAAAAATAAGCTTTTTAGCATGCGGTTTTTTCTCCTCTCTTTCTTCAGTGCTAGGCGCTAATTAAGATGCTGCAAGATATATCCAGGTTGCCCGGCTAAGCGTTGCTGAACTACTGTTCGTGGCGCTGTGAGTCTACTGTGCTTCCTTTGTTCTAGTTTGTATGTAATCGTGTATTGCGTTATATTTTAAGGTAACAATCAATTATATTTTAATTATTCTACTTTTACGATATTAAATCTGTTCACAGCATCTGACAATGTTGAGCTTAAAAGATAATTCAGTGGAGTGACTGTAGGGAGAGGAATAGCCACTTGCTGAAATGGCTCTCGAAAACAAATGATTTGTGGGATGAAAATGATCCTTGAGCGACGGTATTTTTTTCGATCCCAAGAAAAACTGTGTTATCCCATCCTTACCAGTGATAGGATATAAGTTTGGTGTTTGATAAGCGAAGTATCTTCGATATTTCTATTTTTATGTGTGTATTATCATTTTCAATCTCTACACTACATATATATATACACAAGATTGTTCCAATATAGGAAGACGATCTTAATAGGAATTAGAACCTAATTTATGGAAGATCTAGTAAACCTAAACTAGGAAAACAATATATGATTTAATTACCAAAGCTTTCAATCACTCCCCTCAAGTTGCGTGCATTAGATTATTAACTCATGCCCAACTTGCAAATCTAACTCTAATAGGTTATGAAACCAGTTTGCTATCAAAACGCCTTCGTGAAAAACATCGGCTAGTTTTGCCTCTTTTGATAAGCTATATATAGAAACAGACCTTTATAATGGCCTTAATCGACTATCGTTCTCTTATTAGTTCACAAATGCACGATCAATATCTATCTATGTGCTTTAGTCGTCCGCATCATGCTTGGACTGATTATTTTCATAATAGCTTGAAACATGGCTGCGTTACTTCACTACTCGTAATAAAACAAGGTACTAATAATTTGTATATTAGTTTTCAACAAACTTAAATCTCTATCCTACATTTAATCTGCGCAACCATTAAGGAGTTCACATATTCCTTGTGGCCTATTAGCTCTATATTTCTGCTTTCTGCCACTGGAACCTTGCTAAACAACAGCCTGCTTCTTGCTTACTCCATGTTGACAAGGTTATCCACTCACTATACAAAAAACTCACAATATTCCTGAAGTGTTGATTCTGCCTAATCATCAGGGAACCTAAGCCCAATCCGTGCCAATCGGTTTTAAATTAGATCAGCTTTGTTATTGTCAATACTTTTCCTACATGTTTAGAGAGAGTGAAAACAAGTATTACTTACCAGGATGCCTAGTAATTATTTAATAATAATTATATATTCAATAAAACTTAGGAATTACCGATGTGAATTGCAAACAAGAGACCTTCTAACAGTTACATGTCCAGTAGGGTCTATTGTCATTTAATCTTGTGAGAGCAAGCACTAACTTTATACAGGATTATGTAGGCAATATTACTTGGCTTTTTTATGGGCTATCACGAACATTTGGTGAAAATACAAAACTTACCCGACCAATCTACTTGATACCTGCCACAACATCAATATTGAACTTCCCCACTCCAGCTTGAAAGCTTATGATTGGCTTCCAATAGTGATTCTTGCGAGTTAATTACCCAACGCATAACCAGTTTCTTTAAGGAGGATCAAGGCATGTACTTTCTATTGAGAATTTAAAAACTTCCTTTTTCTGACTTTAGGCAGACTTCGGTATCCCTCAAGAAAAATATGTTCAACTTTCCCCAAATCCGTACATCTCAAACTCCCTAGCTAAACCAATATTCTCAAGTGATGTCATTTTCATTCTTCGCATTATTTCTCAGTCGAATCACTATATTCATCAACATAAAACAATAAGCAAGGTAATCTTACGCCCTTTTATGATTGTTTGATGAACAAAGTATGATCAGCATCGCTCTTGTATGTACCAAGAAGAAAGCATAGCTTACTAACCTTTCAAACCATGCCGCTTGGTGATTGCTTCAGCCCATATAATGACTTCTTCAGCTTGCAAACCTTTTCCTCTCGGTTCTGTTCTATTCATCAAATCCAGGAGGGAATCTCCGATATTACCACCTGCTTCTTTCAAATCACCATGTAGAAAAGCGTTTTTTAACCATCAAACTGATGTAGATTCCCAGTCAAGCATGGCTGCACAAGGCACAGCAAAATTCTAAATTGTATTTTCATTTTTGGCTACAAATAGGATGCTCACAAAAAGTTTCCGTATTACCAAGGTAAATCAATACTCCATTAGGTCTGATCTGAACCCTCTACGACTACCAATCTGGGGCCTCTGTAACCTCATTCAATGAGACACCATCATGACGCTTTAATGTTTAAACTGATGAACACCCATTTTGACATCCAACTGGCGTTCCCTTTCCTGTAT
>NW_023590789.1:3816047-3845554 GCF_014843425.1 Jatropha curcas | reverse complement strand
CTGGTATTTTGATTAACACCATTTTTCTCATGGTGACAATATTATGGAATTAGAGGGAATAAGAGTTGAAGTTCAAAAAAAAGAAAAAAAAACAATACTTCCGTCGGTTTACTTTTATAGCAGAAATAGACATTTCTTTTAGCCTTCTTCCTAGATCTATGTCACTTTTAAGGATTTGCAGGACTACATTTGTTATTTTTTTATTTTTAATGTACATATGACATTTGTTAAATCAGATAAAATTTTAATTTGTCATTTTCTTAATCCTTGGTGAAAAGGTATAAAATGTCTATTTAATAGAACGGAAGAGTACTATCTTTAATCATAATACTTGTCCATTTTAATATTTGTTTTCACATTTGTGGTTTTTCAATGATAATAAATTTTTTTTTTTATTTGTATGATAAGAACTTATTACTTCTTGTCATAGATACTTGTGCATTTGAGGATAAATATCTAAATACATGTCCATTTGTGAGGTTTAAGAAGTATAAGCTTGTTTTTTTTTTCCATATTTACACCTTTATATTGACCTATAATTATTACTTTAATTTATGTTTTTTTGAAAATTTTAATATTAAATTAAGAGTAATATAGTCAAATTTACTCGATAATTATTGTAACTTATTACACCTTTAATTGGTTATCTCAAGATGTGAAAATATAACAAGTATTATAGAACAGAGATAATATTACTTTAATTCAATGATTTTCTTAGAGAATTAGTATTAAATTAAGGGTAATATAGATAATTTACTTAATAATTTATTGTAACCTAGATAAATTAATGCTTTTCTTAAGAGACGTGAAATTCCAAATGTGACAAGTATTCTGAAACAGGTATAGCAATGAAGAATATTTATTAATTCTCTAAATTAAATGGCTGTGGGACAACAAAAAATTCTAAAGTGACACTTGAAATGAGATGAAGGTAATTAAATAGCAAATGACATCTAGTTTATTATACTGGAAATACTTAGACTCGGTTTGGAAATATTCATATGTAAAAATTCAGTTCAAGTAGCCATATTTCATACTTTTTATTCTATCTTCCGCTTTTTTTTTTTATCGATTTAAAGCTTGGGTCTATGCTGAGCGTGCGGGATATGGTATCAGGATCGATATCAATTATGTCTTTCGCAGTCCAGCTGAAGCTGTTAACATTATTCCCTAAAACTGTCTTAAGATTATCATGTACCTCTCTCGAAAGATCGTCTCCTGACATTAAGTTCTTCCCCTGTTTCCCTTCCCATGTGATCAGCTTACCCACAGGTGTTGGGCTGGTCTGTATTATGTTTGGGGATATCAAAGGGTTGGTGTTTGGTTGAATCAATGGAACCTGGTAATGCGGCATATTTCTACATTAATGTTATTGATGCATAACGTTGAAAACTCATTTGTATTAATTTTAGTTTTATTATTCAAAGAATATGAATCCTTTGGCTTTGTTAGAAGATCAACGAGCTCTGTTAGCTATTAATAGTAAACTTCTATATCTGGTCTATATGATTATTTGTAATTCTTGATATTATTATTAATGAATTATATTTTTAAAAAAAATTCAATTCTATTAAAATAATTAAATAGAATCTGAGAAGGCCTGTTGATCCTAATATAGTCATCTTCTACTAACTGTCTCACTTCTTGTGGAGAAGAATTGGAATGGTAATTTAATAGTGAAATAGTTACTAAATGAGGAGTGCAACCTTAACAATCCTTTTCATTATTCTAAGAATAATTCCATTGTGTTACAAAAATTAAAAAAAAATAAAAAAAATAATTGAGGAATGACAATAATTGCATCTATAGAGAGTGACATTATTCATTGCTGTCCACACCTTAATTTTGTCATTTGCTTAGTCGTTTTTGTTGATGAGAAAACAGATGGCATCCTCGTCATGTCATTTGCTTACTATTTATTATTATTATTTTTTTTAAATGTTGAAGTTTAAGTGACTTCAAGTCATGTTATGTCAGTGTATATTTGCTTAGTCGTTTTTTTTTTTTATGAGTGACTATATGTTAATTTTTTTCCCATAAATTAATTGCAATTTCATTTTAAGATTTTAATTAAGTTCATAATAAAATTAAATTTTTTTTTAGATATGTCTGTTTGTTTCTAATACTTATTGCGAAATAGTTTTTATATTTTTTCTTCTATGATTGTTTTAACGATGTTTCCTCGGAAATTACTGTTAATAGAAATTATTTTTTTCACTAAACAGAATTTATTTTTAAAATAAAATTCTCTCCCAGATACTTGAAAATATGACTAACAATCACTGTGCTATATTACTTCTAATCATTATTGGTCACCACTACAACTGACTATTATAATTTATTATTTTATGTATATTTTCTTATATTTTATATTTCTAAACTTTTTTATAGTCTTACAAAATAAGATTTTAATATTCTTTAGACTAATTTTTTATATTAGAACCAAAAAAAAAAAAAATTGTTTGGAAAACCTCTGATCCTGTCTAAGAAAAGATAAAGAAAAAACTCGAAATCAATATCGTCATTTTGTAATCAATTATTGACAGTGATATTAATACAATCGAAACCGATGGTTCTGATTCGAAAACCGGATTTTGACCACCTCTACTGTCGATCCTAATACAGTCATCTTCTACTAACTGTCTCACTTCTTGTGGAGGTGAATTGGAATGGTAATTTAATAGTGAAATAGTTACTAAATCAGGAGTGCAACCTTAAAATCCTTTTCATCATTCTAAGAATAATTCCATTGTGTTACAAAAATTAAAAAATAAAAAAAAAATAATTGAGGAATGACAATAGTTGCATCTATGGACTGTGACATTATTCATTGCTGTCCACATCTTAATTAGTCATTTGCTGTCCACACCTTAATTTTGTCATTTGCTTAGTCGTTTTTGTTGATGAGAAAACAAATGGCACCCTAGTCATGTCATTTGCTTACTATTTATTTTTTTTTAAATGTTGAATTTTAATCGACTTCAATTCAAGTTATGTCAGTCTATAGCACTTTTTTTAAGTGGCTATAGAGAATAAATTGGACTTGTTATTTTAGACTGTCACTTAGTTTTTTTTTTTTTTTTAATTAAAGTGACTATATGTTAATTTCTTCCCATAAATTAATTGCAATTTCATTTTAAGATTTTAATTAAGTTCAAAATCAAATTAAATATATTTTTTTAGATATGTCTGTTTGTTTCTAACTTAGTCGAAAAATATATTTTTTATGTTGTATGATGTTTGATATTTAAGATGTTCGATAAAATTAGTTAAATCAATCTTTTAAAACTCGAAATTAATATCACTGTCTAAGAAAAGATAAAAGATAAAGAAAAAACTCAACATCAGTATCATCCTTTTGTAATCAATTATTGACAGGAGATTATCAACTTATCATTTAAAAAAAAATTATCACTTTCTGATAGGACATATGTTAAATAATAAAATAATTGTAAAGGGTAAATACATATTAAGCTTTTTTTTATCAATTAATAGCTAATTTGTATTTATTTTATATTTGGACTTCATTAAATCGAATTTATGATTTAAATTATGGTGATCAACTTCACGAGTGCTTTTTATTATTGCGCTACCCCCATCTAGATTATAACTTTCTATTAAATATTATTAAAATTTTAATTACTGTGTTTTATTTCTTTAATATATATATATACTCTGTAATATATAAAAACCATAATAGTCATTTTACATTTTAAGTAATCGTTATCAAAATTTTATCAAATATCAATATTCATTATGCTAATGACTATTAGTCACAAGCTATCAACCGGTACGAATCGCTAAACCAAAAATGTCATTAGCTCAGTTTGCAAGAGGATTTAATAACTTATGTTCTAATTTTGTTAAAAAATATTTTTCAAATAATATATTTTTATTTTTTAGTTGTAATATTAGAAATTAATTAGAAAATATTAGAATTTTTAATTTATAAAACTACAATAATATATAAAATATCGGAATTTTATATCTTAGAAACTTTTATTAAAATATGAAAGTGAATTAAATTTTAAATGAAATTGCATTAAAAATAATAAGTTGTGATAGTGCCATTAATTGGTTGTCGCAACTACTTGTAGTGGCTAGTAGTGATCAAATGAATTGATATATAGGTTTTTAGAAATCTATAATAAGTTTATATATATTCTCTTTTTAAAAAAATATCAATATTTAGAAACGTTTTTCCGTTTTGAATATAATGTCATTTTCTTTTAAATTGGCTTAATTTTATCTTTTAATTGAATTTTTTAAGCATCCTAGATATTAGAAAACCTGAAAAATATTTTATAGAAAAATTATTTTCTAAAAATAAACTGACCCTTATAGACTTATAAAACTCTACTGATGAGATAATTCCTGAAAAGAAAATTTTGATTCTTTTTAAAGTTGTTCGGAGAAAATGCTTCAGATAAATTCTTCAGGTGTATTATTGCCAACCATGGGCACCATCAAACATAAAGTACTATGGGGAAAAAAAATTAAAACCTAGAAAAAGAAAGGAAATCTTATCCATGCTCCTATAATCAATTATTTGTAGAGGAATATGAATTAAATTCCCATTTGAATTTCTCTGATAATTTCTAATTCAATAGTACCAATCTGGATATATAATTTTTAGAAGTGAGACGTTTTAATTTGAACCTCCGTTGAATTTCCATTAATGGAATCAGTTAAATGCAATTGAGATGTCCAGAAATTCTTTTGTTGCTCATGATCATGGCAGCAACGGAATCAGTCAGTTTGCCAATCAGTCATGATCAAATTTATTTTTTCATGTCCTATAAAAAATGTTTAGAGTGAGAAGCTATCATGTTTGAATCTTGTTTACTATAAAAAGCAATTATAGATCTTTATGTAGGGTATAATTAATAAAATTAGTTGTTTTGATAGCTGTTAGCTATTTTAGTAGCATTTCATAACACGTTAAAAATTAAACGTTACATGAGTTAACTTTTTATAAAATGCTATATTAACCTAAGTTAGTTCAAATGTTATATTATCGAACACTACAAAAATAACATTTAGTATTTTAACTAGCATTTTGACCAGTCAAAATGCTAAAAGCAGGCCAAGCCTTTTGTATAACCTATAATATTCTTCCAATCCAATAATATTAGTAATAATTCCGAAAAAATTCCTAATTGTATAACATATAAAATAGGAATCAACAAGATATCAATTCTTTCTGCAAGAAAAGAATAAAAAACTATATGGTATGTTTTTTATATTATTAATATTATTATTAAGAACCTCCGTGTTGTGGTTCAAGTGACAACTCATGCTTAGCATGTGTGAAGAGTTCTCATATTCAATCCCTACTAAACACATCTGCAGAGAGGGGTGAAAAGTTTTAACGGTGACTCAATTTCAAGTCGGAATATACGGTCCTTTGTACTTAGGATTCGGATACCGCTTGGTTTACACGGAAAAACTATTGTTATTGGGAGTTGAAAAGGAGAAAGTGACGTGTTCAGTACGGGTCAATTAGGTAGGTAATTAGATGGACTGCTAATTATTATTCATCTCCAAAATAAGAGACGAGTGATCATTGTTTATCTTCCTCTATCGTAACCCATGTGACCTATCTATAAATACACAAGAGCACTATCAGGTATACACAAACCAGAGAAAGAAGATGAAGAGGGAAATGACTGATATAGTCCCAACTTCATGGGAAGGACCTAGCAACCGCATTGCTGCTGTTAGTATTGAGGGCAAACCGCAACCTACCGGTCATCAAAACGACAATGAGGATCGAAGCCACCAGGTATACATATATATATAAACACACACAGTTTTCTGTAGTTCTTGTCCATGGGTGTTAATATATATACATGAAGTTTTAATTTTATATATATGCACACAGTTTTGATCTTATCAGTATTAATTAATATTGATGATCAGAAACCTGGATGGAGAAAGTTTCTATCATACGTAGGACCTGGTTTTCTGGTTTCATTGGCCTATCTTGACCCTGGCAACTGTAAGTATTTCTTTTGGTAGATAACAAATTTTTAAAAATTAAAATAACTGATTAGAGTTTCAATTTAATTAACATAAGGTTTGCTATCAACTTTTTCCCTTCGATCTATAACAAATCTCATGTAAAGTCTATAATAGTTTTTAAAAAAATTGACCATTATTAAAACAGTTATCGACTATTAAAATAGTCAATTTTACTGAACATGAACAAAATTATTGTCAACCTCTTTCAGTACCTTTTTTATCAATTTAAGATAAATTATTTTCTTTCATGAATAATTAAATTTGATTTTTAACTTAATTAATTAACACCTACTTATCACATGCTCTCAAACACAACAAAAAATTGAAACTTTTTCTCACAGGTATTTAAAAATAATTAAAATAAAAGCTTACTAATCTTTTTATATATATATATACATATAATATGTACAGTGGAAACTGATCTGCAAGCAGGAGCTAATCATGGATATGAGGTAAAAAGAGAATAAAAAGTAGAATCTTCAAAAGAAAGAAGGACTTTATATCTTCATAGTTTTTTGAATTATTATTAATAATAATACATGCAAAGACTAAAGTATTGATAATTTTCATTTTTTTGTCCAGCTACTATGGGTTATTCTCATTGGACTCATCTTTGCTCTCATAATCCAATCACTAGCAGCAAATTTGGGTGTCAGCACTGGTAATACATTAAGAAAAAAAAAATAAAGATTTGAAATTAATATTTGCTTATTTCTAATTTACAATAGATAATTATGACGTATTTCTGTCATCCTTGAATAGAAGTATAGATATATACCACATGTCTTGTTGGTGACTTAATTAATAAATTTAGCATTTTTCCAGGAAAAAAAAAAAAAAGAAGACTAGGACCATGATCTACTGAAGAAAAATACCAAACTTCAATAATTTATTAAATTGTACTAATCCTATCATTAAATATTTTGACCTGTTATGTGAATTTTATACCTAAATGTTCATTTTGTTGGCATGTACTGGACTATTGATTATTCAGGAAAGCATCTTTCAGAATTATGCAAGGCTGAGTATCCAAAATATGTAAAATATTTTTTGTGGCTGCTGGCTGAGATAGCGGTCATTGCTGCTGACATTCCTGAAGGCAAAAATTTTCTTATCTACTTTTTTTATTTCACATTCGTACGAGCTTGTGTTCGTGCTTTTTGTCCTTATTGATTGATCACCTTAATTTAAAATGGCACAGAAGTTTTTTTTTTGTACAGTGATTGGGACAGCCTTTGCATTGAATATATTGTTTCACATCCCACTATGGGTTGGAGTTCTGTGCACTGGTCTTAGCACTCTCCTACTTCTTGGCCTGCAGAAATATGGGGTAAATTTAGATTTATTTTTCTACCAATTATTCAGAAAAAAGAGCTTTCAACTATATAGTATAAAATGAGGGAAATTACTTTTTATTAAATTTTTCCATTTCCAACAACATCAAATATCTTTTTGTTAGTTTGGTTGAAATTGTTTTCAAACTGTAACAAATCAGACTCTATTGCTTGTGCTGCTTTGCACTTTGTACAAATAATTTAAACATATGAAAGGCTGAGATCTAGCTATTCCTTGTCTAACTTTAAATGAGAAACTTTGCATTTTCAATTGAAAAGACCGAACAGACCAAAGGTTGCAAACTCTAATGATACATCTTTTCCATTTTTCAGAAAAAAAATTTATTAAAAGTTTTTTATTAATAATAATAATAATTATTATTATTATTATTATTAAAAGCTTAAGCATAATCTAAATATCTATGTTAATATTAGAGGAGCTAATAAATTCTTTTGGGATGTGGGCAGGTGAGGAAGCTTGAAATGTTAATAGCTTTGCTGGTATTTGTGATGGCTGGATGTTTCTTTGGTGAAATGAGTCATGTAAAGCCTCCGGCAACTGAAGTCATCAAGGGCATGTTCATCCCCAAGCTCTCGGGCCAAGGAGCCACCGGCGACGCCATCGCCCTCCTAGGTGCCCTTGTCATGCCGTAAGATATATTTCTCTTCTCTTTCAATTAAGATTTAATTAATTCATTTTGTTAATTTTCTATTTATCTTATCATGGTTTATATAATTAATCTATCTTTATGTTTCTTAATTATTATTTTAACAGACATAATCTCTTTCTCCATTCTGCCCTTGTGCTTTCAATAATAATAATAATAATAATAACATTAATGTTTATATAATTAATTTTGTTGTATTCAATTTTTTTTTTTTTTTTAACAGGAAGCTTGCCGTTATTTCCTCATAGAGAGTGGATTTGCATTACTTATAGCTTTTCTAATAAATCTGGCAGTTGTCTCTGTATCTGGGACAGTTTGCACAGCCCAAAACCTCTCACAAAATGATGCAAATAGATGCAGTGATTTAACCCTTAACTCTGCTTCTTTTCTTCTCCAGGTTTAATTAGTGTTAATTAATTAATATTAGTTAAAGATAATTAAACTGGTCCTAAATAATTTTTCCTTTCTTTTTGTTTTTGACAGAATATGTTGGGAAAATCAAGTTCCATCCTATATGGTATTGCTCTATTGGCCTCAGGTCAGAGCTCCACTATAAGTGGCACCTACGCAGGACAATACATCATGCAGGCATGTAAAGCCATTTTGATTTTGCTTAATCATTCAATTTAATCCTAGCTAATCTTAATTAATTAATAATGGTGTAATTAATTTTTTCAGGGTTTCTTAGATCTTAAGATGAGAAAATGGATTAGAAACCTAATGACTAGGTGTATTGCCATTACACCTAGTCTTATTGTCTCAATTATTGGCGGATCACAGGGAGCAGGTCGATTAATTATCATCGCTTCGGTGAGAAAATTATGTTTATGACTAATAATTTTTCATTTGATGTACCTATTAATTTCATTTTAATTTTTTAATTAACATTTTTAATGAATTATGCAGATGATACTTTCGTTTGAACTTCCATTTGCTCTTATCCCACTGCTAAAATTCAGTAGCAGTTCCACTAAAATGGGACCTCACAGTAACTCAATTTTCGTAAGTTTTATTTGGAACTGTCGAGCATAAAGGTTTTTTGCTTGGAAGGCCAAAAACTTTTAAGCTCTACAATACAAGAGGCGTTTTTATACTTCTGGTTATAAAAATAATAATAATAATTTTGTGGTTTTCTTTTTTGTTTTGCTCGCAGATTATTGTGTTCTCATGGATTTTGGGATTAGGAATTATTGGCATAAATATATATTATCTAAGCACAGGGTTTGTTGGTTGGCTAATTGACAATAATCTACCAAAAGCTGGGAATGTGTTTATTGGAATCATTGTATTTCCTCTAATGGCAGTATATGTATTTGCAGTCATCTATCTAACCCTTAGAGAGGACACAGTGGTCACATTTATTGAGCCAATGAAGGAAAATGGTTCAAGATTACAAGCAAACATGGAAGAGGGGTTAGTCCAGTCCAATGAGTCACCTGATATTGTGCCTTATAGAGAGGACTTAGCTGATATTCCATTGCCAGAATAGATGTTGAATTTTAATTAATTATATCAAAGTAGTAAAAAAAAATTACTATAAGATAAGATTATCTCATTTATTAAATATTTTCTGGTATGAATGGTTAGTCTGTTTTTGATTAAATTGATGAGGAATACTTAATATGACAGGGAAAAGCTAACCTGTAATATCATTCTATTATACAAAAAATTATTTATGTTCTTTTTTTTGCGGAGTAGACCTACTGCTTTGGATTAATTTTAGATCTCCTTGCTAAGTTTTTCCTGATTTATTAATAAAATTATAATTTTCAAAAAGAAAAAAAAAATGTTAACCAATGCATCTGTAATCCATCAAATTAGAGTAGTAGAGGGTCTTAATTCTAAAGCTCGTTGAGGATCTGAAATGTTTTTCGCATTTGGCCTTTGAGTCCATTGTAAAAAGTAGAACTGTACTTTGAAAACTAAAATCAACTAATTATCTCTGTAATTAGCTGATTTTATCTCTGCATTTTTAATATGTATCTAGCTAATTAGCTTGTAATAGAATTATTTTATGTAAGGTTGATGCTTTGTTTAGTTTCTTTTGAGCTTTTTGCTACCCTTATTGTACCAAAAAAATATATATATTTCTAACATTATTTTAAATATTAATAGTTCATAGTTATTATTTTCAATTTAAAATGGGCTCAGCCTCAGGCCCCCTGGGCCCTGCACTCTCCTCGGTTAAAGTTGTATTTTTGAAAAATTAATAAAATTTCATTCAAAACTCAGGATATAAAAGGAAAGAAAAAAAAAATAACTGGTACTAAACTCCTCTAGAGTGACTCCATCTATGAACAGAATTTCATCTTTTCTATATATTCTTTGGATTAGATTTGCTATAGGTCCATCTATGTAAATGAAACATAAAAATTATTTCTACTTTGGATTAATTAACAATTAAGATCGGAGGGCGGATAAGATGGGGAAACTTGTTTGCTCTGAATTGTGTAATGACGATAATGCTTTCGATTTAAAGGGACTTCTCATGGCAGTCGTCATTGTTCTCGCCATCTTAGCCACCTGTATGCCTCCACGGCGCCGTTATGTGGCCATCTGTAGCCCCGCGCCATGTGGCCATCTGTAGCCCTCCACCACGCTATTTAGTGTTCCGGTGAGTCGTCTGAGGCTGTCTTTCTCAGCTAAAATAATGTTTCAAGCTTACCAAATGTTGTTTTTGTTTTCATTTGTACTGTTAGTTATACCATTAAATATATATATATATATATATATTTAATAGTTACTTTTGCACTCAACAATTAGAGGTGTTTACTAAAGATATTGGCCTTTGTTCCTAATAAATTTTCATGTAGCCTTTAATGATTCGACTAACATTGAAACACTACCTCTATTATAGGCATGGCCACAGTTCGGTTCTAACCAGAACCGAACTGGAACTTAACCGTACTGTAGACGAACTGAAACCGGACTGAAACAGGCGATTCATAATTTTGAACCGAAACCGGCGGTTCAAGGCCCGGTTAAGATTCATGTGAATGTTAAAATATGAACCGGAACCGTCAGGAACCGGCGGTTCAAGTCCGGTTCGAACCGGATTCACAAAAAATTGTAGCTTAAAATTTTTATACAAAAATTTATATCACTTGATTTGATTGTAGTTGATTTGATTTATGGTGAAGAGAAGTAAAATGGTACATAAGTTATAAAAAGTTGTGAAAATAAAATGGTAATAAGTTATAGAAACGGTTGGTGATAAGAAATGAACATCTTTTTTTTTTGAGACTAATTTATATAGTAGAGAATGGTACGAGAAGTTGAAATAGTTGAATCTTACTATAACCGACAAAATATCGATATTCTATTACAAAGAAATAAGAGCTATGGACAGAGCATGTTGGATATGATTAGCGGGTGATCTGGTTTACTTTATTTTTGAGTAAAACTAAGATTGTTATTACTCATTGTAATGCATGTATTGTAATTTAGTTAATACTAGTATTACTAAATTATGACGACGAAAATGTAAGTTACAGATTGTTGTTTTTTTCTCGTGTTATATTGCTTTCTCTATAGAGGACAATTCTGGAACATTAATTGACAAAAGTTTTATCGATAAATATAAAAATATGATTGACTTGATAGATTTATTTTTATTCTCACACTCATGTATCCTAAACTCTTCTCTTATCTCATCAAAATTCTCTCAAATTTCCATAGTTCATTATTTTTTTCTATTACTTTATTTTCTTAATATTGGAATTATCTATCAGTTATTATGTTATGTTCCCTACATAATCCTACTCCCTTTCTGTCGCATATAGATAAACAACATCCTATAATGCATGTGTCATGTATTCTTCATAATTTTTCCATTTGCATAAAAATTTTTCTTAAATTTTTGATTCGCTTTCTTAAACACAGATTATATATATTATGTAATGAAAAGTCATAATGATGATTTTCGAAAAATCTTCATATTCATCAATGCGTTAATTAGGGTATATTTCCACGTTCACTGACGTCTGGTGTCTCTTATATTGGATACATTTACGGCGAAAAATTTTGTAAAAATTAGTGTTAATTATTTAGTTGTCGTAAAAGATTCTCTAATACATTTATTTTTTGAAAGTGTCGGTCTTTAAATATTAATAGGTTATATATATATTACAGGTTAATAAAATTTTAAACATTTTAAAAATTTTTATTGACCTTATGTCATGTCCGAAAGGAAGTATTCCAGCGGGAATCACAATAGTCTTTTGACTCTAATATTGTCTTCAAAAAAACTTTGTGGTGGGCTCTAGCAGTAGCCCAGCGAGAGATAACTCCCATTAATTCGAAATATCAGAAAGTCTAGCTTCTCCCGTAAATAAATTGGTGTTAAAAAAATACTCTCTGTTGCTGCCCGCGGGAACGTGCCTGAATGAACCGTTGCCTAGACGACCTAGAAAACAACCCTCCTCCTCCTGTCTGCACACGATTTTCTAATAAAAGAGTGGAATAACAAATCCGGTTTTGCGAATGGTCTCTTCAAAAACAATCCTCATCGTAAAGCTGAACTTGGGCAGGGTGTTACAGACGGATCTTAATGTCCGAATTCGAAGCCTCGTGATATATAGTTTCTATAACTCCTACCTCACTATACATTGGGTTGTTTATTAGGTCATAGTGTTAACAATCTAATAGTATGGATTGAAATGTCGCCTCGTTTTTTTTTTTTAAAAACCATTTTATATACAATTAATTGTGAGCATTGGAGCCACAACTTTAACTAGAATATTTTTAATCTATCTCAATTTAGAGTAAATAAATTAAATTAGACGCAACAGGAAGCTCCTGGACGTAAATTTAGGTTGACACGTCAATGATGGACGCACACGATCAACCTAATCCCTTGATTAAAATTTACAGTATATCTGTTATTGTCGAGGTTTTTAGGAGCGCCTCTCTCTTACAATATATCATAATCCTTCATACTGTCAGGGTCGTTGGTCTGATTAAATTTAGTTAATTTGAGTTAGCCCTCAATCATATAAAATTTATATCACCCTCACTATAAGCTTTGAGCATTACATTATATTTACATGGTATCATCATCCATTTGTACTATCATTAGTGTAAAGTAAATGGATGCAATATAATAATTTGGATGAAAATAGTATTTCAATCGAAGCACGTGTTGCTTTTAAACTAAGCTTAAGAGGATTGACCCCCAAATGAATATACATTACATAAAGAAGTAATATTATAACCTTGCTATGTGTCAAATTCTGTAATCATTAGTGCAACAATAGGTCACTAGAAAATCTTAATTTGACAAAAAGCCAAGTTAATCAACCTGTTAAATGCCTTCGGAGGATGATAGGGCCCACGGATAGGTGGCATTGGACTCGATAAGGGAGAAAATCTATGTATATATGAACATATTTACAGGTATATGCTGGCCCAATGTGGAACACATATAACTGAATTTAGATATGAAAATAAGGCTAACTTACTTATCTTGGTGAATCCTTGGGATTGCTGGGTGTGGTCACATTCCCATAATTAGTGACAGTAATTAATATTTTTATATCATCATTTTATTCATAAGTAATTAAAGATAATAAATAATTATCAAAATATTATTAAATTTTTTTATAGAATTGATACATGATAATCTATGAAGATAATTATATTTTAAGGTTCAATTTACATTTCAACAGCAAATGCACTAAAAATTTATTGAACACAAGTGTACATCAACTAATGCTAGCTATCAGCAGGGGCAGACAAGGAGAAAATTATTTATATATGAACATATTTACAGTATATGTGAGCCCATGTGAACACATATACTGATTTACATATAAAAATAAGTAATATTATCTGTAACTTGATGTGTTGTAATTCTAAATTATAAGAGAATTTTGAAAAATTTTTCATTTATTTTCTTATAAGATTTTGTTTAAAACAATTATCATTTGTGAGCTCTAATATTTTTTTTAAAATATATATAATAGAAAATTTGTAGATTCAAATTTAAATTTGAGATTCTATTACTAATATGACAATAATTTATATTTTTATTTAAATAAATTTATTACAAAATCTAATTATGGACCTATGGCTGAAAATTATCTAAATTGTATAAAGAAAATGAGATACAATCTTGCAAAAATAATTGGGATTAAATCCAAATATCAATTCAAATCTTTTAGTGAGTAACTTTTTAGTTATAATCTATAATCTATATTATATATAAATATGGAAACGGGAATAATGAAATTTTTGATATTGCCTTTAATAAAATTTGGAATATCTTAAAATATCTTTACTCGTAATCCACTCAAAAATTATATTTTATATCAATAAGTGTTTAGATTAGTGATTGAGCACTTTTTTCCCATAAGTGAGGTCAAGGGTTCGATCTTTATGGATGAAGCAAATACTTGTTAAGAGCATTTTAACCTTTTTTGGCCGAAACGATGCAAGTAGGATTTAGTTCTAGCCCAGTGGACTTTATACATATGGACAAAAAAAAAATAAAAATTACATTTTATTATTTGATTGGATATAATTTTAAAAATTATTCTTTAAATAAATACATATAGATAATAAAAAATATATACTCTTCCGATAGTTTATTTCGTGAGAATAGAACGTTTCTTTTATGTAATCATTTTTATTAATTAACTTATTTATTTATCTATTTTAAAATTGCACTTTAGAAAAGTAAATATATTAAAAAGAATATGACATGTTCTAAATAAATTTTTAATTTGATTGGTTATAATTATTTGCTATAAGTAATTTATTTCACAAAGAATAAATATATTTTATTGTTATTTATTAAAAATTATATTATAAGATTTATTGATTAATAGAAAATAGAAAATAAAAATCACTATATATATATAATATAACACATTATATTACCTAACCATATAATACGTTTGAGAGAATTTTTTCTAAAAAAAAAATTATAAAACTAATTATATGCTCATAGATTTAGTAAAAAGTAAAAACAAAATACTAAATTATAAATAATTTTCTAAAGTAATGGTTAATATATTCATCATTACAACAACTAATACTGATTTTTCATATTTTAGTAATATAGACCGTTTATAATATTATATTATATATATATAAAATTGGATTTATTAAACTTAAATGTTATAAGAAAATTTAAATTGGTTAATAAGTAATTTTATTTTCATGAAAATTTAGTTGTCAAATTATAGTAATGTTTTATTATAAATATGTTATTTTCTTAACAAGTTATATAATTATTAGAAATTTTATTTTATTATTTTATAAATATATTTTTTTTATTTTGTGAATGATCTTACATTTTTATCAAGTTATATTTATTTGAAACGACTAGAAATCAACAAGTACAAAAATCGTGTAATGCATGTTGGATAAAACTAGTTCATACAAAATGAACAAGATATCTAGAATCAAATACCATAAATTCTTAAAATTTGAGATATTTAAATTTCAATCCAAAGAAATTAGGAGGTAAACATAAAAGGTAAACATAAAAAGAAGAAAAAAGGATAAAAGTGGGAACTTGCAAATTCAATAAGGATTGATTATATTAACTTACAATAAACAACATATTTAGGGCATCTTCAATAATAATGTGAATTATTTTTATTTAATTATCATATCGAAAAAATAGAAAAATTTTTTTAAAAATGAAGGTCCCCATTTGTAATGTTTATTTATTATGTCAATCTGATGTGTAAAAAAATAAAATAGAAATTAACAACCACATTTTCCTATTTTTAAAATTAACGTCTATAAATAGACATTCAGCCATATCATTTTTTGTACCTTTTATTCTATGCGACAGATCAACTACAATTTACATTCATATTGAATTCTTCAATTTTTCAATTGTCTTTTAATATATAAATAAAAGGTAACCATGAAAAAGAAGAAAAAAAAGGAGTAAAAAGGTGGAGGACTTTGCCCAAATTCCAATAAGGGATTGGGAATTATAGCTCTACTTTGACAATAAACAATCGAGTATATACGTCCTAGGGGCAATTCGGTTCAATAATTATAATTTGGTGACATTAATTTCTTGTTCCGATAAATTATATCGAGTCGGGAAAGAAAAATGAAACCGGAAATATGAACATCTGTGTTTGCTGAAAAGATAAACTAGAAGGGTCCCTGCGCTGACTATTTAGATATAGATTGGTTGACTAATTAATTCTAAAATTGATATAACTCAATTACAACATGTTATAGGGGTTGAAAAAAAAACGTAGAAAAATAAAGAAAATTAACCAACCTCCGCAGTTTCTATTTTTTGTACCATATATTCTTCAATGTCTATAAAATAACCCATATATCCACAGCGCATAAGCCATATTTTTGTCATGTTTACTTATGTATTCTATGCCACACAGAATCTAAACTACTACATTTTTATCAATGTATTCTATCTCATAGATATATGATTTCTTATACAACTTTTTTATTTCCTTTTAAATATAAATAAATTACCAATTTTTTTTTGAATGAAAGGCTATAATAATATTTATTATGATATTGTAACTACATTCTTAATATAGATAGATCATCATTATTATATAGAAAGACAATTAATTAGATTAATAACTACAATAACGAAGCCAAATTGAAATAAGTGAAAAGTATTTTAATAGTTTTTAACTGGGGACAGAACTATTTTTACAATGACGAAGAATATTAAAGGGAGCAAATTGAATAAGGAAAAGATTTATATTTAACAGGGACAAATTGAATAAAAAAATATATAATGGCGTTGTTTTACAATTTTGGCAATTGCATTCCTAATTACCAGTCAACTATTACAAACAACTAAATTAAACAGATCATTAGTTCTTTGAGAAACCAAGACTCCCTAAATTTTTAAAATTAATTTTTTTGTTTCCATAAGTTGTGTTTACATTCTTTAAAATATACATATTCTAAATTTTTATTTTTACTTTGTACCCCGTAATATTTAAAAATTCAGTTACGTGTCCGACTCTCAGAATTATCTTATCGTACTGATTAAAAGCTAGCCTCATCAGGTTATTTTTTATGTTCGTAGCCAGTGGTTAGTTGTCAATCTGTCATGCCTACTTCCTTACAAGGGAAAGCATGAACCATCCTGTTTGTACCAAATTAAATTGCTCAGAATTAACTTTACACCTATGATTGTGTTATCACTTGTGAACATATACATTTTTATTAAGAACTCACAATTAAACAAGTTTAAATAAATAAATAAACATAATTCGCATAAATTTTTTACAGTCTTGTATACCAAAAAAAAAAAAAAAAAAAAAAAAAAAAAAAAAAAAAAGAAAGAAAAAGATTATGGGATAAGTAGTTTGAGCGTTAATGAGCCATACAATAGAAGCTACATGTTACAGCAACCTATACGTATATCAGAGAGACCAGACATTAAAATAATCGAGTGATAAATGTAGGAGTTGATTGATGGCAAGCAAACGTGACAGAAACTAAAAACTGTAACTCCCAACATATCAGAGGGAAATTAAAGTATCGAACATGGGCGATTTTCTAAGGCAATTGTAATCATCGCTCAGTATCTTCTTAGAGATCACAGCAAAGAGTCATAGAAATACACGAGGGCGATAGCTGGCTGTATTTAAGGAGGAAGACAGACCCTTCCCCCCTCAGATGATCCATCCCTTCATCACGGAGTCGCAAAAATTAGCTATCAACCAAGGTAAATTAGTATTTGATTTTGGCTTTCAATTTTCCTAGAATAGATTGATTGTGTGTTTTTTCAATTTGTATATAGTGAGTAGTATTTGTTGCGTATTTTCGTTAGATAATCTGTATATCACTAATTTCTTTAGATAACAACTGGTTCGGTGGATCAAAAAGCAGTATGTTTCATTAATGAACGCGGTGAAATATGCAAAGCTACATGTCATCCCTCACTAGTGAGCACCATAAATAGAGGAAATGGGAGTTGATTGATGGCATGCAAACAGTGTACAGAAACTAAAAACTGTACTCAACATATCAGAAATTAAGATCAAATGGCGAGCTTAAGGCAAGAACAGCTCAGACTTGGACACAGCAACCGCATAGCTGCTGTTAATTTAGAGGGCCAGACCCCTTCTCCCGTTGATCATCATCATCAAAAGGACCCAAATACTCACCAGGTATATATATATATTAAGTTATAATTTTGTTTTTCTATTAATTTTTATTGTTATTAATACTTATAATTCTTTAGAAACCTTGGTGGAGAAACTTCCTATCATATGTAGGACCTGGCTTTCTGGTTTCTTTGGCTTATCTTGATCCTGGCAATTGTAAGCTTTCATTGCTTTCTTGCTTATCTCTGTTTTCTTTTCTTATTATTATTATTATTATCATCATTCGGTGTCCAAAATTCAAAATTGCGAAATAGTCCGCTTAAATTGGATTAGCAGCGAAAGGCCTGCTGAGGCAAAATGCTCTCTTTCGACTGTTTAAAAGCACTCCGTGCTCACTCTTAAGCTCTGGCTAAGAGTGAAAGAATTTCTGTAATTCATTTTGCTTGTGGGACATTATTGTATTATTATTATTATTATTATTATTATTATTATTATTATTAGTGAAGTAGATACGTAATAATCTAAGTTACCCTCTGTTTATCACACGTGTACGCGTGCATGTAAATGTGACTGACAAATTGTGGTTACAATGGCATTTGTGCAGTAGAAACCGATATGCAGGCTGGAGCAAACCACGGTTATGAGGTCATTAAATAAATTAAAGGACAAAAATATTATTATTATTTATATTTTTTTTATATCAATAAGATAAATTAAGGGAAATTAATTAGATTAATCGACATGCTATTTATCTATTTTTCAGCTTCTGTGGGTCATTCTTATTGGTTTGATTTTTGCTCTCATTATTCAGTCTCTATCTGCAAATCTTGGTGTGAGTACAGGTAAAATTAGTAATTAAACCAGCTGCAATAAAAAAATTAAAAATTTTTATTTATTTTTTGAATTCAGGTCACAGCTTAATTAATTAATTAATAATATTCGATTATCAGGAAAGCACCTGTCTGAATTGTGCAAGGCAGAATACCCAAAATATATCAAGCTCTGTTTATGTTTACTAGCAGAGGTAGCTAACTCTATGTTGCATGAAAATGGAAACATAGAAATGGAAAAACCACATTTTAAATAAAATTTATACAGGAAAATGGTATTTTATATATCGAAATGGATGCACGAAAACGATTCTGAAACGCAAAAATATTACCCATAGCTAAGAGTTTTCTTGCATCATAATGCTGGCTTGTACTTTTAGGAGGAGCATTGAGCATCTGAGTTTCAATGCAGTTAGGAGTAATTCATGCAAATTGCAGTAAATTAAGAGGTACTAGTAGGCTGAGCAGATTTCAATTTGAACTGACCGAACCGAACTGGTTTACTTCTGTCAAATTTATCACAAGAAGGTTGGTGTTCGATTTAAATGGGTGAACTGAAATTTATATATATATTATATATATATTTTTTGCTTTGGATATATATATATATATATATATTTTTTTGGCTTTGTTCTCGACTTCAAGAGGATAAAACATTTAGTCCCAAAAATAAACTGAACTACCCTAAAAGCATCCAAAGGCCGATTACAACAACCCGGTTCAGTTCTGGTCTCTACTATCTTCATGAATTTTAATTTTGTAAAATTCAATATATTTAGTTTTTTTTAAAATAAATCGGCTAAATATGTAAATTCATATTATAGTTTGAAAAATTCTGCTGTATCTCAAATTTTACGAATGTCTATTATACTCATAAAATTATAAGTTTTAATAATATTATTCACATTTCTGCATTAGAAACAATATTTTAAAAATAAAAATAATTCTAACTGATTTATATATGTAATAACATCTTTCATGAAAACTGGTATTTTCGTAACTAAAATTACTTTCCGATACCTTTAAACTGAACAACATTAAGTTTTATTTACCTCACATTCTTTCCATATCCATATATATATATATATATATTTAAAAATCATTGTCTGAATTTACCTTCGTTTAATAAATCCTATCAAAGGACTGGGGACCCACGTCTTGACCAAGAGACAAGTGAGCTTCCATCTCTTCCCCTACATTTACACACTTGACTCTCTTATTCCTGTGAAGTAAAATGATGATAGGAAAACTGACTTATCATCTGTTGGGAATATGATATAAATAATCATAATATACATTATGATTATTTGCCTTTTTATCATATATTTTTCTCGCAAAATAATTAAAGGCTTCTCCATTTTACTTACCCAATAAAGAAATAGTTTTGATTTCAAACTTCTCATTATAAAAATTCCATTGAATTTTTTTTTAAAAAAAGTAATAATTGCATCTGCAGAATATGACATTGTATTCATTGCTATCCACACCTTGATTTGTCTTAGCTACTTCTAATTTTGCAGTTATTAGATACAAGAAAAAGAAAAAAAGAGCGAGACCAATAATTAACGGACACGAAATTGATTCTCAACTTTTATCTTAAATTTGAATGACATTTTTTTTATTTATTGAAAAGTCTATAATCGAAATAACAATACACGACACACAATTAGAATAGTCTTTCCATTGGCTCATCAAATTGGTAAAATAATTGGTAAAATTTTTATAGTATAGAAGATTCAAACTCGAGCTCACTCCTCATATTAGTGAAAAAATCAATTAAATCGTATCCGATTCGTAATTTGAATAGTATTTAACAAATAAGTCAACTATAGATATTATAGTTACAATTGAGAAAGTGATGTCCTGTTGCCAATCCGATCGTCATAACGTAATAAATTGTTGGTACTATTTTCTTATGTTGAATCATAGAAGACTTGAATATATTATTTATTGCTATATAACTCTCACGTTTAAGTGATTATAGGGATAATAAATTAGAGATGTCATTTTAAATTGTTACATATTCTAATTTTCTTCTACTTAATTATCTGCCATTCAAATTTAAGATTTTAAGTTCATGATCAAATTTTAAGTGTGTTGTTTTTCTTTTGGTGTAGTCTAAGTAAAAGAAAATGTGAAGAAAATGTCCCTGTCCTCTGAAAGAGTTCCTAATCCATTTTATATATTCGTAAAATAGATAAACAAATAAATAATCAAATAATAGCATCGACTTTCCTTTTTAATAAAGGCGACAAAAAAAAGCCTGAATTTTGACATTTTTATCGATTCTAGACAGTTCTTTTAATTTTATCAATCAATATCGCGTACTTAGTTTTCTGTATAGATTCTAGCCTCCGTTTGTCTTCCGTTAATTTTATGCTAATCTGGCAGTTATCTCTTACAAGTGAACCCTATAACATTCAATGTTTGCGCCAAGTCATATATCCACGTATATTAAAAAAAAAGCTTAAACTTTAAGATTTTTATCAGATCTAGCAAGTTTTTTTAATTTTATCAATTAATACCGCGTATTAATTAATCTCTATCAAATGATTTTGTTTTATTGATATTTATTCAATTAAATAATTCATTAATTAACTATAGATATTAAGTGTATAATGGGATTAATCAATTAGAATTCAACATTTTTAAAATACTCTTCAGTAAAATTGAATTCTAATTGATTAATCTCATTATATCGTCATTTTAATTTTTTATCCAATTAATAACCCGTGCGGTAATTAAATTAGATCTCTATCAATATGAAAATTTTGTTTTATTGATATTGTTTTTTAAAATAAAATAATTTCCATTAATTAACTAAGATATTAACTCTACTAATATCTCTCTTTACTGGTGAGGATTGCGTTGCATATTAAATTCAACAATTACTTATAAAAATACTCAAGTAAATATGGGAAGTGCCAATTTGAGTAATACACTAGATTATCTATCTTTATCCTTCTTATCTTAGTGTTAGATGATATGATAATACATTTTATTATGCAGGAGTATTGCATGAATATAATTATAAATTTAATTGAATAACAAAATCATTTTAAAACCCTTAAAGTTCAGGCTTAAAGTTAAAAGAACTGGCTATTGATATTTATTTTTAAAAAAACAAGTAAAAAATCAATTAGAATTCAATTTTACTGAAGAATCTTTTAAAAATAAAAATCTGTAGTTAATTAATGATTTTTAAAATACAACTAGCCTGCAACAAAATAAGGACTATAATTACAGGGATAGACTAGTTGTATTTCATAACTACAGGGATCAAACTATAATTTTCCCTAATTAAGCACTTAAAATCAAAGTTTGAAGTCAATTTCTCTTGGACGCATGGAGAGAGAAAATTTGCACCAATAAGCTAGTAAAAAAATCAAATATTGCATGTTCCTTTTCTTTTCTTCTCCAAATAACCTATCACCGTGCTTTCTATTCTCTCATATCACTGATTCTCTCTCTTCAATCCTTAACAATCCTCTGTTGTAATTTCAACTATGATTTTTTCTCATTTGCGGGTGAACAAAACATTTATTTTTTTATCCTTGTAGTGTGATTCAATAACTCCTTCTTTTTCTATATTTCTATTGTTTATCCAAATTCGTCATAAATTCTGCCATGGCGTTAATGGTGAAGTATTGTGTGTGTTTTTTCTTTTCTTTTTTTTTTTTTTTTTTTTTTCTGTTTTTTCTTTTCTTTTTTTTTTCTTTTTTTTTCTCTTTTTTTCTTTGCAAGTTTGTGGTCTTTTGGTATTAATATCTACTTGATTTCATATTGGGATTTATGAGAGTTTCTATTAAACTTTCTCCCTGTTTGTCTAAATATTTGATGAACTCAAATCTCGAATTGAGTATGAATTGGTGTTGTCGTCTGCATTATTTCCTTGCATTTTCTTTGTTGAGTGTGTGTGTATTCAAGCACGCTCAAGACGAGAAATTATGTTTTTTTACTCTTCAAGTTCGGCTTAATTATTATAAAATTATGACAATTCTTACAAAACGCTTACAAATAGACTCCTTTGTCTAAGTTTAAAGTATCCAATGGTTAAAAGGCGTAAACAGTTGAGGGGAAATTATGCATTGGACCAACTCAATATATCTGATAAACGGCATCATCCCCAACATTATCATAAAAAAACACATATTGACCAACTTGAACACGTAACTAACAATAAGCGATCGATTTGAGTACAGAAATAATTAATAAAGGGTAATATAAACATCCACATAACCAACCCCCGTCTTAGTTAGCTCAATCCTAAATGGTTTAGTCTTCTATTTATTATAATACTCCCTATAAGATTCGTTCTAATGAGATGAACTCTCCTAAAATAAAACAGGTGTACTTAAAACATTGGTCCAAGACAATTCTCTCAATATTCAAACAGGACGATATTATATTTACCAAACGACTTTAATACATCAAAGCACAAATTGATAGAAATTAATCACTATTACAAAGATATGAAGATACAACTGTCTACACGGGCATCTTTTTTTTGGTACTAAACCCTCACGCGTATTACGCAACCCTACTCATTCCGAGACAGTCTAATCCATGGCTTCCGCGAAACTCTAATCACAGTTAAGCTTCGCCCTTTTTCTATAACCGATGCATTTAGTAGGGATTACGGTACTCAATAGCATCCTCTTCAGCATGTCCGAGCCTGGCCGTTGTCAACTGAGCCACAACTCGTACACCTTACACATCACGACCATTTTATACACCCAACTGGACATGATGCTTATGTATTATTAAAATATATAATTTTTATATCACTGGACCACACGATACAGTTTTTTCCTGATAATCGCGCTCATCCGAACTCTTGATTGAGCTCTTGGTAAGTGATTAGGAAAAAAGTGTCTTCCCTTTTAATGTAATTGACAATTGTTTCTTTTTAATTATATAACTTTCATTCAACTCTACTTCTCAGTGATTTGCATCACTTTGACTTTTCTATATTTTTTTTACTTAATTAATATGCTCATCTCCTAATCCAATAATGAGTTTGCAATTCCTATTTTCTTAATTAATAACTCTTACTTCATATTTTACAACATTCTATATTAATTTTATAGCCTAGATTCTGTAATTACGTTACAAACATGTAGAATTCATCCCCGAATTCGAACATTCGTAGTTTTTCATAAAATAGTATGAAATGAATTTTAAATTCTAAAATATTTTGAATGGAATCGGAAAAGTTGATTATTGCGTTCGTACATCCAAATAACTCCCTCGAAAAAGTTTGACATACATGACAATAGTACAGCGACTTCCCTGATATAATCGACTAATTTAATAATTAATATATAAGTAAATTCAAAACACCCCTCATTATCCTTCTCGCTTTGCATTATAAATATACCATTATTTCTCTTTTTCAAACCTTCCCCACACCTATCAAGGATCAGGGCGCTAACCCTGCTGGATTTCTTAATCATGAACCGCCCAAACATAATGTCCTAAGTGTCGGCAATTAGTAATTGCACCCAATGAAAGCAACAAGTAAGCCCTTTTGCTCTTTATTGACCGCATGTTGGTTGAACGTAATTAAGCGACGTCCAATTTCCGAGCGATGTTAAAACACTATCTAGAGTTCCGATGGATAAAACACAATGTATCCGGCTCCTTGAACGCCAGCGCACTTTATAGGGACAACGGCAAAAAACTTTTTACGTTCTACCTGACTCCCTACGAACAAACTTATACCCTCATAATTATATCTATCTACTACCACATTATACTATACCCTCCATATATACTACTACCTCCCATAATATACCTATTTACGAGAAATACCACACCCTACGGTTGCTTTGCTTCAAGACATAGGCAGCGTTTCATCAACCTTTGTCGTCTTCCCCCCTCCCTCCTCCTCTTCCGCATTACTCCTAGCTGCTTATACTCAAACTTCTAACTCTCCTTTTCCTCAAATATTCTTGGTTTTACAAAAAACAATTTAATTCTACTAGTAACCACATTAACCAAGAATTCCATTCTCAACTGAATATGCCTAAGATATCAACAGACAATTGTCTGACAAAATTGTAATTTTTGTCTTCAGATTGAATACCTTTATGAAAATAGGGTAGTAAATACAAGGGGCTTTCTTGTGACTCTTAAATCAAACATTTAACATCACCTGGAATACGTCTTCGTCTCTACTCACGTCTTTCTTTCTGTCAAATTTTACTTTATTCACTTTAATTATGAGAATTTCATGTAAATTTGAGACTTAGTTCTAATAAATATTTTACTATTTATCAGAACTGAATTGTGTACATTTAACTCTCACTAAACCTATTAACAATAAATTGGCTAAAAACATGTATCCAATTAATTTGCCAATTGCAACAGTACATCTGAAAAAAATTTCTAACCCATTGTTGGCTGAAAATAATAAATACTTATGGTAATCAAACTGAGTAAATACGAGGTGAATTCCTTTTATATACTACCTACCGTTTATCCAAGGAATCTTTTCTCTTTCTATTTTCGTATCGTGAAGTGAATTACATTAAACCATTTGTTCAAGATTTACAACTCGATTTCCGATTAAACTACATTATTTTAATAAATGCGCTACCACATTTAAATAAAACGTAATTGGCATCTAACATGAACTTTTCATTTTACATTTATATCCTTCTTAACTCCAAGGTGGAAACCATACCCTCGTAGTGTATGGATTATTGCTATTAAACTATCCTCAGTATCCTACATGCTTGAAGCATGCTTGAAGGGTACTCTAATTAGTTAAGCCTTTCTCCAATTTCCAATATCATCCACTTAACCCGTCACAACCACCGTCACTTTCTTTCTTCAGCTCCCATGTAAGTATACATCCTGAATATCTAGGAAAGTTAATAGATCCAACACATAATCATGAAACTCCGACGACGGCTACTGTACCACTTTTAATTTTTAAATAATTACTGGTTGGTAACCATTAAGATACATTAACTAAATATCTAAACCTTACTGATTTGAATGCACGACTTGAAACAGTTCAGTGGGTAAATCAGTATACTCGACTTTGAACATATTGATCTCAGCGTTCGAAATCTTCTTCCCCCAAAAAAAAAGAAAAATCTACTTATTTATACACACCTAATCTTCCTTTGGATATTTTCCACGAGGTGTTTCAGCATCCGTGACCATTTTTTCAGTACCAACTGGCTAACAGCCCTCCTCGATTAATATCCTCCGCCTCGCCCACCCCCGCTTTCCGCAGACACAAAAGCGGCTTAAATTTACAAGGAATTTATATTGCGGAGGGCCGACCTATTTACCTTCACGTCAAGACTCGAATCAACTTGCTGACATACTTCCTTTTCCACTCGAACCTTCTTAATTTTATTCGGGTTTTTTCTATATACACTAATTGATAGATTAAACTCAAAATGATCTACTCTCATGTGCAATCAGCAGTATATCTAACGTCTTTCCTCTCTATGTTGAAAATATCAAAAACAATAATATGGTCAATCATCCAACTGTTACTCACATATACTTATATACATTACATTAATAATTAATTTTAATTGACATTTGATTGAACTGAAGAGAATCTCCAATAGATCCCGGAGCGCATGAATCATTTCTCTATGTCCGTGCAACCGCCCAGCATGTCGGAGAACCGGCATGGATTCCGCCCGGCCTCATCCTTCGTTTACATACAGCAATTTCATATGGGTGCCTCTCGTATGCTAGCTCAAGGCCTTTTTTAGCTATATATATATATAATACCCTATATATTACATATTACTATCACTAACCTATATAATAATAAAGTATCCAAGGATCATTTTTCCTCAAGGATTAATACTTGTCTTTTTCTTAAAGTGAGCTAAGTGGACACCGTGCTTTTCTTTTATTTATTCCTCCTTAGAAATCTCTGAAAATCTATTGGAGGCTCAGAAGGGAGCATGCCATCAATGCTATACAAACTTCAGTCCGTTTAAAGATAAATTATTACGAAGTATTAAAAGAAATATTCTTTAACTAATTCATCACATCCTAATAAATTTACAGTTGTATATTAATTGCCAGTCACCTAGCTTTTTTAATTCTCTAATTCAGCTGGAGCTACCAAAAGAGATACCCTTATCCCTCCAGTTTTCATAATATTTGTCACATTCTCGAATTTCACATCTTAAGAAAATCATTAATTTGTTCTCCAGTTACCATATTGATATATCGAGTATATAACTATATTACTCTAATTTAATAATTATTCTTTAAAAAACATCTTAAATTGAGTAATAATTATTGGGTCAATTAAACAATAGATAAACATCTGAACAACAAGTATTCTATTCTTTTTTGAAACCAAAAATGTGCACAAGTATTATGTATTAAACCACTTTCCCCTCAAATGTGACAATATTATGGACATAGAGCGTAATAAGAGCTGAAGTTCCCAAAAAAAAACAAAAAAATAACTCCCGTCCGGTTAACTCACTATTCATAGGCAAGAACATACCGACATTTTACTTCTTCCAACTATACAGTGCTCATATCTAGGAATTTGCACCGACACACACCCCCCCCACACCACCCCCTAATTGAATTCTTCTTTTTTTTTTTCTAACTTTAACATTTAGACATTGTATCAAACAGTTTGTTTTAGAAAATCAATAAATTCTAAATCATGTTTCTTAATCCTTGTAAAAGTTAACAACTGTTTGCTCATTCAAAATAGAGCCGGAGAAGTACTATCTTTTGATCCAAATACTTGTCAACATTTGAGAAATAGTTTTGTTCCAAAACTATTTATCACATTCGGTGCCGGTTCAATCGAATACCATAAACTTTTTTTATTCAGTATTTTACTCCTTTGCTTATTATGGGCCCCTCCAAAAAAGAAACCCTTCAATCTAACCTCCATCTGTTCCATAATACTTGTCGCATTTGAGAAAATAATTCTAAAATACATGTCACACTTTGTGTTTTAAGGAGTAATAAGTGTTTTTTTTTCCCATACTTTACACCATTTGTAAATAACCAATTAAATTATTACTCTTCCCACTTTCCGTTCTAATGGACTTTCTTCGAAAATTCTTATACTATTAAATTCCAAGTAGTAATATACCTCATCCTCTCAGATCTCGATATTAATTGTAACCTTCAACCCGACATCCCCCTTTTAAATAGGTTTTCTCTCCTCCAAGGACAATGGAGAATTTCAAATGATAACAAAGTATTCAATAGACATGAGATTAATATTACTTTCAATCGTCAACTGATTCTTAAGAGAATTAGGTAATTAAATTAAGGGTAATCATATGATAAATTTGAACTCCTTAATAATTTTATTTCGTAACTCCTAGTATAATCATTAAAACTGCTCCTTTTCCTTAAGAGACGTAAACTTCCAAATGTGACAGTATTTCTGAAACAGGTAATAGGCAAATATGGAAGAATATTATTAATTCTCTAAATTAAATGGCTGTGGGGACAAAAAACAAAATTCTAAAGTGCCTGTGATAATGAGCATGAATGGTCAATTGAAATAGCAAATGACATCTAAGTTTATTTATACTGGAAATACTTTAGCAGCTCGGTTCTGGAATCCTACATATTTACCAATTCAGTCTCAACTCGCCATATTTCATACTTTTATTCTCATTCTTCCGCTTTTTTTGCTTTAATAAAATATATAATATATTATATTATATACCTAAACTACTACTATCTTACATAACTTATACCATATATAATATATATACTATACTTATATTTATATGTTGGGCTATTTCCTCACCATATCTACGCAGTTTTTTATATTTGTTTGTAGGTTTATTACTCCAGATAAATCTCGATTGATATTTGACTTTTATCTGGGTTGGAGACTTCTACTACATTGATATACCCTCAGGTGTGCAATCTTCAATCGAATGCGAGCCACCCTGGCTCAACTCCCCCGCGCGCAACTATTATACATTAATTTATTCGAACCTCAGCATAATCGGCTGCAAACTCTCTGTATTAATTTTAGTTTTATTATCCCAACACGCATATGAGATTCTTTTGGCTTTGTGTAGAAAGATCCAACCGAGTCTGTTAGCCTTAATTAATTAGTCAAACTTCTAATCGGTCCCTATATGATTATTTGTAATTCTTGATATTTATTAATCGATTCAATATTTTTAAAAAAACCTTCAATTCATCTCAAAATACATTAAAATAGAATCTGAGAAGGCCTGTTGATCCAATTAGTCATCTTGCTACTGAACTGTCTCACTTCCTTGTGGAGAAGAACTCTGGGAATGTAATTTCAAATAGCTGGGAAATAGTTACTAAATGAGGAGTGCAACCTAACCAATCTGTTTTTCATTATTCTAAGCAATAATTCCATTGGGTGTTCACCAAGATTAAAAACAAAAATAAAATAATTTGAGGAATGACAATATCTGCCATCTATAGAGAGTGACATTATTCACATGCTCGTCACCAGTACCTTAATTTTGTCATTTCTTAGTCGTTGTTTGTTGATGAGAAAACGAGATGGCAATTCCTCGTCATGTCATTCGCTACTATTTGTATTATTAATGTATTTTTTTAAAATGT
>NW_023590789.1:3793576-3815547 GCF_014843425.1 Jatropha curcas | reverse complement strand
AAAAAAAAAAAAAAAAAAAAAGAGGAAGAAAGGGATTACCCATTCCTGATTGTTGGACCTTTGCGATGCTATAACAAATGTTTTCTTCTTTTGGGATATTTGTCAGAGGGCGATCGACTTTGATTCAAGATTTTATAGCTAACTTCGATGATGTCAAAAAAGGCAGGTTTCAAAGATTGCTAGGAAAAACTCTCCGTGGTAATGTAGATGGTGAATCTTGACTTTATTCTTACAGGTTTGGGATTTATTAAAAGTGAATGAAGAAACAACGTAATCGTAAAGTGTACAAACAGCAAATTGAGCTTCTTAAACCTACCCCAACGTCAAAAGAAAACTCAAGCTTCCTCTGACTACATTCAGGCTCCAATGAATATAATGAGCTGGAATCTTAGAGGCCTTCCCTCTTCTTCTAAATCGTTTGTTTTCAGCTTTGCCGCAGCTCATCATATTTTCTTTGCTTTTTGTGCTTTGAACCATGGGTTTGATGCTGGTAAAAATTTTCTTTTATGCTTCCAAAACTTGGATTTGAAAAATGTTTATTTTTCGAGTGGCAATAAACAAGAATATGGATACTATGGAAAGATCAGTTTTCCCTGCAGCTTTCTTGTTTTATGGATGAATATTCAAGTATTGAGTTGTTCTGCTTTTATTCGTTCTCTTTCGATTACCATTACTCTATCTGCTGTGTTTGGGTATCACTCATGTGGCACAAAGGAGTAAACTCTTTGGTCCTCGACTTCTCCGATTGAGCAGTGCTACTATTTGACCTTGGGTGGTTTGGGGGTGACTTAATGCATCAAATCTTATTGGGGCAGATTATAAACAATAAACTCGACTCATAATTTTGCTTTAGCATGAAAAGATTTTTGTTGATACTTCTAATGATTATGGCCTTATTGATGTTCGCCTTTCATGGTTCCAAATTTACCTAGAATGGTATTCGAGTAATGGTAAAGTGTGGAAGAGATTAGATCGGTTTTTGGTGACATAATGCTTTTTTAGAACTGTTTGATAATCTGAAATGTCAGACACTTGAATAGAGCTACTTCCGGATCATTCTCCTCTTCCTGTTCATATGTAATAAGGCTGATTTCAACCTTTCCAAAAAAGCCTTTAAAATTCCAACATAATGTGGCTCACTCATCCTACTTTCCCTTCCTATGAATGCGTGAATAACCTGAATTTGAATTTCCATGGAGGGGGTTAATTACGAGGACCTTTTATCTTAAATTGATTGCTTTGAAAAAGGCAATTCGGGAATGGAACAAAAATACTTTTGGCAATATTTTTGGATGCAATTACAGGAAGTGAAAAGGAAAGTGGAATTAGCCGAAACTACTTTTTAACTCAATCCCCTTCATCCGAACAACACAAAAGTCTTGGCAGGATAAACAGTGTGACTTGATACGAAAATGCTTAAACCTTGAGGAGACTTCTGGAACGAAGCTTCATAATTAAATGGCTCGCTGATGGTGACTCCAAATACAAAATTTTTCTATAATTATTGTGAAGTTGGCAAGAAAATTCAATGTATTTTTCTACTATCAAGACTGGAAGACGGGACTATGGATTTCTAATCAAGCTGATATGGGTGCGGAACTGTCACTTATTTTTCTTCTCTCTTCAAGAGCAGTGATTCTCAATAGAAATTATCAACCTCTTCCTGGCTTACTTTACCATGCCTTGGTTTACAGAGGAGAATAACAAAAACCTCGAAAAGATCCCCAGCTGAATGGACGAGATTAAACAGGCTATTTGGCAGCTTGGTCCTAATAGTGCTCTGGCCCTGGATGGTTTTTGATGGCAAGATTTTCTACAGAGAGTGTTGGGAGATAATAAAGTGGGATGTGTTTGCAGTTTGGCAGTGAAGGAGTTTTTTCTTGGGTTTTGCCCCATTCCGAAAAGCCTTTGGAAGTGCTTCAGATTTTCTTAATTCCGAAAGTGGAAAACCCTTCTTCCTTTTAACTCCAGTATAGACCTATATGCCTTACAAATTTTTATCAGCAAAATTATGTTACTCGCATCTTGGCATAGGGTCTTCTTCTCCTTTGCTGGATCTCTTTTGATTTCTAGGGAGCAAAGTAGGTTTTCATGAAGGGCCGCTCAATTTCATATCTTTAGATTATGCTTGCTAATGAAGATGATTCATGAAGCTTGAAACAGAGGCATCGAGGGGTCACAATCTAGCGCCATTAAGTTGGATATGGCCAAAGCCTTTGACAGGGTGGATTGGAAGTTTTTAGAAGGCAGTTTCTGGTAAAGATTCCGTTTCCTCCCACTCGATGTGGATTAATATTATTCATGCGCAAATCTTGCTTCTACCCCGACTCTCTGTGGCTTGTTAATGGGGTTCCTTATGGCTTTCTTTTTCAACCGACAAGAGGAGTTAAAACAGGGAGATCCGTTTTTCACCGTATCTATTCATTTTAGCTTCTGAAAAGCTTTGCTCGGGGTTCTTAAATCACTTAAAATGGCTGCGGGAACAATTTCCCCTTATAAACTAGCGAGACAATTGGCAATATATAGTTTTCTCATCTTTCTTTTGCAGATGACTTGCTGATTTTTCTTAAAGGGGGAGTCAGAAGCATTTTCAAATCTCAAAAAATATTTGCTCTCTTAACCAGGCAGCTTCTTGGGCAATTGGATTCATTTTCAACAAAGCTCTTTATATTGTTCTCAGAAGAGTCTCTCCGGAATAAGGTATCTCGCCCTTCAGGATGTTTTGGGATTAAAAGGAGGGCCTTTCCCTTTCCCGTATCTTGGTGCGCCAATCTATCAAGGTATTAATAGGGCTCCCTATTGCGTGGCTATAATTGTTTAGAAAGTTTGAGTCCAAAGCTCCACAGGTAATGGATAAAAAAGATCCTCTCTCCAGGTGGCCGTCCTATTATTGATCAAGCATGTTCTAATTCGCATTCCTTTGCACATAATGGGAAACCATGGCTTTGCCTAAAAAAATTTTGAAGCTTATTGGAGCATTAAAATGGCTACTTTTTTCTGGGGTAATGATGTGGATCATTCGAAATATCACTGGGGTTCAGTTATCGTGATATGTGTTTTCCCAACTAAAGAAGGAGGCTGGTGGTTAAGATCTCTTAACTTTTAAAACAGTACAGCCTATTCACTCAAAATCTGGTGGACTTTATATTGCAGAGAAACTCATTTTGGGGCTAAACTATATTGTTCCATGAAATATCATCGACAGGAGAATGCGAATATCAACTTGATCGCTTTGCCACTTGGAAATGGATCTGTCAAGTTCACTCTCTCGCTTGTCCACTGTTGATTTGCAGATAATGAATGTGGTATGGCGAGGGAAGATAGAAATTGGCAAAATTTTACTCTGCTTCAGCCTATGATTATGTTAGAAAGAGTAAAGCTTCTTTACCATTTTTTCTATAAACGGAATAGAAATCTTGACTAGGCATTTATATACACTCTTCTAGTATATTAGAGTCCAAATGCATAATATATTCCCTTGTATTATTATGGAAAAAAATCTTATGACAACCAAACTATGCTAGTGATGTAATTATGCCTGAAGTTATAAATTTTTGTTTAACTATTGTATCCCTTTCTATACTAGCAAAACATAATATATATATATATTATATATATATATAATATATATATATATATATATATATATATATATATATATTTATATATATATATATATATATAATATATATAAATATGTTGGAAATTTATGCACAAGTATTTCATTTAATTTGTAGTTAGAAAATAATCTTTGGAACGAGAATAATTTTTCCAACATTTTTTAACTATATATCTAATAAGTGTTTTAATTGATCTAACTTTTACAAGTTTTGAAAATGACAATGATTTTTCCGCAATGTGCAAAATCGCAACAATAATATAGAATGATAGAGTAAATCGTGTCACGGGGATTGTATATCCAATACCAAAATTATGTTAACCTACTATTATTTAAAGGGCAATAAGGGAGGTTATTTTAAGAAAATTAAATTTTAAATAGGTAAAAGAGAATAAAAAGAAATCAAAGCAAGCAACTTTTGATTTAAAAGAAATCAAAGGTTTAAAGGCTACTAGGGATTTTGACTTCACTGTAATTCTATCCATTTATTTTATTAGTTCATTAATCATTTTTAATTGTTCAAGTATGGGAAACAAACTTACATCACTAAACAAGCTCTCCGATGTATGTTTAGTTATTTTAACCCAGTCTAATTTACCCATCATTTTCAATAGTGCAATCAACATAAATTAAAATCAATTAAGAGTTTTATGGTTTGTTTTTGCTTGAATTCATAACCTAAATGTCCATTTAACTTATTAAAATCCCCCATGAGTCCAAACATATATGCTTTCACATTAAGTTGTTATTCTCATATAATTTATTACTTTTTTTTTATATCAAGAACCTTCTCCCGATAGTGGTTAATGAAATAAATCAATCCATGAGAGAAAACTTCTGTCTGGATAGCAATTAAGTTTAATAATAAATTATACTTTAAACAAAGAAAAACAAATCTAATATTATAATTGGAAAAAAAATTAAGCTACATCAAATCTCAAGGTATAAAGAGTTTTTAGTTGTCGACTCAGTAATTAAAATAAACTCAATAATACATGATAAAAATTCCATAATTCAATCAAAAATATTGAAAGAATAAACAAGAATTAAGAGGTTTTAGAGATGAAAACTAGTCACACATTATTCTGGACGGCTTCCTTAAATCTTCGCACAAATCTTGAACACTTGAAGTCTTGGAACAGAGAGAGAAAAACAATAGACATAAAAGATTTATCCAAACTAGAGAGAGAGAGAGAGAACTATGTAGAAAAATTAATAGAACAGGAGATTGAAATATACAATGATTGACTCTTTTGTCTATGGCCCAGTCTCTCTATTTATATATGATTTCCTGGAATAATTTTCGTATTCGTTTAGGAAAAACGAATCTCTATTAAGGAAGAAAATCTTTTAGGAGATAGGAAACTGTTTTAGGCTTTGTATTTCTTCCAAATTAGCGACTCTCTCAGTGCCTAGAATAGGATTTAGCTGGTTTCGCTATAAAAATCTACAAAATTCCTCAAAGATCAAGTTGAAATATGATCTCAAGAAAGAATTTACAGCAAAAATATAAAAATAAAACTAAATAAAAACTATTAAAGTAATTAAAAATACTAAAAAATCCTAATAAAAAAATTATATGAAAAATTACTATAGAAATAACACCTATTAAAATTCTTCCAAACTTAAACCATTGGGCTTGTCCTCAAGCAACAAAAGCTAAAAACGAAAGATAAATAAACCAAGCTAAACAAACTAACAAAAGCTACCTTAATATGGTTGGGGATAATTATTCACAATTTCAAAAATGTCCAAAAAATCATTAACATGAGAATAAATCAAGTTGTTTCCTATTGCTAATTATATTCTAGTAAAGATTCAATTTTTTAATAAACACATTCCTTAATTTATCTCAAGTTAGATAGGATTTTTTACATCAATAATTATTCCAAGCCTGATTTGACAAATAGAAATTTATGAAATTTCCACAAAAAAGTATTTAACCTTTAATAAGATGGTTTTAACAATACATAGTTCAAACATTTCCATAGGCAAAATTTAGTCATCCATTTCTCCACAATTGAAATGCATACAATTTAAAAATGCAAAAGGTCTTTATTTTAGGTTGTGATGGGGTTTTTAGGTGATATAAATCTTTAACTATGGTAAACAAAGATAAAGGATAACATGGTAGACAAAGGTACAGAGAATGCATAATATCAAGATTTTATTTGTATTAAAAACATATTTTATTTGTAAGGGAGATTTAACGTTGAAGTTCTTCACTAAGGTCAATTATTAGAGATACTTTTGGCAAGGTCTCTTCATAATACCTTTGATAATTTCTGCCCTTGCTTTATTTCTCCAAACTTGAATTCTTGATTGTTTTGCTTTTTCTATGGTGTGTTTCTCTTTGGAATTTTTTTCTACTTGCTTCAACTTGCTAGTATTAATGAAATTTTCTCCTTTTTGTGTTGCTAATGTTTTAATAAAAATCAAATCCTTCAATTATAATTAATTGCACCGCCATGGGTAAAAAATTGAAATTGGTTTAATGGCTAGGTTTAATAAGGGGGAACAAGAAAATTTTATGGTTTATAGGCTTCAAATTTGGTTGCAAAAGTCATATTTTAACCTAGGTGGCCTAGGCTAAAATATGAAGTTTCAATAAAAAAATGCGCCTAAATCATATCTTTCTAAATATATGCCTTTTAAATTTTGGGCCTCAAAGGGGAATTCTAATTTTATTCTAGGAATGCAAGGTTAAATAAATTTAGATTAAAACATACCTATAATAACCATAAAAATCACAAAAATTAGTGTTCATAATCTTAAAAACAAAATTAATTAAATCAAAATTATGTTAAGTTAAAAAAATTTAAAATTAAAGCTTAAATATGAACTAGACTAGAAAAACAACTAATTTTTTACAAGTTACTAAATTTATGATAATTTCAAAGCTTGCTCCAATTATTCCAACCAATATTAGCTAATAAAAACAAAACAAATAAAATAATAATAAAAAAATTTAAAATTTTAAAAACTAAAATTTTCGTCCCTAACTTAAGTCTAGCACATTGTCCCCAAAATGTATGCAAAAATAAGAACCAATTCCCCAAACTTTATCATTAAATCATCATGCAAGGTAAGAACACAAAAATAAAGTGGAAAATACAAATACCCACCTCATTGTATTGACAAATACACTAATAAGACAAAGGAAACAAAGGGCATGGTTCTAATGGCTAAATTATGAAAATGAAAAAGAAACAATATCACACAATTAATAATAATAATCATAGACATAGTTGTTAAGAAAGAAGAAAAAAAAACATTGAATAAAAAAATAATAAATAAAAATGGAAAAGGAAAATTCCTATAATAAATAATTAAAAAGCCAAATAATTAAAAAAAAAGTGAACTAAGTCCCAAAATAAAAGAGAAGGGAAAAAAAGAGGTTAAAAAAAAAAAAACAAAGTGAACGGGGTCGTGGTCTAGGGCAATAAAGGAACAAAGAACAAAAAACATTAAAAAAAAAAATCTGGCACCACTCCAGGGGGTGGCTAATGGTAGCATGGGGGTGTGGATAGCATGCCCTGATTGTGCTCTAGCGAGCGCTGACTTTGGGCGTATTTTCTCTAAACATACAAGCACGGGGGTGCTGGACAAGCACGCTGCTGACTGTGCTAGAGCCTGATTTTCTAACACTTTTTAATCAGTTTTTTCACCAAGCCTTTTTTAATCTTCTTCTTGACACTACAACGTGAGTTTAAAACACCAAAATAAAAGAAAAAAAACACAAAAGGGTGGTTTAAGATTGGGACAGAAAAATAAAAAATACAAATAATAATAAAAAAAATTGCAAAAGGAAAAAGAAAGAAAATGATGGGTTATCTCCGAATTAGCGTTTTGTTTAAAAGTTCTTTAAAACTCGACTTCTTGAGAAAAGTTTTAATCAAAACAACTGCTTTCGCCCATAGTAATGTATCATGTAATATCACATAACTGGGTTTTGGTTGACAAATGCTCTTAAGAATTGGCTAGTTTTGAAAGAAAATTTATGCTCGTCTCTCAACAACTTCCAATCAAATAATTAAAAATACTAAAAAATCCTAAATAAAAATTATATTAGAAAAATACTATAAAAATAAACACCTATCAAGAAAAATTCCAGATAAATATTTCCACAATTTTATTAAAATTTTGAAGTTTTTAATTAGGTTAAAGTAAAAAATTGAAGGTGCTACAAGATTTTTTACGTAAATGTAATATAAGTTAATTTATGCATTAGGCAATTCTAATGCTGGTAATCAGTTATTTTAAAAATGTTCAACAAATCAAAATAAAAAATTATAGTACAAAATTTTTTTTCCATTTTCAAACTTTTTGGCAAAAGTTATATATGTTTGCTAACAAATATATACCTAAACTTCAGATTTATTTGCAACACTATCTCCCTAAGTAAAGATAAGTGTGCCTTCTGATGGCAAAAACGCTATAAAGCAGTATAATCTATGATCGGAAGACTGTTTTACATCGAATTCAAAGCCTAACCTTTTATTAATTTAAAAGCTTTAACAAAGGCCCTCTATATTTAGTTTATATAAAATTTGGGAAAACATCCTCCGTTGAGCTAGTTTTTAGAGTGAGTTAGACTTAGGTCCATTTTAATTCATAATAATAACTTTCTTTCCATCTCCTGATTCGATAGACCTAGGTCCTGCGAGGTGTTTGTTGATAAAAAACAATAACTGTGTTTTCTTATCAAGTTTGCTAATATTGAGAACCCATAAGTTACGCTTGGTTGATTAAGGCATTTTAAAAAAAAAAATTTGGCATTTATTTATTTATTTTTTCCCACCCGCGTGATTTTTTCAATTTTTAGGATCTTTGAATATTTGTAGTCTTCTATTTTTAAGTGAAATTTAAATTAATTTTTTATGAATTCTTATATTAATTATGAAGTATAGAACAGCCCGAATAATTATTTTCACCCAAAGATGTCATTTTTCCCATCAAAATTTAGTTTATGAATTCCTCTTTCCAAATAATTTTAGGCTACTATGTTCTCTAATTTTTTTGATAAAAAGTTCTAAATTTTTATTTTATCAATTCAAGATTTTCTAAGACGTTATTACTTCCATAATAGTCCATTCAAAACGATAAAACGAACTCCTAAAGAAACTAATCTTTTTACTTAGTGTAGGCCATTTAAATGTTCATTATTGACATCCAAAAATTTCTTAAAAAAATTTGATCATATCATATTCGACACACGATATCATAATATAATAGATAATATTAATCACTATTAATGTTATTTAACAAGTTTTTGTTTACAAATTAGTAATCCTTAAATCGGGGCAATGCCACAAAAATATAAGCCTGCAATATGGGATCTATAACGCCTCCAATGAGGAACCAACCACTTTAAGTAAGGTGCCCACACCCTAGCTTGAACCACCCAAAGTTTTCGCCGGCAGTTGGAAACCTGCCCGCTTGGCATGATGCGAGCTCCAACAATTTGGTGGAAACCTTTATAATAAAGGAGCAAGTAAGAGCAATCGTTCCCGTGAAGATTGTATACCAAGTACTATAAATATTGTAATTACCTTACTATTATTAAAACGATGAATAAGGAGTTATTTTAAGAGATTGAATTAAAGGAAATAAAAGAGAAATAAAAAGGAAAAATCAAGGCAAGACATTTGATGAAACGGAAATCAAGGGATTAAAAACTACTAGGGAATGTTTTGATTTCACTTAATTCTATCCAATGTTATTCTCACTATTAGTTTGATATTCAACTTTTAAATTGTTCAAGTAGATGAAACATTGTAAATCATAATAAGCTCTCCGAGATATTGTTTAGCTTATTTTAACTGGTTAAATTACCTAATCTTTCAATAGCGCAATCAAACATGAATTAAATCATTAAGTTTTATCGTTTGCTTATGAATTCAATAATCTAAGGTCCGTTGATTTAGAAAACCCGCCATAGAGTCAACCATACATAGCTTCCCGCATCAAGTTTTATTATTCCTCATGTACATTTATTACCGTTTTTTTTCGTATCAACAAACCCTTCGTCCTGATAAGTCGGATTAATGAAATAAATCAATCTAGGGGGAAACTCTACCTGGAACGTTTTAAGGTTCAATAATAAATTAAATACTTTGGAACAAAGAATAAGCAATCTGATATTATAAATTGAAATCGAAATATAAAGCTAACATTTAAATCCCTAGTATGAGAGTTTAAGTTCCGATGTAGTAATTAAATAAAACTCAATTAAACTTGGTAAAAATGAATCTCCATAAAGAATAAAACAAAAAGAGAAGCTTAAGAAATAAGAAACTAGGTCAACGGATAGGCTTGACAGACAGCCTTCCTTGAATCTTGACGCCAACTTGAATGCTTTGAAGTCTTGAAGGGAAAAAATATGTAGAAAATATTAGAACAATAAGAAGATAAAAATATACAATGAATGGATCCTTTTGACTGTGGCTAGTCCTCTATTTAATTAGACTTTCTAGATTTTTTCTGTTCCTTTTAGAAAGTGAAAATTTTTGAGTAAGAAAATCTTTTGGAGATTACAAAACTGTTTAAGCTATGTTATTTTTTTCCCAATTAGGATCTTTCAAAAGCATCTAAATAGTATTTACAAATTGATTGGTACATCAGAAAAGCATCCATGCGGGGTCCACGCAAGCGGTATGGGGCTGGAACTGACATTCTTAGCCCAATGCAAAATCTGGTCTTCAGCAAGGGCGTGCTTTATTTGGCCGGTTTGGGTAACCAGTCCTTTTTCTGGCATTTTTTTGGCTGGTTTTCTATAAAATCCTAAAAATTTCTCAAGAATCAAAGTAAATATGTTTCGAAAGGAAGCTTTGAACAAAAACATAAATAAAACTAAATAAAAACTAATTAAATTAATTAAAAATACTAAAAATTCTAATAAAAACTTAATAGTAAATACTATAAAAATAACCACCTATCAAGCGCATGGGCCTTGTACAAAAGTAATATAGCGAAAAAATATTGTCGGAATCCACCAGGGATTAGGGAAATAGATTAACTAAATTTTTATTCTTAATAATTATAGGAAGACTTGTAAATTGTATTAATAAAATTCACATGCATTTTACTTGCTATCATCAAGCATACGCTGCATTCACTTATGGTAATGAAAATAAAATAAATTCATGAGGGATGGTATCATAGAACTAGAATATGTGAAAAGTTGTATATGATAACAGTGCTCCCAAACAGTATGATTCCTGCAAGTGGTTCTGGAAGTAGTGGGTGTTGTTAAAACGAAACCATGAAAATGGTAATTCATGTACTACAGTTTGAGTTGCTTAGTTTTCCTTTTAGTCTTATAGAACCTGCAAAATTTTCTATTTTAAAAAAAAATATATAATTTTGTTTTGAGTATTCAATGCACTACTCGTAGGAGTTGGATATTTTAAATCAGGATCTAATTGTGAGGTCATGCATGCACTTACCACTAAGTTACACTTTATTGTGCACGAAAAGATATAAATTTACTTGTTCATATCGAATCTCTATATGTCGCATTGAATTAACAGTCTACTGAGTTTGAATGGATTTGTAATTGGAATTTCAAAAACTAATTGTCGAATGATTACTGAGTGATATATGAATAATCATTTTATAATTGTATAGCAATTTCGTATTTTTCATCTAATAATAAGGGTTTCTGAAAATATCTAAAAAAGAATTTTTTTTTTCTCATTACAGCTCTAAAGATAAAAGCTTTAACAATTTTTGCAAGACAAACACAAAACTGGCTTCTATTAATTTAACTCGGAAAAATAAACTAACATCTCAATTGTTAATTATTATTCAACTTGCCTAATGTTGCAATACAATTTCGCGGAAAATCGCAAGAAAAATAATCAATCCTTCACGTAAAATAATAAGTAAACATCAGTCAATATGGCTAAAGGCAACAGCAAATTGGTGTTTTTATTTTAGAAGCCATAATGATCATATTGAATTTTGATGATATAAATAAGTTTCAGTTTAAACTTAGCGCGAAACCTAAGACTTCAATTAAGAGCGAGGAGTGAGTGATTCTACTTCCATTTTAATAATGTGTAATTAACTTTTTTGATAACTAAGATAAGATGGATTTTTTGCTTCTACGTGAGAATATTTCATAAACGAAAAGGATTAATATTAAAAAATCACGTAATTTCTATATCATGGTTTTTTTTTATAGGCAAGTATACAATGTTATTCAAAAAGGTAGAGAAGGGCTTTGCACGCACAAGGAAAATACAAGAAAGCTGAAAATAACCAACAAGACAAGGCAACTATAAATCAGCCGCAAATACAAAATGCTCCAAGCAAGCATTAAAGAAAGCAAGGCCAAGCAACTAAAGCAGTGGACCCAAACTTTGAACACAGCAATCGCCCAATAACTGAGACCAAGAACCAGGCGAAGCAAAGAAATAATTTGTACTGCAGCGGAAATTAAGGCGCAGCGCGGCCGGCCAATCAAAAACACCATCTTATAATATCATGGTTTAATTTAATAAGATTTTATTGGAACTTACTTTTTAACCATTCATTTTTAAGATTTTCAAAAAAATAATAAGAGAAACAAAATCATAAAATCAAAACTAAATTTCAATTCACTTTTCAAATTTTAGGACAATAGCTACGTTTGCTTGGCTAACATCTCCCATCTCAAAATTTATTAGCACTGCTTAACTAATTACCTACTAAAAACTAATTTGAATTGGAAAGAAATTACATCATCCCCAATATGATAGTGTGCCTCCTGATGGCAGAACACTATAAAGCATTATAGTCTAATGATCCTGGAGACTTTGATCCAAACATTAAACTCAAAGCTAACCTTCTGGCTAACTTTTAGCTTCAACAAAAACCTCCTTAAAGCCAATCACTTGCTTAATATTTGGCCCCCTACAATTCCTTCCGGAGGTTTGGAGTAAACAATCATACTTCGCTTTCACCATCTCTGGATTCAACATTTTTCACTTTCAAACATCCAAAAACTGAAAGCTTTTCGCTTTACAGGACTAAAGTGATTAGTTCGGACTGAATGGACATGAGGCGCGTAAGGTGTCTTCTTTGTAGTTCAAGCTATGGCAATGTTGGAACTTTGTTTATTTTTAATATTAACTGATGTTGTTTGGAGGTGGTAACTTATAAGTGAAGTTAGTGTAATCTGAGTCCATACCCCAAATTGGGTAAACTGGGTAAGAGCCATTAAAGAATTTGTAAGTTCGACCTGGATAAGCTTAGTTCATTCATTTGGCCCTCAATTGTAGAGACGTCATTGGTTAGTTGATCAACATAACAGATTGGATGCCCAAGTAAGTGGTAGTCCTCCCTCCTAAACCCAAAAAAAACAAAAGATAAAAAAAATTCCAAAAAAGTTATAAAAAAACTGAAATTTCCTTAATCAAAAACTACTAAGCCAGTCCATTACCGCAGGATTGTAATTTTCCCAAAAACGAATCTGGCAATGGCCACGCACCAACCTTCTTCTCCAGGATATCCAGCCCCACAAAATGGCTTTGATATTGTCATTGTTTTAAAGCGAAAGTGATATCTACTTCCCTCCTGCTTGACATGATTACGAAACAACTGGATCCTTTGGCAGCCATTTCGCAACATTGTTGATAAGTTCCAGTTTTGGCTAAACCAGGAAGGAGGAGATTTCCCTGCCCGATCTCTGGTTTCGTTGCTTTCAACAGACAAAGTCCAATACCTGCTACTATTACAGTAGCATCAGTTTCCCTGTGGCAACTTTCCATTGCTGGGAATAACCAATTTGTCATCCCCTACAAAGCAACGTCGACGCATCCAATTGCATAACTCACCTTCTGCGTATGTTCGAAAACCGCCATCAATGGGAGAGGATATATCCGGCATTGGAATTCCTCGTAATACATCAAAATGTTTATCAGTTTGGAGGCATGTGGTTGGCAACAAGGTTTGTAGTTGACCCAATAGGGGTTGAAAAGAGGGAAATCAAACCAAACAAACGAAAACCTCAAAGAAATCAGATTGTTAAAAATAATGTACCTGCATAATTTCCATCATAACCGTGGTAGCGTTAGCAATGAAGGAACCCGACAAAGCTAAAGGTTTTTTTGATCGTAATCAGACTCCAAAGGGCAAAGTTTATGATCATTATTTTTCAGGAGGACAATTCCTTCCCTCGAGGCTGCTTGTGCTGCTAATTCCCAACTGTGTTGTTCGGAACACACGTCTTTGATGCAAAGAGATTGAAATTGAAGGGATTCCATCAAAAGAACGCCTACTCTCAAAAAGCAACACATAGAGATATTTTAGTGACCTGTCTATCGTCTTCTTCCCCGACCTTTCCCTTGCTTTTACTGAAGCTTCAGTGTTTTCGGTGTAGTATTTTCCACAATCCAGTCCAAGCCTGCTTTAAGTGTTTCTTGCAACTGCATCCTCCTTAGTGTCACCAAGAATTATGGCGTTCAACATAACTTGGATGGAATCACAAATCTGAGACTATATATCTGTCACAAAAAACAATAAAATCGTAATCAGTTGTATTATTTATTGAATAAGAAATTAAATTAATTCAAGCTCATCATATCTTCTTTACCCCATGAAGATTCCAAGTCTCCTCTGATCGTTTTGATTTAGGAGTTTCGGATCAGCACAAAGCAGGTATGCCATTAACACGATTGAAAAGAGCAACATAATACTGCTCCACATCAACCTTCTCTGATACACATTCGAAAGGTCGATTTAAAGGTTTCTAAACCATATCTGTTTCATTCACCTGAACGCATTCCAGCTTATAACTTTAATTAATTGTCCACTAAGATGATTTTGAAATTTTGGGAAAAAAAAGAACAAAGGTTTTTCTTCCAAGAAATTACTCTAGCATCAAAGATATAGGTTCAATGTTCTTCTTTTCCAATTTTCCAAGATCCCATAGGCAGTAAAGTGGCTTGCAACATGAGGAAACTTTAAAGAAGTCTTAGAGTCTGGATCCGGCGTGATTTTCAGTCCTCTCAACGTTCCTGTAAGCCTCTTACAAAATTAGAGCAATATCTTACCTACAATGAAAGGATCTTCTTTCCCAGGTGTTTCAATGACTCCTTCCCCCATCGAGGATCGCCTTACTACATTAATAACCGGACTCCAGAACAGTTTATCCGGCCCGTAACTAATATTGTACATTGCCCTTGCTTCCGTCGAAACAACCTGCAATTAGTTAAAATATTTACATTAATAGCCTTAACGTATGTCTGAGACTTTTAATGCTAGGAACATGCAACAAAAACTAATTACTCTGACCAAATAGTTTTTTCCAATAAGACTGTTAAAAGCAGCTGTTGTGAGTATTACAGTAAGGGAAGCCCCTAGTTGCACCAGGAACAACTTCCGTCAAAGAAAGTTCCTGGGGCCCGTCTTGGACACAACCATGGCCAAGGGCTTTCAGACCACCAATTATATTTAGGTAAACGCTAACCTGGGCAACACCATACAGCCTCATGTCCAAGCTGTTGAACCTTTTCTTGCAATGTCAATCTGTGGGTTTATCCAAAGTCTCTAGCCCTAGCATCTAAATAAAGGAAGGACCCTGTCGCAGAAGGCAAAATTTCATGTCCAATCCGAAGGGCCAGCATACCTAAAGGGTCACAGAAACCATAATGTGAAATTAGTCCCAGTAATTGGAAACATCATCTTTGCCTAATGTGTGGGCATCTAATGGCTTTTTCAGTCATTTCTAGCTGCTGCAGTAGAAATTGGCAAAGAAAGCAACACATAAAGATTGATAATGAGAATAGACTTAAGCTTTCAGCATCGGCCTTTTAGATTTTGCAGAGGTGCTTATGGTTCTAAAACTGGTTATGTTATTTATAGGCAATTCTTGATTTTTGTTTTCACAGTTGGTTTTCCAAAATCTTTTGAAACTTTCTAAGCTAGCGGTTGAGGTAAGATTCATGTATATTTTCCAGTTAGATTTATATTTGTTTGTCTTTTTATTTCATAAAAAAAAAAAAAGATTGATTATTTAGTGTTTATCCAATTATAGCCATTCCGGATAAAAGGAAAAATATTCATCTGTTGTTGTTTGGAAAATCTTTTTCTTAACAAATTTATCCACTAATATGGATTTGGAAACGAAAAATTCTTTAATCCTTTTGGCTTTAATTTTTTAGTGAACAATCTTTTTTCTTGAGAGAAGAGAATTTAATAAAAAATCTTTTGTGATAAATATTTCTAACTCCTTTTTTTCAAACTTTTTAATTTTCTGGGTAAATGTTCACAAGAATTTATTTATTTATTGATTCATTTTGTTTTTCTTACATGTAAGTATTTTTATTATGAATTCTAATTTATTAAAGAAAGAAAGAAGAAGAAAAGTAATTTTCGCATATATTTCCAATTAGCTAGTATGTCTTTGGAGAAAAAAAAAATGAACTAATTATTTGGCATTACCGCAATTTGTTGAGTTCATTTTATTGGCATTATATTCCCTTTTGATGTGAATTGACATTTTATCCCTTGAGTGATTGTGTTTGTAATTGATATTAGTTTAAGATGGTTATTGTTGTTTTTTGATTTTTTTTTTTTTCCAGTCCTATATAACTGTTAATTTTACTCCTTGAAAAATATAAATATTGTCCAAACAGATTAATAGTTTATTGGTATTTGATCGTGAAAGTATAAGGCTGGCATGTCTATCAGGACCTGCTTGATTTTAATTTTTCTTTACCAATCTAGTTGTTTTAATCTTATTTTGAAATAATTGCTTACTTTTTTTATTTTTAGAAGTTTAAATAATATTAATGTTACATTTCCAAAATGAGTGTTGTTTTTTTTTTAGCTCCGGCACATGGATTAAGGAATGCAATTACTATCTAATTTTTTAAACAAAAAATTAAGTTTCTAAAATGTCTATTCTCCCCTCCAATTAAATTAAGGAAGTTAATTGACGGGAAAATAAAATTATGAGTAGAATACAAAACTAAATAAAGGTAGAATTTAGGAAACAAAAAAAATTAAGGGAAATTTTATATTGTACCCTTGTATTTTATAAAAAAAAAAACTTCAATTTGTATTTTTTTTAAAAAATTAGATTAACTATGCTATTGTATTTTTCTTTCCATTATATACCCAATCTTTCCATCCTGTCAATTTTTTTATGATTTTAAAAGCACAAGTCAAACAAAACTTAACAGTCTAAAGAGAGAGGAATTTTTTTCCACTCAAAATTTCCCTCTTCTTTCTTCCTTGTGTTCTTTTCCAGTTAAACAAGCCCAAAAACTTCAATGACCGCAAACCTGTGTTTTGAAACTCAACAATAATAATTTGATTTATTGAAATATACGGAAAACAAGTTTGAATGTTGAGTGTCCATACATTGTTTATTGCCTCATTTGCAAAAAAAATGGAGCATTGTTTTGTTGTTTTTGAAGAATATTATAAATAAAGCTTTCGCTGCAATTCTAGAAATGCTAAATGTTTACTTTTCCTTGCGATTTCATATATTAATAACATAGCAACAAGAAAATGTTTTGATTTTTTATCATACTTGTTGTGTTTCGTTGTGCCATTTCAATATTTGCGGATCAAATCGAGTGAGGAAAAAAGTTGCCATAGAAAAGGATGGGTATTTACTCTTCTTATGGCTGCAAAGCAGGCTCTAGGATTAGCAGTTCCATATAGAAATTATAGGCATACTCGCATTTCAAATGAAACTTAAAATTGAAATGAGGGAGTATTTAAAGAAAAGAGAGAACCGGAGTTGATTTCGGCTCACCATTTGATGTAAGCATCGCTGGAAAGCTGTTGTCTCTTAACGGACAGTGGAGGTGCAGTTTACATTGGCGAAAACCATATTTAATTCACATGAGTGCCAGCAGTATTCAGGAAGGCAAAAATTGATTTTGTCTTTTTTAGTTAGGATTAATTAATGTTCATTTTTCATGACCAATTTAATGTCTGAGGGTGCACAAAATGAAGTAAGGGTCACAGCGTTTGATGGACTGAAAAGATGGGGGTTATGATAGATGTATTTTAAGAATACAAGGGTAAAAGTCGTTAATTTCGATAAATATAAGAAGTGCGTTAATAATTTTTTCAAAAAATTAAATGAGTCTTGAATTATAAAAATGACAACCACAAATTTATTTTAAAACAGAGGGAGTAAGTTTTTAAACTTGAAGCCCAGTCCAAAGTTTTTCACTTCGGACTTAAAATAATTTTGGCCTATTTTCTAATTTAAAAACTTTTCCTTAATTTAGTTCATTTATAGAGCTGAAATAAATTGTCATAATATCAATTGATGATATATTTTTGAAAATTAAGTATCACTAAAATATTATTTTTTTTTCTCAATGGTGATAAAAAGAAGGCAATTAATTTATTAATTGCGAAACTAATAATAAGCTATGTATTAAAATTTGACTAAATTAATCTTGTCTCTTCATTATTATTTAGTTATTAGTTCTAATATAACTAAGTGTAAAATAGAAAAAATTAGTTAATATTAATAAACTTGTCGTCCCGCCATGCGCTGCACACGGAGTATAATATAAACTTTATTGAAATTAATAAATATATTATTATTAATTACGCTATATTAAGATTATATTTAGTAAATCAAATTTTTAATTAATAATTAATAAGTATAAGAATCTTAAATTTTGACGTTTTAAACATTTGGATTAATTTTTTTGGTTTTTTCAAATTTTTGGATCATATTACATTATTTAATAAAAAATCTTATGTACCAAAGGCTACCTGTTTTCATTGTTTTTTGCTGGCAAAAATTTTTTCAAATTCTGATATAAAATTAATGACTCCAATAGAATTGTTACCTAATTTATAATTAAAACTGAAGCAATGTCAAAAATAAACTTGAACTACTTATTACATAAAAATGTATTTTCTCTACTAAAAAATACTTCTTGCAAGCAAAACAGAACCTAACAAACGAAAAAAAAAAAAAAAAAAAAAATTTCTTATGGATATTTGACAAATATAATTAGTCTTTCATAATGGTTTTTATATTGGGTAAGGTAAAAACTATAAAAAAAATTTTTCGCGATACATAATGCATGCATTTAATAATGTAAAAAAGGAAATAATTTAAGTTTCCAAATGAACTTGTGGTTAAAAATCTTAAATGCAAAAAAAAAAAAAAAATAAAAAAAAATAAAAAAATAAAAAATCAATATTAATTAATATTTGAGGGCTGGACGTGCTACTCTTGTTCAAAATTCGTGTTGAAATAAACTTTATAAATATAGCCCCAGATCTAATTGTTCTCATAGAATTTGTTTGACAAGAATATACAATAATCGGAAGCGTACCTTGATCCATAACGGCAGATCTATGTTATGGGTTACCTCATTGGGACAATTTAATTCTCACTGTAACAGCAGATCTACGTTTCTTCACTCTGTCCTTTTGTCCGTAAGTACTCTTTTAATGGTCAGAGAATAATCAATAGCTGCAGGAGTTTCTTTTATGAGCTCTCTCAAACAAAATATTTCCGTATGTGTTTGAGGGAGCCGTCACACTCTCTTGTTTTTGTGTTAACCCTAATCTGTTGATTCCTTTATCTTTTATAAGGCAGAGGAAGTGTACCAAACTGCTCTTATGCCATTAAGCCCAATAACCATCATCTTAGGCCGACCTTAATTAGAACCAGCCCTTTAATTCACTGGGCCACATACAGATTATGTAAAAATAATCTAAACCAATCTCCCACTTGGCCCATGTGCATTTCTTCGAGTCTATTCATGTTTACCTTAATTTGAATTAAGATGATCGGATTAATGGCGTCACAAAGTCAGTGTGGAGATGACGTGATTCCTCCATATATCACAGACCACTTCAATTCATTAAAACTTTTAGTGGAGAAAACTATTCAACAATCAATACATTTTACAATCAAACTGTTATTATTATCTACTCAAATACCTTATTGTATACATCTATAATGTGGGATAACACATAAATAAGCAAAACACATTCTTAGTTGAATCCCACAGTGTCACAAATAGATATGAGCAAAACAACGCATATGTATATATTGTAACATCCCTTCTCGGTCCACCCAGTAAACCCGAATAAACCGACCGAGACGTTACAAACTGGTTGACTACTGGCCTGACAGCTGAAATCATAATGTATATGGAATAATAATTATCATGCTGATGTGGTTTTTTGCCATAAATAATGTACTTAATATTTACAAAAACATGGTACTAGTTTAAAATGAAGGGCCCAACTGAGTGCCTGTACATGCCATAAAAAGGATAGACAAAAAAAAATAACACATCCAAAGAGTAGCTACCCTGAAGACTGAGTCCTTCTACAGATGGAACTGCAGCAGTTGTTAAGCTGACTCTCTACGGACCAATCTCAAAACTGCGAGTTAAATGGTAACTCGCTGAGCAATAAGCCTCAAATGGAATATCTCAACATAAAAAGAAAAACAATTAAGCACAACATGTATAAAAAAACCATGTAAACACCATAGGGGCACATATAAACATACATATCATGATCCTTTTCAGTTTACCTTGATGGGCCTTTCCTCTGTTTATTTATACTGTATGATTCATGCAATGTATTAAAGTCAAGATATCTGTATGGCTCCATAAAAGTTATAGTGAAACCAAACGTGATAAAAAAACTTATGAAAACGGAATGAATACTGTATGCTTGGCTGCTATGCCCATATATATCATATCCACTCAACGTCTTAGCGGAGAGAGTTACCAAATGATGAGGTGCAAGATCTGCCTATTCCTATGTCGCGACATGGTCTTATCTACATGGTTTCTACCTAACCTCAATGGAGCATAATGTTGGTATGTCAATAGTATAACACAATATCACATTCATAGTTCATAATTTATGTTCATAACTTTATAAATCATAATGTTTACTTGATTTCACATCACTTGTATGCTTTCATGTTGTTTTGATGCATGTTCTAATGTTGTATTTTCATTTTAAAATGATTGGAGGCATACAAGTTGAGCAAAGTAATCCAATTGCATTGAAAATGAAGTCCAAAAGTGCATGAAAACACAAGTCGCGAGCGCGCCTTGCAAAGTCGCGAGCGCGTAAAGTGCAAAATGAAAATGAAGAGTCAGTGAGTTTCAGGACAATCGCGAGCGCGCACATGAAAGTCGCGATCGCTAAAGTGCAAAATGAGAGGCAGAGAGGTTCGCAGGCACAAGTTGCGAGCGCGCAAAATTGAAAGTCCGACGCGCACTGTTTTCCAAGCGGCCGACGTCGTTGTCCACCTGCGCAAGTCTGTACTCTTTGTCATATCTCTCGAATATTACAACTCCGATTTGGATGATTCAAAAAACCCATTGTAAAGCTTAACAACATAGAGGAACAAATAACACTTCTATTGACACTTCCTAATTCCATTCATAAATGGGGTCAAAATACAAATGAAGGTACTGTCAAATTTCCAGCCAAAACCTGTTTCAGCATAAACTCACTATTTCCTTCATTTTATTCAATTCCTCCCCTGTTTCTCACCATACCATTCCTCCCACTCAACAGTGAAAACAATATAGTCTCATTATCAACCACACCACACAAAGTCCTCATGCAAAGAAAATGGTAAAAGCCAAGAGAATATCAAACCTTTACTCCAAAAGCTTGAGCTCTTCCTTAGCTTCCTTTTTCTACAAATCTTTAACGCACTTCTCCTATACACATCAAAGTCTTATAACTTATCTACAATATAACCAATTAGGAGGTTGATAACATAAAGCTCAAGAAATTCTACTTTACTTGGGTTGCCTAATTGCTTAACTACCATGAAAATGGATGGAGAAAGGAAAGAAGATGAAGAAATGAAGATAAGGATGAAAAAAATGGAAAGTTGAAATGCTTATTAGGTACCATCAAAAATATAAAAGATTTATGAAAAACTTACTACATGGTACCTCAAATCAACGAGTTCCAACTCAATACCCAAGCTTGATCTTTTAAGGCAAATAAATCCTAATCCTTATTACTTTGATCTTTTCTCTCATTCTAAGTAAGTCCACTTATAAACCCATTCTAACCCCAACCGGTTTGTTCAACTCGACTCAAACTCGACTCTTATGCAAAGAATCGACCGTTAGGATTCACGCATATAATTTACAAGTTTAAACATCATGCTAAACAAGACTTATCCTATAATGCCCATCCTATCAACATGGCCAGTGAAGATTTTGGGGCGGTAAGCTTTATTAGCGGGATCTGCTCATCATCAGATCAGTACCGATATTGCTTAATGACAACCTTTGTGTTTTTGCACTTCTTCTTTTCACAGATAGGTAAAAAAAAACCCCCCCTTTTTTTTTTTTTTTTTTAAAAATTTATCTCTCTCTTT